>CM075433.1:7505243-8110631 GCA_037832385.1 Rhizophora apiculata | reverse complement strand
TCGTTATCTTGATACGAATACTAGCAATATAACTTGTAACAAAACCAAAAAGGAATAGGAAATCAGGAACAACATACCGTTCTCCATTATCTGATATCCGGTAGTAGAGATGAGAAAACTTCTCTTTCCTGCCTGTACGCTTTTCCTTTTCTGTTTCTCTATCTTCTCTCCTCCCCCCCCCCCCCTACCTTTCTTCTTCTTACTTTTCGGCCTTACTCTTCCCTTTCTGTTCTTTACGCTTCTCGATGGTTGAGCGAGCCCGGAAAATGTCCATAATGATATTATAATATTCATCATTTTCCAGCAGCCGTGCCTGAAGATAGGGAGATTCTTCCCTTCTGTAACGGCTATCTGTCAGAAGGGGAGAGAGAGCGGAGGATTTTCAAACCCATTAACCCACCCAAAACCACCGTTTTGCTTAACAGGACCATTCCACGATTTAAGCCATCCATTATTTGGTCATACCGATTTTAAAAACAAGGGCCACTTATATGTCGATTAACTCACACAGTAATACAATTGGCTAATTAGCGGAAACAAGTGGGCGATTCAAACTTTTTAATCAATAACCAAAATATTAAAAATTGGTCATGGCATGCGTGGGCAGTTGGTGAGATTTCAGGCACCTTACCAATTTCACGAGGCTAACTAATTTAGGAATATATGCAGACTTCTATGGCCCTGTGACGTGTAAGAATAACTTTGATAATGCAAATATGGGCCAAGGGGCCCTTCAACCTTCATCCATGTCAGCATGACATCATCCCACCTGCCTCGGCACGGATGAATCTTGTTCACTAAGAGGACAGACAGGTAAATAGCTTTCCATTATTCCTGTAATCCACTATTAAAAAAAGCTGAACAATCAGAGTAGCAACACACAAACATAAATTCAAAGTCAAAAACTCTTCGGCAGTTGGTCAACGTCCCCATGGCAGAGTGAAAGCCAGACCCAACATGTCCCCATCAGGTATGTACCCACAAAAAAAAAAAAAGAACAAAAAAAAATCTCCACCATGCGTATACATACATATTGATGATCTGCTGCCTGTAAAAAGTTGTTTCTTTCATATAATCGTTTTGTTCTAAAGGAATTATTATCTTGGTCTTTGGGAATACATTCCCTGAAACAAAGCCCAATTAGACTGTTAGTTGCCGCGCTTTGCAATGGAAATGACCTCAATCTTTTGAATACATAACAAATATGGGGTCCAGGCATATATGGATTTTAGCTTCTTTCTGAAAATATACAGCTTTTTGGCTGTCTTCTTGTTAGCTCCAAATTCTCCCTCTCTCTCCCTCTCACTCTCACATACACACAAACGATGTGAAAAAGGAAAAACCTGATCTATCACACATTTCTATGGGGTGCCCTCTATGTTCCATTTCATGGTGTGGTTTTTTTTTTTTTCCAATTTCCATCCAATAAATGCAATTCTTTGGCAGAAGAATTTGTATATTTCCTTCATCTTTGAAGGCTGCTTTTGTTGATACTTGAAGATAAAATAGATATGTTTGTTTTATTGTTGATTGTAACTTGCATGAAACAAAATGAAAGGCGCCTCTTGGGAAACTCCCTGGAAATATTTTTTCATAGAAATGTGGACGCAAATTGGCCTTATTTTTCGTTTTTTCGGTATCGAACGGAAAGGGAACAGATGTAAAAGTACCAAACTTTATCAAAAGAGTCCAGTGAAAGAGGTTGAGGCTATTAATTCATGGGGGAAAAATCACCACGCCCGCCATGAAGAGAAAACTCATGGGAACAAGTGGTGACATTGATGAGGACACCCCATTGATGAAGTGAAAGGACAGAGAGGCTGAAAAAACAACATCATAGCCAGGAAATGAACTGGGGTTTTTGATATGTTCTGTGTTAGATTGATTGAGAGTAGCAATGATGTTACAGTTGAATTCTGGTTGTTTAATTGATTTTCTGACTGCATGTTCGCTAATGGGAAAAATTGTAGCCTGTTTTAGCTTTTGAAATTGAAAACCCTCGTTAATGTTGTATATTTGTAGACCACACAAAACACTTCATACTGTTGCTTTCCTCCTACTTATTCAGTGTTGCATTAAGACAGGGAATCGACCCAAGGATTAGGAATTAATTCGGTGGATCTTTACATTATAGGTATCTGATCGAATAATCCTGTGTTGTTTAAGGTTTTCCTTTTCTTTTCTTTTTGTTTTTTAATTTTTCCTGTTACTCTTCTATTTCCTTTTGACAAGGAATAGGCCTTATGTGCTTGGTATGCAGAAATGCTCTAGACCGGGTTCTTAGGCTTCGAAATTCCAAGGTAAGAAGCTGGTCTGTGAGTGTGATGGATGGGTTGCTAACTGGTTAGAAGGCGTGAGGTTTTCTTACTTGATTCTTGGTTTATAAGTAGTAAACTTGTGTTGCAGACGCCTCACAAATATGGGGTCTTTCTTAATTTTTGCTATTAACGGACCAGCCTCTCTATACCAGGTACCCCCCCTCTCTCTCTCTCGTCTAACCTGTGTTTGATGGTCTACATTTTTTTTTTCCTTTATTTTTGAGGTTGCCTTTGGGTTTTGGCATGATGAATCGGTGTTTTTATAAAGATTGATGTAACGTTTTAGCTGGACATTGTTCTCAAATCCGTTTTTCTTGGAAAAAAAGTCGGCGTCATTTTTCTTGGGGCTGTAGTTGTTGTTGTAGAGGTGGTCCCTTTTAAGGATGTTTTTTTCGGGGAATGTGGGGTCGGCTTTGAGATTTTGGTGCAAACTATTGGACTTTTCCATGCGGGAAATATGTGGAGTTGAATTAACCCTATCTTTTGTAATATCTCAAGATATCAATAAACATGGATTTGGTATAATCTTCTTTTTTTTTTTTTTTTTTTTTTGTTTTTTGAGATTCTTTTTGTGTTTGTTTCATCAAAACTCAAAAATCATAAAATTTGGGAGATCGAGAATGGTCCTTTGAACGAATAGCACTTTCCCTTCAATAGAGTATAATTTTATGCTCCAAGCATGATTCCCCCGTCACAAAAGATTCCCCAGCCTCAAATGATGCATTGCAAACAAATTGGATGATACTTAACTACCTATGGCTAGTTCAATAAATTTCTTTTATTTTTTTACTATCTATTAGGACACTAATTTGACCTTGAGTTACCACAAGTTTTCTATATTTTTATAAAAATCATATAAACTCTATTCTTAGAATTAAAATTGAAATCTCGAGGATAAAAATTTAAATTCTTAACATCTAGAGTAATTTCTCAATAAAGTAGCAAATCCAATATTAAATACAAACTCAAAACGATATGGTGAGGTGCACAAGTTGCAAACTCTATTATCCCTTAAAATCGAGCCATAAAGGAAGTGGTAGCCGCAATAGTGAAGCCGTGCTAGCTACTTTGTAATTGTTTGTAAGGGATTCTTTGTCGGAAAAAATTCAAAGGTGCTGTAAGCTTACACCAAAGGAAGCAATTTTTAGGTTAAACTATCGGAATAATTTGATACCGTTCATCTACGAGAATGCTCTGGTTGATTGCAAGCTCAGGCTACCGAGTTGAGATTCTAGCAAACGTTCCATCATCCCATGAGCATCGTTTGGATATAATAATTCTATAACAGACTGTCATAACATTGTTGATTGACCCCTTTTCCTAGACCCACTAATTGAGTGTCTCTACACTAAGGGTTCAATTATAAAGTGTCCTAAAAAATAAAGTCTTATATTTTATTAGTCAACCTTATATGCCATACAAGTTCTTCTAGAAATTTAAAATTTAGCTAAGGCTAGTTAAGAAAAATTAAAAATTCTTGATAATTTTATTAATAATAACAAGATAATTTGTTATATTTATATATTATGACCTTATAAGAAAATGAGATAAGGTTTCAAATGAATTTGAAAATAAAATAATAAAATTATTGATATGAAATAATTACTTTAAAGATAATGAAGTTAATTTTTTTTTTTTAAGTTTGTAAAAAAAATAAATAATTAAAATTTTAAAAATTTTATTAAATTAAAAATATATGTTATGAATACATGTAAAATTATATTAAAAATAAAATAAATATCAGAGTTAAAAGTTATTATGAAATATAAATTATTATTAAAATAAAAATTAAATAATTAAATTATATTTTATACAGTTTTAATATTAGATTAGGAGTAAATGATATTAATGTCTAATATATAAAGATTTAAATGTTGTGGTTTGTGAATAGGATTGATATTTATGTTATTATGTATATTTATCATTTTATCATATTAATAAAAATATAAATATTAATACAATTATATAATAAATATTTAATATCAATTAATTTATTTTTTTTTTGAATTTTATTTACAAGTTAAAATATTTTAAATTAAAAATTAATAAAATACTAAAAAATATAATTACACAAAACTCTATCGTTATTTAGAGTGTGAATGATCGCAAGCAAGTCAAAATATTGGGTTTCTAAAGTTTTCCACAACTTTTATCTAGGCGATTTAACAAAAAGGTTAGAGTGCTAAATTTAATACTTAAAAATAGTCAATATATTTTCAATTTTTATTGAGTTATGTGTGAAATAAAAAATCTGACATATTTTTAATATTAAATATGTATTGAAGAGCCGAAGCTTAAGCTTCATAACTCTTCCTTTCTTTTATTTATTACCTCAATCATTGATTTCAATACAGTGCAAGCATACTGAATTTGTGGGCAAAAAAAAAAAAAATCAAAATTAACTGTAACACAACAGTAGTTTTAAAAAAAGTGAAGAGGTAGAGGGAATTTATATAATATATTTACATTTACTGATGTGCAAAAATATATATGACTTTGATTAAAGACAAGAAATAGCCTAAACACACATTTATGGAACCTAAGCAAACATTACTTTCTACAGAACTTGAACTAGTAACATTTAGGATTTCTCACAGTAGCTGTACTCAACATCTTATGTAATGTTTGAGGAAATGAATGCACCGCATGTCAAAGTGAGTCCACCCACAATTCCTCTGAATGTTTCAACTCATGTTTTAGGCATCCCAGCTGGAAAGAAGAATAGGGTAATCAGCAACAAATTGACCACTTGATGAATAGGCTGATGACAATGGCATGACAGCAGCATCAACGTAGTCCTCCATCTGATTTGTTGGCACCTGCGGTTCATGCCAGCGAGGAACGGATGGAAGACTTGGAAGTCTAGCAAGTGGGTCAAGCAGCTCTGCCTCTTGTGATGAAGATAAAGAAGAAGATGGCATTCCATTAACATTTCCTTCTATTATCTCACACAGTTTTGGCCTCATGGGTACCATAGCTTGGTTGCCATTATAAGGCATTGCTGTGATACATTGGTCATTGACTTTATCTCCAATATAGCGTGGACCTGCTGCCACATTGCTCAAGACTTGGTCTTCTGAGTTTGCGTCAATATGTTGGGGGAGATACGGCAAGGACCATAAAGATGGGTTATTGGGTGGAGGTGGTAGGGGTTGTGGGATTGAAGTGGGTGGCAAATTGCCCAGATCTACTTTGGAATTGCAGGGAATTTGGTTGAACTTGAAGTCTTCATGATGACTCAAACTTGGTAGCGTTGAATCTGAGGAGGTAAGGTAGAGCTGGTCTTGTTGATGAGCACTTAGAGTGAGGTTAGGGTTTGCATTCAAGGAGAAAATAAATTCTTCCCCAGAACCTCCATTGGAACTATGCAAATCAGTGAAGTTGGCTAAATTGGAAACATGATCATCAGAGATGAGCTTCTTCTTTATGTTTGAATTCCAAAAGTTCTTCACATCATTGTCTGTTCTTCCTGGTAAGTGCCTGGCTATCTGCGCCCACCTGTACTTTGAAAGGAAAAATGCACATATACTTAAATGGGAAAGAAATTTCTACTCAAAGATGATTACAATGTCAATAGCATGTGAATGGTCCAAACAATGATAATTGAATAAGAACAACCGAGATTTACCAGAAAGGATTCCTCATCTTGAAAAATATAATAAAAAATTTTTAAAAAATCAATACAGATGGAGAATATGATGATAGATAGAAAAGGTAGGTATGATGTATATACTTGTTCCCTAGAATGTTATGGAGTTCAATGATGAGTGCTGCTTCTTGGGGAGAGAAACCTCCGCGCTTGAGGTCAGGTCTGAGATAGTTTATCCATCTCAATCTACAGCTCTTTCCACATCTCTGCAGCCCTGCAGAAATGAATATAATAGGCAAGGAAAAATGAAGAAGAAGAACTGACTGATTTGGTGGAATGAAATGTATATAAAATAGAAAGGACCATTTTTCAACAAACAGAAAATTGTGTACAATGTTGTACACTTGTGTGTGTGTGTGGAGCAGAGAGGAAAGAAATAATGAGTGAGTACCTGCATGTCTTGGAACTGAGCTCCAGCAGCCATGGCCATAGGTGGATATGTAGTTGATGAGCTTTGCGTCTTCCTCTGGTGACCAGAGCCCTCTCTTCACTCTCATTTTGTTGCAGCATGAGTGATCCCCCATCTCTCTCTCTCTCAAAGCAGTATGGCAGGCCAGTGGCAGACTACAATCAGCTATTGGGTATTGCTGTTACAGTGAAAACAGCCAGAGAAACACAAGTGTAGAGAAAAGGGACATTCGGAAGAAGGCTATTTTTAACAGATAGATGACACATTACACGATATTCTATATGCTATTTATATATATTATCAAGAGAGCAGCAGCAGTGTGAGTAGACTTTTCATCGTGGTGGTCGCTTTGCTATACAAAATTTGATAGGCAATAATTAACTCCAACATAACAATCAATCCTTGTGATTAAATGGCCTGTGAAAATTACGGGAGAATGAAGGAATGCTTTGATCCATACACGTGTCACATTGCACCTTGGCTAGTCTGGTCCGTATACCTTGAGAGACTCCACCATGGGCTCATCGAAATTTAACTATGAGACAAAATGTGACCACCCCGTTGGCTCTCGCTTTAAACATGAAATGCACATAGAAAGATTGGAACATGGGACGTACCCTAATTCACTCGATCCCAAATTTGCCCTAACAATATTTCGTCGAGTATGTTAAATTTTGGACAAGATCGGTTGAGTTACAAACATGGCGTAAATTTGGGAATCTATAACAATACATTTATGCTGGATTTGAAGTTTTGACAAGAACAAGAATCGTACTAATATTCTTTCTTTATGTCATGGCAAAACAACCAACATATCTTGT
The DNA here is from genome assembly GCA_037832385.1 of Rhizophora apiculata. Lineage (NCBI taxonomy): Eukaryota > Viridiplantae > Streptophyta > Magnoliopsida > Malpighiales > Rhizophoraceae > Rhizophora > Rhizophora apiculata. Next base: position 8,103,434 of record CM075433.1, on the reverse strand, counting down.
TTAAGATGTCCATTCAAAATGCAAATAGCTCTCAATGTTTGGGCAGCAAACAAACATAAAATAGTTAACCATCCAAAGTTTCTATTTCTTGACTTTTCAAAATGGAGCTGAAAGTGAGACTTTGTGCTAAGCAACCCTTTTGGACTGATCTCTCACATCCTCAAGAAAATAGCTTGAGTTATAAAAACAAAATTATTATGGATTAACCCAATAGAACCTCATTGACTATTTGGAGTTTGGTCAACAAATTCATACATGCATGTTTATATGTATTTATCAGTACTCCTATTTTTATATATAGAAAGACTACTTTCACAACTAAAATCTATAAGCTGCAGGTTATAACAAAATAATCTTACTATTACACTAAAACTCGTGCACTTTAAGGAAAGGTCATGTATGGTTTATTCTTTAGTTCAATCTATACGTATGGGAGTGCAAAGTCTATGAGGCAAGAACCAATTCAGCACTGGACCTTAAATCCTCCCTAACAAAAAGGAATTGGACATTATATTGCTTATAAATCCCCTGCAATTTTCATATATAGTTAAAAATAGACTTAAAGCAAAGCTTTGAGGGCATCCAAGAACATGGATTCAATTTTTATTCTTGCTTGTGAAAGAAAAAGTTAGAATCACTAATGCTTGCAATGGAAGAAATAAGACCACAAAGATTCCTGATTTAAAATAGCACCAGACTTTTTGCTTTATTTGGTGAGCCATCAGAGGACAGTAGCCGTGGCTGATCTTTGTTTTCTCCTAGCTTTCATTGAGATATCAATATAATGGCAGTTCATGAAATTAGAATGGAAAGGACAAACCTTTTTATTGAAACGATAAGATTACTCGATCATGACCTCTAAGTTACATGTATGAGTCCTAGAAAGTCATACATTCGATTTACAAAAATAATTTTTTTTTGCCTAAATCTTATCTAGTTGGACATTCTTTGACCTTTCCTCATACTTTGCAACGTAAGAGTCTCGCTTGTACTTGTCTTGTACAAGCTCTTCTCAATTATAACTCATGTCCCTTAAATAAAGGTTCCTTCAATCAACAGATTTAAATCTCTAATTTTATTATAAATTTTAAAAAAATCTTATCTTTAACCAGCACAATCTCAGATTTACCCTTTATCATTAAACTAATCATAGGTGTTCTCGCTATAAGAAGCTTTTGTAAAAGAAGAGTACAACTTAACCAAAAAAGTTAATAGAAGAAACTTCAGGGAGGGTGCCCCCACAGAAAGACAATTATTCAGAAAGAAGCCAACCCAGTAAGCCCCACTTGACCCACACTGCTCTTCCATCTTTTCATGGCAACCCCTATGAAAGAAAGTCCAATTATTTTAATCAATTCTAAGGAAAGCTTGTCATACCTTTTTCTTTCCTTCAATTTAAGATCCCATTTTAATTGATATCCGTGAAAATTTGCAACTTTTGGGAGCATCCTGATTCCTTGTTTTTGTTACGACATAATCCTTCGTGGGATGTTTGTATATGTTTCCTTCTGTCCTGATCCTTACAGCTTCCTACTTACTGATATTATTTTTCGGGCAAAGAGATCGTTCTTGTTGCCTAAATTGAGTAACAAGAGACTACTCATAAAAGGTTTAGTTATTGCTAATCACACGTGGAAATCCTTTTAATCACTAATAAGCGACCCTCAAGTCCATACTCTACTGATTCTGAAAACCTTCGTGGCAAGCTGCAGATCCTTTTTTTTTTTTTTTTTTTTCCGTTAAGCTTTATTAACTACGGAATCATTGGACTCACAAACTACAAACTTACTAGGCTTTGATATCAAATTTTTCAGACTCAATTCAAACCCACGTATCAAGCGCATGTTGGGTTGGATATATGCTGACTTCTGTGGCCCTGTGATGTGTAACAAAAACTTTGATGATGTAAATGTGAGCCAAGTGGCAACTCAACCATCCATGTCAGCATGACATCATCCCACCTGCCGCGGCACAGATTAATCTTGCTCAATAAGAGGACAGACAGGAAAGTAGCTTTTTCATTAACCTGTAATCACTAATCAAATCCTAATATCAGATTCAGAATCACAAACATAAACACAAAGTCAGAAACTCTTAGCAGTGGAGTCTCAATCAGGTATGTACCCACAAAAAATGGGAAAAAAAAATCTCCATCATGCCTCTATATACATATTGTTGATCTGATGCATGTAAAAAGATTCTTTTATATAATTGTTTTATTTCTGAGGGGAATTATTTATCATGGTCTTTGGAATACATCTTACAAAGCACTATTAGACTATTAGTTGGTGTGCTTTGCATAGAAATGATCTTTGAATACATAACAAAAATGGTTCCAGGCATATATGGATTATAGCTTCTTGTTTGCAATGGAAATGTTGTTTGAGGTTGTTTCATTCATATTACATAATGATTTACTGAGCCATGTTTTAGGAATTGAACAGAATTGAACTATCCTGAACTCCCCTCTGCCAATGTTTTCCTATGTATTTGCATCATTTCCAGCATACATACCATGTGAGATAACTTACGCTTCACCAGAACCTCACCCATCTCCACCTCCAAGTGGATCACAATGTCTGCAAGGTTCACATTGGCCTCTTGGAAGCTTTTGCTATGAATATTATGGGTATCTCTCCTCTGCAATACCAAATCCAGTTGGATGACAAGAAGTAAAAGGAGAAAATCCAAGTTGATTCGAAAATTTTTGGTTAGAAAGAGCTTAAATCGATTAAATTGTCACTCTAAATTTTGCTCAATGTAGAGTGTAATAACGAAAAAAGATTTATGTTCCTGATCTAAATAAAATTTACAATTAAGGTTTTGTTATTGTTGTGTATTGTGGACACAAAAAATTCATATATCAAATTCAAGTACTGTTGCTTGCCTCCCACGTTTTCATTGTAACATTAAGATGGGGAATTTGACAAGGATTAGCAAGTAATTCGGTGGATCTTTACATGTAGGTATCTGATCTTTACATGTAGGAATTTGTTTAAGGTTGTTTTTTCCTTTTTTTTCCTTCCTTGTTACTCTTCTATTTCTTTTTGACATGGAAGAGGCGTTAGGTGCTTGGCATAGGGAAATGTTCTTCAGCGGGTTCTTACGCTTCAAAATTCCAAGGTAAGAAGCTGGTCTGTGATTGTGATAGATGGGTTGCTTCCTGGTTAGAAGGTATGAGGTTTTCCGACTGCATGTACTAAAAGACTAAACATGTGTAACTAATCATCTTGATAATATCATGTGTAAATTAAGGTCTGAGATATTCAATTTATCGAGTGCAAGTAACTCTTCAATACTTTAACATGAGCATGCTTCCATCTTCCCAGGGCATCCTATCCTCCAATACATATCCTGGGACATTGAAATTGACCATAGTTTGCATCAGGAAGTATAAGTCTCAAAGTTCTTTCCATTCAACCTTTTTTTTTTTTTTTTGTATGTTGTCTTAGCCTTGATAGCTCTTTTCGGGAGCAGTCAGTTAATAATGTTCAAAGATACTTAGAAGTTGAACTAGAATTTGGAACATTTTTGTTCTCAATTTGACTGGAACACCATAATGTACCTTGTGTTTGATGACCCCATATTTATCAAATGTAACTAATTTGTTGTAATTAACAAAAATATTAGATAAATGGGGCTTTCTTCATGTTGGATGAATAAAATGTTCACAAAAAATTTTACGCTGCACTATTACTATCCTTGATTGTGTATTTGCCTACAATTTGTTTCATGTCAAAAGAACTCGCACCATGTAATGAAACCTTATAGTTAATCTTTGTGAGTTAAATCGTGTAGGAACTTTGCTTGGACTAATTAAGTGTTGTTTAACGAAGAGACATGGCCCAAGCAAAGGGCTTATGTGGAAAATTCTGAAGAGAATGATTCAAAGCCTATTGTTTTGGTCACCAATGGTGATGGGATTGAGTCCCCTGTTTTTCTCGTTGAAGCTTTGGTCCGTGAAGGGCTCTATAATGTCCATGTTTGCGTGCCTCAATCGTGGGTTTCTTTATTTTCCTTTCATTTTTATGTTACTATTTTTTTTTTATTGAATTCTACTGTTCATCAACTTTGTTTTTTTTTTTTTTTTTTTCCGGTTAGAAAGATCCCTTTTTTATTGTGTCTGATTTTGAACATCATTGTGATATAGTTTGTGCTTTGTAGTCTGCTTTCTTATGTGTTGGGTCAATTATGTTACCTTGTTGCGTTAAATTATAAACTTTCAAGTATGGATGTCAATAGCAGGATATTTTTGTTCTCTTTGGTTCTATAGTCCTATTAGCATTTTTGTTGCTGTCATATGGCTCCTTCCGGCCACATCACTTTTTTTCTGCATTTCGTTTTTTGATTTAATGTAAACATTTTGCGAGCTTGTAGTTTGTGAATTGGTTGGTTTATGGATATGTGTGTTCTCTTTTGTACCGTAGTCCTATCAGCATTTTGTTGCTTCCCTGCCATATGGCTCCTTCTGGCCACTCTCTCATTTTCTGTCGTTTTGGTTTTTATATGGAAACATTTTGTGGTTTTGTAGTTTGTGAATTGGTTGGTTTAGGGACAAATCAGTACCCAGCCATTCCTTGACTCTACGAGAAACAGTTGCTGGAACTTCTGCTCATATTAATGGTGCCAGGGCTTAAGAAATTTCAGGTATAATCGCATTTTATTCATGGTTATCTTGTATTATCTGGTCCAAGTTGTGAAAGATTTCTGTTGATTTGGTACTGATGTATTATCATCTTTTTTAGCTGATCTCTCTAGGATATTAGGCTTCTAAATACATGCCAGCAAACCTCTTTAGGATCCGAGGTTTCTTAATGCATACCCCTTATGATTTATGATTGCAAAATTGCATGGCGATGACATTGCTTTTGAGTTAGCCATTTTGGTTTGTTGGGATGCATCATAATTACACAATTGGCTAGTTTTTGGTTATTAACTTGATTTTTTTCAGAATGTCTGCGGAATCTGATGAATGTAACACTTTCCTCATTTACTTATAGTAATAGCCTTGGTCATGGATTTTGTTTCTCAGGAACTCCAGTAGATTGTGTGTCATTAGCATTTCTGGAGCATTGTTTTCTTGGTCAAAGCCTTTGCTGGTTAGCATACATGTGTTTGCGTCTATGATATACATGTAACTTATGTTTATTCAGTTGTTTCTTCAGAACTATTCTTGGATGGATTTGAGTGATTAGTGGAATTAACAGGGGATCAAGCTGCGGTCATCACATGTAAGTGCTGTGCCATGTTGTGTATTGTTTCAATTGTTTTTTTTTTTTTAGTTGCCCATAAATTTCACATAATTTAATTGTTGAATTTGCATTTTTGGTGACAATAGTTGACTCTAAATGTGGAAAATCCAACAGGTTGTACTCAGGCGTTGTGGCTGGAGCCAGAAAGGCACTATTTTTTGGGGTCCCATCTATATCAATATCACTGAATCGGTGAGTTGATGATCTCTTGCGAATGGTTATCCCTTTGTTATTGCTTATAAGTAATTCATTGGAATTATTATCTATTATAGGAAGAAGGATGAAAGCCAAGAAAGTGATTTCCTTGATGCAGTCGCTGTCTCTTTACCATTTATAAATGCTTCTATCATAGATATAGAGATGGGGTCTTTCCCAAAGAGTTGCTCACTCAAAGATGGAAATCCCCACTTCACCATCTACAAACAAGGTAATCGTTTCCATACAATTCTCTGATAATACTGAATTGGAGATGCCGATGATTTGCTGTCAACATGCACCCGACTGAATGTTGCTGTCACATGAAGCATAGTAACTAAGCATGTGAGGTTCAGGTCTAAACTGTGTAGGGAACTAAGATCGTAGTCTGGATCTTCACAATCACTAGAGTACTCAGGGAGGTGTATGTGTTCCTGGACCTTTAGCTTGGCTCGAAGTTCAAATTATATGTGTCGATCTTTAAACAGAAAACTTCCACTGCATTTTTGGTTTTCAAAATGCTGCGGTCACCTTCTCACTCTCCATGGCTAAAAGCAGTTGAATTGGTGGATGTAATTCTCTTTATTTTCGTTTTGAATGTCAGGTTGCGATAACTTCTCAATTGCTTTCTCCACATATTGAGTCAGACATTCATAGGGCAGCTTCAGATTGGATCATTTCTGCATTTAAAGGGGACCAATGAATACCATACTTTATCTGAGCAAGTATAACCTGCTGTTGTGCAGCAACTTAGTTAATTAGTCAGCTATTGGTTCATGCTTTTTCCCTCTTTTTTTGGTCAAAATTTTCATATTTAATTTAATTTAATTTTTTAATTTATTTTTCTTTCTTGTTTCAGCTTTTTAGTGGAGTTGGATTGCTTAGTTAGTTGTTTGGTATTCTGTAGCGGTTGATAAATTCCGTAATCTAGAACGAGGGGCCGTGCATTTCCTCTCATTGTTGTATTCTTAGTATTTGAATCTTCTATTTATTTTTAAGGTACTATTTATGATTACTAACACTTTCAAGAACAAAATCACCAAAAAAAAAATTTATGTAACCAATTTTACTTTAATTTGGAGTTAATAGTTTTATTGTTGTTATTTTAATAATTACTAATAGAGTTCCTAAATACAGAATTAGTATATAAATTTCTTGTAATATTATTATTTTTCTTCTTGTTTATATATATTGGTGTGTTGTTTTTTTTGTATTTTTTTGGATGTTTCAAGCTCTTTGTTTACAACAATCATATTTTACATATTAGAAACTTTTCTTTGTTTTGAATTTATTGAGAAGCTCATTGTGTTGACTTATGAGTGGCACGACGCAGGCAGTGGTTTTTTTGTTTTTTTTTTCACCCACTCCGCAATTCATCCCATTCCATGAATCAAATCCGAATTTCGAGTTAGTGGGTGAAATTTCATTTCGTCCTCAAAGCAGAATACTTGTCGAGAGGGTGCACCACCGTACCACGTGCTATGGGGCCTTCTTGTTACCGTTTGATTAAACTTGTGAAGTGGGTTCCCCATCTTTCACGGTTCGTTGAGGAAGGACTCCTGACTTACCAGCACCCAACTAAACTTACTTTTTTTAAATGGACTTTTGGTCGAGTGATGTTAAAGGTCCTTACCCAAAACACTTGGGAATGAGTTCGATTAGCCACTCGGAGTTATTTGAGTGGCCATTTACCTACAAGGATAGGGACAGAATCCCACTCTCTCCATCTTCACTCCTTAGACTGAATACCCTCTTGAAAGACTTAAATAAATAAAATAAAATAAATGAACAAGTTTAATTTTTGGGCCATACCCCCAAACACAAGAAAAAAAAAAACTTTTCACTTAATACCATTTAATTATACTTATTAATTATTATATATTAAAATATATAATAATAATATAATTATATATTATAACTTTTTTTTAACAAAACTTTGAGGTGAATTTCCGCACAATGTAGACTTGACATCACAAAAGCAGACAGCTAGTGACTGGGGCTAGGCAATCTATGTTGTCCAACGTCGGAGGGTAAACGCGTAGCACTTTCCCTTCCATGGAATAGGATTTTATGCTCCAAGCATCATCTTGTTTATGAATTCATGCCCAATGGAAGCTTGGCAGATCATCTTTTTATGAGTAAGGACTGATAGGACATTGGGGACTGATAGGACATTGGGCACTTGATAGAGTCATGACTTGGGATTTGGATTAATTTTGCAGGAATTCCCTATTGAACCCTTATCTTGGAACCTACGGCTCAAGCTAGCCATTGGAGCTGCTCGAGATATGGCTTTTCTGCTTATGTCACAGGTCGTTCATAGAGACTTCATTTCCTCAAATATACAGTTTGATGGAATTATTTTTTTTTTCCAATTTTCTTCTCTCTGTTTTTAGAAATGTATATCAAATTTTAAAATATAATATATAAAAAAATTTATGTGTTCAAAGGATGGTACAAAAACTTATCCTTTAGTTACTTTGCAGTTGGAAAACCATCGCAACAACTTCACGTTTCTTTTCCTTCTAAGACATGAAGGAACCCACTAAAGAAACAACAAGTAAAAAACAAAGGGCCGTTTGTCTCCTTCTTAATGTGCTGTAAACACTTGAAGCTAGAAGTAAGCAGAGGCTCCTTATTAGGGTCTAGTCCACAAGCATCCGTCATTCAGGCTAAGCCTTTCGCTTTAAAGTGGCAATCTGCCCCCCCTTTTTTTTTTTTTTTTTCTGTCTTTTTCTGAGAACTACAATGCTAAACTATCAGGCTTCGGCTTGGCAAGGGAGGGGCCTACCGAGGGACATTCACCTTTGACCACCAGGGTGATGGGTACCAGTGGTTATGCTGCTCCAGAATACATTGCTACTGGTAATAATTTATGTGCAAATTTCGCAATTTGTTATATTCTTTCTCCGTCAATTTTGGGACGTTATGTTTCTATCACGCAATTGATGGGGAGACTTGTCACAATGGTAAGGTTTGTCATTTTGTAAACGAAAGTCCTATGATAGACAATCTTCTACCAACCGTTGTAAAGCAAGAGGTCATTGGGTAAGGCCTCTTTTTGAGATGCCCTATTTGCATTATTATGCAGCTCGGCATATGACAAAATATTTGACTTATCATTTCCATTTCCATTTCCTCCATGACAAAAAGGTCATTTATTTGTGAAGAGCGATGTATATGGCTTCGATCTGGTGCTACTTCGAATGATGATGGATTTAAGGGCAATCGATTTAAGACGTCCAGACGGGCAGAAAAATTTGGTTGATTGGGTAAAGCTAATTCTCACAGATAAAAAAGGGCTAAAGGATATTATGGACGCAAAGATGGAAGGCCAATATTCATCTAAGGCAATGTTGCATGTTAAGTTTATAGTTAAAGTTTAAAGAGGAGAGAGATTAAGTAAAATTAATTAATTTTTTTCTTACCAATAAAAAGTAATATAATTTATTTTATAATTAAAAAAATAAAATTTTATGAGTATTTAATTTATTATTTAAATTTTTATCAATTAAATTAAAATAAATTTTTTATTTTTATATTTTTAAATTTAATAATATTTATTTTTACTTTTATCTATAAATGTAAATTAAATTGATAGAATCATATAAATTTAATATCTCTTATTTTTAATTATTTTTTTTTATATTATATCTTATTTTCTATTATTATTTTTAAGAGTTATAATTCAAAAATTATTTTCTATCAAACTGGTATTAAACCCCGATTATTAGAAAAATAGTCATTATAACAAAAAGTAAACATTATTTTAAGAAGTTTCAAGATTATGTTGGCATAGTATTGCTAGGCAATGAGAAAAAGTTAGAGAATATGCTAAATAAGGAATATGTTGGTTTTAATAAGAAGGTTAGAGAATTTGCTAAATAAAGAATATGTTGGTTTTAATAAGAAGGTCATATTATATATCATCTTAAATCTTTTTGATAATATTTTGAGAGAAATAGTTACTGAAATAATTACTAAGAATTTGTAAGAAAAATTAAAGGTTTTGTATATAAAAAAATAATGAAAAATAAATTTTATTTAAAACAAAGTTTGCATATACTTTGTATGTCTGAATGGTCATTTTTATTATTGCATTTTTATAAATTTGATTCTTTATTTATAAACTTAAGTAATATAAATATTTATATTAAAGATGAGAATTAATTTCTATTATTATTATATTCTTTTTTTCAATCATTTAAATATTTCAAAGAAATAATATCTTATAGTTAAAAGACTATTTCTTATAAATAAATTAAATTTATTTTGAAATTGAAAGATCAAATTGATAAGGATATAATTGAGAAAAGTAATAGTAGTCGAATTGATAATTTGATAGTTTAGGGTAAATCAAATAAGAGAAATATAGATAGTTAGATATCCAAATCTACATTTAAATCTAAATACAGAAATTTGGTGTGTAAATATTATAAAAGAAAGGGTACATTAAAACTAATTATTTTAAACTGAAAGTTAAGGATAAGGATAAGTATAAAAATAATGTGTCAATTCATACTAATGTTAGAGACGATGAGGGAAGAAATTATTTTTTTTTTGCTAATAACAACTTAAGTTTTATTAATGCATGGATCTTAAATTCTGTTTACACATACCATATATACCTCAATAAAAATTGGTTTTTTATTTATGAATTTGTTGAAAGTGGAATTGTTATAATGAATAATAATTTAATATGTAAAATTGTTAGGATTGATGCAATTAGAATCAAGACTTATGATGGTATTGTGAAAACACTTACATAGGTCAAACATGTTTTAAAATTGAAAAAAAATATCATCTCTTTGGGAATACTTAAGGCTCTTGACTATGGAGGCACAAGTGAAAGTGAAGTTTTGACAATCAGTAAGGGTGCTCTTAGTATCATGAAAGTTTATAAGTTTAAAAATTTGTACATTATATAGGAATTCACAGTTATGAGTATTATTATAATCTTTACATGATCTAATTCTAAGGTAGATGGTATGTGCGATTAGAGCACATGAGCAAGAAAGGTAGATTAATGTTAAATGAAAAAGGCCTTTTGTTTGGATAATATACTAAAAAGTTGGATTTTTGTGAGTATTACATCTTTGGGAAGTAAAAATATATCAGTTTCCAGTCTCCAGCAATTCATAGAACAAAAGGCACTTTGGGGACCATCTTATATTCTATCAAAAGGTGGTGTTAGGTACATGTTGACTTTCATTGATATTTATTTAAAAAAAGTTTGGGTTTTCTTTAAGAAAAACAAGAATGATGTTTTCAAAACATTGAAGAAGTGGAAAGCCTTAATTGATAAGCAAACAAGGAAGCAAATTAAATGACTTAGGATAAATAATGACTTGAAATTTTGTGAAGGTAAATTTAATGATTTTTACAAAAATAAAGATATTTCTATCACCATACAATTAGGAAAACTTCTCAAAAAAATGGTGTTGTTGAAAGTATGAACAAAACACTTTTAGAGAGAGTTCCTTATATGATTTCTAATGCTAATTTGTCAAAAAACTTTTGAGTAGAAGTAATCTCTATAACTTGTTATATCATTAATCATATATTTTCAATATCTATAAATTTCAAAACTTTAAAGGAAATTTGGTTAAATACTCCTACTAAATATTATGATTTGAAGATATTTGAATATCTTTCATATATGCATGTTAATGATAAAAAATTGGAATTTAAAGTTAAAAAGTACATTTTCCTTAAGTATACATTTGGAGTGAAGGGGTATTGTTTATGGTATGTTAATTCACTAAAATTTATGATTAACAAAAATATTATATTTGACAAATCCTTTATCTTACATCCAAAAGGAGAATCTTTTCATCCTTATAATGTAAGTAAAAGTAATAGTGCAAATAAGCAAGTAGAATTTGAAATTGTTAATTAAGATGCCACACAGTAGAGTTCTCTTATTCAATATAATTCATTAAATATTGCGAATTCCTTTGAAAACAAAGAAGAGAAATATTTCATAGCTAAAGATAAACCAAAAAGAGAGATTTGACTATTATAAAAATATAATAATTATATTATTTATACTCTTTCATTTGCACAGGAAATTAGTGAAAATGACAAAACCATCTACATATTCAAAAGTAGCTTTAGGTGTTGACTCATTTAGGCAGTTGGTTCCGATGATTGAAGAAATAAACTCTCTTTATAAGAATGACATATGAGTTCTTGTGAAGTAATTTTCAAAAAAAAGAATCATTAGTTGTAAATGGGTTTTCAAAAGGAAAGAAGGTATACTAGGAGTCAAAGATATAAGTTCAATACATGTCTTACTTGTTTTAGTGGTTATGTATGATTTAAAGTTAAAACAACTTGATGTTAAGACAACTTTCTTACATGGTGAACTTGAGGAAATATACATGAGGCAACCCCAAGGTTTTGAAATTAAAGGTAAGGAATACCATATTTGTTTTGTTGAAGAAATTCTTATATGCATTGAAGTAGTCTCCAATAAAGTGGTATAAGAGGTTCGATTCTTTTATACTTTGTCATGGTTATTTTAGGAGCATGTATGTAGCTATGTTTACTTTCATAAGTTAGATGATAACTCATTCATTTATCTGTTACTTTATATCAATGATATATTTATTACTGCCAAGAATTTGTTAGAAATTCACATTTTGAGAATACTTTTAAATTGTGAATTTGAGATAAAAGACTTAAAAGTAGTAAAAAAAATTCTTGGCTTTCAAATCAAAAAAAATTGTGAATGTGGTAAGTTATATCTGAATTCAAAAAATTATATTAAAAAGGTCTTAAAATGATTCGGTATGAAAAATGTCAAACTTGTCAATACTCTTATTACTAGTTATTTTAAGTTATCAGTTGTTCAGTTATGAAAGTTTGATGAAGTGAGAAGGTATATGGAAAAAGTTTCATATTCAAGTGCAATTGACAGTTTTATATATATACTAGTTTACATATATTTAGATATTTTACAAACAATTACTATAGTTAGTATGTATAAGTCTTTTATAAGAAAATCAAATTAGCAAGTTGTGAAATGATTTCTTAGATACTTGCAAGGTATTTTATACATATGTTTGAAGTTTAGTAAAAATTCGAGTATATTGGTTGGTTTTATTGATTTTGACTACGATATTGATCTTGATAAAAAATATCTATTATAGGTTATTTATTTTGTATTTATGGTTTTACTATTAGTTAAAAAGTTATTTTACAATATACTATTACTTTGTTTATTATTGAAACAAAATACATGATAATGATTGGGGCTACCAAAGAAATCTTATGGTTGAAAGGCTTATATGACAAACTTAGTTTATATTAAGATATTATTACCATTCATTATGACAGTCAAAGTACAATAGACTGGATTAAAGGCCAAATGTATTATAAGAAAATAAAATATATTGATGTGAAATATCTATTCATTAAGGAGACGATTGCCATAAAGAAGATTTCAATTTAAAAAATTAATATTAGAAATAACCCTGTAAATATATTTATGAAGTCTCTTCTAGTTACTAATTTCAAGTAATACTTATACTTAATTAATAAGGTATGATAATTTGGGAATTTGTGAAAAACGTGGAGTATTATTACTATATTTACATGTGAGATTTGAGTCAAAATGAAAATTTGTTAAATTGGTAACTAAAATCTCATATCAAGAGATTAAGTAAAATTTATTTTTTTTTTTATAAATAAAAATTAATATAATTTATTTTATAATTAAAAGAATAAAATTTTAAAAGTTATTAATTTATTTTTGAAATTTTATCAATTTAGCTCAACAAAAACTTTTTGTTTTTATATTATTTATTTTAATCATATTTACTTTAACTTTAATATATATAAACTAAATTAATTAAATTATATAAATTTAATATCTCTTATATATAATTATTTTTTATTGTATTTTATTTATTATTATTATTTTTAAATATTATAATTTAAAATTTATTTTTTATTATTATTAGCATCACAAATTACTTGGAGATGCTTAGAACAATATGAAGTTGTGGAGGTGCCGGAACAAATAGAATCAATGATGGGAAAGCCAAAATATAAATTCCCAATTCTATGCATTGTTTGCATATCTGTCGACCATTTTATCCAGAATTGAATACTTGAACATCCTAGATTTTACTAGCTTTTATTCTTGGAAAGGTAAGGAAAGGCCGAATCTCGGTGTGACTATAACACTATTAAATTATGACTCAAGCAATTGCGTAAAATTCATAGTAATTTTAATTTTTGCTGGTTATCTAAATTCATGTAAATATTTATTTTCAAATGTAAAGAGTGTAATAAACTAATTCTTTTAAGAAATCGATGGTAACTATAATAGCTTTTATTAGTCTAAGCTTTTCAAGCCACCCAGTCGAAATAAAGAAAAATTTTGAGTGAGGACAAAACAATTTGTATATATATATATATATATATATATTATTTATAAATATGATTTGTTATTTATATTATTGTATATATTTTTTAATTACAGTAATGTTTTATCATATCAATAAAATTAAAAATGTTTATATAATTATATATCAGTAATATAAGAATTTATTGGAATCGAAACCCAGAGAAGAGAATAGATGCAACCCGTTGCCACCAGATACCCCCAGAGAATTATCAGAGCAAATATTTGATACAAGTAGAGTGGATGCATATAAGTAGAACTGCCAAACGCCAATCTCCTCGTTGTGGGCCACAACAAGTGTCCCAGGGAAGAGAATTAGATGTGAAAGAAAAAGGACAAAGATATTTATTGATATGAATGAGTATAAAGAAAAGAAAAAGGATAACACAAAAAAAAAAAAAAAAAAAGGCAGAATCGTCAAATTTACAAAGGACAATAGCGAAGCATTTTAAGAAAAGAAGGAAAATTTAAATTTATAGAGGAATTTATATAATATGTTCAGATTTATGGAACCTAGGCAAACATTACTTACCACAGAACTTCAACTAGTAACATTTAGGATTTCCCACAGTAGTGATTGAGGAAATAAATGCACCGCATGTCAAAATGAGTCCGCTCACAATTCCCCTTAATGTTTCAACTAATGTTTTAGTCATCCCAGCTGGAAAGAAGAATAGGGTAATTAGCAACAAATTGACTACTCGATGAATAGGCTGCTGACAATGACATGACAGCACCATCAATGTAGTCCTCCATCTGATTTGTTGGCACCTGCAGTTCATGCGAGCGAGGAACGGATGGAAGACATGGAAGTCTAGCAGGTGAGTCAAGCAGCTCTGCCTCTTGTGATGAAGATGAAGAAGAAGAGGGCATTCCATTAACATTTCCTTCTATTCTCTCACACAGTTTTGGCATCATGGGTACCTTAGCTTGGTTGTCATTATAAGGCATTACTGTTATACATTGATCAGTGACTCCATCTCCAATATGAAGTGGACCTGCTGCCACATTGCTCAAGTCTTGGTCTTCTGAGTTTGAATCAATATGTTGGGGGAGATACGGCAAGGACCATAAAGATGGGTCATTGGGTGGAGGTGGTAGGGGTTGTGGTATTGAAGTGGATGGCAAATTGCCCAAATCAACATTGAAATTGTAGGGAATTTGGTTGAACACGAAGTCTTCGTGATGACTCAAACTTGGTAGCATTGAATCTGAGGAGGTATGGTAGAGCTGGTCTTGTTGATGAGCACTTAGAGTGAGGTTAGGGTTTGCATTTAAGGAGAAGATAAAATCTTCCCCAGAATCTCCATCGGAGCTATGCAAATCAGTGAAGTTGGCTAAACTAGAAACATGATCATGAGAGGTGAGCTTCTTCTTTATGTTTGAATTCCAAAAGTTCTTCACCTCATTGTCTGTTCTTCCTGGTAAGTGCCTGGCAATCTGTGCCCACCTGTATTTTGAAATGAAAAATGCACATATACTTAGATGGGAAAGAAATTTCTACGCAAATATGATTACGATGTCAATAGCATGTGAATGGTCCAAACAATGATAATTGAATACAAACAACCGAGATTTGCCTGAAAGGATTCCTCATCATGAAAAATATAAAAGAAAATTAAAAAAATCAATATAGATGGAGAATATAATGATAGATAGGTAAGATAGGTATGATGTATATACTTGTTGCCTAGGATGCTTTGGAGTTCAATGATGAGTGCTGCTTCTTGGGGAGAGAAACCTCCGTGCTTTAGGTCAGGTCTGAGATAGTTTATCCATCTTAACCTACAGCTCTTCCCACATCTCTGCAGCCCTGCAGAAATGAATATAATAGGCAAGAAAAAAAAGAAGACGAAGATCTGAGTGATATTGTGGAATGGAATGTATATAAAATAGAAAGGACCATTCTTCAACAAACGGAAAATTTTGTACAATGTTGTACATTTGTTTGTGTGTGTGTGTGTGTGTGGAGCAGAGAGGAAAGAAATAATGAGTGAGTACCTGCATGTTTTGGAACTGTGCTCCAGCAGCCATGGCCATAGGTGAATATGTAGTTGATGAGCTTTTCGTCTTCCTCTGCTGACCACAACCCTCTTTTCACTCTCATTTTGTTGCAGCATGAGTGATGCCCCATCTCTCACTCTCTCTCTCAAAGCAGTATGGCTGGCCAATGGCAGACTACAATGAGCTATCGGGAATTGCTATTACAGTGAAAACATCCAGAGAGAAAGGGAAGTACAGAGAAAAGGGACATTCGGAAGGATTTTTGGGACAACATTACATGCTATTTATCTATATTATAAAGAGAGCAGCAGACAGTAGGGTAAGTTGGTGGCACGGTAAATAAACACGAACATCAGCACTTGCACTGAACCATACACGTGTCACACTTGCACCTTGGTGGTTCCGGTCCCCTTGCTTGAGAGGCTCCACCTTGGATTCATCGAAATTTAACTATGGGACAAAATAACAATTCTATTTACTTTATTTATGTAACTCAAAAATTATACATCATATTACAGTAAAATAACTTTACATTATACGAAACTAATCCTTTAATATTGATCTTTTAAAATTCATGTATGTGGTTGGATGAATATTGTTTTTTAAGTGACATAGGATTCTAGTAAGAACTTTTAAAGATGAGAGTGAAATAAATAAGAGAAATTATAAAATTTGATAAAATATACATTTTTAATCAATTTTATGATTACAAATATATTTGTAGTTGTAAATTAAATTAAAAAAATGATTATAAGAAATGATTGTTTGCTATATGTTTATAAAGTTATTGATTTTTATATCAAGTATGTCTCAATTTATGGATGGAAGTGCAAAATGTTTGAAGACTAGGAGTTCTTGAGGATTTTTTGACGAAACCAAATTACCTAAAAGTGATAATCCTGGCACCGAAACTGGGTTCTTCAAATGTGTTTCAAAGAAAAATAAAAAGTGCCATTAGGCATTTGCAACCATCAAATAGCAATTGGAATTCAAATATACTTTTTAGAGGTAAAGAATCTAAGACAACAATTAATACAAATCAAAAATTGTCATCAGGCAATTGGACCCATCAAAATGAGTACTATCAAACTTCAATACAAACCGTGGACTGCTTGCAATTTTGCTGCAGATGACGGCCCATTTTGTGGTCTGAAATATGTGTGAAGATTATTCCTATTAGAAACGATGGGTCGGTATCAGTAACAAACCTTTCTTTACCAACTAATCCACGAAAATTTTCCTACTTCATTTTTTTAATTTGATTTTTTTTTTTTTTCATTAGGAGACTCATTTCTCGAGTTACATAATCAATGTAATTTTCTTAATTATATAAATTTTATATCCTCTTTCTAAAATTAGAATATTTGGTCTCAAAAATAAAAATTTAAGTTTTTAACCACTAAAATATTTTTACGAGATATTTCTATTGCACTGGAGTGATACATTGAAGTGTTCCATTCACCCAGGAAAAAAAAGGAAGATCTATGAAACAATAATTTCATTTGAATTTTATGTTTGATTATTGAGCTGGAATTCCTTTCACTTGATGCAATGTTCCTTTCTACCCTCTTGATTGGGATTTTAGGTTCAATTACATTATAATACAAACTTCCTAATATTCATGCACTTTCAATTATTTTCATAAAATTCTTTCTCATAATATGATTCAACTACCATCAAACCATAACACTAAAATTAAAAAAAAAAAAAAAAAAGAGGTAAAAATGACAAATAGTTATTGACCATGATTGATAGCTGTTGTGCAGTATTAATAGCTGAAGCAACCAATAATATTTGCAAAAGTTACTAGCTTCAAGATTTAATGATAAAATTAAGCAAATTCTTAATTTCAAGTATAGGTTTGAATTTTTAATCTTTAGAGACAGATATATATATTCGAAATAAATAGTTAATGAATAATGAGTACCAACATTCAATTCTCCATAAAATAAACTAAAAACTTAACTTCAGTCCAAAGACACTAAAACTTTACCATGGCAATTTGTACTATCTGTACATATCAATGTGACCATGAATTAAACTTAGTGATATGATCATTAAGCTAAATCTTGGAAACAGAATGACGATGAAAATGGGTTTTAAGCTAAATCTTTTTACTATAAAAATGGGAAGGTGGCTAGAAAAAAGGTGAATTTGTTTGCCCAGCCTTTCTGGGAGTAATCACAATATTGCTTCCATCCATTTATTATCATACATTTCTCCTATTTCCCTTAAAAGGAACTTTTAACCAATCCCCATAAAGGGGTCCTTGACATTTTGTGATACTTTGAGTATTTTTCTTGTTTTCTTGCAATGAAAGTACTTATTATCATGTAAAAAACAAGCTAAGCGATTATAATATAATTCACCATCTCTTTCCCTTTTAACCTAGAGGGATGATTTATCATACATCATAGTTGGTAGGCAAACTCGTCGTGGCATTCACCCTCAACTCTTTTTTTTGTGGTTTTTTATTTTTGATGAGTAATCTTTTACAAGCGGCTTGCCAGTATGACCACCACCGTCCACACTCACTTCAAACATGAAATGCACATAGATAGATTCGAGCATAGGACCGTATACTAATTCACACGATTCCAATTTCACCATAACAATATTCCATCGCGTATGTTAAGTTTTGGACGTTTATAATAATACGTTTATGCAGGATTTGACGTTTTGACAAGAATTCGGATGGCAAGAACAAGAATCGTACTAATATTCTTTCTTTATGTCATGGCAAAACAACCAACATATCTTGTTTTATATTTCCATTCAAAGCAAATAATTCTCAATGTTTGGCAAGGAAACAGCCATGAATGGCAAAACATTCCTAAATTTCTATTTCTTATCCTTTTCAAGATGCAAGCATAAAATGGAGCTGAAAGTGAGACTTTGTGCTAACCAACCCCTTTTGCATTGACTTCTCTCATCATCTGTCTACTTACAACTAGTGGATGAAGACAATAAACTTTCAATCATGTTGAAATTTACTTGAATTATTCAAATTGAAACCAAACCAAACTAACAGCTGAGTCTCTAAGTATAGGGATGGTATTTTTGGGAAAATTTTTAAGAAGAGGTGAATACAGTAGTGCATGAGATCAACATTTTCTAGATATTTCTTTTTGGAAAGTCACATAGATTATGAATAATAAGCTGTTATGTCAACATTACAAGAGGTGGTGAATACGATAATTCAGAGTGAAACTTGAAAGTTGCATCATAGCTAACAATTAAATAAGGCTATTTAAACATGAATCACGCCAAGGCATGGACAAAGAAAATCATCAAGCAATGGGAATCTATATAATTTAAGGGAGAGAATCACATGCCGACATTGATCTTTGTTTCTTTTTGCTTTATTTGGTGAGCTATCAGAAGACACTAGATGTGGCTGACTTTTGTTTTTTCCTCAATAATTGTAGTTCAATGTCAAGATATTTTAAGGGATGTAATTTGATTATAGCTCGAGTTATAAAACAAAATTATTATGCATAGACCCAATAAAACCTCATTGATGATTTGAAGTTTGATCTAAACGTATGCTTTATGTTCTTGATCTAAACCTCATTGACTCGTTCACTTTTTCTTTGGTTCAATCTAAACGTATAGGAGTGCCAAGTCTATGAGCCAAGAACCAATTCAGCACGGGACCTTAAATGCTGCTTAAAAAAAAATAGAAAAAAAAAGAAACTGGAAATTAAATTGCTTATAAATCCCCTGCAATTTTCATCTCCTATTAAAAATAGACTTAAAGCAAGGCTTTTAGTGCATCCAAGAACATGGATTCGATCTTTTTTCTTGCTTGTGAAAGAAAAAGTAAGAATTCAGTAATGCTTGTGATGGAAGAAATAAGACCAATAAGATTCTTGATTTAATGTCGCACCGGACCTTTTGCTTTATTTGGTGAGCTATCAGCTTTCTTAGAGCAGATTGGACGGCATTATCTCCTTTATCTAATCACAAGATGCCCCAACGTCCACAAAAAAAACGAGAGTGATCAATTAAATCAAAATGTGAATCACTCGCTTGATAACCAATATTTGATAGATTTAAATATTCAATTACTATTATATAATTACTCTTAAACAAAACAACTAATTTCACCAAAATAATGATATTGAAATAATAACATTAGAATAAGATTTTTATCTTACTAAATTCTTAAAAATTATTTTTTCTATTCTAATAAATTTGACATTTTTTTCATATTAAAAATTATTTTAAAATTTAAAAGTTATTATAATAATTAAATAAATATCTCTTATTATTATTATATATGTAAATCTCTCTTTATAGTTTCAAAAATTATTAATATGTGAAGACTAAATTTCAAAAATTTTAATATAATTATAAAAAACATAAATATTCAAAAATACCTTAAATATTAGGTAAATTAAATTTATATCATTTGATAAATTAAATTAATAAAAATTTAAAATATAATATTAAATTTTAAAATAATACATAAAATATAATATTTAAAATTGATATGCCAAATATTAAATTTTATTATTAATTTAAGTTATAACTTTTTATTTGGTAAGAAAAAATTTCTTCAAAGCAAAATTTTGATTACTAATATGATAACTCAACTTCCATTTGTTTCATGAAAAGTATCAAGAGAATTTAAACATAAAACCTCGTGTCTAAACAACACAATCTCGAATTTATCGTTATCATCACTAAACTAATTATAAGTGGTTACTCAGTGTTCTTCTTACAATTAGGAGTTTTTGTAAAAGGAGAGCAAAACTTTACCGAAAAAGTTAATGAAACAAACTTCAATATGGATGCCTCCACAGAAACACAATTATTCAGAAAGAAGCCAACCCGATAAGCCTTCACATGACCCACACTGCTTTTCCATCTCTTCATGGCAAACCCCTATGAAAGAAAGTCCAATTATTTTAGTCGATTCTAAGGAATGCTTGTCATAGCTTTTTCTTCTTTCAATTGAAGATCCCATTTTAATTGACATCGAAGAAAATTTGCAACTTTTGGCAGCATCCCGATTCTAGGTCTTTTTTATGACGTGATCCTACGTGGGATGTTTGGCAACCGGCAGGTCACTGCCTGCGGCCGGAGAGCAATGCAGTTCAGAGAAAGTCATATTTTAACGGATTATTTTTCGGGCATAGAGATTGTTCTCGTTGCCTGAATTTAATGACAAGAGACTACTCATAAGTGGTTTAGTTATTGTTAATCACATGTTGAAGTCCTTTTAACCACAAATAATCGACCCTAAAGTCCATGCTCCACTGACTCTTAAAAACTTCATGGCAAGGTACAAGGACTTTTTTCCTTTTTTGTTTTCTTTTTTTAGCATAATTAGCTACGGAATCAGTGGACTCACAAAAATTAAGTGTAAAGTTATGCGGGAACTGTAACTTACATTTAATTATGATTATAAGTTAAAAGATAAAGAAAATAACAACTAATAAATTTGCATCTATTTCTAGAATCTAACGCAGCATCTCATTGACTTCTTAGGTTAGGTTTTCTTGTATTTCAAAGAAGAAATTGGTGATTGTATGTGTCATGGAATATGAACCTCATTGAAAGTGCACATCAGGATATACCAGAAGGGCAATGAGAGGTTGAGGACGAAGATGACCCCATTAGTGTTGTGGATGGTCCAAATGGATGGCCCAGATTGGATCGAGGTGCTCCAGCCTGCCCGCATGCTCCACACCGACCAACCTGTGAAAGGCTGTCTCTAGTACACTTTTAATCAATTTCTTTAACCAACTCAATTAAAGAATTGCTGTCAGAATGAATTGATGCCTTTTTCTGGATTTTTTTTTTCTTCCTTTTCTAGGAATGAAGCTATCAGAAAGAAAAGGTGCGGCAGTATAGGGGCCTAGACTAGCTAAGATTCTCCGTCGTTCATGGGACCCTGATGTTTTGACGCAAAAATGAAATAGACCCACAAAACTATAATCAGAATTCTTGTCCAAATCACAAATGCTACCATGCTTACATTTATGTGTATTCGTGTCATTTACATTATCAAAAATTTGTGTTTATTCAATATTTTTTCTTATTCTCTGACACAGTTTTCTGATCCAGGAAATGTAGATGTTATTTATGGAAAAATGGACCCCACCACCGTAGATTACTTTTCTGGATTGATCAGATGGAGAAAAGAGAGAGAGAGAGGCTCGCGGAGAAAGATAAAGAAAAGCAAAGAAATCAAAGAGGAGGATTATGAAAAGGAAGTTAACAGGATGGTCCAATTTCAATATTTGAAGGATGCCGACAATAGCATGCCCACCACGGGGAAAAGGCACAACGCCCATTTCCACTCGGGTGTCAGCTATCCCAATTATGAGCCTGAGGGTTGCAAATGCAAGTACGGGGCCTTCATTTTGTGGCCCACGAAACAATAGAGATACCCTTGAGTATGGACTCCTTTCCTTACAAAAAAGAAAAGAAAAGAAAAAAAAACCTTATTGTGACCAATTTTCCCACTTTTTGCCCAAAATTTTATGTCCTTGTCTAGCTTTGAGCAATCTTTGCGTTTTTCTTGTCTCTCGTATGCAGTTTTAGTTTATTTATTTTATTTTATTTGACAAAATAGAAAATATATTAAAGTGGAAAGTAACGAATAAAAATGATGGTGACATTAGTGCGTTTTCCCGGGAAAAAAAGGCATAACTGACTTTTCCCTTCATAATTGGCATTTGAAAATTCATTTATTTCATTTTGACGGGATTTTTCGTTGTCACTGACTTTTCGCTAATAAATTGCATTTGAAAATTCATTTATTTCAATTTCCACTCAATGCTTCCCCTAATATCCTCCCTTTACCATATCATGGGGCTTTACAGGAGACCCCCAGAGGCTCGCTCGGAAGGCTGCTATGCCACACCTTTTGACTCAACTCTACTCTAGTAGTCACTTTTTCACAGTACCTTCTTGTGTCACTTTAGTCCCTTTCTTAATTGTTTAAGTATTGCAATCGATTAGTATTACCATTGGCTAAGTGAAACAAGTGGCTGGTTCAAACTTTTTATCAATAACGAAATTTTCCGGGCATATCAATGTCACAAGGCTATCTAATTTTTAGAATTAACTATGACCACGTATTTTATTGTTATAAATATATAATTAATAATTATAACATTTTCACATGATCTTTTTATGATCAAGTGTATTTTTGTTTTTTAACTTTATTGGTGTTAGTCTAATATTGCTGGAAACTTTAATCTAGCAATTGTCCTTTTTCCCAGAAAACTTAATCTTTGCTATGCACATTTTATCAAAATACTAAATTTCACCCATAGAATATAAAAATTTTTGACATTCATCTAACGTAATGCACTTGCATCCAATTTTCCACGCTCCAATGAGCAGTCTAGCCGTTGAATGAAATGACTTCATTATTGCATGCAATGTACATAAAAGTAATTGGGGAATTTTTTTTTTAAATTACAAAATAGTAAATTTAAATAAGTGAAAAAGAGAAATATATAGGAAGAGAAAATAGAAAGAGAGAGAGACTGTCTCTCGCCATAGCCTGAAGCCTTCTTGTTTTGTCACTCACACATAAAAGAAAGTTCCAATCTTTGGATTTTCTCTCTTCCAAGATTTCTCTTTTCTTTGCCGGCTACCCTTTATCTTGATCTGCAAACTCTTCGGCTCAAATGGGTCTTTCTTAATTTTTGCTATCAATGGACCAACCTCTTTATTCCAGGTACCTGTCTCTCTCTCTCTTGTCTATCCTGTTTTTGGTGGTCTTCATTTTTTTTCTTTATTTTCGAGGTCAGCCTTGGGTTTATTTATTTGATTATTTCTTTTTTTTTTTTTTTTCCCACTTGGGGCTAATAGTTTTGGCATGATGAATCGGTATTTTCGCAAAGATTTGTGTAAGGCGTTAGCTAGACATTGTCTCAAATCCATTTTTCTTCTAAAATGTCGTCTTTTTTCTTGGGGCTGTTGTTGTTGTAGAGGTGGTCCTTTTTACGGATGTCTTTAGGTGAACGTGGAGTCCGTTTTGAGATTTTGGGGCAAAATATTGGACTTTCCCATATGCGTAATACGTGGAAGTTGAATTTTCCCTATCTTTTGTAAAATCCCTAGATATCAATAAACATAGATTTGGCATTGTCTAAATCTCTTTTTCAGGTTTAATTTTTTCATCAAAACTCAAAAATCATAAATTTGGGAGATTCTAATAAGTTTAAATAGGAAGCAACGTCAAATAACCCAAATTTGATATCTGAATATTCGGTTTGATAACCCGCTACTAATTCTTCTTCTGCTTCTGGTAAATCACAAGGCAAATCTCTCATATTTTGCTAAGGAAGAAATTAAATAATAATAATAATAATAATAAACCCTAAGGGAAGAAATTAAAAAAATAATAATAAACCCTATAAGTTGATGCTACAAATTCCATCCCCAAACTCCATTATATATTTTATTGATTTATAAGAGTAAATAACAAATTAATCAAACATAGAAGAAAAAAGCGCTATGTTATTAAGAATAATTTTACCGAATTCATTGAAAGGCATCAAAATATAATTGGAAATAAAGAAAAAAATAATTATGATTTACTTGTTCTTGAAAATTTTTTATCCCCTAAACGTCGTCGTAAGGGTGGGGGTATTTTCGTCTATTTTGTAGCGCCTTGGCGGCATGGCCGAGTGGTAAGGCGGGGGACTGCAAATCCTTTTTCCCCAGTTCAAATCCGGGTGCGGATAGCCCTTTCCCTTCCATACAGTAGAATTTTATGCTCCAAGCATCATTCCCCCACCATCAAAATTCCCCAGCCACAAATGCTGCATTGCAAACAATTGGATGGTACTTCACTACCTATGGCTAGTTAAATAAATAATTTTTTCATTTTTTCTCTATCTACTTGGAGACTAGTTTGGCCGTGAGTTAAGTTTTTTTCATTTTCACAAATCTGAAACCTCCATGATAGAAATGTACGATTTTAACCACTATAGTATTCCTCAATAAAGTAGCAAATCCAATATTGAGTAGGGACTCAAGACGATATGGTAAGGTGTATAACTTTCAATATCACTCAACCAAAGTTTAATTGGTACCGCATGCAACACACTGAATCAAGTTGCAGGAATCTAGATTACAAACAGTCCCTGTTAGTAAATGAATCCTCTTTTGGGAATTTTTGGAACATTTGTATCCTTGATTTTATACAAATTTTGTATATATAACTTGAGCTCCTCATCACAAAAAAGTTTTGATTCTTGAATCATTTTCATAAGTGAGACTCATATGAAATGACATAAGAATATTATTTGGAGTAGCAATGAAGCAATCTTATTGAATTTAATCTAAATTCACTATAGATTAAAAATTAGTAGAAATTAGATAGTTAAATTGTATTTAATATAATTTTAGTATTAAATTA
This sequence comes from Rhizophora apiculata, assembly GCA_037832385.1. NCBI lineage: Eukaryota > Viridiplantae > Streptophyta > Magnoliopsida > Malpighiales > Rhizophoraceae > Rhizophora > Rhizophora apiculata. The sequence continues at coordinate 8,078,179 of CM075433.1, read as the reverse complement.
CTAATAAATATTATTAATTTCTAATATATAAAGACTTAAGTCTTTTAATTTATTATATGGCTTGTGAGAATGACTTCTTGTTTATGTTATTGGATGTATTTCTTAATTATTGTATCATTTGAATATATCAATTAAATTATAAATGTTCATATAATTGTATAATAGTGATATGAGATCTATTGATTTGATAATCATGAGTTTGAAGAAAAGAAAAATAAGAAAAAGAGAAAAATGTTGTAGAATGATCTAATTTGCAAAAAACAACAGTGAAGCATTTAAGGAAATAAAGAAAGAATTAGCGATTTGATTTGAAATTTAAAATTATAAATAAATTAGTTGATATAAATACTTTAAATAAAAAATTTTGATATAAAAAGTATTAAATTATTAAAATATATAAAAGTTGTATTAAATAATAAAATTTATAAGATTTAGATATAAGGATTTATAAAATTAAGAGTGAAGAGAAACTTATAATATGGTAAGAGATTTCTTAAGTTAAAAATTAAAAATAATTTAGTTTAATATTTTATGTTAAATAAAAAATTAAGAGATAAAATATTTCTATAATACTACTTTATTAATATTATATTATAAAATGTCATAAAAAATGAAATTTTATATCTTATTATTTAACATTATATACTACAAAATTCTTTAGAAATTTGAAATTCGTATAGAATTTGTCCAAAATTAGTTAAGAAAAATTGTCAGAAAAAACTTCAAATAATTTTATTAATAACGATGAGATAATTTGTTATATTTACATGTTATAACCTTAAAAAAAGATGAGATAAGGTTTTAAATGAGTTCAATGATAAAGTAATTTAATTATTCATATGATGTAATTTTTTAAAAAAATAAGACAAAATAAAAGTTTGTAAAGAATAAATAATTAAAATTTGAAGATTTTATTAAATTGAAGCAAATGTTGTGAATGAGTACAAAACTAAATTAAAATTAAGTAAAATATTGAAGTTAATATTAAATAAAAAAATAAAAAATAATATTTAAGTACAAATTAGATAATTAAGTTGTATTTAAAATAATTTTAATATTACATTAGAAATAAATATTATTAATATTTCGTATATAAAAACTTGAGTTTTTTAATTTATTGTGTAATTTATATGCAGAATTTATATTTTTTTTATTATATATATTTCTCAATTATTGTGTGATATTTTATTATATTAATAAAATTAAAAATATTTATATAATTATCTATCAAATATTAAACAAAAATTAAGTGAGTTTCATTTATAAATTGTTTACTTTTATTGAGTCTCACTTATAAATTAAGAAGTTAAGATTTAATATTATACTAAAAAGTATAATTATTTGAAATTATATTATTATTTATTAGGTCAAACTTGAAAAATAATTATGAGCTTTTCAACCACCAATAAAAAATATGAATGACCACAAGTATGTCAAAAATATTAAACTTCTAATCAAAAAGTCAGTGCTCAAGTTTCCCACAACATTTTTCTTGGTGATTCAACAAAAGAGTCAGAGCACTAAATTCCCTACTTAAAAATATTCATTATAGTTTCAATTTTCATTAAGTCCCTTATGAGGTAAAAATTGTGTCATTTTATTAATGTTAAATATACAGTGAAGAGTGGAAGGTTAAGCTTCATAACATCTATTTTCTTTATTTATTATCTTAATTAGTGATTTCAAAACAATGAGAGCATAGACCAAAAAAACATCAAAATTAACTGTCACAAAATGGTGGTTTCGGAAGAAGTGAACAGTTAGTGGGAATTTATATAATATGTTTACTAATGTGGAAGCTAGTTTTTTAACCCGGTAATATGAAGGATTCATGTTGGAGTTAATATGTAAACTATATATTTAATTCTTTGAAGTGACCCTAGCTTAAATCTGTTAAAAGCTTGAACTTGTAGCTACATAAATGCATTTCCAAATTTTTCATGGGAGAAAGAGAGAGCCAGCAGCAACACAAGATCATGCACTTCAATAAGAAAATGGAAATAATACTTTTATCTTATTTCAGGAGGGGGATCGCCCAATGTGCTAAAAGATACACGACTTTGATGAAAGACAAGAAATAGCCTAAACACACATTTATGGAACCTCAGCAAACATTACTTCTACACAACCCGAACTACTAACATTTTGAATTTCCCACAGTATCTGTACTCAACGTCTTATTTAGTGCTTGAGGAAATAAATGTACTGCATGTCAAAATGAGTCCACCCACAATTCCTCTGGATGTTTCAACTAATGTTTTCGGCATCCCAGCTGGAAAGAAGAATAGGGTAATCAGCAACAAATTGACCACTTGATGAATAGGCTGATGACAATGGCATGACAGCAGCATCCACGTAGTTCTCAATCTGATTTGTTGGCAACTGCGGTTCATGGGAGCAAGGAACGGATGGAAGACATGGAAGTCTAGCAAGTGGGTCAAGCAGCTCTGCCTCTTGTGATGAAGATGAAGAAGAAGATGGCATTCCATTAACATTTCCTTCTATTATCTCACAGAATTTTGGCATCATAGGTACCATTGCTTGGTTGTCATTATAAGGCATTGCTGTGATACTTTGTTCAGTGACTTTTTCTCCAATATAATGTGGACCTGCTGCCACATTGCTCAAGACTTGGTCTTCTGAGTTTGAGTCAATATGTTGGGGGAGATACGGCAAGGACCATAAAGATGGGTTATTGGGTGGAGGTGGTAGGGGTTGTGGGATTGAAGTGGGTGGCAAATTGCCCAAATCAACATTGAAATTGTAGGGAATTTGGTTGAACTTGTAGTCTTCATGATGACACAAACTTTGTAGCATTGAGGAGGAAACGTAGAGCTGGTCATGTAGATGAGCACTTAGAAGGAGGTTAGGGTTTGCATTCAAGGAGAAGATAAATTCTTCCCCAGAACCTCCATTGGAACTAAGCAAATCAGTGAAATTGGCTAAATTGGAAACATGATCATGAGAGATGAGCTTCTTCTTTATGTTTGAATTCCAAAAATTTTTCACCTCATTGTCTTTTCTTCCAGGTAAGTGCCTGGCTATCAGTGCCCACCCGTACTTTGAAAGGAAAAATGCATATATACTTAAATGGGAAAGAAATTTCTACTCAAAGATGATTACAACGCCAATAGCATATGAAGGGTCCAAACAATGATAATTGAATAAGAAAAACCGAGATTTATTTGAAAGGATTCCTCAGCATGAAAAATATTTAAAAAAATCTTTAAAAAATCAATACAGATGGATAATATGATGATAGATAGATAAGGTAGGTATGATGTTTTATTAATTAATTTCACACTTATAAGTACTCTACAATTTAAATTAAAAAAATGATAATAATAAATGATTGTTTGCTTTATGTTTATTAACTTATTGATTTATATCAAATATGTTTTAGTTTATACATGGAAGGGCAAAAATGTTTGCAGACTAGGAGTTCTTGAGGATTTTTTTATGAATGCAAATTACTTAAAATTGATAATCCTGGGACTGAAATTGGGTACTTCAAGTGTGTTTTAAAGAAAAATAAAAAAGTGCAATTGGAATTTAAATATACTTTTTAAAGGTAAAGAATCTAAGACAACATTTAATACAAATCAAAAATTGTCATTAGCCAATTGGACCCATCAAATTGAATACTATCAAACTTCTATACAAACCATGGACTGCATGCATTTTTGCTGCAGATGATGGCCCATTTTGTAGTCTGAAATATGTGTGAAGATTATTCCAATTAGAAATGATGGTGTCAGTTCAGTAACAACCCTTTCTTTACCAACTAATCCAAAAAAATTTTCCTAGTTTATTTTTTTAATTTATTATTTTTTGTTTTTCATTAAGAGACTCATTAAATTGTGAGTTATATAATTAATATAACATGTTTCACTTCTATAAACTTCTTATTCTCTTTCCAAAATTAGAATCTGAAGCCTTAAAATCAAAGTTCTAAATTTTTAACTATTAAAGTGTCCCTAAAAGACATATGTATGTGATTTATATGCTCTCTTTCTGTTGCACTTGAGTGATATATTAAATTGTTCCATTCCCCATGGAAAGAAGGAAGATCTATTAAACAATAATTTCATTCGAATTATGTTTGATTATTGAGCTGGAATTCCTTTCACATGATGCACTGTTCCTTTTTACCCTCCTGATTGGGACTTTAGGCTCAATTACATTATAATAAAAACTTCCTAATATGCATGCACTTTCAATTATTCTCACAAAATTCTTTGTCATAATATGATTCAAACTACCGTTAAATCATAACACTAAAATAAATTAAAAAAAAAGAAAAAAAGAAAATGAAGTAAATATGACCAATAGCTATTGACTATGCTTGGCAGCTTTTGTCCAGTATTAATAGCCGACACAACTAATAATATTTGCAAAAGTTCCTAACTACAAGATTTAATGTTAAAATTACATAAATTCTTTGTTTCAGATATAGGATTAGTTAATGGATATTGAGTACCAACTTTCAATTCTCCATAAATTAAACCGAAAACTTAACTTTAGTCAAAAGTTACTATGACTTTACAACAGCAAGCTGTACTATCTGTACATATCAATGTGACCATTAATTTGATTTTTTTTTTTTTTTTCCACCTAGTGATTTGATCATTAAGTTAAATCCTAGAAACCAAACTAACATTGGAGTCCCTGAGTATAGGGATGATATTTTTGGAAAAATTTTTAAGAAGAGATGAATACAATACTCTATGAGATCAACATTTCCTAGACACTTCTTTTTGGAAAGTTACATAGATTATGAATATTAAGCCGTGATGTCAACATTACAAGAGGTGGTGAATATGATAATTCAGAGTGAAAATTGAAAGTTACATCATAACTTACAATGAATTAAGGCTATTGAAACATGTTTTCACACCAAGGCATGGACAAAGCAAATCATCAAGCAATGGGAATCTATATCATTTAAGGGAGAGAATCACATGCCAACATTTTTTTCATGCCAACGAACAAGTTTAATCCCTGCACATTACCAAAAACAATTAATAAAGTAAAGCTTTGCGTTATGATTAAAGAATATATTCTCGTCAATAATTGTAGTTCAATGTCAATGCCTATTGTAGGGGTTACCTTTATTTGATTCTTCGAGATCATTGACGACAAGGTATTTAAAGTGACGTCATTTGGCTATAGCTTGAGTTATAAAAGCAAAATTATTATGGATCAACCCAATAAACCCTCTATGATGATTTGGAGCTTGATTAACAAATTCATACATGCATGTTTATATGTATGTATCAGTGCTCCTATTTTTATATACAGAATGAAATCAAGTAACCTTACTATTACACTAAATCTTGTTTACTTTAGGGAAAAGTCAGGTATGGTTTATGTTCTTTAGTTCAATCTAAACGTATAGGACTGCAAAGTCTATGAGCCGAGAACCAATTCATCACTGGTCCTTAAATCCTTCTAAGAAAAGAAAAAGGAACTGGACATTAAATTGCTTATAAATCCCCTGTAATTTTCATCTCCAGTTAAGAATAGACTTAAAGCAAGGTTTTGAGGGCATCCAAGAACATGGATTCAATTTTTATTCTTGCTTGGGAAAGAACAAGTAAGAATCCGTAATGCTTGTGATGGAAGAAACAAGACCAAAAATGATTCTTGATTTAATATAGCTTTAGACTTTTTGGTTTATTTGGTGAGCCATCAGAGGACACTCGCTGTGGCTGATCTTTGTTTTTTCCTAGCTTTCATTGGGATATCAATAAAACGGCAGTTCATGTAATTAGAATGGGAAGGACAAACCTTTTTAATGAAACAATAAGGTTGCTTCACCCTGACATCTAATTTACGTGTTCAAGTCCTAATTAGTCATACATTTGATTTATAAAAATATTTATATTTTTTAATTTTTGCCTAAAATTATATGCAGTAGTAGATTCTTTGACCTTTTCTCATACTTTGCAGCATGGGAGTCTCGCTTGTAGTTCTCTTGTACAACCCCATCTCAAATTAGAACTCATGATTTCTATATAAAAGTTTGAATTTCTAATAAATATTTAGATAATTTTATTAATTAATAAATATAAATTTTTTATTTTATTATTATTTTTTTAAAAAAATATTTTTATAATGTTAAAAATTATTTATATGTAAAAGTTAAATACTAAAAGTTTCAATACAATCACACTATATATAAATATTTAAAAAATTTTAAAATTTTGAATAAATTAAATTTATATAATGTGAAAAGTTAAATTAATTAAAATTTAAAATAATAAATAAAATATAAAATTTATATATTATATATTAAATTTTATTATTAATATATTTATTTTTAAAATTATATCTTTTAATTATTTAAAAAAAATTTTAATAAATTTTAATAATAATATAATGTCATGATATTTATTTATTTAATAAAAAATATTAAAAAAATTTATATTTAATAAATATAATTTTAAATTTATTTTTATTATAAAATTAATTACAAATAATTACCAACAACGTTGTTATTACTGTTAAAAGTTTTGTAAAAAGAGAATAAAACTTTACATAAAAATTTAATGGAAGCAACTTTCAATATGGGTGCCCCCACAGAAAGACAATTATTAAGAAAGAAGCCAACCCCATGAGCCTCCACCTGACCCATACTGCTCTTCCATCTTTTCAATATCAACATCAATAGTTGCTTTGGATCCAAACTACGACCCTTACTAGGCTTTGATATCAAATTTTTCGAGGCTCAATTCAAACCCACGTATCTAGCGCATGTTGGGTTGAATATATGCTGACTTCTGTGGCCCTGTGACGTGTAACAAAAACTTCGATGATGTAAATGTGTGCCAAGTGGTAACTCAACCGTCCATGTCAGCAACACATCATCAGACCTGCCTCGGCACAGGTAAATCCTGTTCAATAGGAGGACTGACAGGAAATTAGCTTTTCCATTAACCTGTAATCACTAATCAAATCCTAAAATCAGATTCAGACACACAAACGTAAACACGAAGTCAGAAACTCTTGGCAGTGGAATCTCAATCAGGTATGTATGCGCAAAAATAAAAAATAAAAAATCTCCATCACGCGTATGTATACATATTGTTGATCTGGTGCATGTAAAAAGATTGTTTCTTTCATATAATTGTTTTGTTTCTGAGTGGCACGACACAAGTGGTTGTTTTTGTTTTCTTTTTTTTCGCCTACTTCGTAATTGATCACATTCCATGAACTTGATTTGAATTTAAGACTTCCAAATCCGAATTTCGAGTTAGTGGGTGAAATTTTTTTTCATCCCCAGAGTAGAATACTTGTCAAGAGGGTCACCACCGTACCACATGCTATGGGGCCTTCTTGTTACCCTTCGATTAAACTTCTGAAGTGGGTTCCCCATCTTTCACGGTTCGCCGAGGAATGACTCCTGACTGACCAGTTCTCTATTAATCTCAACTTTTTTTAATGGACTTTTTGGGAATGAGTTCGATTAGCCAGTCGGAGTTTCTTGAGTGGCCCATTTAGCTACAAGGCTAGGGGACTAGCCTGAGGTTCGAATGCTAATCTCTCCATCCTCTCTCTTTAGACTAAATATCCTTAAAAGGCATAAATGAAGATAAAAAAAAAATTTACGTTTTTATTAATATTATTTAATAATAATAATTAATTATTATATATTTTAATATTTAATAATAATATAATTATATATTTATGAACTTGACGTCTATTTATCATCTCTCTCTGTAACTTATTTCTTCTACAAAACTTTGAGTTGGATTTCTGCACTTGACATCTCAATAGCAGACAACTAGTGAGGTATTGGGGCTTGGCAACCTATGTTGGCCAACGTGGGAGGCTAAACGCCTAGCACTTTACCTTCCGTGGCGTAAGTACAAACTCAAGACGATATCCACAGCAGTGAAGCCATGCTAGTTACTTTCGGATTGTTTGTATGGAATTCTTTCTCAGAACAAAAAAAAAAAAATGTCCAAGGTGCTGTATGCTTACACCAAAACAAGCATTTTTTTTAACTTGAACTATCGGAAAAATTTGATAACTTTCAACTACGGGAATACTCTGGTTGATTGCAAGCTCAGGGTACCGAGTTGAGATTACAGCAAACGTTCAATCATCCCACGATTGAACCGTTGCAAGTTGCGAGTATTACCCAGTCCCTTATTGCTTATCAAAGTTTTTAGAAGTATGTAAAAGTGTTTTCTTTTAAATATTTTTTATATAATATATTATAATTATTTAAAAAATTTTAGAAGAAATTATAATAAATACATATTTACAATATTTTTTATAAAGATTTAAAAAATACCATTCTAATATTTTCTTCTGAAATATATAAATAAATGACTTCTCTTATTTATACAGCACAAATCATTTCTCTTAATACAAGTTCACTTGTGAAATTCTCTTATTTTCTTTCTCCGATACTTTCAACTCACTTGCCTCTCACACGCATTCTGCTGATTCTCTCAAACTCTCTAAAACTTACTTAACTCATCTTCGCACACAACATTGACTAAGTGCCGTACAAGTTAGCAAATACAAAATCTAACTCTATGACAAATGGTATTAGAGCCATGGTTCAAACTTTAGGTCTGTTTGTTTATTATTTGCAAAGATAATGAGCATGCAAGCAAAGAAGGATTTATTACGACCACTGTAGAGGAACAACAAGTAGGGCAACAATCTCATGGGCGTGAGGAGCAGTGTGCTCCAGCCAAGCATGGCAAGTCCAAGGCTCCAGTAAAAGAAACCATGGACTCTCATATTGATGGCTTGGAAAGGAGCGTTATTGATATAAACTCCATTGTGGGCGACCTCAACCATCAAGTTGATAACTTCATCCATGAGAATGCAGAGATCACGCGAGCTGTCAAAGTCATGATCGAAGAGTTTGACAGCTCGTTTAGGGGAGAACTATGGTCCCTAAACCAAGATTTGTCGAATCTGTGCGAATTCGTTGAAGGAGAAATTCATGACCTCTGCAGGGAGATGAATTTTTTGCGCCGAAACAACTCATTCGTTAGTACAGCTACCACTACTAGTGCCACTGCAGTGCATGGCTTGAAAGTCCCTAAACCTGCCATGTACAATGGCACACACAATGCCACCGCTATGAAGAATTTTTTGTTCGGCCTTGAGTAGTACTTTGAAACAATAGGGGTTGTTGACGACCTTGCCGAGGTAGGCAATGCCCCAATCTTCCTAAGGGATGCTATCTAACTTTGGTAGAGACAAAAGCACTTTGAGAGGGATAAAGGCTTGTGTGTCATTGACACAATGCAAACAGCGAAACGAGGAGAAAGTTGCATCACCTATGTCAGACAAGTAGTATTTCTGACTACATCAAAGAATTTACTACCCTTATGCTTGAAATTGAGATGTCTGACAAGGAGCTTCTCTTCTACTTTAAAGACGGCTTGAATGATTGGGCGAGAGTCGAGCTGGATAAGCATGATGTGAAGACCCTAGATGCTGCTATTGCCACTGCCGAAACCTTCATCGACTACTCTGCCCACTCTAAGGGCAAGAAGCCAAACTCTGGCAAAAGTGAGGGAGAGAAAATCGGGCAAAAGAAGCACGATTCTGGCTGCAACGAGGGTGGACAACAGAGACCCTCAAGTGGTCGTCCAAAGCATGAGAAAAAGTCTACAAGTAAACGCAACTTAGCTAATCCCCCTAGTTCCTGTTTCATTTGTGACAGACTACACTAAGTGAGAGACTGCCCTAAATGTAAAGCAATGAATGCTATAATGGCGGTACTCAACCTGGAGAAGGCTGACGAAGAGCCCTAAGTTGACATGGGATGTATCCAACAATTGGGTAATCTCTCAAAGTATGCCTCCCTAGTAGTTTCTAAGGAGAAGAGACTGTTGTACACTAACGTTGCCATCGAAGGTAAAACAGCTTGTGCAATGCTAGATATGGGGGCAATGCATAACTTCATGGACATGCAAGAGGCCAAACATCTAGGCCTCAAATAAAAGAAGGGAAACAGCATCATCAAAGTAGTAAACTCAAAAGCAAAATCTGTCCAAAGTATAGTGCACGAAGTAACTGTCCAGATTGGCGAATGAACTGATAAGTTGGACTTTATCGTTGTCCCCGTGGATGACTTTAAAGTGGTGTTAAGTCTTACATTCTTTTGTGAAACCTTGGTTTTTCACGTTCCTACTTCAAGTTCTCTTATGGTCATTGACGCTCGTAAGATCTGAGTAATTCCTTTAAAACACAAGGAGAAGTCACAACCATTGATGATTTTTGCCTTGTAATTCAAACGGGGTCTCAAGTCGGGTCTAGCCTAAATAGCTACCATAAGGGAGATAAGCGATGGGGAAGATGTAGTAGCGCCAACTCCCGTACTGCTACAACCCATCCAAGCTGTCCTTACCAAGTTCAAGGACGTCATGCCTTCCAAACTATCGAAGAAGCTTCCACTAAAGCGAGATATGGATCACCATATTGAGCTGGAACCCAGTGCCAAACCTCTTGTCATGGCCCCTTATCGCATGACACCCCCAAAGTTTGCTGAATTGAGGAAGCAGTTCCACAATCTAATTGATTTAGGCTACATTTGACCATCGAAAGCCTCTTTCAGTGCCTTAGTCCTCTTCCAGAAGAAGAAGGACGGATTACTACACATGTGTATTGACTACCAAACCTTAAATAAGGTCACTATCAAGAACAAGTATCCAATATCCTTGATAGCTGATATTTTCGACCAACTCAGGAAGGCAAGGTACTTCACTAAGTTAGATTTGCGATTGAGCTACTACCAGGTCCGTATAGCATAAGGTGATGAGCCAAAGACAACTTGCGTAATACGTTATGGAGCGTTTGAGTTTCTAGTCATGCCCTTTGGTCTCACCAATGCACCAGCCGCCTTTTGCACACTTATGAACAAGGTACTACATCCATTCCTTAACAAATTCGTGGTAGTTTACTTGGATGACATTGTGGTGTACAGCAACACACTTAAGGAGCATGTTGAACACCTTAAGCAAGTCTTCTAAGTTTTACGGGAAAACGAGTTGTTTGTTAAGAAGGAAAAGTGCTCATTCGTCGAGTAAGAGGTAAACATCCTTGGTCACCGAATCAAGGATGGCAGGCTGACGATGGATCCAACAAAGGTGCAAGCCATCCAACAATGGGATCCTCCAACTAAGGTCCCGAAATTGCGATCCTTCTTAGGGCTTGTCAACTACTATCGTTGGTTCATCGAGAAATACTCTGTAGTAGCACCCCTAACTGACTTGTTGAAGAAGAACTACCCTTGGAATTGGACGAAAGAATACCAAACTTCCTTCGAGAGATTGAAGCAAGCAATTTCTGAGGAACCTATCGTAATGCTACCAAATTACGAAAAGCCCTTTGAAGTCCACACCGATGCATCTGACTTCGCCATTGGAGGAGTCTTAATGTAGGATAGGCATCCCATTGCTTATGAAAGTTGCAAGCTCAATGACATAGAGACATAGTCTACCATCTAAGATAAGGAGATAGTTGATATCATCCACTGCTTGTGCACTTAGAGACACTATCTCCTTGGAAGTAAGTTCGTGATCATAACCGACAATGTTGCTACGAGTTACTTCCAAACACAGAAGAAACTCAACCCTAAGTAAACTTGTTGGCAAGACTTCCTAGCAAAATTTGACTACATATTGCGGTAAAAGCTGGGGCAAGCCAATGTTATTACCGATACGTTGAGCAGAAAGGTGGAGCTAGCTACCCTTTCCACTAATACATCTGAGAGCAACCTCCTTGAATGAATCAAGGAAGGTATAGGGCAAGATAGCTTAGCTAACAATCTACTGAAATTGGCTAGTGAGTGTAAGACTCATTGATTTTGGGTGGACGACGGAGTCCTAATGATAGTCGGGAATTAAGTCTTTGTGCCTAAGTGGGGAAACTTGCGGAAGGAGATTCTCAAGGAATGTCATAATTCCCTATGGGCTGGTCATCAGGTATGACACGAACCCTTACCCTTGTCCAATAACATTATTTCTAACCGCATATGCATATGGACGTCGAGGCCTATGTGCAAACATGCTTGGTTTGCCAACAAGACAAGGTAGAACAGAAGCAATCAGCGGGTCTATTTAAGCCACTATGCATCCCTAAGAAACCATGGGAAAGTGTCTTAATAGATTGTATTATAACTCTACCAAAGTCCGAGGGACACGGAAGCATTATAGTGGTAGTCGATCGGTTCAGTATGTATAACACCTTCATTCCAGCCTCTGTTGATTGCAAGGTGGACGAAGCTGCTTACTTGTTCTTCAAGAATGTGATAAAGTTGTGGGGTGTGCCAAAGAATATAATCAGTGATAGAGACCCCCACTTTATAGGCAAATTTTAGCGAGAGCTATTCAAGTTACTGAGAACTAACTTAAACTTCTCAACAAGCTTCCATCCTCAAAGTGATGGGCAGACTGAGTGAGTCAATCCCTTGCTTGAGCAATACTTGAGATACTATGTTAGTGCTCACCAACGAGATTGGGTGAAACTACTCGACGCTGCCTAATTCTCTTACAACCTCCAGAGGAGTGAGGCCACAAGTAAAAACTCATTTGAGATTATCATGGGACAACAGCCATTAGCACCAAGTGCAATTACCTTTCCTTACACTGGTAACAACCCATTTGCCTTTAAGTTTGCGAGAGAATGGCATGAGGAAGTAGACATAATGAGAGCTTGCCTTAACAAAGAGGCCAAGAGGATGAAAAGATGGGCTGACTCAAAGCGACGCCCAAAGGACTACGTAGCGGGAGACATAGTGATGGTGAAGTTACTGCTCAATCAATTCAAGTCTCTACACAAAGTACACAAGGGCTTGGTACAGAAGTACGAAGGGCCATTTCTTATCATCAAGCGTGTGGGAAAGGCTGTCTATTAAGTCCAACTCCCTTTAAAGCTAAAAATCTATAACGTTTTCCATGTAAGTCCTCTTAAGCCTTTTCATGGAGACGAAGAGGATCCAAGTTGAAGTGAGTCTAAGCACCCACTAACGGCTGTGGTCATCAAATTTAATAAGGAGGTGGAACAAATCCTTACTGACAGAGTGATCTAGAGAAAAGGAGTTCCCAACTACACCGAGTACTTGGTGAAATGGAAAGATTTGTCAGACCAAGAGGCTAGTTGGAAACGGGAGGACTAGTTTTGATAGTTTGTCGATCACATTTGGCAATATAAGGCTGAGAATGCGACGAAGATGTCGTAGGATTGAGTGGGGGAGGATGTTACAAGGACACCTTGATCCGGCCCATTCAAGTATCATTAAGGTGCAAATTCAGACCAAAATTGAACCTCTGCAAGCTGTCAGCATTGTCCAGCCTCTCACTGCTTACGGAAGGTCCTAAAAGCATGCAGAAGTGTGTCTTTTTCTAGAAACTTCTTACAGAATGTGTTACACGTGTCTAGAGAATTCCAAAAGGGACCATATTAAATATATATCTAAAATATTTTTTATAAATATTTGGGATATACCATTCTAATACATTCTCTTGAAATGAATAAATAGGTGACTTCCTCTCATTTGTACAAAATTTTTTTCTCTTAATACAAATTCACTTGCAAAGTTCTCTTATTCTTTGTCTCCATTACTTCCAACTCACTTGCCTTTCACACACCTTCTGCTGATTTTCTCAAAATCTCCAAAACTTACTTACTTCATCTTTACACGTAAGATTGATTAAATGCCGCGCAAATTAGCAAATACAAAACCTAATTCCATAACACTAAATACCCTTAAAAGGCATAAATGAAGATAAAAAAAAGATTTACTTTTTTATTAATATTATTTAATAATAATAATTAATTATTATATATTTTAATATTTAATAATAATATAATTATATATTTGTGAACTTGACGTCTATTTATCATCGTCTGTCTCTCTTTGTAACTTATTTCTTCTACATAACTTTGAGTTGGATTTCTGCGCTTGACATCTCAATAGCAGACAACTAGTGAGGTATTGGGGCTTGGCAACCTATGTTGGCCAACGTGGGAGGCTAAACGCCTAGCACTTTACCTTCCGTGGCGTAAGTACAAACTCAAGACGATATCTACAGCAGTGAAGCCTTTCGGATTGTTTGTATGGAATTCTTTCTCAGAAAAGAAGAAAAAAAAGTCAAAGGTGCTGTATACTTACACCAAAACAAGCATTTTTTAACTTGAACTATCGGAAAAATTTGATAACTTTCAACTATGGGAATGTTCTGGTTGATTGCAAGATCAGGGTACCGAGTTGAGATTACAGCAAACGTTCAATCATCCCACGAACATCTTTTGGATATAATAATTCTATAACAGACTGTCCTAACATTGTTGATTAACACCATTTCCTAGACCCACTAATTGAATGTCTCTACGCTAAGAGTTGATTATAAAGTGTCATAGAGAATGAAATTTTATATTTTATTATTCAAGGATATATGTCATGAGTTCCCTTAGAAATTAGAAATTTATGCAAAATTTAGCCAAGGCTAGTTGAAGAAAATTGTCTTATTGATGATAATGAGATAATTTGCTATGTTTATAAATGGTGACCCTATAAAAAAACAAGTTAAGGTTCCAAATGAGTTTGAAGATGAAGTGGCAAAATTATTAATATAACAAGATTATTGGAAGATGATGAAATTAATAAATAATTAAAATTTAAAAATTTTATCAAATTAAAATAGATATTATGAATAATAAAAAAATTAAATCAAAATTTAAATAAATTTTGAAGTAAAAAGTCATTACAAAATAGAAATTATTATTTAAATAAAAATCAGATAATTAAGTTATTTTTCACTAATTGAATGTCTCTACAATAATGGGTCGATTTCACTTTTGTGTCATAGGCCCTGAAATATAACTTTTAATATCACTCAACATGCACCACATTGAATGAAGTGGCAGAATCTATATTATAAACGGTCTCCCTCTTTTGAGAAGCAGAGAAGACGTGAGCTGCAACCCGTTGCCACCAGTTAACCCCGGGGAATTATCTGAGCAAATATTTGATTCAAATAGAACGGAAGCATATAAGTAGAATTGCCAAACACCAATCCCCTCGTTTTCGGCCACCATGTGTCCCAGTGAAGCGAATTAGATGTGAAAGAAAAAGGACAATGATATTTACTGATATGATAATCATAAGTACAAAGAAAAGAAAAGGACAAAAAAAAAAAAAGAATTTACGAGGGACAACAGTGAAAGACAAAAATGCTTTTATATAATATGTTTAAATTTATTGAGGTGCAAAAATATATATGACTTGGATGAAAGACATGAAATAGCCTAAGCACACATTTATGGAACCTAAGCAAAGATTACTTTCTACAGAACTTGAACTGGTAACATTTAGGATTTCCCACAGTAGCTGTACTCAACATCTTATGTAATGTTTGAGGAAATGAATGCACTGCATGTCAAAGTGAGTCCACCCATAATTCCTCTGAATGTTTCAACTAATGTTTTAGGCATCCCAGCTGGAAAGAAGAAGAGGGTAATCAGCAACCAATTGACCACTTGGTGAATAGGCTGAAGACAATGGCATGACAGCAGCATCAACGTAGTCCTCCATCTGACTTGTTGGCACCTGCGGTTCATGGGAGCAAGGAACGGATGGAAGACATGGAAGTCTAGCAAGTGGGTCAAGCAGCTCTGCCTCTTTTGATGAAAATGTCGAAGAAGATGGCATTCCATTAACATTTCCTTCTATTATCTCATACAGTTTTGGCATCATAGGTAGCATAGCTCGGTTGTCATTATAAGGCATTGCTGTGATACATTGTTCAGTGACTTTATCTCCAATATAATGTGGACCTGCTGCCACATTGCTCAAGACTTGTTCTTCTGAGTTTGAATCAATATGTTGGGGGAGATACGGCAAGGACCATAAAGATGGGTTATTGGGTGGAGGTGGTAGGGGTTGTGGGATAGAAGTGGGTGGCAAATTGCCCAAATCAACATTGAAATTGTAGGGACATTGGTTAAACTTGAAGTCTTCATGATGACTCAAACTTGGTAGCATTGAATCTGAGGAGGCAAGGTAGAACTGGTTTTGCTGATGAGTACTTAGAGTGAGGTTAGGGTTTGCATTCAAGGAGAAGATAAATTCTTCTCCTGAACCTCCATTGGAACTATGCAAATCAGTGAAGCTCTCTAAATTGGAAACATGATCATGAAAGGTGAGCTTCTTCTTTATGTTTGAATTCCAAAAGTTCTTCACCTCATTGTCTGTTCTTCCTGGTAAGTGCCTGGCTATCTGTGCCCACCTGTACTTTGAAAGGAAAAATGTATATATACTTAAAATAGGAAAGACATTTCCACTCAGAGATGATTACAATGTCAATAGCATGTGAATGGTCCAAACAATGATAATTTAATAAGAACAACCAAGATTTACCTGAAAGGATTCCTCATCATGAAAAATATAAAAGGAATTTTAAAAAAAATCAATACAGATGGAGGGACGTATATACTTGTTGCCTAGAATGCCATGGAGTTCAATGATGAGTGCTACTTCTTGGGGAGAGAAACGTCCGCGCTTCAGGTCGGGTCTGAGATAGTTTACCCATCTTAACCTGCAGCTCTTCCCACATCTCTGCAGCCCTGCAGAAATGAATATAATAGGCAAGGAACAATGAAGATGAAGAAGAAGAACTGAGTGATATTGTGGAATGAAATGTATACAAAATAGAAAGGATCATTCTTCAAAAACAGAAAGTTTCGTACAATGTTGTACATTTGTGTGTATGTGTGTGTGTGGAGCAGAGAGGAAAGAAATAATGAATGAGTACCTGCATGTTTTGGAACTGAGCTCCAGCAGCCATGGCCATAGGTGGATATGTAGTTGATGAGCTTTTCGTCTTCCTCTGGTGACCACAGCCCTCTCTTCACTCTCATTTTGTTGCAGCATGAGTGATCCCCCATCTCTCTCTCTCTCTCTCTCAGCAGTATGGCAGGCCAATGGCAGACTACAATCAGCTATTTGGAATTGCTATTACAGTGAAAACATCCAAAGAGACAGAAGTACAGAGAAAAGGGACATTCGGAAGGATTTTTTGGATAGATGGGATGGCACATTACATGCTATTTATATATATTATAAAGAGAGCAGCAGGCAGTAGTGTGAGTTGGTGGTGGCCCATGTTTAGGGCTCTGCAGAATCATCCTGGAAGAGCTGTCTGTGTTATAATGGACCATATTTTTTTAACATCAAAAGGCCACGAGACGCAGTAAATAAACAAGAGCATCAACACAATTATATAGACTCATAATTATTTTATTTATTTATAATTATTAATTTTAATTGATACATCATTCTACTAAACGTTACGTGGGAATGATTGAACCGTACACGATTCACACTTGCACCTTGGTGGTTCCGGTCCCTGTCCTTATGAGCCTCCACCTTGGACTCATCGAAATTTAACTATGGGTCGAAAAAACATTTTATAGAACCTAAAATAGTTTGTTACAGTGTGATGTAGTGAACCCAATATTTTATTTGTATAACTCAAAAATTATATATCACATAACTTTACATTACACTGAGATTTAACTTTTAATATTAATCTTTCAAATTTTATATATATGCTTTGATATATATTGTTTGATAAGTGACATCTGATTCCCATAAAAATCTTTAAAGATGAGAGTGAAATAAACAATAAAAATTGTAAAGTTTGATGATAGATATATATAAATTAATTTCACAATTACAAGTATATTTGTAGCTACAAATTATAATTTAAATTAAAAAAAAAAAGATTATAAGAAATTATTGTTTGCTTTATGTTTATTAACTTATTGATTTATATCAAATATGTCTCAATTTTTGGATGGAAGTGCAAAATGATGTTTACAGACTAGGAGTTCTTGAGGATTTTTCGATGAATGCAAATTACCTAAAAGTGATAATCCTGGCACAGAAATTGGGTTCTTCAAATGTGTTTGAAAGAAAAATAAAAAAGTGCCATTAGGCATTTGCACCCATCAAATGGCAATTGGAATTTAAATATAATTTTTAAAGGAAAAGAATCTAAGACAATATTTAATACAAATCAAAAATTGTCATTAGGTAATTGGATGCATCAAAGTGAATACTGTCAAACTTCAATACAAACCGTGGACTTCAATATGTGCGAAGATTATTCCCATTAGAAACGATGGGTCAGTATCAATAACAACCCTTTCTTTACCAACTAATCCACAAAAATTTTCCTTTATCATTTATTTAATTTAAGTTTTTTTTTTTCCATTAGAAGACTCATTTCTCGAGTTACATAATTAATTTAATTTTTTCTCATTTATATAAGCTTCATATCCTCTTTCCAAAATTAGAATATGAGGTCTCAAGAATGAACATTTAACTTTTTAACTACTAAAATATTTTTATAAGAGATATATACATGTGATCTATATATTCTCTTTCTATTGCACTGGAGTCTTATATTGAATTGTTCCATTCACCCAGAAGTGAAGGAAGATCTATGAGACAGTAATTTCATTTGAATTATGTTTGATTATTGAGCTGGAATTCCTTTCACTTGATGCACTGTTCCTTTTTACCCTGTTGATTGGGATTTTAGGTTCAATTACATTATAATACAAACTTCGTAATATGCATGCATTTTCAATTATTTTCATAAAATTCTTTCTCATAATATGATTACACTACCACCAAACCATAAAACTAATTTTTTTTTTTTTCAAAAAAAGGTAAAGATAACCAATAGTTATTAACTATGACTGTTGTCCAGTATTTATAGCCTGAAGTAACCAATAATATTTGCAAAAGCTACGAACTACAAAAATTAATGATAAAATTACGTAAATTCTCAATTTCAAGTATAGATTTGAATTTTTAATGTTTAAAAACCAAATATACATGTATTTGGATGAAATAGTTGATGAATATTGAGTACCAACTTTCACTTCTCCATAAATTAAACCAAAAACTTAACTTCCGTCCTAATACTTCCATCCATTTATTATCATTAATACATTGCTCCTTTTTCCTCTAAAAGGAACTTTTAACCAATCTCCGAAAAAGGGTCCTTGACATTGTGTGATACTTTGAGTACTTTTCTTGTTTTCCTGCACTGAAAGTACTTTGCATATCATCATGTACAAAAGCAAGCTAAGCGATAATAATATAATTCACCATCTTTTTCCCTTTTAACCTAGAAGTATGATTCATAATATATCATAGTTGGTAGGCGAACTGATCATGGCATTCACCCTCACTTTATTTTTTTGTGTTGTTTTTTTGAACAGCAATATTTTGTTAAACTCTTCTTAGAATATGAATACAAAAAGAGACCTATAAAATAGGAACTAGGGTCCCCGCGCCATTGTACTATGTCCAATGCTACCCACTAAACTCTTATCTATATATATAATGATCAGTAATCTTTATCAAGCGGCTTGCCAATATGACCACCACCACCACACTCACTTTAAACATGAAATGCACATAGAAAGATTCGAGCGTGAGACCGTATACAAATTCGCACAATTCCAAAATTGCCCTAACAATTTTCCATCGAGTATGTTAAATTTTGGACAAGATCAGTTAGGTTACAAACATAGTGTAAAATTGGAAATCTATAATGATACGTTTATGCAGGGTTTGAAGTTTTGACAAGAACTCGGATGACGAGAACAAGAATCGTACTAATATTTTTTCTTTACGTCATGGCAAAACAACCGACATATCTTGTTTAAGATCTCAATTCAAAGTAAATAGCTTTCCATTTTTGGAAAGGAAACAACCATAAATTGTAAAACTTTTCTAAATTTCTATTTCTTGTCCTTTTCAAGATGCAGGCATAAAACGGAGCTGAACGTGAGACTTTGAGCTAACCAACTTCTTTTGGACTGACTTCTCTCATCCTCTGTCTACTTAAAACTACTGGATGAAGACGGTAAACTTTCAATCATGTTGAAATTTTCTTGAATTAGTCAAACTGAAACCAAACCAAACTAACAGTTGATTCTCTGAGTATAGAAACGGTACTTTTGGAAAAAATTTTAAGAAGGGATGAAAACAGTAGTACATGCGATCAACATTTTCTAGATATTTCTTTTTGGAATGTCACATAGATTATGAATCATAAGCTGTGATGTCAACATTACAAGAGGTGGTGAATATGATAATTCAGAGTGAAAATTGAAAGTTACATCATAGCTAACAATTAATAAAGGCTATTCAAACATGCTTCAGACCAAGGCATGGACAAAGCAAATCATCAAGCAATGGGAATCTATAAAATTTAATGGAGAGAATCACTTGATGCCAATGAACACGTTTAATCCCTGCACATTACGAAAAGCAATTAATAAAGTAAAGCTTTGGGTTATGATTGAAATATATATTCTCCTCCATAATTGTAGTTCAATGTCAATGCCTGTTATAGGGGTTACCTTTATCTGATTCTTTATGATCATTGACTAGAAGATATATTAAGGGACGTAATTTGGCTATAGCTCGAGTTACAAAACAAAATTATTATGGATCAACCCAATAAAACCCCTTTGATGATTTGAAGTTTGATCTAAAGGTATGCTTTATGCTCTTGATCTAAACCTCATTGACTCGTTCACTTCAAGGAAAAGTCATGTTTGGTCTATGTTCTTTGGTTCAGTCTAAACGTATAGGAGTGCCAAGTCTATGAGCCAAGAACCAATTAAGCACGGGGCCTTAAATGCTGCTGAAAACCCAAAAAAAAAAAACAACACCAACAACAACAAAGGAACTGGACATTAAATTGCCTGTAAATTCCCTGTAATTTTCGTCGCCTATTAAAAATAGACTTAAAGCAAGACTTTTAGGGTATCCAAGAACATGGATTCGATTTCTATCCTTGCTTGTGAAAGAAAAAGTCACAATCAGTAATGCTTGTAATGGAAGAAATAAGACAAAATAAGATTCTTGATTTAATATAGCACCAGACATTTTGCTTTATTTGGTAAGCTATCAGACGACACAGTGGCTGATCTTTGTCACTATCTATGGAAAGGACAAGCCTTTTTAATGCAACGGTGAGGTCACTTCGTCACGACCTCTGAGTTATATATTCGAGTTGTGAAAGGAGTCCCTACCTAAAATTCAAGTAGATCTTTTTCTAGACTCTACAACATGAGAGTTTTTTTTAACTCTCGGACTGTCCTCTTTTACATGCAAAATTGGATACGTAATTCAATGTCTTCACTTTACAGAATAATGGTTTTGGTTTGGATTAAAAGAAAAGAAAAGAATGGTTTTGGTGTGGGTCCTTTTCATTCAAAGTTTCGAAGGGAATATGTGCATGTCATCAGCTTTCTTAGCGCAGATTAGAAGGCATTATCTCCTTTATCTAATCACAAGATGCCCCAAGGTCCCAAAAACAAAGAAAAAAAAAAGAGAGAGAGTAATTAATTAAATGAAAACATGAACCACTCACCTGAGAATTAATAGTTGTAGATTTAAATATTCAATTACTACTACATAATTCTTCTTAAACAAAGTAACTAATTGAACTAAAGTGATGATATTGAAATAATGATACCAAAACAAAATTTTTACCTTGACAAATTCTTGAGAGTAGTTTTTTTTTTTATTTTAATAAATTTGATTTCTTTTTCTAATATTAGAAATCATTTGAGAACTTGAAAATTATTATAATAACTAAACAAAATATTCACAAAATTTTTTTAATCAATTGATATAAATCTCTCTTGCTGTTATTAATTATATGTATAACTCTCCTTATAATCCTAATGATATTTAGCTTGCGAACACTAGACTCAAGAAGCTTCATTGCAATTATAACAAACATAAAGATTCGGGAAAGCTTCAAATCTTGGTCTAACCAAGTTTATATCATATGGTAAATTAAAATAATCAAAACATGGAATGTAATATTAAATTTTAAAATAATGAATAAAACATAAGACTTGAAATTAATATATCAAACATTAAATTTTGTCTCTAATCTATTTATTTTTTTCAAGTCATGTCTTCACATTTGTTAAAGAAGAATTCCTTCAAAGCAAATTCTTGGTTACTAATTTGATAACTCAACTGGCTTCATGAAAAGCACTAAAAGAATTTAAACATAAAACTTTGTGTCTAACCAACACATTCTCAGATTTACCTTTATTATTAAGCTAATCAGAAGAAGTTACTCAGTGCCCTTATTATCATTAGGAGTTTTTGTAAAAGGAGAGCAAAACATTACCGAAAAAGTTAATGAAACAACCTTCAACAAGGATGCCCCCACAGAAACACAATTATTCAGAAAGAAGCCAACCCCATAAGCCCCCACATGACCCACACTGCTTTTCCATCTCTTCATGGCAAATCCCTATGAATGACAGTCCCAATTATTTTAGTCAATTCTAAGGAAAGCTTGTCATACCATTTTTTTTCCTTCAATTGAAGATCCCATTTTAATTGACATCCGAGAAAATTTGCTACTTTTGGCAGCATCCTGATTCCTGGTCTTTTTTATGACATGATCCTACGTGGGATGTTTGGTAACCGGCCGGTCACTGCCTGCAGCCGGAGAGCAATGCAGTTCAGAGAAATTTATATTTTAACGGATTATTTTTCAGGCATAGAGATCGTTCTTGTTGCCTGAATTCAGTAACAAGAGACTACACATAAAAAGTTCAGCTAGTACTAATCACATGTGGAAATCCTTTTAATTACAAATAATCGACCCTAAAGTCCATACTATACTGATTCTGAAAAACTTCAGGGCAAGGTACAAGGACATTTTTCCTTTTTTTTTTTTTTTTTTTAGCATAATTAGCTACGGAATCAGTGGCCTCACAAAAATTAAGTCTAAAGTTATATACGAGCTGTAACTTATATATTTGTAGTTATTTTTTACTAATTATGATTATAAGTCAAAAGATAAAGAAAATAACAACTAATAATTATAATTCATAAATATGTGTCTGTTTGTGGAATTCAACGCAGTCTCATTGACTTCTTTGAGTTTTCTTGTATTTCAAAGCAGAAATGGTAATTGTATGTGTCATAGAATATGAACCTCATTGAAAGTGCACGTCGGGATACACCAGGAGGGCAATGAGAAGTTAAGGACGAAGAAGACCCCACTGTTGTTGTAGATGGTCCAAATGGATGGCCCAGATTGGATCGAGGTGCTCCAGCCTGCCTGCATGCTCCCTACCAACCAACCTGTGAAAGGTAGTCTCTTGTACACTTCTAATTAATTTATTTAACCAACTCATTTAAAGACTTGCCGTCAGAACTGCTTGTCGCAGAACTGAATTGATTCCTTTTTCTTCATTTGTGTTAATAAGTCCCTGCCACTGGAATTTTTTTTACTTCCTTTTCTAGGAATGAAGCTATCGGAAGGAAAAGGTTATTTTCATGTCAAGAAGGGTCTTTTACTGATTGAACCCAGATATCGAAAGTGAGAAGATGTGGCAAATTTATTCGTTTGGTTAAGACAGAAGAACTTAAACAAAGATATAAAATTCAATTTCATCCTACTTTTAGAACAGACCCATACTTTTAGCTGATGAAGAATCTCCAACTATCCCTATCCTCCTTATCTTATCATCCTACCCACCAACATGCATGTGTGCCTTTGTATGTGTGTAAAACATGTGAACACTATAATATATTTGGGATTTATTAAACTTCATGAAGTTTCAACAGGGAAGGATTGGAACAAAAAAAACAAAACAGGAAGACAAGAAAGCATCAAGTCTCTACGGTCATTAAATCTTCAAATGAGGATGGCTAGAACGAAATAACTCTGAGCATTGACATTACTTAATAAAACCTACTCAAAGGAAGCCATTTTGCCAAGGCCTTTTATTTCGTAAAAGCCCTATCACTGGGATTAGAAACTTGTCTTGCAGTGACACGTGTTTAATAATAGGACGTGTATCCACATGCTTCATTCCAATTTATGGTTTTTAAATTGCAAGCAATATAAGGAGACCATGAGGTCTTGACGCAAGAATGAAGTAGACCCACAAAAATATAATCAGAATTCTTGCTGGAATCACAAATGTTATCATGGTTGCATTTTTGTGCATTTGCGTCATTTATATTGTCAAAAACTTGTGTTTGCTTAATATTTTTGCTTTATTCACTGAGTTTTTCCAGACCCAGCAAAAGTAGGTGTTATTTTGTGAAAATTGATCCCACCCTCGCAGAGGACTTTTCTGGATTGATCAGAGGGAGAAAAGAGAGAGAGAAATTGGCTTGTGTAGAAAGGTAAAGAAAGGCAGAGAAATCAAAGAGGAGGATAATGAAAAAGAAGTTAACAGGATGGTCCAATTTCAATATTTGAAGGATGCCAACAACAGCAAGCCCAGCTCAAGGAAAAGGCACAACTCTCATTCCCATTTGGGTGTCGGCTATGCCAACTATGAGCCTGAGGGTTGCAAATGCAAGTGTAGGCCTTCATTTTGTGGCCCATCAAACAATAGCTCTAGAGAGATACCTTATGAGTTTGGACTCCTTTTCTAGATTCATTTTTTCATGTTCCGAAATTAAAAAAAAAAAGAAAAATCTGGATGTGATCCATTTTCCCACTTTTTGCACAAAAAGTTTATGCCCATATCTACCTTTAAGAAATCTTATGGCAAGTTCAATAAATAATTCCCCCATCACCAAAAATCCCCAGCCTCAAATGATGCATTGCAAACAATTAGATGATACTAAACTACCTATGGCTTGTTCAATAAATAATTTTTTTTTCTTTTTATCTATTAGGAGACTATGTTGACCGTGAGCTACACAAGTTTCTTTCATTCTCATGAATCTCAAACCTCCATTTCCAAAATTAGAATTAAGATCTCCATGATAGAAATGTATGTTTTTGACCGCTAGAGAATTCTTCAATAAAGCAGCAAATCCAATATTGAGTACAAACTCAAGACGATATGATGAGGTGCATAGGTTTCAATATCACTCAACCAAAAATTAATTGGTACCTCAGGCACCACACTGAATCAAGTGGCAGTTACTAACAGTCTCCTCTTAGTAAATGAATCCTCTTTCGGGAATTTTCAGAACATTTGTATCCTTGATTTTACACAAATTTAGTATATATAACTTGAGCTCCACATCATGAAAAAATTTTGATTCTTGAATCATTTTCATAAGTGAGACCCAAATGAAATAACACAAAGAATATTATTTGGAGTAGCATCGAAGAAATCTTGTTGAATTTAATCTATATTGATTAAAAATTAAATATTAGTGTTTAATTATTAAGTTGTATTTGATATAATTTTAATATTAAATTAGTAATAAATGTTATTAATTTTTAGTATATAAAGACTTAAATATTTTAATTTATTATGTGGCTTGTGAGGACTTGATGTTTATATTATTGGATGTATTTCTCAATTATTGTAGCATTTTAACATATCAATTAAATTATGAATATTCATGTTATTGTATAACAATGATTATATAAATGTATTTCTCATGTTATTCATAAGTATGAATAAAAGAAAAATAAGAAAAAGAGAAAAGAAAAGTAGAATAATCTAATTTACTAGAAACAACGACAGTAAACCATTTAAGACAAGAAGAAAAATTTGGATATGAAAAAGATTTTATGAGTTGATTTGACATTTATACTTATAAATAAATTAGATGATAAGATTATAATATAAAAGATGTTAAATTAATAAAATATATAAAAATTATATTAAATAGTAAAACGTATAAGGTTGAAATATAAAAACTTATAAAATTGAAAGTGAGGGAAACTTATAGTAAAAGACTTATTAAATTAAGAGTTAAAAATAATTTAATTTAATTTTTTATATTAAATGAAAAATTTGGAGATAGAGTATTTATATAATAGTATTTTACCGATAATTTTTTATAAAGTTTCATAAAGAATGAAATCTTAAATTTTATTATTCAAGATTATATGCTACAAGTTTTTTTAAAAATTTGAAGTTCATGCAATTGGCCAAATCAATTGAAATCTGGTGTTTCTATTAAATTGAAATAGAAAATTAAATTAGAATTTAGAGAAATATTAAAGTTAATATTTGATAAAAAATATTATTCAAATAAAAATTAGATAGTCAAAATGTGTTTCTTACAATTTTAGTATTATATTAAAAATAGATGTTATTAGTATTTAATATATAAAATTTTGAATATCTCAATTTATTGTATAATTTATAAGTAGATTTTTGATGTTTATTTTACTATATATATTTTTTAATTATTGTATGATATTTTATAATATTAATAAAATTACGTCTATTCATATAATTGTTTAACAAATGTTAAATAACAATTAAGTGAATTTTATTTATAAATTAAGAAATTTTAAATTAAGATTTAATAATATAATAAGAAATACAATTATTTGAAAATATATCATTATTTATTAGGTCAAACTTGAAAAACAAAATGTATGCTTTTCAACCACCGATAAAAAATATGAATGATCCCAAGCAAGTTAAAGATATAAAGCTTGTAGTCAAAATGTCAGAGCTGAAGTTTCCCACAACTTTTATCTTGGCGATTCAACAAAAAAATTCATAGTACTAAATTTCGCGCTTAAAAATATCCAATATATTTTCAATTTCCATTGAGTCCCTTGTGAAGTAAAAAATGTGCCATTTTATTAATGTTAAATATGTAGTGAAGAGTTGGAGGTTAAGCTTCATAACACCTGCTTTCTTTTATTTATTAACTCAATTATTGATTTCAATACAGTGAGAGCATATTGAATTTGTAGGCCAAAAAAACGAAATTAACTGTATCACAAAATGGTAGTTTGGAAAGAAGTAAAGATTTAGCGGGAATTTATATAATACGTTTAAATTGACTAATGTGGGCGCGGATTTTTAACTTGGTATTATGAAGGATCCATGTTGGAGTTAATGTGTAAACTATATATTTGACCTTACATGATAATTCAAGTGTTTAACATGACTGATTTCTCAACACGGTAAAGTTTTTATGATTCTTGGAAGTGACCCTAGCTTAAAATCATTGAAAAACTATTGGATAGGAAATAAATCAAATAGTCCTACCTTGCAACTTGGAAATATCATGTTAAAAGCTTGAACTTTTAGCTACATACATGCATTTCCAAATTTTTCATGGGAGAAAGGGAGAGGCAGCAGCAACACAAGATCATGAACTTCAATAAGAAAATGGAAATGATACTTGTATCTTATTTCAGGAGAGGAATGACCCAATGTGCAAAAGTATATATGACTTTGACGAAAGACAAGAAATAGCCTAAACACACATTTATGGAACCTTAGCAAACATTACTTACTACAGAACCAGAACTACTAACATTTTGGATTTCACACAGTAGCCGTACTCAACATCCTGTGTGATGTTTGAGGAAATAAATGCACTTCATGTCAAAGTGAGTCCACCCAAAATTCCTCTGAATGTTTCAACTAATGTTTTAGGCATCCCAGCTGGAAAGAAGAATAGGCTAATTAGCAACAAATTGACCACTCGATCAATGGACTGATGGCAATGGCATGACAGCAGCATCAACGTAGTCCTCCATCTGATTTGTTGGCAACTGTGGTTCATGCGAGCGAGGAACGGATGGAAGAAGTGTAAATCTAGCAAGTGGGTCAAGCAGCTTTGCCTCTTGTGATGAAGATGAAGAAGAAGATGGCATTCCTTCTATTATCTCACACAGTTTTGGCATCATGGGTACCATAGCTTGGTTGTCCTTACAAGGCATTCCTGTGATACATTGGTCAGTGACTTTATCTCCAGTATAATGTGGACCTGCGGGCACAATGCTCAAGACTTGGTCTTCTGAGTTTCAATCAATACGTTGGGGGAGATACGGCAAGGACAATAAAGATGGGCTATTGGGTGGAAGTGGTAGGGGTTGTGGGATCGAAGTAGATGGCAAATTGCCCAAATCAGCATTGAAATTGTAGGGAATTTGGTAGAATTTGAAGTCTTCATGATGACTTAAACTTTGTAGCTTTGAATCTGTGGAGGTAAGGTAGAGCTGGTCTTGTTGATGAGCACTTAGAATAAGGCTAGGGTTTAAATTCAAGGAGAAGATAAATTCTTCCCCGTAATGGTCCATTGGAACTATGCAAATCAGTGAAGTTGGGAAACTCAGACATGATCATGTCAGATGAGCTTCTTCTTTAAGTTTGAATTCCAAAAGTTCTTCACCTTATTGTCTGTTCTTCCTGGTAAGTGCTTGGCTATCTGTGCCCACCTGCACTTTGAAAAGACAAATGCATATACAATTAAATGGGAAAGACATTTCTACTTAAAGATGATTACAATGTCGATAGCATGTGAATGGTCCAAACAATGATAATTGAATAAGAACAACCGAGATTTACCTCAAAGGATTCCTCATCATGAAAAATATTAAAAATAATTTTAAAAAAATTCAATACATATGGAGAATATGATGATAGATAGATATGACAGGCATGATGTATATACTTGTTGCCAAGAATGCCATGCAGTTCAATGATGAGTGCTGCTTCTTTGGGAGAGAAACCTCTGCGCTTCACGTCAGGTCTGAGACAGTTTATCCATTTTAATCTACAGCTCTTCCCACGTTATCTCAGCAGCCACGCAGAAATGAATATAATAGGCAAGAGAAAAAGAATAAGAAGAAGAAGAGGAAGAAGACTGAGTGATTTTCTGGAATGAAAAGTATATAAAATAGAAATGACTATTCTTCAACAAACAGAAGATTTTGTACAATGTTGTACAAAAAGGAAATCGCTCAGTTCTTCTTCTTTTTCTTCCTTTTTTCTTGCCTATTATATTCACTTCAGTAAGACTACAGAGATGTGAGAAGAGCTGTAGATTAAGATGGATAAACTATATCAGACCTGACCTGAAGCGTGGAGGTTTCTCTCCCCAAAATATAGTGAACGAATGTTGAGTACTAACTTTCAATTCTCCATAAATTAAAGCGAAAACTCAACTTCAGTCACAAGTCACTAAAATATTACTATGCCAATTTGTACTATCTGTACTTTATCAATGGTTTCATCCATTTATTATCATTAATACATTGCTCCCATTTCCTCTAAAAGGGACTTTTAACCAATCCCCAAAAAGGGGTCTTTGACATTGTGTGATACTTTGAGTACTTTTATTGTTTTCTTGCAATGAAAGCACTTTGCATGTCATCATGCACAAAACAAGCTAAGCGATTATAATATAATTCACCCTCTTTTTCCCTTTTAACCTAGAAGGATGATTGATCAGCCTCAACTCTTCCCTTTTTACTCTTTTGGGTTTTTTTTTTTTTTTTATTTAACAGCAATACATTGTTAAACTCTTCTTAGATTACAATACAAAAAGAGGCCTATACAAGAGGAACTAGGGTGCAGGAGTTTGGTGGGTAGCATTGGAGACAGTACAATGGCATGTGATATAGGAGTTTGGTGGGTTGCATTGGACATAGCACAATGACATGTGGACCCTAGTTCCTAGGAGTTTGGTGGGTAGGATTGGACATAGTACAATGGCGTGCGGACGCTAGTTCCTATTGTATAGGCCTCTTTAAAGATGAGTAATCTCTTTCGAGCGGCTTGCCAATACGACAACCATCGTGAGATCGTATAAAGATTCGAGCATGAGACCGTACACTAATTCACACGATTCCAAATTTGCCCTAAGCATGAGATCAGTTAAGTTACGAACATGGTGTAAGATTGGGAATCTATAACAATACGTTTATGAAGGATTTGTCGTTTTGACAAGAACAAGAATCGTACTAATATTCTTTCTTTATGTCATGGCAAAACAACCAACACATCTTGTTTAAGATGTCCTTTCAAAGTAAATAGTTGTCAATGTTTGGTAAGGAAACAGCCATAATTGCGTTACGATTAAAGTATATATTCTCCTCAATAATAGTGGTTCAATGTCAGTGCCTGTTATAGGGGTTACCTTTATTTGATTCTTTATGATCATTGACGACAAGATATTTTAAGGGAAGTAAGTTGGCTATAGCTCGAGTTATAAAACAAAATTATTATGGATCAACCCAATAAAACCTCATTGATGATTTGATGTTTGATCTAAACGTATGCTTTATGTTCTTGATCTAAACCTCATTGACTGGTTCACTTTTACGAAAGTGAACCAGTCAATCTAAACGTATAAGAGTGCCAAGTCTATGACTTAAAATAAAAAGCAACTGGACATTAAAATTGCTTATAAATCCCCTGTAATCTTCATCTCCGATTAAAAATAGACTTAAAGCAAGGCTTTTAGGGTACCAAGAAAATGGATTCGATTTTTATTCTAGCGTGTGAAAGAAAAAATAAGAAACAGTCATGCTTGTGATGGAAGAAATAAGGCCAAATAAGATTCTCGATTTGATATAGCACCAGACCTTTTGCTTTCTTTGGTAAGCTATCAGCTTTCTTAGCGTAGATTAGACGGCATTGGCTCCTTTTATCTAATCACAAGATTCCCCAAAATTAAAAAAAAAAAATAATAATAATCAATTAAATCAAAACATGAACCACTCACCTGATAATTAATATTTCATGAATTTAAATATTCAATATCTATTACATAATTATTTTTAAATAAAATAAATAATTAAAATAAAATAATATTATTAAAATGATAATTGTAAAATAAAATTTTTATTTTATCAAAATTTTTAAAAAGTTATTTTTATTTTAACAAATTTAATAATTTTTTAAATTAAAAATTATTTAAAATTTTAAAAATTATTATAATAATTAAATAAATGTTGACAATTTTTTTAATTAATTAATATAAATCTTTTTTTTTGTTATTAATTTTGTATGTGTAAACTTTTTTTTCTAATTTTAAAAATTATTAGTATGTGAAAATTAGATTTTAGAGGCTTTTATACAATTATAACAAATATAAATATTTAAAAATATTTTAAATTTTAGATAAATTAAATTTATAAAATGAGATAAATTAAATTTATAAAAAAATTGAAATATAAAATTAAATTTTAAAATAATAAATAAAATATAAAACTTGAAATTGATATGTTAGATGTTAAATTTTGTCACTAATCCTTTTTTTTCTTTTTAATGTCATATTTTCTCATTTGTTAAGGAAGAATTCCTTTAAAGCAAATTTTTGATTACTAGTATAATAAATCAACATCCATTTGCTTCATGAATAGTGCTAAGAGAATTCAAACATAAAACCTTGTGTCTAACCAACACAATCTCAAATTTACCTTTTTCATTAAGCTAATCATAAGTGTTTATTCAATGTTCTTATTACTATTAGGAGTTTTTGTAAAAGAGAGCAAATCTTTACCCAAAAGCTTAATGAAACAAACTTCAATATGGATGCCCCCACAGAAACACAATTATTCAGAAAGAAGCCAACCCCATAAGCTCCCACATGACGCACACTGTTCTTCAATCTCTTCATGGCAATCCCCTATGAAAGAAACTCCAATTATTTTAGCCGATTCTAAGGAAAGCTTGTCATACCTTTTCCTTTCCTTCAATTGAAGATCCCATTTTAATTGACATCCGAGAAAATTTGCAACTTTTAGCAGCACCCTCATTCCTTGTCTTTGTTATGACATGATCCTACCTGGGATGTTTGTTAACTGGCTGGTCACGGCCTCTGGCTGGAGAGCAATGCTGTTCAGAAGAAGTCCTATTTTAACGGATTATTTTTCAGGCATATAGATCGTTCTTGTTACCCGAATGAAGTAAAAAGAGATTACTCATAAAAGGTTTAATTATGCTAATCACATGTGGGAATATAATCACTAATAATCGACCCTCAAGTCCATACTCCACTGATTCTGAAAAACTTCATGGCAAGGTGCAAAGACTTTTTTCCTTTTTTTTTTTTTTTTTTTAACATAATGAGAAATCAGTGGACTCTATCTTCATAATAATTTTTTTTTCTATTATGAAATTAATTGGACCATGAAATATACAATTAAAATATTTTTCTTTATTCTTACAAATCTAACACTCTCTTACCATAATAAATATCTCATGGGCAGTAAATATTTGGGTCAAGAGAAATTTATTTTTAGCATTTCAATGAAGCTTGTATTTTTTTGGGGCTTTTTAGGTTATGTATTTTTTTTTTTTAAATTGATGGAGTTTGCAAACAATGCTATTTCTTTGGAGATATTTCTTACCTATCAATTATTGGTAATCTTGAAAAACAACATTAAATGCGTGCAATCCCACAATAGTTTACCTCGCAGTAGGAAACAAATAATGATAGAAATCAAAAGACAAAATAAGAATGGATTCTCATATGGAGATAACAAGTAAATTATTTAACGGTCTTTTTTGATAATTTAATAAATCTTTCATTAAATTTATACGTATTTATCACATTATATATGTTTTTACTAAGTTTTTTTGAACAGAAAAATTTAAATATATAATTATCCATAGTGGCTAGAACAAGAAAAGACCTGTTTCCTTGATGTGTTGGACTCAAGCCCAGACACAATGGGTTTAATTCCAATGGTCAATATCAATAGTTGCTTTGGATCCAAAGTAAACATTTATTAGGCTTTGATATCAAATTTTTTAGAGACTCAATTCAAACCCATTTATCACGCGCATGTTGGGTTGAATATATGCTGACTTCTGTGGCCCTGTGACGTGTAACAAAAACTTTGATATGCAAATGTGTGCCAAGTGGCAACTCAACCATCCATGTCAGCTTGACATCATCCCACTTGCCTCGGCACAGATGAATCTTGTTCGAAAGGACTGACAGGTTATTAGCTTTTCCATTATCCTGTAATCACCAATCAAAACCTGAAATCAGATTCACAAACAAACATAAATACAAATCAGAAACTCTTAGCAGCGGAGTCCTAATGGCAAGAGTGAAAGCCAGACCCAACAAAATCTCCATCAGGTATGTCCCCAAAAAAAAAATCTCCATCATGCGTATATATATATATACATATTGATAATCTGCTGCGTGTAAAAAGTTTGTTTCTTTTATATAATTGTTTTGTTTCTAAAAGGAATTATTTATCATGGTCTATGGAATACATCTTAACGAGGCACCGTTAGACTATTAGTTGCTGGGCTTTGCATAGAATTGATCTTTGAACACATAACAAAAATGGGTACAGGCACATATGAATTATAGATTCTTACGCACACACAAACAAAAGGAGGAAAAAGGGGAAACTTTGTCATCTCAATTCTATGGGGTGCCCTTCATGTTCCTTTTTTCCAATTCCATCCCATCAAGTGTAATTATTGGGAGAAAACTTTGTATATTTCCATCATCTTTGAAGGGGCTTTTGTTGATACTTGAAGAAAAATAGATATGTTTGTTTTATTGTTGATGTAACATCCATAAAGCAAAATGAAAGCCTATCCCTGGAAATATTTCTTAGAAAGAAATGTGGACGGAAATTGGCTTAGTTTTGTTTCTTTTAGTTTTGCAATGAAAAGGAAAAGGTGTAAAAGTACCAAGCTTTATCGGAAGAGCCAAGGAAGTGATGGAAGCTATATTTCATGGGGAAAGATCGCCACGCAGCCATAAATCAACAATATTATAGCAGGGAAATGTACTGGGGTTTTGATATGTTCTGTGTTGGATTGATTGAGTAGCAGAAGTTATAGTTGAATTCTCGATTGTTTAATTGGTTTGATATGCATTTTCACTGATGGAAAAAAAATTGTAGCTTGTTTTTAGCTTTTAAAATTGAAGACCCTTGTTTCTCTGGCTGTAGGGATGGTACTGAATTTCTTGTTTGCAATGGAAATGTTGTTTGAGGTTGTTTCATTCATATTACACAACGATTTACCAAGCCAAGTTTTAGGAATTGAACTACCTTAACTACCCTCTGCCAATGTTTTTCTATATATTCGGATCATTTCCTGCATAAATAGCTTATGAGATACCTTATGCTTCACTTGAACCTCACCCATCCCCACCTCCAATTGGATCACAATGTCTGCAAGGTTCACATTGGCCTCTTGGAAGTTTTTGCTATGAATATTACGGCTATCTCTCCTCCGCAATACCAAATCCAGTTAGTTGACAAGTAGAAAAAGGAGAAAATCCAACTAAGCATGAAAATTTTTGGTTAGAAAGAGTTTGGATCGAGGTGCTCCAGCCTGCCTGCATGATCCCTACCGACCAACCTGTGATTTTTTTTCCTCCTTTTCTTGGAACGAAGCTATCAGAAGGAAGAGGTGCTGCAGTGTAGGGCCCGAGGTTTTGACGCAAAAAAACGAAATCGACCCACAAAAATATAATCAGAATTCTTGTCAAAATCACAAATGTTATCGTGGTTACATATTTGTATATTTGCGGCATTTATCTTGTCAGAAAAAAAAAAATTGTATTTACTTAATATTTTTCCTAATTCAAAGTGAGTCCAAACAGATTTTTCTGGCCCAGAAAAGGTAGTTGTTATTTTGGGAAAATGGACCCCACTCTCGTAGAGTACTTTCCTGGATTGATCAGAGGAAGAAGAGAGAGAGAGACACGGAGAGGGATTGGCTCGTGGAGAAAAGGGTAAAGAAAAAGGCAAAGAAATGAAAGAGGAGGATTATGAAAAAGAAGTTAACAGGACGGTCCAATTTCAATATTTGAAGGATGCCAGCAACATCATGCCCCACCACAAGGAAAAGGCACAACTCCTGTTTCCTTTTGGGTGTCAGCCGTGCCAGTTAAGAGCCTGAGGGTTGTAAATGCAAGTAAGGGGCCTTCATTTTATGGGCCATGAAACAATAGCTCTAGAGGGATGCCTTACGAGTTTGGACAACCCCCCAACCTCACCTCCCCCAAGCAAATCAATAACTTTATGATATTTCCATCAACAATTCTCATTGCCATCAATTTGTTCAGTACGTGCGAACCATTGTTCATCAACCATTATGATATTTCCACATCGGAAAATGTTAGAAGGCTGAAGAGGGAGTTACGGGGATTGACGCAGGCAAATAATTAAAATATAATGTGCACAAAACTTAAAATTTTCATATAATGTAATTTTTTGAAAACAACGAAGATAAAATAAAAGTTAGTAAAAAATAAATAATTAAAAATTTAAAAATTATTTTAAATTAAAGTAAATAGTGTGAATAATTATAAAATTAAGTTAAAATTAAGAAAAATATTAAAATTGATATTTGATAAAAAATAAAAATTAGTATTCAAGTAAATATTAAATAATTATATTATATTTATTATATTTTTATTTTTATATTAAAGATAAATATTATTAGTATTTAGTTTATAAAAATTTGTATGTATCAGTTAATTGTATGATTTATAAGTAAAATTTAATATTTATTTTTATTATATATACTTATTAATTATTGTTTAATTTTTATTATATTAATAAAATTATAAATATTTATATAATTTTTTAATAAATAATAAATAACAATTAAGTGAATCTCATTTACAAATTATTTATTTTTACTGAATCTCAATTATAAATCAAAAAATTTTAAATTAAAATTTAATATTATATTAAAAAATAAAATTACTCATATCATTATATATTAGATTAAATATGAAAAACAAATATGAACTTTTCAACCACCAATAAAAAATATGAATGATCCCAAGCAAGTCAAAAATATTAAACTTCTAGTCAAAAAGTTAGAGCTCAAGTTTCCCATAACTTTTATCTTGGTGATTCAAGAAAGAAGTTAGAGCTCTAAATTCCACACTTAAAAATATCAATATATTTTCAATTTCCATCAAGTCTCTTGTGAAGTAAAAAATGTGCCATTTTGTTAATGTTAAATATGTAGTAGTTGAAGGTTAAGCTTCGTAACACCTCCTTTCTTTCATTTATTACCACAATCATTGATTTCAACACAGTGAAAGCATATTGAATTTGTGGGCCAAAAAACATCGACATTAACTGTGTCACAAAATGGTAGTTTGGAAAGAAGTGAAGAGTTACCCGAAATTTATATAATATGTTTAAATTTACTAAAGTGGATGCTAGTTGAATGATTCATGTTGGAGTTAATATACAAACTATATATTTGATCTTACATGATAACTCAAGTGTTTAAAATTACTGATTTCTCACCATAATGTTAGAGTTTTTATGATTGGTACATCAATCTAATTCTTTGAAGTGACCCTACTTAAACTTATTTAAAACTGTTGGATAGGAAATAAAACAAATAGTCCTAGCTCGCTACTTGGAAATTTCAAGTTAACAGCTTCAACTTGTAGATACATACATGCATTTACAAATTTTTAATGGGAGAAGGAGAGAGCCAGCAGCAACAAAACATCATGCACTTCAATAAAATAAGAAAATGGAAATAATACATATATCTTATTTCAGGAGGGGGATGACTCCATGAGCAAAAAGATACCCGATTTTGATAGAAGACAAGAAATAGCCTAAACACACATTTACGGAACCTAAGAAAACATTACTTACTACAGAACTTGAACTAGTAACATTTAGGATTTCCCACAGTAGCTGTACTCAACATCTTATGTAGTGTTTGAGGAAATAAATGCACTGCATGTCAAAATACGTCCACCCACAATTCCTCCGAATGTTTCACCTAATGTTTTAGGCATCCCAGCTGGAAAGAACAGGGTAATTAGCAACAAATTGACCACTTGATGAATAGGCTGATGACAATGGCATGATAGCAGCATCAACGTAGTCCTCGATTTGATTTGTTGGCACGTGCGGTTCATGCGAACAAAGAACGTATGGAAGACATTGAAGTCTAGCTAGTGGGTCACGAAGCTCTGCCTCTTGTGATGAAGATGAAGAAGAAGATGGCATTCCATTAACATTTCCTTCTATTATCTCACGCAGTTTTGGCATCATTGATACCATAGCATGGTTGTCATTATAAGGCATTGCTGTGATACTTGGGTCGGTGACTTTATCTCCAACATAATGTGGACCTGCTGCCAAATTGCTCAAGACTTGGTCTTCTGAGTTTGAATCAATATGTTGGGGAAGATACGGCAAGGACCATAAAGATGGGTTATTGGGTAGAGGTGGAAGGGGTTGTGGGATTGAAGTGGGTGGCAAATTGCCCAAATCAACATTGAAATTGTAGGGAATTTGGTTGAACTTGAAGTCTTCGTGATGACTAAAACTTGGTAGCATTGAATCTGAGGAGGCAAGAAAGAGCTGGTTTTGCTGATGAGCACTTAGAGTGAGGTTAGGGTTTGCATTCAAGGAGAAGATAAATTCTTCTCCAGAACCTCCATTGGAACTATGCAAATCAGTGGAGTTGGCTAAATTGGAAATATGATCAT
Source organism: Rhizophora apiculata (assembly GCA_037832385.1). Classification (NCBI taxonomy): domain Eukaryota; kingdom Viridiplantae; phylum Streptophyta; class Magnoliopsida; order Malpighiales; family Rhizophoraceae; genus Rhizophora; species Rhizophora apiculata. The sequence goes on along the minus strand of CM075433.1, from coordinate 8,040,936 downwards.
GAGAGATTGACTTCTTCTTTATGTTTGAATTCCAAAAGTTCTTCACCTCATTGTCTGTTCTTCCCGGTAAGTGCCTGGCTATCTGTGCCCACCTGCACTTTGAAATGAAAAATACGTATATATTTAAATGGGAAAGAAATTTCTATTCAAAGATGATTACAATGTCAATAGCATTTTAAAGGTCCAAACAATGATAATTGAATAAGAACAACCGAGATTTACCTGAAAGGATTCCTCATCATGAAAAATATATAAAAAGAAAATTAAAAAAAAAAAATCAATACAGATAAAGAATATGATGATAGATAGATAAGATAGGTATGATGTATATACTTGTTGCCTAGAATGCTATGGAGTTCAATGATGAGTGCTGCTTCTTGGGGAGAGAAACCTCCGCGCTTGAGGTCAGGTCTGAGATAGTTTATCCATCTCAATCTACAGCTCTTTCCACATCTCTGCAGCCCTGCAGAAATGAATATATTAGGCAAGGAAAAAAAGAAGAAAAAGAAGAAGTGTGGGGTTTTATGGAATGAAATGTATATAAAATAGAAAGGACCATTCTTCAACACACAGAAAATTTTGTACAATGTTGTACATTTGTGTGTATGTGTGTGTGTGTGGAGCAGAGAGGAAAGAAATAATGAGTGAGTACCTGCAAGTTTTGGAACTGAGCTCCAGCAGCCATGGCCATAGGTGGATATGTAGTTGATGAGCTTTTCGTCTTCCTCTGGTGACCACAGCCCTCTCTTCACATTCATTTTGTTGCAGCATGAGTGATGCCCCATCTCTCTCTCTCTCTCTCAAAGCAGTATGGTAGGCCAATGGCAGACTACAATCAGCTATTGGGTATTGCCACGAGACACAGTAAATAAACACGAACGTAAACACAATTATATAGACTCATAATTATTTTATTTAATTATAATTATTAATTTTAATTGACACATCATTTCATACCTAAGAGTCTATATCCGGTGCTGGTATTGCTCTAAACATTACGTGGGAATGATGGGATGCACTGAACCAAACACGAGTCACACTTGCACCCTGATGGTTCCGGTTCCTATACTTGGGAGGCTCCACCCTGGACTCATCGAAATCTAACTATGGGTCAAAATAACAATTTAATAGAACCTAGAATGGTTCGTCACGGTTTTGTTTAGGTCTAATATAAAATTTGCTTTATTTTTTTTTTTTTGCCGGTGTATATTATATAAATACCTAAATAATGTATGAAATATTCATGCTATCTTATTTTTGTAACTCAAGAGTTATACATTACATTATAGTGGAGTAACTTTACATTGTACTAGATTATTCATATACATGCTTTGATATTGTTTCATATGTGACATATAATTCGGGTAAAAATATTTAAGGATGATAGTGAAATAAATAAGAAAAATTGTAAAATTCATTAAAATATATATTTTTAACCAGTTTCACGATTGCAAGTATATTTAGTTAATATTTATTAGCTTATTGATTTATATCAAATATGTGTCAGTTTATGGATGGAAATGTAAAATTTTTGCAGACTAGGAGTTCTTGAGGATTTTTTGATGAATGCAAAATATCAAATGAGTCTCAGTTTATGGATGGAATTTAAAGGTAAGGAATCTAAGACAACATTTGATGCAAATCAAAAATTGTCATTAGGCAGTTGGACCCATCAAATTGAATACTATCAAACCGTGGACTGCATGCAATTTTGCTGCAGATGATGGCCCATTTTGTAGTCTGAAATTTGTGTGAAGATTATTCCTATTAGAAACGATGGTGTCAGTATCAGTAGCAACCCTTTCTTTGCCAACTAATCCACAAAATTTTCATATTTCGTCTTTTTAATTTATTTTTTTATTCAGAGACTCATTAAATCGTATCTTACATAATTAATGTAACTTTCTTTTTTTTTCCTACAAACTTCAGATTTTCTTTTCAAAATTAAAATCTAATTTTTTTTAACTATTCAAGTGTCCTGGGAGACACATGTAGGTGATTTATATGCTCTGTTTCTATTGCACTGAAGTGATATGTTGAAGTGTTCCATTCAGCGAGGAAAGAAGGAACATCCATGAAACAATAATTTCATTGGAATTATGTTTGATTGTGGAGTTGGAATTCCTTGCACTTGATGCACTGTTCCTTTTTACCCTCTTGATTCGGATTTTAGGCTCAATTACATTATAATACAAACTTCCTAATATGCATGCACTTTCAGTTATTCTCGTAAAATTCTTCCTCATAATATGAATCAAACCATCATTAAACCATAACACTAAAACAAATGAAAGAAAAAAAAAAGAAGTAAAAATGACCGTTAGCTATTGACCATGATTGACAGCTCTTGTCTAGTATTAATAGCCGATGCAACCTATAATATTTGCAAAAGCTACTAGGCGAAAGATTGAATGTTAAAATTATGTAAACTTTTCGTTTCAGATATAGCATTAGATCTTAAACTTATATATATATATATATATATATATATATTAGAAAGGAATACTTAATGAATATTGAGTACCAACTTTTAATTCTCTATAAATTTAACTGAAAATTTTACTTCAGTCAAAAGTCACTAGAATTTTATTACCGCAATTTGTACTCTCTGTACATATCAATGAGACCATGAATTTGATTTTTCTTCTTTTGCCACTCATTGATATGATCATTAAGTTAAATCCTGGAAACAAAATGACCGTGAGAATGACCTTTAAGCTAAATCTTTTTACTATAATAATGGGCAGGCAGCTATAAAAAAAAGGTGAACTTGTTTGCCCAGCCTTCCTGGGAATAATCACAATAATGCTTCCGTCCATTTATTATAATTAATACACTGCTACCATTTCCTCTAAAAGGAACTTTTAACCAATCCCCAAGCAGGGGCCCTTGACATTGTGTGATACTCTGAGTAGTTTTTTTTGTTTTCCTGCAATGAAAGTACTTTTGAAGAGCAATATTTTGTTAAACTCTACTTAGCATATCAAGACAAAAAGAGACCTATACAATAGGAACTAGGGCCCACACGCCATTGAACCATGTCCAATCCTACCCACCAAACTCATATATATATCTATATAAATAGAACGAATAATCTTTTTCAAGCGGTTTGCCAATATGACCACCACCTTCACGCTCACTTTAATCATGGAATGCACATAAAAAGATTCAAACATGAGCCTGTACCCTAATTCACACGATTCCAAATTCACCCTAACAATATTCCATCGAGTATGTTAAATTTTGGATAAGATCAGTTAAGTTATTGGAAATCTATAACAATGCATTTATGCAGGATTTCAAGTTTTGACAAGAACTATGATGACAACAAGAACAGGAATCGTACTAATATTCTCTCTCTATGTCATGGCACAACAACCGACATATCTTGTTTCAAGATACAAGCATAAATGGAGCTGAACGTGTGACTTTGTGCTAACCAACCCTTTTGGACTGACTTCTCTCATCTTCTTTCTACCTACAACTAGTGGATGAAGACAGTAAACTTTCAATCATGTTGGAATTTTCTTGAATTAGTCAAATTGAAACCAAACCAAACTAACATTGGAGTCTCGGAGTATAGGGATGATATTTTTGGAAAAATTTTTAAGAAGGGATGAATACAATACTCTATGAGATCAACATTTTCTAGATATTTCTTTTTGGAAAGTCACATAGATTATGAATATTAAGCCGTGATGTCAACATTACGAGAGGTGGTGAATATGATAATTCAGAGTGAAAATTGCAAGTCACATCATAGCTAACAATTAATTTAGTCTATTCAAACATGTTTCACACCAAAGCATGAACAAAGCAAATCGTCAAGCAATGGGAATCTATATAATTTAAGGGAGAGAATCACACGATGCCAATGAACACGTTTAATTATCTGCACATTACCAAAAGCAATTAATAAAGTAAAGCTTTGCGCTATGATTAAAGAATATATTCTCGTCAATAATTGTAGTTCAATGTCAATGCCTATTGTAGGGGTTACCTTTATTTGATTCTTCGTGATCATTGACGACAAGGTATTTAAAGTGACGTCATTTGGCTATAGCTTGAGTTATAAAAGCAAAATTATTATGGATCAACCCAATAAAGCCTCTATGATGATTTGGAGCTTGATTAACAAATTCATACATGCATGTTTATATGTATGTATCAGTGCTCCTATTTTTATATACAGAATGAAATCAAGTAACCTTACTATTACACTAAATCTTGTTTACTTTAGGGAAAAGTCAGGTATGGTTTATGTTCTTTAGTTCAATCTAAACGTATAGGACTGCAAAGTCTATGAGCCGAGAACCAATTCATCACTGGTCCTTAAATCCTTCTAAGAAAAGAAAAAGGAACTGGACATTAAATTGCTTATAAATCCCCTGTAATTTTCATCTCCAGTTAAGAATAGACTTAAAGCAAGGTTTTGAGGGCATCCAAGAACATGGATTCAATTTTTATTCTTGCTTGGGAAAGAACAAGTAAGAATCCGTAATGCTTGTGATGGAAGAAACAAGACCAAAAATGATTCTTGATTTAATATAGCTTTAGACTTTTTGGTTTATTTGGTGAGCCATCAGAGGACACTCGCTGTGGCTGATCTTTGTTTTTTCCTAGCTTTCATTGGGATATCAATAAAACGGCAGTTCATGTAATTAGAATGGGAAGGACAAACCTTTTTAATGAAACAATAAGGTTACTTCACCCTGACATCTAATTTACGTGTTCAAGTCCTAATTAGTCATACATTTGATTTATAAAAATATATATATTTTTCAATTTTTGCCTAAAATTATAGGCAGTAGGACATTCTTTGACCTTTTCTCATACTTTGCAGCATGGGAGTCTCGCATGTAGTTCTCTTGTACAACCCTATCTCAAATTAGAACTCATGATTTCTAGATAAAAGTTTGAATTTCTAATAAATATTTGGATAATTTCACTAATTAACAAATATAAATTTTTTATTTTGTTATTATTTTTTTTAAAAAAATATTTTTATAATGCTAAAAATTATTTTTAAAGGTTAAATATTAAAAATTTTAATACAATTATACTTATTTATAAATGTTTGGAAATATTTAAAATTTTGAACAAATTAAGTTTATATAATGTGAAAATTTAAATTAATTAAAATTTAAAATTTAATATTAAATTTTAAAATAATAAATAAAATTTAAAATTTAAAATTAATATATTATATATTAAATTTTATTATTAATATATTTATTTTTAAAATTATATCTTTTAATTATTTAAAAAAAAATTTAATAAATTTTAATAAATAAGTATAATATTGTGATATTTATTTATTTAATAAAAAATATTAAAAAAATTTATATTTAATAAATATAATTTTAAATTTATTTTTATTATAAAATTAATTATAAATAATAACTCAACGGTGTTATTACTATTAAAAGTTTTGTAAAAAGAGAATAAAACTTTACATAAAAATTTAATGGAAGCAACTTTCAGTATGGGTGCCCCCACAGAAAGACAATTATTAAGAAAGAAGCCAACCCCATGAGCCTCCACCTGACCCATACTGCTCTTCCATCTTTTCAATATCAACATCAATAGTTGCTTTGGATTCAAACTACGACCCTTACCAGGCTTTAATATCGAATTTTTCAGAGGCTCAATTCAAACCCACGTATCTAGCGCATGTTGGGTTGAATATATGCTGACTTCTGTGGCCCTGTAACGTGTAACAAAAACTTCGATGATGTAAATGTGTGCCAAGTGGCAACTCAACCGTCCATGTCAGCAACACATCATCAGACCTGCCTCGGCACAGGTAAATCTTGTTCAATAGGAGGACTGACAGGAAATTAGCTTTTCCATTAACCTGTAATCAATAATCAAATCCTAAAATCAGATTCAGACACACAAACGTAAACACAAAGTCAGAAACTCTTGGCAGTGGAGACTCAATCAAGTATGTACCCACAAAAAAAGAAGAAAAAAAAAATCTCCATCATGCGTATATATACATATTGTTGATCTGATGCATGTAAAAAGATTGTTTCTTTCATATAATTGTTTTGTTTCTGAGGGGCACGACACAAGCAGTGGTTTTTTTTTTTTTTTTTTTGTCACCTACTACTTAATTCATCACATTCCATGAACTTGATTTGAATTTAAGACTTCCATATCCGAATTTCGAGTTAGTGGGTGAAATTTCTTTTCATCCTCAAAGTAGAATATTTGGGCCTTCTTGTTACCTTTTGATTAAACTTGCGAAGTGGGTTCCCCACCTTTCACGGTTCGCTGAGGAATGACTCTGACTGACCAGTTCTCAATTAAAACCCATTTTTTTAATGGACTTTTTGGGAATGAGTTCGATTAGCTACTCGGAGTTACTTGAGTGGCCCAATTAGCTACAAGGCTAGGGACTAGCCTGAGGTTCGAATGCTAATCTCTCCATCCTCGATCTTTAGACTAAATACACTTAAAAGACGTAAATGAGGAAAAAAAAAGATTTACTTTTTCATTAATATTATTTAATTATAATAATTAATTATTGTATATTAAAATATTTAATAATAATATAATTATATATTTGTGAACTTGACGTCTATTTATCATCTCTCTCTGACTTATTTCTTCCACAAAACTTTGAGTTGGATTTCTGCACAATGTAGACTTGACGTCTCAATAGCAGACAGCTAGTGAGGTGTTGGGGCCTGGCAGCCCATGTTGGCCAACGTGGGAGGCTAAACGCCTAGCACATTACCTTCCATGGCGTAAGTACAAACTCAAGACGATATCCGCAGCAGTGAAGCCATGCTAGTTATGTTGGGACTGTTTGTATGGAATTCTTTCTCAGGAAAAAAAAAAAAAAAAATCAAAGGTGCCGTATGCTTACACCAAAGCAATCATTTTTTTTAACTTAAACTATCGGAATAATTTGATAACTTTCAACTACGGGAATGCTGTGGTTGATTGCAAGCAGAGGCTACCGAGTCGAGATTGCAGCAAACATTCAATCATCCCATGAGCATCGTTTGGATATAATAATTCTATAATAGACTGACATAAAAATGATGATTAACCCCATTTCATAGACCCACTAATTGAATGACTCCACAGTAAGGGTTCGATTTCACTTTTGTGACATAGGCCCCGAAAAATAACTTTTAATTATCACTCAACATGCACCACATTGAATGAAGTGGGAGTAATCTAGATTATAAACAGTCTCCCCCTTTTGGGAATTTCTGGAACATTTGTATCCTCGATTTTACACAAATTTAATATATATATAACTTGAGCTCCTCATAACTAAAAAAATTTTGATTCTGGAATCATTTTCATAAGTGAGACCCACGTGAAATAAAACAAGATTATCATTTTGAGTGGCAACGAAGCAATCTTGTTAGATAAATTGGCTTAAACCCTTCAATACCTTCTGCAACTGCATGATTTCATCGTAGGAATCCTGCAATATTGCAATGCCTTTTTGACATTTTAATGCCTAACTTAGTCCTCTAGCTGAGAGCATATGTAGGGGAAACATTCATTGAATATTGTCTGAAATGGCGTCAAAACTTTTGACCGCCGGCAGAATAGGAAAGGAAATATGAGAAAAAAGAGGATTACAACTCAGTGTTTATGCACATTCCTAGCTAACTTGTAATGCGGATTGTGAAGTGAAGCAAGACAAAGACCTTTTCATTGTCACTGATATCGAATCATTGCTCTAAAAGTTCGTGTTGAAATGTAACATTTCTCGATTAATTTCATTTTACCAGCCGCTGTACGGCCATGCCCACGATGACGCACGAAGTTTCTTAGAGGAGCCTGCAAAAAGTTTCATGCGATCGTTGTAGCATATCTGTACTCATTTTACCCATAATGACAATTAATAACGAAGATTCCAAATGTACACACGGTCGTGACATTGCCGCAACACCCAGTTGCCCTATGCCAAGAGAAACTTGTGTCTATGTAAGAAAGCACTTTTACCACTATATATAATCAATTATTTTCTATAACATTTAAGTTAATAGTGTTAAATTTAAATTAAAAATTAATATTTCAAAAAAGTTAAATAATTAAATTTTATTTAATATATTTTTAATATTAAATTAAAAATAAATATTATTAGTGTTGGATATATAAACATTTGACTAATGAATAAGATTTAATATTTATATTATTGTATATAATTTTTAATTATTAAAATGTTTTATTATATTAATAAAATTACAAATATTTATATAATTATATAATAATAACATTAGACTATCACTATCATTATCAAAGCCAATCACGTAATCAAGTCATATAAGAATTTATTCGAATCGAGAAGCAGAGAAGAGGTGAGCTGCAACCCGTTGCACCAGTTACCCCCCAGGAAATTATGCGAGCAAATATTTGACTTCAGTGGAATGGAAGCATATGAGTAGAATTGCTAAACGCCAATCCCATCGTTTTAGGCCACCATGTGTCCCAGAGAAGAGAATTAGACATGAAAGGAAAAGGACACTGATATTTATTGATACGATAATCATGAGTTTAAAGAAAAGAAAAAGAAGAAAAAAAAAAAAAGCACAATGATCAAATTTACAAGGAGCAACAGTGAAACATTTAAAAAAAGAAGAAAATTTTAAATTTAAAGAGAAATTTATATAATATATTTAAATTTACTGTTGTGCAAAAATATACATGACTTTCATGAAAGACAAGAAATAGCCTAAACACACGTTTATGGAACCTAAGCAAACATTACTTACTACAGAACTTGAACTAGTAACATTTAGGATTTCCCAGAGTGGCTGTACTCAACATAATATGTAGTGTTTGAGGAAATAAATGCACTGCATGTCAAAATGAGTCCACCGACAATTCCTCTGAATGTTCCAACTAATGTTTTAGGCATCCCAGCTAGAAAGAAGAATAGGGTTATTAGCAACAAATTGACCACTTGATGAATAGGCTGATGACAATGGCATGACAGCAGCATCAACGTAGTCCTCCCTCTGACTTGTTGGCACCTGCGGTTCATGCGAGCGAGGAACGGATGGAAGACATGGAAGTCTAGCAAGTGGGTCACGCAGCTCTGCCTCTTTTGATGAAAATGTCGAAGAAGATGGCATTCCATTAGCATTTCCTTCTATTATCTCATACAGTTTTGGCATCATAGGTACCATAGCTCGGTTGTCATTATAAGGCATTGCTGTGATACATTGGTCAGGACTTTATCTCCAATATAATGTGGACCTGCTGCCACAGTGCTCAAGACTTGGTTTTCTGAGTTTGAATCAATATGTTGGGGGAGATACGGCAAGGACCATAAAGATGGGTTATTGGGTGAAGGTGGTAGGGGTTGTGGGATCGAAGTGGATGGAAAATTGCCCAAGTCAACATTGAAATTGTAGGGAATTTGGTTGAACTTGAAGTCTTCAAGATGATTCAAACTTGGTAGCATTGAATCTGAGGAGGTAAGGTAGAGCTGGTCTTGTTGATGAGCACTTAGAGTGAGGTTAGGGTTTGCATTCAAGGAGAAGATAAATTCTTCCCCAGAAACTCCATTGGAACTATGAAAATCAGTGAAGTTGGCTAAATTGGAAACATGATCAAGAGAGATGAGCTTCTTCTTTATTTTTGAATTCCAAAAGTTCTTCACCTCATTGTCTGTTCTTCCTGGTAAGTGCCTGGCTATCTGTGCCCACCTGTACTTTGAAAGGAAAAATGTATATATACTTAATAGGAAAGACATTTCTACTCAAAGAGGATTGCAACGTCAATCACATGTGAATGGTCCAGTCAATTATAATTTAATAAGACCAACCGAGATTTACCCTAAAAGGATTCCTCGTCTTGAAAATATAAAAAAAAAAAATTAAAAAAAAAAATCGATACGGATGGAGAATATGATGATAGATAGATAAGATAGTATGATGTATATACTTGTTGCCCAGCATGCTATGGAGTTCAATGATGAGTACTGCTTCCTGGGGAGAGAAACGACCGCGCTTCAGGTCAGGACTGAGATAATTTAACCATCTCAATCTGCAGCTCTTCCCACATCTCTGCAGCCCTGCAGAAATGAATATAATAGGCAAGGAAAAAAGAAGGAGAAGAAGAACTGAGTGATTTTGTGGAATGAAAGGTAAATAAAAAGGAAAAGACCATTCTTCAAAAAACAGAAAATTGTGTACAATGTTGTACTTGTGTGTGTGTGTGTGTGCGCGCGCGGAGCAGGGAGGAAAGAAATAATGAGTGAGTACCTGCATGTTTTGGAACTGAGCTCCAGCAGCCATGGCCATAGGTGGATATGTAGTTGATGAGTTTTTCGTCTTCCTCTGGTGACCACAGCCCTCTCTTGACTCTCATTTTGTTGCAGCATGAGTGATGCCCCATCTCTCTCTCTCTCTCTCAAAGCAGTACGGCGGGCCAATGGCAGACTACAATCAGCTATTGGGTATTGCTATTAAGAGAGACAGAGGTGCAGAGAAAACGGACATTGGAAGGATTTTTTTTGGATAGATGGGATAACACATTACATGCTATTTATATATATTATGAAGAGAGCAGCGGACAGTAGTGTGAGTTGGTGGTGGCCCGAGTTTAGGGCTCTGCAGAATCATCCTGGAAGAGCTGCATGTGTTATAGTGGACCATATTTTTTTGACATCAAAAAGCCACGAGACACAGTAAATAAACAAGAGCATCAACACAATTATATAGACTCATAATTACTTTATTTATTTAAAATTATTGATTTTGATTGACACATCTCTCTCCTAAACATTATGTGAGAACGATAGGATGCACCGAACCATACACGATTCACACTTGAACCTTGGTGGTTCCGGTCCCTATACCTGACATGCTCCACTTTGGACTCAACGAAATTTAACCATGGGTCAAAATAACATTTTACAGAACCTAAAATAGTTTGTCACAGTTTTGTTTAGGTCTACCATGATGTAGTGAACCACATTTACTTAAATTTTTTTTTGCTGTTGTATATTTTATACACACACATACATATATACACAAAATTTTAAATTACTTTATTTCATTAACTTAAAAATTATATATCACATCAGATTATATTGAGATTAATTATTTAATATTAATTTTTCAAAATTCATATATGTGTTTTGATATATACTGTTTCATAAGCAATGTATGATTTCAGTAAAAATATTTGAGGATGAGAGTGAAATAAATAACAAAAATTATAAAATTTGATGAAATATATTTTTTTAATCAATTTCATGATTATAAGTATATTCCTATTAGACTGCATGCAATTTTGCTGCAGATGGTTATTCCTATTAGAAACGATGGGTCAGTATCAGCAACAACCTTTTCTTTATCAACTAATCTACAAAAATTTTCCCTTTTCATTTTTTTAATTTATTTTTTTTTTTCATTGGAAGACTCATTTCTTGAGTTACATAATTAATGTAATTTTTCTTATTTATATATGCTTCATATCCTCCTTCCAAAATTATAATATGAGGTCTCAAAAATAAAAATTTAACTTTTTAACTACTAAAATATTTTTATAAGAGATATACACATGTGATTTATATGCTCTTTTTTTATTGCACTGGAGTGATATAATGAAGTGTTCCATTCACCCAGAAATGAAGGAAGATCTATGAAACAATAATTTCATTTGAATTATGTTTGATTATTGAGTTGGAATTCCTTTCACTTGATGCACTGTTCCTTTTTACCCTTTTGATTGGGATTTTAGGTTCAATTACATTATAATACAAACTTCCTAATATGCATGCATTTTCAATTAAGCAACCAATAATATTTGCAAAAGTTACTAACTACAAAATTTAATGATATGTAAATTCTCAATTTTAAGTATAGACTTGAATTTTTGATCTTTAAAAACCAAGTATATATACTTGAAAGAAATAGTTAATGAATATTAAGTACCAACATTCGATTCTCCATAAATTAAACCAAAAACCTAACTTCTGTCCTAATGCATCCATCCATTTATTATCATTAATACATTGGTCCTATTTCCTCTAAAAAATACTTTTAACCAATCCCCAAAAAGGGGTCCTTGACATTGTGTGATACTTTGTGTACCTTTCTTGTTTTCTTGCAAAGAAAGTACTTTCCATAGCATTATTTACAAAACAACCTAAGAGATTATAATATAATTCACCATCTTTTTCCCTTTTAACCTTGAAGGATGATTGATCATATATCACAGTTGGTAGGCAAAATCGTCATGGCATTCACCCTCAACCTTTTTTTTTTTTTTTGGTGGTTTTCTTTTCGAGCAGCAATATTTTGTTAAACTCTTCTTAGAATATCAATACAAAAAGAGACCTATACAATAGGAACGAGTCAATATGACCACCACCGTCAGACTCACTTCAAACATGAATTGAACATAGAAAGATTCGAGCATGAGACCGTATACAAATTCACACGATTCCAAATTTGCCCTAACAATATTCCATCGAGTATGTTAAATTTTGGACAAGATCAGTTAAGTTACGAACATGGTGTAAAATTGGGAATCTATAACAATACGTGTATGCAGGATTTGACGTTTTGACAAGAACTCGGATGACAAGAACAAGAATCGTATTAATATTCTTTCTTTATGTCATGGCAAAACAACCCACATATCTTGTTTAAGATCTCCATTCCAAGTAAATAGTTTTCCATTTTTGGTAAGGAAACAGCCATAAATTGTAAAACTTTCCAAAATTTCTATTTCTTGTTCTTTTCAAGATACAAGCATAAAATGGAGCTGAAAGTGAGACTTTGTGCTAACCAACCTCTTTTGGACTGACTTCTCTCATCCACTGTCTATTTACAGCCAGTGGAGGAAGACAGTAAACTTTCAATAATGTTGAAATTTTCTTGAATTAGACAAATTGAAACCAAACCAAACTAACAGATGAGCCTGTGAGTATAGGATGGTATTTTTTTGGAAAAATTTTTAAGAAGGGATGAATACAGTAGTCCATGAGATCAACATTTTCTAGATATTTCTTTTTGGAAAGTCACATAGATTATGAATATAAGCTGGGAAGTCAACATTACAAGAGGTGGTGAATATGATAATTCAGAGTGAAAATTGAAAGTTACATCATAGCTAACAATGAATTAAAGCTACTCAAACACGTTTCACACCAAGGCATGGACAAAGCAAATCATCAAGCAATTGGAATCTATATAATTTAAGGGAGAGAATGACATGATGCCAATGAACACGTTTAATCCCAGCACATTACGAAAAGCAACTAATAAAGTAATTGCGTCATGATTAAAGTATATATTCTCCTTAATAATAGTAGTTCAATGTCAATGCCTGTTATAGGGGTTACCTTTATTTAAATCTTTATGATTATTGACGACAAGATATTTTGAGGGATGTTATTTGGCTATAGCTCGAGTTATAAAACAAAATTATTATGGATCAACCCAATAAAACCTCATTGACGATTCGAAGTTTGATCTAAACGTATACTTTATGTTCTTGATCTAAACCTCATTGACTCGTTCACTTTAAGGAAAAGTCATTTGTGGTTTATGTTCTTTGGTTCAATCTAAACGTGTAGGAGTGCGAAGTCTATGACCCAAGAACCAATTCAGCACGGGACCTTAAATGCTGCCTAAAAAAAATAAAACAAAGGAACTGGGCATTAAATTGCTTATAAATCCCCCTGTAATTTTCATCTCCTATTAAAAGTAGACTTAAAGCAAGGCTTTTGGGGTATCCAAGAACATGGATTCGATTTTTATTCTTGCTTGTGAAAGAAAAAGTCACAATCATTAATGCTTGTGATGGAAGAAATGAGACAAAATAAGATTCTTGATTTAATATAGCACCAGACTTTTTGCTTTATTTGGTAAGCTATCTGAGGACACTAGCTGTGGCTGATCTTTGTCACTATCTATGGAAAGGACAAGCATTTTTAATGCAACGGACAAGCCTTGTTAATGCAACGGTGAGGTTACTTCGTCACGATCTCTAAGTTATATATTTGAGTTGTGGAAAGTCATAGATTCCAGTTATGAAAGTAGTCCCTACCTAAAATTCAAATAAATCTTTTTCTACACTCCACAACATGAGAGTTTTGTACTCACGGACTGTCCTCTTTTACATGCAAAAATGGCTAGGTAATTCAATGTCTTCACTTTACAGAATAATGGTTTTGGTTTGGATAAAAAATAAAAAAAAGAATGGTTTTGGTATGGGTCCTTTTCATTCAAAGTTTCGAAAGGAATATGTGTATGTCATCAGCTTTCTTAGCGTAGATTAGACGGCATTATCTCCTTTATCTAATCACAAGATGCCTCAAGGTCCACAAAAAAAATGAGAGTGATCAATTAAATGAAAACATGAACCACTCACCTGACAACTAGTATGTTGTAAGTTTAAATATTCAATTACTACTACATAATTCTTCTTAAACAAAGAAACTAAATGAACCAAAGTGATGATATTCAAATAATGATACTAGAACAAAATTTTTTACCTTGCCAAATTCTTGAGCGTAGTTCGTTTTATTCTAATAAATCTAACATCTCTTTCTAATATTAGGAATCACTTGAAGACTCAAAAGTTATTGTAATGGCTAAAAAAATGTTCGCAAAATTTTCTTAAGCAATTGATACAAATCTCTCTTGTTGTTATTAATTTTATATAAATATATAAAACCTCTCTTCATAGTCCTAAAGATTATTATTGTGTGGAGGCTAGACTCTAGAGGTTTTAGTGTATTTATAACAAATATAAATATTTGAAAAAATTTCAAATTTTGGCCAAACCAAGTTTATATCATATGGTAAATTAAATTAATAAAAATTTAAAATATAACATTAAATTTTAAAATAGTGTATAAAATATGGAACTCAAAATTGATATATCAAATGTTAAATTGTCACTATTTTTTTTTTTTCTAAAACGTCATGTCTTCACATATGTTAAAAAGGAATTCCTTGAAAGCAAATACTTGGTTACTAATATAATAATGGCTTCATGAAAAGTACTGAAAGAATTTAAACGTAAAAGTTCATCAGAAGAAGTTACTCAGTGTTCTTATTATTATTAGGAGGTTTTGGAAAAGGAGAGCAAAACTTTACTGAAAAAGTTAATAAAACAAACTTCAATATGGATGCCCCCACAGTAAGACAATTATTCAGAAAGAAGCCAACCCCATCAGCCCCCACATGACCCACACTGCTTTTCAATCTCTTCATGGAAACCCCCTATGAAAGAAAGTCCAATTATTTTTGTCAATTCTAAGGGAAGCTTGTCATACTTTTTTTTCTTTCCTTCAATTGAAGATCCCATTTTAATTGACGTCCGAGAAAATTTGCAACTTTTGGCCGGTCACTGCCTGCGGCTGGAGAGCAATGCAGTTCAGAGAAAGTCATATTTTAACGGATTATTTTTCAGGCATAGAGATCGTTCTTGTTGCCTGAATTGTGTAACAAGAGACTGCTCATACAAAAGTTTAGTTATTGCAGGTCCTTTACTGATTGATCCCAAATATCGAAAGAAAATTCCACATGTCAAGAAGATCTTAGACAAAGATATAAAATTCAATTTGATCTTGTTACCTCCACAACAGACCCACTATACCTTTAGTCGATGAAGAATCTCCAACTATCCCTATCCTCTTTATCTTATCACCCTACCCACCAACATGCATGTGTGCCTTTGTATGTTTTTCCGTGTGTAAAACATGTGAACACTATAATATATTTTGGATTTATTAAATTGAAAGTAATCTTGACATGTCGATCTTTATTATGCTTTCGTTTTCTTTTTACTGGTTAAATGTTCACTTCATGAACTTTCCACAGGGAAGGATTGAAAAAAAAAAAAAAACGAAAGAATATTAGTGACACGTGGATGGCTAGAAGAATCTTTCTGTGTGTCAAGGCCTTTTATTTAGTAAAAGCCCAAACACTGGGAATAGAAACTTGTCTTGCAGTGACACGTGTGTTTAACAATAGGACATGTACCCACATCCTTCGTTCCAATTTATGGCTTTTAGGATGCTAGCAATATAAGGAGACCCGTGAGGTTTTGACGCAAGAATGAAGTAGACCCACAAAAATATAATCAGAATTATTGTTGAAATCACAAATGTTATCATGGTTGCATTTTTGTGTATTTGCGTCATTTATATTGTCAAGAACTTGTGTTTACCTAATATTTTTCCTTGATTCACTGAGACATTTTCCAGACCCAGCAAAAGTAGGTGTTACTTTGTGAAAATGGACCCCAACCTCGTAGAGTACTTTTCTGGATTGATCAGAGGGAGAAAAGAGAGAGAGAGGCAGAGAGAGAGAGAGACTGGCTTGTTTAGAAAGGTAAAGAAAGGCATAGAAATCAAAGAGGAGGATTATGACAAAGAAGTTAACAGGATGGTCCAATTTCAAATTTTTTGAAAGATGCCAACAACGGCAAGGCCAGCACAAGGAAAAGGCACAACTCCCATTTCCATTTGGGTGTCGGCTATGCCAATTAAGAGCCCCAGGGTCGCAAATGCAATCGTGGGCCTTCATTTTATGGCCCATCAAACAATAGCTCTAGAGAGATACCCTTATGAGTTTGGACTCCTTTTCTAAATTCATTTTTTCATGTCCCGAAATAGTAAAAAAAAAAAAATGGAAAATCTGGATGTGAACAATTTTCCCACTTTTTGCACAAAAAGTTTATGTCCATATCTAGCTTTAAGCAATCTTATGGAAAGTTCAATAAATAATTCCTCCATCATCAAAAATCCCCAGCCTCAAATGATGCATTGCAAACAATTAGATGATACTTAACTACCTATGGCTAGTTCAATAAATAATTTTTTCTTTCTTTTTTCTTTTCATCTATTAGGAGACTAGTTTGACCGTGAGCTACACAAGTTTCTTTCATTCTCATGAATCTCAAACCTCCATTTCCAAAATTAGAATTAAGATCTCCATGATAGAAATGTATGTTTTTGACCGCTAGAGTATTCTTCAATAAAGTAGCAAATCAAATATTGAGTACAAACTCAAGACGATATGCTGAGGTGCATAGCTTTCAATTTCACTCAACCAAAAATTAATTGGTACCGCAGGCACCACACTGAATCAAGTGGCAGTAATCTATATTAAAAACAGTCTCCTCTTAGTAAATGAATCCTTTTTTGGGAATTTTAAGAACATTTGTATCCTCGATTTTACACAAATTTAGTATATATAACTTGATCTCTTCATCAACAAAAAATTTTGATTCTTGAATCATTTTCATAAGTGAGATTCAAATGAAATAAGATAAGAATATTATTTAGAGTAGCAATGAAGAAATCTTGTTGAATTTAATCTAAATTGATTAAAAATTAAAAATTAGTGTTCAACTTAAAATTAAATAAATGTTATTAATTTTAGTATATAAAGACTTAAAATTTTAATTTATTATGTGGCTTGTGAGAAGGACTTTATGTTTATATTATTAGATGTATTTCTCAATTATTGTAGTATTTTAACATATCAATTAAATTATAAATGTTCATATAATTCTATAATAGTAATATGGGATTTATTGATTTGATAATCGTGAGTGTGAAGAAAAGAAAAATAAGAAAAAGAGAAAAGAAAAGCAAAATGATCAAATTTACTAATAACAACAATAGTGAACCATTTAAGACAAGAAGAAAAATTTAGAAATGAAAAAAATTTTACTGAGTTGATTTAAAATTTATAGTTGTAAATAAATAAGTTGATATAAGTACTTTAAATAAAAAATTTTAATATAAAAATGTTAAGTTAGTGAAATAGATACAAATTATATTAAATAGTAAAACTTATAAGATTCAAATATTAGAACTTATATAATTAAAATAAAGAGAAATTTGCAGTGAAATACTTTTTGAGTTAAGAGTTAAAAATAATTTATTTTAACTTTTTATATTAAATAAAAAATTGGAGTGATAAAGTATTTATATAATATTTTATTGATAATATATTATAATGTCTTATAAAGAGTGAAGTCCTCGACTTTATTGTTTAAAATTATATACTACAAGTTCCTTTAGAAATATGAAGTTCATGAAAAATTTGGCCATGGTTAGATAAGAAAAATTATCAAGAAAATTTTGGATAATTTTATTAATAACAATGAGATAATTGACTATATTTATAAATCATAACTCTAAAAAAATACGAGATAAATTTTTTGATGAGTTTAAAATAAAAAATAAAATTATTAATATAATATAAAATTTCTTTTAAACCAATAAAGTAAAAATAAAAGTTTGTAAAGAAAAATCAATTAAAATTTAGTGATTCTATTAAATTGAAATAGATGTTATGAATAATTGTAAAATTAAATTAAAATTTAAGCAAATAATAATATTAATATTCGATAAAAAATAAAAATAATATTCGAATAAAAATTAGATAATAAAATTATATTTATTATAATTTTAATATTATATTAAAATAAATATTATTAGTATTTAATAAATGAAAATTTTTGTATTTCAATTTATTTTATAATTTATAAGTAGAGTTTAATATTTATTTTATTATAAATATTTTTAAATTATTATATAATATTTTAATAATATTAATAAAATTATAATTATTTATATAATTATTTAATAAATATTAAACAACAATTATTGTATTAAAAAATACAATTACTTGAGACCATATCCAGTCAAACTTGAAAAACCAACATGGACTTTTCCACCACCAATAAAAAGTATGAATGATCGGAAGCAAGTGAAAAATATTAAGCTTCTAGTCAAAAAGTCAGAGCTCAAGTTTCCCACAACTTTTATCTCGGCGATTCAACCAAAAAGTCGTAACACGAAATTCCATGCTTAAAAGTATCCCATATATTTTCAATTTCCATTGAGTCACTTGTGAAGTAAAAAATGTGCCATTTGATTTATTACCTCAATCATTGATTTCAACACAGTGAGAGCATATTGAATTTGTGGGCCAAAAATCATCGAAATTAACTGTGTCACAAAATTGTAGTTTGAAAAGAAGTAAAGAGTTAGCGGGAATTTATATAATATGTTTAAATTTACTAATGTGGATGCCAGTTTTTTTAACTTGGTATTACGAAGGATTCATGTTCGAGTTAATATGTAAACTATATATTTGACCTTACACGATAACTCAAGTGTTTAGCATGACTGATTTCTCAACATATTAAAGTTTTTATGATTGGTACATCATTCTAATTCTTTGAAGTGACCCTAGCTTAAAATTATTGAAAAACTATTGGATAGGAAATAAAACAAATAGTCCTAACTTGCTACTTGGAAATATCATGTTAAAAGCTTGAACTTGTAGCTACATACATGCATTTCCAAATTTTTCATGGTAGAAAGGGAGAGGCAGCAGCAACGCAAGATCGTGAACTTCAATAAGAAAATGGAAATGATACCTGTATCTTGTATCAGGAGAGGAATGATCCAATGTGCAAAAGTATATATGACTTTGACTAAAGACAAGAAATAGCCTAAACACACATTTATGGAACCTCAGCAAACATTACATGCTACAGAAACAGAACCACTAACATTTTGGATGTCACACAGTAGCCGTACTCAACATCCTATGTGATGTTTGAGGAAATAAATGCACTTCATGTCAAAATGAGTCCACCCAC
Organism: Rhizophora apiculata; assembly: GCA_037832385.1. Taxonomy (NCBI): domain Eukaryota; kingdom Viridiplantae; phylum Streptophyta; class Magnoliopsida; order Malpighiales; family Rhizophoraceae; genus Rhizophora; species Rhizophora apiculata. The sequence goes on along the minus strand of CM075433.1, from coordinate 8,021,307 downwards.
AATTCCTCTGAATGTTTCAACTAATGTTTTAGGCATCCCAGCCGGAAAGAAGAATCGGGTAATTAGCCACAAATTGACCACTTGATGAATAGGCTGATGACAATAGCATGACAACAGCATCAACGTAGTCCTCCATCTGATTTGTTGGCAACTGCGGTTCATGCGAGCGAGGAACGGATGGAAGAAGTGTAAATCTAGCAAGTGGGTCAAGCAGCTTTGCCTCTTGTGATGAAGATGAAGAAGAAGATGGCATTCCTTCTATTATCTCACACAGTTTTGGCATCATGGGTACCATAGCTTGGTTGTCCTTACAAGGCATTCCTGTGATACATTGGTCAGTGACTTTATCTCCAATATAATGTGGACCTGCGGGCACAATGCTCAAGACTTGGTCTTCTGAGTTTGAATCAATATGTTGGGGGAGATACGGCAAGGACGATAAAGATGGGTTATTGGGTGGAGGTGGTAGGGGTTGTGGGATCGAAGTAGATGGCAAATCGCCCAAATCAGCATTGAAATTGTAGGGACTTTGGTAGAATTTGAAGTCTTCATGATGACTCAAACTTTGTAGCTTTGAATCTGTGGAGGTAAGGTAGAGCTGGTCTTGTTGATGAGCACTTAGAATAAGGCTAGGGTTTAAATTCAAGGAGAAGATAAATTCTTCCCCAGAATGGTCCACTGGAACTATGCAAATCAGTGAAGTTGGGAAACTCAGACATGATCATGTCAGATGAGCTTCTTCTTTGAGTTTGAATTCCAAAAGTTCTTCACCTTATTGTCTGTTTCTTCCTGGTAAGTGCTTGGCTATCTGTGCCCACCGGCACTTTGAAAAGACAAATGCATATACAATTAAATGGGAAAGACATTTCTACTTAAAGATGATTACAATGTCGATAGCATGTGAATGGTCCAAACAATGATAATTGAATAAGAACAACCGAGATTTACCTCAAAGGATTCCTCATCATGAAAAATATTAAAAGTAATTTTAAAAAAATTCAATACAGATGGAGAATATGATGATAGATAGATATGACAGGCATGATGTATATACTTGTTGCCAAGAATGCCATGCAGTTCAATGATGAGTGCTGCTTCCTTGGGAGAGAAACCTCTGCGCTTCACGTCAGGTCTGAGACAGTTTACCCATTTTAATCTACAGCTCTTCCCACGTTATCTCTGCAGCCACGCAGAAATGAATATAATAGGCAAGAGAAAAAGAATAAGAAGAAGAAGAGGAAAGACTGAGTGATTTTCTGGAATGAAAAGTATATAAAATAGAAATGACTATTCTTCAACAAACAGAAGATTTTGTACAATGTTGTACAAAAAGGAAATCGCTCAGTTCTTCTTCTTTTTCTTCCTTTTTTTCTTGCCTATTATATTCATTTCAGTAAGACTACAGAGATGTGAGAAGAGCTGTAGATTAAGATGGATAAACTATCTCAGACCTGACCTGAAGCGTGGAGGTTTCTCTCCCCAAAATATAGTGAACGAATGTTGAGTACTAACTTTCAATTCTCCATAAATTAAAGCGAAAACTCAACTTCAGTCACAAGTCACGAAAATATTACTATGCCAATTTGTACTATCTGTACTTTATCAATGGTTTCATCCATTTATTATCATTAATACATTGCTCCCATTTCCTCTAAAAGGGACTTTTAACCAATCCCCAAAAAGGGGTCCTTGACATTGTGTGATACTTTGAGTACTTTTATTGTTTTCTTGCAATGAAAGTACTTTGCATGTCATCGAGCACAAAACAAGCTAAGCGATTATAATATAATTCACCCTCTTTTTCCCTTTTAACCTAGAAGGATGATTGATCAGCCTCAACTCTTCCCTTTTTACTCTTTTGGGTTTTTTTTTTTTTTTTATTTAACAGCAATACATTGTTAAACTCTTCTTAGATTACAATACAAAAAGAGGCCTATACAAGAGGAACTAGGGTGCAGGAGTTTGGTGGGTAGCATCGGAGACAGTACAATGGCATGTGATATAGGAGTTTGGTGGGTTGCATTGGACATAGCACAATGACATGTGGACCCTAGTTCCTAGGAGTTTGGTGGGTAGGATTGGACATAGTACAATGGCGTGTGGACGCTAGTTCCTATTGTATAGGCCTCTTTAAAGATGAGTAATCTCTTTCGAGCGGCTTGCCAATACGACAACCATCGTGAGATCGTATAAAGATTCGAGCATGAGACCGTACACTAATTCACACGATTCCAAATTTGCCCTAAGCATGAGATCAGTTAAGTTACGAACATGGTGTAAGATTGGGAATCTATAACAATACGTTTATGAAGGATTTGTCGGTTTGACAAGAACAAGAATCGTACTAATATTCTTTCTTTATGTCATGGCAAAACAACCAACACATCTTGTTTAAGATGTCCTTGCAAAGTAAATAGTTGTCAATGTTTGGTAAGGAAACAGCCATAATTGCGTTACGATTAAAGTATATATTCTCCTCAATAATAGTGGTTCAATGTCAGTGCCTGTTATAGGGGTTACCTTTATTTGATTCTTTATGATCATTGACGACAAGATATTTTAAGGGAAGTAAGTTGGCTATAGCTCGAGTTATAAAACAAAATTATTATGGATCAACCCAATAAAACCTCATTGATGATTTGATGTTTGATCTAAACGTATGCTTTATGTTCTTGATCTAAACCTCATTGACTGGTTCACTTTTACGAAAGTGAACCAGTCAATCTAAACGTATAAGAGTGCCAAGTCTATGACTTAAAATAAAAAGCAACTGGACATTAAAATTGCTTATAAATCCCCTGTAATCTTCATCTCCGATTAAAAATAGACTTAAAGCAAGGCTTTTAGGGTATCAAGAAAATGGATTCGATTTTTATTCTAGCGTGTGAAAGAAAAAGTAAGAAACAGTCATGCTTGTGATGGAAGAAATAAGGCCAAATAAGATTCTTGATTTGACATAGCACCTGACCTTTTGCTTTCTTTGGTAAGCTATCAGCTTTCTTAGCGTAGATTAGACGGCATTGGCTCCTTTTATCTAATCACAAGATTCCCCAATATAAAAAAAAAAAAAAGAGAGTAATCAATTAAATCAAAACATGAACCACTCACTTGATAACTAATATTTGGTCGATTTAAATATTCAATATCTACTACATAATTATTCTTAAACAAAGCAACTAATGGAATCAAAGTAATGATATTGAAACAATGACCAGTGGAATAAAATTTTTATCTTGCCAAATTCTTGAAAAAAGTTATTTTTATTCTAATAAATTTAATAATTTTTTTTAAAATTAAAAATTATTTAAAATCTTAAAAGTTATTGTAATGACTAAATAAATATTTACAAAATTTTTTCAATCAATTGATATGAATCTCTCTTTTTGTTATTAATTGTGTATGTAAACTTTTATTATAGTCTCAAAAATTATTAACATGTGAAAATTAGACTCTCAAAATTTCAATATAATTATAATAAATATAAATATATAATAATATTTTAATTTTAAATAAATTAAATTTATAAAATAAGATAAATTAAATTAATTAAAATTTAAAATATAATAATAATTTTAAAATAATAGACAAAATATAAAACTCAAAATTACTATGTTAATTCTTAAATTTTGTCACTAATCTTTTTTTTTCTTTTTAATGTCATGTTTTCTCATTTGTAAAGGAAGAATTCCTTCGAAGCAAATTCTTGATTACTAGTATATAATAAATCAACATTCATTCGCTTCATGAAATGTGCTAAGAGAATTCAAATATAAAAACTTGTGTGTAACCAACACAATCTCAAATTTACTTTTTTCATTAAGCTAATCATAAGTGGTTATTTAGTGTTCTTCTTACTATGGGGAATTATTGTAAAAGGAGAGCAAATTTTACCCAAAAGTTTAATGAAACCAACTTCAATATGGATGCCCCCACAGAAACACAGTTATTCAGAAAGAAGCCAACCCCATAAGCTCCCACATGACGCACACTGCTCTTCAATCTCTTCATGGCAACCCCCTATGAAAGAAAGTCCAATTATTTTAGTTTATTCTGTGGAAAGTTTGTCATACCCTTTTCTTTCCTTCAATTGAAGATCCCATTCTAAATGACATCCGAGAAAATTTGCAACTTCTGGCAGCACCCTGATTCCTTGTCTTTGTTATGACATGATCCTACGTGGGATGTTTATTAACTGGCTGATCACTGCCTCCGGCTGGAGAGCAATGCTGTTCAGAGGAAGTCATATTTTAACGGATTAATTTTCAGGCAAAGGTTTAGTTATGCTAATCACATGTGGGAATCATTTTAATCACTAATAATCGACCCTCAAGTCCATACTCCACTGATTCTGAAAAACTTCATGGCAAGGTGCAAAGACTTTTTTCCCTTTTTTTTTTTTTGTTTTACATAATGAGCTACGAATCAGAGGATTCACAAAATTGCACAATTAATGTCAATATCTTCATAATAATTTTTTTTTTCTATTATGAAATTAATTAGACCATGAAATATACAATTAAAATATTTTTCTTTATTCCTATAAATCTAACACTCTTTCCATAATAAATATCTCTTGGGCAGTAAATATTTGGGTCAAGAGAAATCTACTTTTAGCATTTCACTGAAGCTTGTATATTTTTTTGGGGGTTTTTTAGGTTATGCATTTTTTTTTTTTTTAATTGATGGAGTTTGCAAACAATGCTATGTCTTTGGAGATATTTCTTACCTATCAATTATTGGTAATCTTGAAAAACAACATTAAATGCGTGCAATCCCACAATAGTTTACCTGACAGTAGGAAACAAATAATGATAGAAATCAAAAGACAAAATAAGAATGGATTCTCATATGGAGATAACAAGTAAATTATTTAACGGTCTTTTTTGATAATTTAATAAATCTTTCATTAAATTTATACGTATTTATCACATTATATATGTTTTTACTAAGTTTTTTTGAACAGAAAAATTTAAATATATAATTATCCATAGTGGCTAGAACAAGAAAAGACCTGTTTCCTTGATGTGTTGGACTCAAGCCCAGACACAATGGGTTTAATTCCAATGGTCAATATCAATAGTTGCTTTGGATCCAAAGTAAACATTTATTAGGCTTTGATATCAAATTTTTTAGAGACTCAATTCAAACCCATTTATCACGCGCATGTTGGGTTGAATATATGCTGACTTCTGTGGCCCTGTGACGTGTAACAAAAACTTTGATATGCAAATGTGTGCCAAGTGGCAACTCAACCATCCATGTCAGCTTGACATCATCCCACTTGCCTCGGCACAGATGAATCTTGTTCGAAAGGACTGACAGGTTATTAGCTTTTCCATTATCCTGTAATCACCAATCAAAACCTGAAATCAGATTCACAAACAAACATAAATACAAATCAGAAACTCTTAGCAGCGGAGTCCTAATGGCAAGAGTGAAAGCCAGACCCAACAAAATCTCCATCAGGTATGTCCCCAAAAAAAAAATCTCCATCATGCGTATATATATATACATATTGATAATCTGCTGCGTGTAAAAAGTTTGTTTCTTTTATATAATTGTTTTGTTTCTAAAAGGAATTATTTATCATGGTCTATGGAATACATCTTAACGAGGCACCGTTAGACTATTAGTTGCTGGGCTTTGCATAGAATTGATCTTTGAACACATAACAAAAATGGGTACAGGCACATATGAATTATAGATTCTTACGCACACACAAACAAAAGGAGGAAAAAGGGGAAACTTTGTCATCTCAATTCTATGGGGTGCCCTTCATGTTCCTTTTTTCCAATTCCATCCCATCAAGTGTAATTATTGGGAGAAAACTTTGTATATTTCCATCATCTTTGAAGGGGCTTTTGTTGATACTTGAAGAAAAATAGATATGTTTGTTTTATTGTTGATGTAACATCCATAAAGCAAAATGAAAGCCTATCCCTGGAAATATTTCTTAGAAAGAAATGTGGACGGAAATTGGCTTAGTTTTGTTTCTTTTAGTTTTGCAATGAAAAGGAAAAGGTGTAAAAGTACCAAGCTTTATCGGAAGAGCCAAGGAAGTGATGGAAGCTATATTTCATGGGGAAAGATCGCCACGCAGCCATAAATCAACAATATTATAGCAGGGAAATGTACTGGGGTTTTGATATGTTCTGTGTTGGATTGATTGAGTAGCAGAAGTTATAGTTGAATTCTCGATTGTTTAATTGGTTTGATATGCATTTTCACTGATGGAAAAAAAATTGTAGCTTGTTTTAGCTTTTAAAATTGAAAGCCCTTGTTTCTCTGGCTGTAGGGATGGTACTGAATTCCTTGTTTGCAATGAAAATGTTGTTTGAGGTTGTTTCATTCATATTACATAAGGATTTACCAAGCCAAGTTTTAGGAATTGAACTACCTTAACTACCCTCTGCCAATGTTTTTCTATATATTCGTATCATTTCCTGCATAAATAGCATGTGAAATACCTTATGCTTCACTTGAACCTCACCCATCCCCACCTCCAATTGGATCACAATGTCTGCAAGGTTCACGTTGGCCTCTTGGAAGTTTTTGCTATGAATATTACGGCTATCTCTCCTCCGCAATACCAAATCCAGTTAGTTGACAAGTAGACAAAGGAGAAAATCCAACTAAACATGAAAATTTTTGGTTAGAAAGAGTTTATATCAATTAAATTGTCTCTAATTTTTGGTCAAAATAGAATGAAATAACCAGAAAAGATTCATGTTTCTAACCTTAGTAAAGATGAACCTGTGAATTTTTTTCTTCCTTTTCTTGGAACGAAGCTATCAGAAGGAAGAGGTGCTGCAGTGTAGGGCCCGAGGTTTTGACGCAAAAACGAAGTAGACCCACCAAAATATAATCAGAATTCTTGTCAAAATCACAAATGTTGTCATGGTTACATATTTGTATATTTGCGGCATTTATCTTGTCAAAAAAAAAAAAAAATTGTATTTACTTAATAGTTTTCCTAATTCAAAATGAGTCCTAACAGATTTTTCTGACCCAGAAGAGGTAGGTGTTATTTGTGAAAATGGACCCCACCCCCGTAGAGTACTTTTCTAGATTGATCTGAGGGAGAAAAGAAAGAGACACACACACAGATTGGCTTGTGGAGAAAGGTAAAGAAAGGCAAAGAAACCAAATAGGAGGATTATGAAAAAGAAGTTAACAGGATGGTCTAATTTCAATATTTGAAGGATGGCAACAACAGCATGCCCACCACAAGGAAAAGACACAACTCCCATTTCGATTCGGGTGTCAGCTATGCCAATTATGAGCCTGAGGGTTGCAAATGCAAGTGCGGGGCCTTCATTTTATGGCTCATGAAACAATAGCTCTGGAGAGATACCTTATGAGTTTGGACAACCCCCCAACCTCACCTCCCCCAAGCAAAGCAATAACTTTATGATATTTCCATCAACAATTCCCATTTCCATCAATTTGTTCGGTACGTGCGAACCATTGTTCATCAACCATTATGATATTTCTACATCGGAAAATGTTAGAAGACTGAGGAGGGGGTTACGGGGATTGACGCAGGCAAATAATTAAAATATAATGTGCACAAAACTTAAAACTTAAGAAAAATATATAGCAAGTTATCAAAAAAAATTCTAGATGCATATATTAAAATATTGGTGTATACATTATATCTTAATTATTTACACATTATAGACTTTTTTAAAAAATAAAAAATTAAGTGAAACTCACTCGGACTACACATCAAATTCTTTGTCTTACCCGTCGCATTCCCTTGATCCGTATATTGGAGTTCTTCCACATAACATTTTTCAGTCCCTCCTTGTGTCACTTTATAACTTTTTTTAATTTTTTTAAGTATTGCCATCGAGCAGCAATGCAATTGGCAAATTAGTGAAAAAAATTAGTTAAAGAAAGTTATCAGGAAAACTTCAGATCATCTTATTAATAATGGTGAGATAATTTGTCATGTTTATAGATTGTGCCCTAAAAAGAGGACGATATAAGGTTTTTAAATGACTTTGAAAATAAAATAATAAAATTATTGATATATATATATATATTTTTTTATGAAGACATGACAAAAGTTTACAAAGAATAAATAATTAAAATTTAAAAATTTTTACTAAATTGAAGTGAATATTATAAATAACAACAAAATTGAATAAAAATTAAGAAAAATATTAAAATTAGTATTCGATAAAAATAAAAAATAATATTTAAGTAAAAATTAGATAGTTATATTATATTTGTTATAATTTTAGTATTATATTAGACATATATATTATTAGTATTTAGTATATAATAATTTAAATGTATCAATTTATTGTGTGACATATAAGTATAATTTATTTTATTATATATACTTATTAATTATTATATGATATTTTATTATATTAATAAAATTATAAGTATTTATATAATTATTTGACAAATAATAAACAATAATTTAGTGAATTTTACTCACAAATAGAGAAATTCTAAGTTAAAATTTAATATTATACTAAGAAATAAAATTACTTAATTTCATATCATTATGTATTAGGTCAAACTTGAAAAACAAACATGAGCTTTTCAACCACCACTAAAATCTATGAATGAACCCTAGCAAGTCAAAAATATTAAGTTTCTAGTCAAAAAGTCAAAGTATAAGTTTCTCATAACTTTTATCTTGGCAATTCAAGAAAAAATTTAGTATTAAATTTCATGCTTAAAAATATCAAGATATTTTCAATTCCATTTAGTCCCTTGTGAAGTAAAAAAATTTGCTATTTTATTAATGTTAAATATGTAGTGAAGAGTGGAAGGTAAAACTTCATCACACCTCCTTTCTTTTATTTATTACCACAATCATTGATTTCACTACAGTGAGATCATACTAAATTTGTGGGCCAAAAAACATCGAAATTAACTGTATCACAAAATGATAGTTTGGAAAGAAGTGAAGAGTCAGTCGAAATTTATATAATACGTTTAAATTTACAAAGGTGGATGCTAGTTTTTTAACTAGGTAATATGAAGGATTCATGTTGGAGTTAATATACAAACTATATATTTCACCTTACATAATAACTCAAGTGTTTAAAATTACTAATTTCTCACCATAATGTCAGAGTTTTTATGATTGGTACATCAATTTAATTCTTTGAAGTGACACTAGCTTAAACTTATTTTAAAACTATTGGATAAGAAATAAAACAAATAGTCCTAGCTTGCTACTTGGAAATTTCATGTTAAGAGCTTGAACTTGTAGCTACACACATGCATTTCCAAATTCTTAATGGGAGAAAGAGAGAGCCAGCAGCAACACAACATCATGCACTTCAATAAGAAAATGGAAATAATACATATATCTTATTTCAGGAGGGGGATGACTCCATGAGCAAAAAGATACCCGACTTTGATAGAAGACAAGAAATAGCCTAAACACACATTTACGGAACCTAAGAAAACATTACTTACTACAGAACTTGAACTAGTAACATTTAGGATTTCCCACAGTAGCTGTACTCAACATCTTATGTAGTGTTTGCACTGCATGTCAAAATACGTCCACCCACAATTCCTCCGAATGTTTCACCTAATGTTTTAGGCATCCCAGCTGGAAAGAACAGGGTAATTAGCAACAAATTGACCACTTGATGAATAGGCTGATGACAATGGCATGACGGCAGCATCAACGTAGTCCTCGATTTGATTTGTTGGCACGTGCGGTTCATGCGAACAAGGAACGTATGGAAGACATTGAAGTCTAGCTAGTGGGTCACGAAGCTCTGCCTCTTGTGATGAAGATGAAGAAGAAGATGGCATTCCATTAACATTTCCTTCTATTATCTCACGCAGTTTTGGCATCATTGATACCATAGCATGGTTGTCATTATAAGGCATTGCTGTGATACTTGGGTCGGTGACTTTATCTCCAACATAATGTGGACCTGCTGCCAAATTGCTCAAGACTTGGTCTTCTGAGTTTGAATCAATATGTTGGGGAAGATACGGCAAGGACCATAAAGATGGGTTATTGGGTAGAGGTGGAAGGGGTTGTGGGATTGAAGTGGGTGCAAAATTGCCCAAATCAACATTCAAATTGTAGGGAATTTGGTTGAACTTGAAGTCTACATGATGACTCAAACTTTGTTGCATTGAATCCGAGGAGGAAAGGTAGAGCTGGTCTTGTTGTTGAGCACTTAGAATGAGGTTAGGGTTTGCATTCAAGGAGAAGATAAATTCTTCCTCAGAACCTCCATTGGAACTATGAAAATCAGTGAAGTTGGCTAAATTGGAAACATGATCATGAGAGATGAGCTTCTTCTTTATGTTTGAATTCCAGAAGTTCTTCACCTCATTGTCTGTTCTTCCTGGTAAGTGCTTTGCTATCTGTGCCCACCTGTACTTAGAAAGAAAAAATGCATATATACTTAAAAGGGAAAGACATTTCTACTTAAAGATGATTACAATGTCAATAGCACGTGAATGGTTCAAAAAATGATAATTGAATAAGAACAACCGAGATTTACCTGAAAGGATTCCTCATCAAGAAAAATATAGAAAAAAAATTAAAAAGGAAAAATTCAATGCAGATGGGGAATTTGATAATAGATGGCATTGGTTTGATGTACATACTTGTTTCCTAGGATGCTATGGAGTTCAATGATGAGTGCTGCTTCTTGGGAAGAGAAACCTCCTCGCTTTAGGTCAGGTCTGAGATAGTTTATCCATCTCAATCTACAGCTCTTCCCACATCTCTGAAGCCCTGCAGAAATGAACATAATAGGCAAGGGAAAAAAGAAGAAGAAGAAGACGATGAACTGAGTGATATTGTGGAATGAAATCTGTAGAAAATCGAAAGGACGATTCTTCAACAAACAGAAACTTGTGTACAATGTTGTAAATTTGTGTGTGTGTGTGGAGCAGAGAGGAAAGAAATAATGAGTGAGTACCTGCATGTTTTGGAACTGAGCTCCAGCAGCCATGGCCATAGGTGGATATGTAGTTGATGAGCTTTTCGTCTTCCTCTGGTGACCACAGCCCTCTCTTGACTCTCATTTTGTTGCAGCATGAGTGATGCCCCATCTCTCTCTTTCTCTCTCTCTCTCAAAGCACTATGGCAGGCCAATGGCAGACTACAATCAGCTATTGGGTATTGCTACGAGACACAGTAAATAAACACGAACATCAACACAATTATATAGACTCATAATTAATTTATTTAATTATAATTATTAATTTTAATTGACACATCCTTTCATACCTAAGAATCCATGTGCTATGCTTGTATTGTTCTAAACATTATGTGGGAATGATGGGATGCACTGAACCATACACGAATCACACTTGCACCTCGGTGGTTCTGGTCCCTATACTTGAGAGGCTCCACCTTGGACCCATCCATATTTAGGAATGTGTATAATATACTTGCCGCTGTATATTATATATACACCTTAATAATGTACGAAATTTTCATATTATCTTATTTTTGCAGACTAGGAGCTCTTGAGGATTTTTTGATGAATGCAAAATATCAAATGTGTCTCAGTTTATGGATGGAATTTAAAGGTAAGGAATCTAAGACAACATTTGATGCAAATCAAAAAATTGTCATTAGGCAGTTGGACCCATCAAATTGAATACTATCAAACCGTGGACTGCATGCAATTTTGCTGCAGATGATGGCCCATTTTGTAGTCTGAAATTTGTGTGAAGATTATTCCTATTAGAAACGATGGTGTCAGTATCAGTAGCAACCCTTTCTTTGCCAACTAATCCACAAAAAATTTTCATATTTCGTCTTTTTAATTTATTTTTTTATTCAGAGACTCATTAAATCGTATCTTACATAATTAATGTAACTTTCTTTTTTTTTTTTCCTATAAACTTCAGATTTTCTTTTCAAAATTAAAATCTGAGAGCTTAAAAATAAAAATCTAAATTTTTTTAACTATTCCAGTGTCCTGGGAGACACATGTAGGTGATTTATATGCTTTCTTTCTATTGCACTGAAGTGATACGTTGAAGTGTTCCATTCAGCGAGAAAAGAAGGAACATCTATGGAACAATAATTTCATTCGAATTCCTTTCGCTTGATGCACTGTTCCTTTTTACCCTCTCGATTCGGATTCTAGGCTCAATTACATTATAATACAACCTTCCTAATATGCATGCACTTTCAGTTATTCTCGCAAAATTCTTCCTCATAATATGAATCAAACTATCATTAAACCATAACACTAAAGCAAATGAAAAAGAAAAAAAGAAGTAAAAATGACCGTTAGCCATTGACCATGATTGACAGCTCTTGTCTAGTATTAATAGCCGATTCAACCCATAATATTTGCAAAAGTTACTAGCCACAAGATTGAATGTCAAAATTATATAAACCTTTTGTTTCAGATATAGAATTTGATTTTAAACTTTAAAAATATATCAATGAGACCATGAATTTGATTTTTCTTCTTTTGCCACTTATTGATATGATCATTAAGTTAAATCCTGGAAACATAATGACCGTGAGAATGATTCTTAAGCCAGATCCTTTTACCATAATAATGGGCAGGCAGCTAGAAAAAAAAGGTGAACTTGTTTGCCCGGCCTTCCTGGGAGTAATCACAATAATGCTTCCGTCCACTTACTATAATTAATACATTGCTACTATTTCCTCTAAAAGGAACTTTTAACCAATCCCCAAACAGGGGTCCTTGACATTTTGTGATGCTCTGAGTAATTTTCTTGTTTTCCTGCAATGAAAGTACTTTTGAAGAGCAATATTTTGTTAAACTCTACTTAGAATATCAAGACAAAAAGAGACCTATACAATAGGAACTAGGGTCCACACGCCATTGTACTATGTCCAATCCTACCCACCAAACTCCTATATATATCTATATATGTAGAATGAGTAATCTTTTTCAAGCGGTTTGCCAATATGATCCCCACCGTCACGCTCACTTTAATCATGGAATGCACATAAAAAGATTCAAACATGAGACTGTATTCACAAGATTCCAAATTCACCATAACAATATTCCATCGAGTATCTTAAATTTTGGACAAGATCAGTCGAGTTACGAACATAGTGTAAAATTGGAAATCTATAACAATGCATTTATGCAGGATTTCAAGTTTTGACAAGAACTATGATGACAACAAGAACAGGAATCGTACTAATATTCTCTCTCTATGTCATGGCACAACAACCGACATATCTTGTTTCAAGATACAAGCATAAATGGAGCTGAACGTGAGACTTTGTGCTAACCATCCTCTCTTGGACTGACTGCTCTCATCTTCTTTCTACCTACAACTAGTGGATGAAGACAGTAAACTTTCAATCATGTCGGAATTTTCTTGAATTAGTCAAATTGAAACCAAACCAAACTAACATTGGAGTCTCTGAGTATAGGGATGATATTTTTGGAAAAATTTTTAAGAAGGGATGAATACAATGCTCTATGAGATCAACATTTTCTAGATATTTCTTTTTGGAAAGTCACATAGATTATGAATATCAAGCCGTGATGTCAACATTACGAGAGGTGGTGAATATGATAATTCAGAGTGAAAATTGCAAGTCACATCATAGCTAACAATTAATTGAGGCCATTCAAACATGTTTCACACCAAGGCATGAACAAAGCAAATCGTCAAGCAATGGGAATCTATATAATTTAAGGGAAAGAATCACATGATGCCAATGAACACGTTTAATCCCTGCACATTACGAAAAGCAATTAATAAAGTAAAGCTTTGCGCTATGATTAAAGAATATATTCTCGTCAATAATTGTGGTTCAATGTCAATGCCTATTGTAGGGGTTACCTTTATTTGATTCTTCCAGATCATTGACGACAAGATATTTAAAGTGACGTAAGTTGGCTATAGCTTCAGTTATAAAAACAAAATTATTATTGATCAACCCAATAAAACCTCGTTGATGATTGGGAGTTTGATCAACAAATTCATATAGAAAGACTATTTCTATCACAGAAACTTGTAATTTGCGGGTTGTAATAAATAACCTTACCATTACACTAAAGTTTGTTTACTTTAGGGGAAACTCACGTACGGTCTATGTTCTTTAGTTCAGTGCAAAGTCTATGAGCCGAGAACCAATTCAGCACTGGACCTTCAATCCTTCTTAGAAAAGGAAAAAAAAAAACAAAAAGAACTGGACATTAAATTGCCCATAAATCCCCTGTAATTTTCATCTCCAGCTAAGAATAGACTTAAAGCAGGTTTTTGAGGGCATCCAAGAACATGGATTTGATTGTTATTCTTGCTTGTAAAAGAAAAAGTGACAATCAGAAATGCTTGTGATGGAAGAAATAAGACCAAATAAGATTCTTGATTTAATACAGCACCAGACTTTTTGCTTTATTTGGTGAGCCATCAGAGGACACCAGCTGTGGCTGATCTTTGTTTTTTCCTAGCTTATATCAATATAATGGCGGTACATGCAATTCGAATGTAAAGGACAAGTTACTCCATCATGATCATTGTGTTTTCCCAGCTTATATCATAATTTTTTCCCAGCTTATTCAAGACGTGGAAAGTTATACATTCGAGTTGCGAAAGTAATTTATACCTAAAATCGTATGTAGTTGTATTTTCTTTTACCTTGTCTCATATTCCACAACATTAGAGTCGTACTCTCAGACGCTACTCTTTTACATGCAAAAAAATGGCCAGGTAATTCGGTGTCTTCTCTTTACAGGAGAATGGTTTTGGTTTGGATTAAAATAATAATAATAATAAAGAAGGAATGGGTTTGGTTTGGGTAATTTTCATTAAAAGATTCTAAGGGAATACATGTATATCACTGGCTTTCTGCGCACAGATTAGACAGCATTATCTCCTCTATCTAATCGCAAGATGCCCACAAGTTCAAAGAAAACAAAAAAAAAAGAGTGTGATCAAATAAATCAAAACATGAACCACACACCTGATATCTAAGATGCGGTAGATTTAAATATTCAATTACTTCAACAAAATTCTTCTTAAACAAAGCAATTAATTGAACCAAAGGATGATATTAAGATAATGACACTGAACAAGATTTTTACCCTGCCAAATTATTGTAGAGACATGCATTTCTAAAAACAATCAATACATGAAAACCATACAATAATCACTCATTGCAATCTCTTCTCAATTTAGTATTCATAATTTCAAGATAGAAATTTGAGTTTTTAACCACTTGACAACTCTAAAGTTAATTTAATAACTAAATAAATATTGAGATAATTTCTTCAATTAATTGATATAAATCTATTCATTATTATCATTTTATTTTTTTCAAATAAAATCCTCACTTTATAGTCTTAATGATTATTAACATGTGGAGACTCAAT
This sequence comes from Rhizophora apiculata, assembly GCA_037832385.1. Taxonomy (NCBI): domain Eukaryota; kingdom Viridiplantae; phylum Streptophyta; class Magnoliopsida; order Malpighiales; family Rhizophoraceae; genus Rhizophora; species Rhizophora apiculata. The sequence goes on along the minus strand of CM075433.1, from coordinate 8,005,975 downwards.
GCTGAATGTTTCAATACAATTATAATATATATAAATATATGGTAAAATTTGAAATTTTAGATAAATTAAATTTTACAGTAAGTAGTAAATTAAACTAATTAAAATTTGAAATATAATATTAACTTTTATAATAGTAAATAAAATATAAAATTAAAAAATTATTATATTTAGATATTAAATTTTATTATTAATTAATTTATTTATTTTTTAAGTCATGTCTTCTCATTTATTAAGGACAAATTCCTTTCAAGACAAATCCCTAAATTATTAGTATAATGTTACAATATCCATTTGCTTCATGAAAAGTTTTGAAGAAATTTGAAAATAAAATCTCATACTTAACTAACACAATTTCAGATTTACCCTTATCATTAAGCTAATCATAGGTGCTTACTGAGTATTCTAATTACTATTAGAAGTTTTCGTAGAAGGAGAGCAAAACTTTACCTAAAAAGTTAATGGAACAAACTTTAATATGGATGCCCCCACAGAAAGACAATTATTCAGAAAGAAGCCAACCCCGTAAGCCCCCACTTGACCCACACTGCTCTTCCGTCTCTTAACGGCAACCCACTGTGAAAGAAAGTCCAATTATTTTTGTCAATTCTAAGGAAAGCTTGTCATACCTTCAATTGATGATCTCATTTTAATTGATATCCGAGAAAATTTGCAACTTTTGGCAGCATCCTGATTCCTTGTCATTGTTACGACATGATCCTCCGTGGGATGTTCATTAACCGGCCAGTCACCACCTGCTGCCGGAGAGCGATGCAGTTCAGAGAAAGTCATATTTCAACGGATTAGAGATACTGTCTAAAACTTCTAAAAATATGTTCGTAGTTTTGAATCTGACATTGAACCGTTCAATGGTGTGGTCTCTGTCTCGAAACCATAATCATTTTCACTATCATTCTTATTCTTTTTATTTTTTTTAATTCTTTCTCAAATCCGAAAAAGTGAAAACATTCTGAGACACAGTATTTGTTCTATCTTAAAATTTTTAGAATCATTTGAGTGATAATCACTGTAGTTAGTGTGAATGCGAGTGTGATTAAAGCAACCACAGTTCCTATTAATAAGGTATTGTGATAATAATAATCTGTTAGCGCAATTATATGGTCTAAATATAATATTTGGTTATTGTATATGTTTCCTTCTGTCCTGATTCTTACGGCTTTCTACTTACTAATATTATTTTTCAGGCATATAGATCGTTCTTGTTGCCTGAATTGAGCAACAAGAGACTACTCATAAAACGTTTAGTTATTGCTAATCACGTGTGGAAAATCCTTTTAATCACCAATAATCGACCCTAAAGGCCATACTCCACTGATTCGGAAAAACTACATGGCAAGCTGCAAAGTCTTTTCTTAAGCATTATTAGCTGCGGAGTCAGTGGACTCACAAATTGCACAATCAATATATCAATATCTACATAATAGATAATTTTGTTATCTATTACAGAGTCAATCGAACCACGATGCATACAATTAAAATAACTTTTTTCATTCTTTTAAATTTTATCTTCTCCTTTCATAATAAATATCTTATGAGAAATATATATATATATATTAGAGTCAGGAGAATTCTACTTTTAACATTTCATTGAAGCTTGTTTTTTCAGGCTTTTTGGGTTATGTAAACAATGTTTTTTTTATTGATGGAGAATGCTGTCTTTGAAGATTTTTGTTACCTATCATCTATTGGTAATCTTGAAAAGCAACGTTAAATGTTTTATTGTTGATGTAACATGCATGAAGCAAAATGAAGGCCTATTGTGAAACCCCCTGGAAATATTTTTCAGATAGAAATGTGGACGGAAATTGGCTTAGTTTTGGTTCTTTTGGTTTTGGAATGGAAAGGAAAAGATATAAAAGTTCCAAACTTTATCAAAAGAGCCAAGGAAGAGGTTGAGGCTATAATTCAAGGGAAAAAGTGGTGACATTGATGAAGTGAAAGGACAAGAGGCATGAATCTACAACATCATAGCAAGGAAATGAACTGGGGTTTTGATATGTTCTGTGTTTGATTGATTGAGTAGCAGATGTTATGGTTGAATTCTTGGTTGTTTAATTGATTTTCTAGGCATGTTCGCTAATGGGAAAAATTGTAGTTTGTTTTAGCTTTTGAAATTGAAGACCCTTGTTCTTGTTGTATATTGTGGACACAAAACATTCATATGTCAAATTCAAGTACTGTTGCTTGCCTCTTATTCAGTGTCGCATTAAGATGGGAAATTCGACAAGGATTGGCAATGAATTTGCTGCATCTTTAAATGTAGGTGTCTGATCTTTACGTGTAGGAAATTGTTTAAGGTTTTTTTTTTTTCCCTTATTTCCTTTTGAGATGGAATAGGCCTTATGTGCTTGGTATGCAGAAATGTTCTTGACCGGGTTCTTAGGCTTCCAAATTCCAAGGTAAGAAGCTGGTCTGTGATTGTGATGGATGGGTTCCTTACTGGTTAGACGCTACGAGGTTTTCTGACTTGATTCTTTGTTTGTTAGTAGTAAACTTGACGTGTTGCAGAAACGTGATTGTTAGGTGTAATGTGTGGTCTCATTTTAATAGTACAACGCGTGAATTAATGGCTGAAACATATTCAATTTATCAAGGGCGAGAACCTTTTCAATGCTGTAACAAGAGGAAAAAACAGCATGACCTTAGTTTGCATCAGGAAGTGTAACTCTCAAAGTTCTTTCCATCCAACCTTTTATCTCGTGTGTTGTTTTAATCTCAATAGAGTATTCAGAAAAACTTTGAAGTTGAACCAGCATTTGGAACATTTTTGTTCTCAATTTAATTGGAACAACATAATGTACCTTGCATTTGATGGCCTTGTATTTATCACATGTAATTAGTTTGTTATAATTAACAAAAAATATTAAATGAATGGAGATTTCTTAACGTCGGATGAACGAAATATTAACAAAAGAAGTCTTAAGCTGCACTATTACTATCATTGATTGGGTATTTGCCTACAATATGTTTCATGTCAAAAGAACTCGCGTCTATGTAATGAAACCTTATGGTTAATCTTCGTGGGTTAAATCGTGTAAGAACTTTGCTTGGACAAATTAAGTGTCGTTTAACGAAGAGACACGGCATAAGCAAAGGGCTTATGATCCTGTTTTGTCAAGTGATATGTTTTCAATCTCTTTGTACGTACATTGGGAAAAAAAAAAAAATGCTCACTGGCGATGGTACGCGAGATTGAATGATCAAATCAACTCAACCCAAATATCGAAAGGAAGTCATAAATGAGTTTCCTTTTACATCTCTTTATGATTATATATAACTTTCTGCTCCAGCCAATGTCTCTAATTTTTGGAAAAGAATTTTATTACTTAAACAAGCAGAATAGATATGCGAATTGGACCACGTCATTGAAAAATTATCAAATAACAATGCTTGCAACCAACACACAACAGCGGCCTTTTTGAACAAAAAAAAAAAGAAAAACTATCACTTAACAGCAGTGCCTTATCCACCTAGACTCACAACAGCCGAGGAGAAAAAAGTGGCTCCGATAGAGAGCTGTTTGATTTTGACTAATTTTATAGATTTCAAATACATGGATACAAAAATTAAACGTAAAATTATATATCAACAGTAACTTATATATTTATAATTATTCTTTATTAATTATGATTACAAGTTAAAAGGCAAAACAATAATAATTAATAAGTATAATTATATATTCATAAATTCGAGTCTATTTCTGACATTCAACGCAGTGTCTCGTTGACTTCTTTGAATTTTAGGTAGTTGCTTTGAGTTTTCTTGTATTTCAAAGAAGAAATGGTGATTGTATGTGTCATGGAATATGAAGCTCATTGAAAGTGCACATCGGGATATACCAGGCAATGAGAGGTTGAGGATTAAGAAGACCCCGTTATTGTTGTAGATGGTCCAAATGGATGGCCCAGATTGGATCGAGGTGCCCCAGCCTGCTTGCATGGTCCCCGCATACCAGCCTGCGAAAGGTAGTCTCTAGTACACTTTTAATTAATTTATTTAACCAACTCATTTAAAAACTTGCTGTCCGAACTGCATGTCACAGAACTGAACTGATGCCTTTTTCTTCTTTTGTGTTAATAAGTCCCTGCCACAGGATTTTTTTTCTACCTTTTCTAGGAATGAAGTTATCAGAAGGAAAAGGTGCTGCAGTATAGGGCCCTGGACTAGCTAAGATTTTCCGTTGTTAATCAGACCCTGAGCTTTAACGCAAAAATGAAGTAGACCCACAGAAATATAATGAGAATTCTCGTTGAAATCACAAATGTTACCATGGTGGCATTTTTGTGTATTCGCGTCATTTTTGTTGTCAAAAATTTGCCTTTACTTAATATTTTTACTGATTCAAAGTGGGTCCTAAGAGACTTTTCAGACCCAGGAAAGGGAGGTGTTATTTTGTGAAAATGGACCCCACCCTTGTAGAGTACTTTCCTGGATTGATCGCAGGTAGAAAAAAGAGAGACTCGGAGAGCATAGATGGAGCAGAAATTTCCATTTAGTTCATGTCTCACCAACTTTTGATGCTTGAGTAGTAGCAGGCCACAACCCAGAATCTGCACAAATTTCCATGGGCTCAAAGTCCAGCTCCCAGATGGGCTCATTCTCACTTTTTTCTTTCTCTTGCCTTTTCTCCCTTGCAAAAGGATTATGAAAAAGAAGTTAACAGGATGGTCCAATTTCAATATTTGAAGGATGTCAATAGCATGCCAGAAGGACAAGCAGGAAGCATAGATGGATCAGAAACATATTCAAGAGAAATGAGCAGAATAGGGTCCAGCCCACCAAGCTGTGAACATAAATGCCATGGTTCACTCCATGCCAAGCAATTCAAGTGCCCGCCAGAAGGACAAGCAGGAAGCATAGATGGATCAGAAACATATTCGAGAGAAATGAGCAGAATAGGGTCCAGCCCACCAAGCTGTGAACATAAATGCCATGGTTCAAACGGAGCTCGAATTACGGGGACCAACACATATTAGTACAGTATACCGGAGTCCCCGGCCAGAACCACGCGTGCAAGTTTCCCTCCATGCCAAGCAATTCAAGTGCCCACCACAAGCAAAAGGCGCAACACCCATTTTCCATTTGGGTAAGTGATGCCAATTATGAGCCTGAGGGTAGGAAATGCAAGTGTGGGCCTCCATTTTATGGCCCATGAAACAATATCTCTAGAGAAATACCTTGTAAGTTTGGAGTCCTTTTGGATCCCTTTTTTTTTATTTCATGTTCTGTTAAAAAAGTTTAATGTGATCAATTTGCCCACCTTTTGAGCAAAAATTTTATGTCCATATCTATCTTTAAGCAATCTTTGTGCTTTTGTTGTCTCCCGTGTGTATCTCGCAGTTTTTTATTTTATTTATTTTATTTTATTCTGTTGTTTTATAGAGTGAGAAACACGTTAGAGTAGAAAAAGACGAGTAAAAATAATAAAAAAATTATAAATATTACTCTATACTCAATATCAAAATAATTATTTTGTTATATTAAAATATTATTATTAAATAATAAAGAATTAAATAATTTTATTTTATGACTATAAAATCAGTTGTTTATCATAACTAATCAAAATAATTTTATTTTTTTGGAAGAAAAAGAAGTTTGACTCTTAACTCCTTCCAAAACACTCCTAATTTGTGAGTTATTTACAATAACGTAGATCGGAGTACTGAGCACCCCTACAATGTTTTAAATTCATCATATCTCATTTCACTAATTTTTAATAAATTAATAAGACTATTATTGTATTAAAAAAATAATAACCATAGAGATTCTTAAACAATTAGGAATCTTCATAATTAAGCTACTACATGGTTTATGGTAGCTCAGTATCACTAAGTCAAGCATGAGTAAACTACTTTCCTAATACATGGACTAGTTTTATGATATGAATTTTAGGAGAATTACAAAAAGTCAGGTTAATTATAAAGGATGAGAAGCAATTCGTCGAGAATATTAATTTTATACCAATGAAAGGTATTAATCAAATTAGAGAAGTGTGTTTGTAAAATAAATAAATTTGGTACCTTTTCATTTTTTTTTTTTGATAATTTTTAAACTTTAAAATTATACAAATAATTCTTGTTATTCTAATTATATTGAAATTTAAAATACTATAAATAAAATCAAAATATTTAATAATAGATGATTGTGGTTGCAGATGTTACATTTCTTTAGAGGATTAAGAGTAGTCTAAATACATTTTAATAATAATAAAAAAAAGATACCTAGGGGTCTCTCCAGTTCCCTTTTGGAGCCCTGTGGCTCTCTCTCTCTCTCTCTCTCTATCACTTTTTTTAGCAGTTTATTTTCAGTTCACCACTATTTTTAGCAGAAAAATGAGATGAATATTTTTGAGAAAAATCTTATTTAGTACCCTAAACGAAGGCAACAAAGGGATTATATAGTCCGTCGCAATATATCTCAAAAAAATTAAGGGCCCATTAAGAGTTTGTTGGGCCCAGAGAGAGGCCAGAGGCTAGTCGACCCAACAAAATTAGCCTCTATCTATCTCACATTCAAGGCCTAGAGGCCCAACAAAAATTGGAAGTGAAGAATTAATAATAGGTCATTTGATTAGTTCAAGCAAATGTTTAATGGGGTTAATCCATTAATAGGGTTGGTTCGAAGTAGATTTCAAAAGCGACGAAACATATCCTTTCTCTAATAGGATCTCAAGTTTTGACAATAACTATGATGACAACGAGAACAGGAATCGTGCTTATGTTCTCTCTTTAATGTCATGGCACAACAACCAACACACCTTGTTCAAGGTGTCCATTCGAAAGCAAATAGCTCTCAATGTTTGGGAAGCAAACAGCCGTAAATAGTAAACCATTCCAAAATTTCTATTTCTTGTCCTTTTCAAGGTACATGCATAATACGACGTAGTTAACTGATAAGTCTTCCAACTATGAAATTGATGAGAGATTAAAGTTGTAACTCTAGTGTTTATGTACATCCCTAGTTAACTTGTAATGCAGATTGTTGACTATCAGGCCTAAATAGTAGCACGCGGAGGCTACACTCGAGAGGATTGAATGCAATTATAACCGATATAGATATTCAAATATATTTTTAATTTTAAGTAAATTAAATTTATATTATATAATTAATTAAATTAATTAAAATTTAAAATATAATATTAAATTTTAAAATAATAAATAAAATTTAAATTTAAAAATTAATATATCAAATATTAAATTTTAATATCAATTTTTTTAAAATTAATTTTTTTTTTTTGAGAAAAAATTTTTTAAGTAAATTTACATCTATTAAAGTATTAAGAGAATTTAAATGTAAAATCTCATGTCTAACCAATACAATCTCAAATTTACTTTTAACGTCACCAAGCTAATCATGAGTGGCTATTTAGTGTTCTTAATACTATTAGGAGTTTTTGTAAGAGGAGAGCAAAACTTTACCGAAAAAGTTAATGAAACAGACTTCAATATGGATGCCCCCACAGAAACACAATTATTCAGAAAGAAGCCAACCCCATCAGCCCCCACATGACCCACACTGCTTTTGACATCCGAAAATATTTGCAACTTTTGGCAGCATCCTGATTCCTGGCCTTTTTCTTAATATTTTTCCCGATTCACAGTAGGTCCTGATAGATTTTTCTCACCCAGAAAAGGTTGCTGTTATTTTGTGAAAATGGAGCACACCCTTGCAGAGTACTCGTTGGGATTGATGCGAGGGACCAAAAAGAGAGAGACACGAAGAGAGATTGGCTTACGTAAAAATGATGGGAAAATCATAAATGTGTCAAATTGCACATAGCAAAAACTTGATTTTTTTTTTTAAAAAAAAAAAAAGAAGAAAAAGGGTGATTTTTTTTTTTTTTAAGTGAAGAAAAAATTGATAAAATAAGTATTATGAAATAATGAGAAGTGAATAGCTTTATTTTATAACCATATAACCAACCGTTTAACATAACTGAACAAAGGAGTTTTGTTCTTTGGAGGAAGCGGAAGTTTGACTCTCACTTCCCTCCAAAACTCTCCAAAGCCCTCCAAAACCAGACCCAACAAACTCTCCGTAAGGTATATACATATTGATGATCTGCTGCATGTCGAAAGTTTGTTTCTTTCGTATAATCGTTTTTGTTCTTTCATATAATTGTTTTGTTTCTAATGGGAATTATTTATCATGGTGTTTGTAATACAGCTGAACAAAAGCACTATTAGACTATTGGTTGCTGGGGTCTCCATAGAAATGATCTTTGAATACATAACAAAAATTGGTCCAGGCATATATAGATTATCTCTTCTTCCTGAAAATTAGATGGCTGTCTCTGGGTAGCTCCAAACTCTCTCTCTCTCTCTCTCTCTCGCGCACACACACACACACACACACACACACACACACAAGGAAGAAAGGGAAAAACTTTGTCGTCTCATATAAAGTTTTTGTTTGCATTATAAATGAGTAAATGTTAGCATGCACAATCGTTAAACTGAAATTCGAATTCCTCAAAAACCTGTTGTTTGTTAAACTGCTGTCGAGTCTAATGACTCCAACAATTGCTTGTGTATGGAATCATTGCAAATCGCTGCATGGTTCAAATGTGCTCCGGGCCATTATTGGCACATTATTTGAAAAAAAAAAAAGGTATTTTCTTTTCACCACTGAGTATCCCAAATTCAAAATTCTCAACATTATTATTATTATTATTAAGGGAAATGAAAACTTGTTTAGGATGGGATAAAGGGCCAAAGTTTATGAGAGGTGAAGGCAATCTTTTTAATGGCAAATGGTATAATTTTATCAGTCAAAATTGACAAAATCACAAAGAGAGATTGGATTTAAAAAAAAAAACTCTTGAGTTTGGTATCTTCTATAACGGTCATAATGGGTGATTATTGCTTGGAGCCCACGAAGCATCTGCTAAAATTATTGTCCGATGCGTCGGTGCCTTGTCCTTTAAACATAGAAGACAAGGCATCAACAACATCAACCCCCCCCCCCCACCCCCACCAAAGCATTGGCCAATTGTCATCTCCATCAACAATTCTCATTCCCATCAAATTATTCAGTACGTGCGAGCCGTTGTTCATCAACCAATATGATATTTCCGCATAGGAATATGTTAGAAGGAGGAGGGGGATACAGAGACTGATTGGGAAAATTTGATTTTTTTAAAAAAAAATATATAAATAATTAAATGAATATATAACGAGTTATTAAAAAAAAATAAATATAAATATTATAATATTTATGTACATTATATCTTAATTATTTACATATTTTATTTTTTAAAAAAAATAAAAATTTAGGCGAAATCTACTCCGATCACAGATCAAACTTTCTCTCTCCCCGATGTCATTCTCGCGGTCCGTGTATTGGAGCCCTTTAACATAACATTTTTCACAGTCCCTTCTTGTGTCACTTCAGTCCTTTTTTTTCTTTTTATTTTTTAAGTTTTGCAATCAAATAGTATTACAATTGGCTATTTAATGAAACAAATGGCCGGCGCAAACTTTTTATCGATAACGAAATATTAACAATTGCTCATGGCATTGTAGCTAGTTAAGTTAGATTTCGGGTATGTCAATGTCAGGAGGCTAACTAATTTTTATAATTAATTTTGACTATATTTTTTATTATTATAAATATATAATTAATAATTATAATATTATCACATAATTTTTATATAATTACGTGTAATTTCTTTTTCTTCTCTTTTACTTTGTTAGTGTTAGTCTAATATTGCTTAAAACTTTAATCTAGCATTTGCCCTCTTTCCCAAAAAACTTAATCTTAGCTATGCACATTTTATCAAAATAATAAATTTCACCCATAGAAAATAAAAATTTTTGACATTCATCTCTTGTAATGCACTTGCATCCAATTTTCCATGCTCCAATGTGCATTCTAGCTGTTGAATCAAATGTCTTCGTTATTGCATGAAACATACGTAAAAGTAATTGAAAAAAAATATTTTTTCTTAATTTTAAAATGGTAAATTTAAATAAGTGAAAAAGAGAAATAATAGGAAGAGAAAATAGAAAGAGAGAGAGAGAGCGTCTCTCCTCATAGCCTGTAGCCTTCTTACTTTCTCTCTCACACATAAAAGAAAGTTCAAATCTTTGGATCCTCTCTCTTTTCTCTCTTCCAAGATTTATCTTTTCTTTGCCGGCCACCCTTTATCTTGATCTGCGAAGTCTTCGGATGTTGCTTCTTGATGTCAACTCAATGGGTCTTTCTTAATTTCTGCTATTAATGGACCAGTCACTTTATTTCAGGTACCCCTCTCTCTCTCTCTCTCTTGTCTATCCTTTATTTTTTATTCATTTTTTAGGTTATGTCCTACATATTCCCTTATAAATTTGAAGTTCATGCAAAATTTGGTCAATAGTTAAAAATAGTTTTATTAACGATCATGAAATAATTTTTTATATTTACAAATCATAATTAAAAAAAAAAATGAGATAAGATTTTAAATGAGTTTAAAAATAAAGTAATGAAATTATAAAAATGACATGATATTTTGAAATTAACTAAACAAAACAAAAATTAAAAAAAATAAAATAGATAAAGAAAATATTAAAATTAATATTAAATAAAAAATAAAAAATATAATTTAAATAAAAATTAAATAATTAAATTATATATTTTTTATAATTTTAGTATTATATTAAAAATAAATTTTATTAATATATAATATATAAAAATTTAAATATTTTAATTTATTATATAACTTATAAGTAGTATTTGATATTTATTTTATTATATATATTGTGTGATATTTTATTATATTGATAAAATTATAAATAGTTATATAATTATTTAATAAATATTAAATAATAATTAAGTAAATTTTATTTATAAATTAAAAAATTTGAAATTAAGATTTAATATCATTATTTATTATGTCAAACTTGAAATACAAACATTAGTTTTTTAACGGCCATAAAAAGCATGAATGATCGCAAGTAAGTCAAAAATATTAAGCTCCTAGTCAAAACATGAGAGCTTAAGTTTCCCACAACTTTTATCTTCGTGATTCAACAAAAAAGTTAGATCACTGAATTCCATGCTTGCAAGTTGGAGTAAAACAAATAGAGCACTTATTGAAAAACTGTTGGATAGGAAATAAAACAAATAGTCCTGGCTTGCTACTTGGAAATATCATGTTAAAAGCTTGAACTTGTAGTTACATGCATTTCCAAATCTTTCATGGGAGAAAGAGAGAGCCAGCAGAAACACAAGATCATGCACTTCAATAAGAAAATCGAAATAATACATGTATCTTGTTTAAGGAGGGGGATGACCCAATCTGCAAAAATATATATGACTTTGAAAGACAAGAAATAGCCTAAACACACATTTATAGAACCTCAGCAAACATTACTTACTACACAACCCGAACTACTAACATTTTGAATTTCCCACAGTAGCCGTACTCAAGATGGCATTCCATTAACATTTCCTTCTATTATCTCACACAAATTTGGTGTCATAGGCACCATAGCATGGTTGTCATTATAAGGCATTGCCGTGATACATTGGTCAATGACTTTATCTCCAATATAATGTGGACCTGCTGCCACATTGCTCAAGACTTGGTCTTCCGAGTTTAAATCAATATGTTGGGGGAGATATGGCAAGGACCATAAAGATGGGTTATTGGATGGAGGTGGTAGGGGTTGTGGGATTGAAGTGGGTGGCAAATTGCCCAAATCAACATTGAAATTGTAGGGAATATGGTTGAACTTGAAGTCTTCATAATGACTCAAACTGGGTAGCGTTGAATCTGACGAGGTAAGGTAGTGCTGGTCTTCTAGATGAGCACTTAGAGTGAGGTTAGGGTTTGCATTCACGGAGAAGACAAGTTGTTCCCCAGAACCTCCATTGGAGCTATGAAAATCAGTGAAGTTGGCTGAATTGGAAGCATGATCATGAGAGATGAGCTTCTTCTTTATGTTTGAATTCCAAAAGTTCTTCACCTCATTATCTGTTCTTCCTGGTATGTGCTTGGCTATCTGTGCCCACCTGTACTTTGAAAGGAAAAATGCATATATACTTAACTGGGAAAGACATTTCTACTCAAAGATGATTGGTCCAGACAATGATAATTTAATAAGAACAACTGAGATTTACCTGAAGGATTCCTCATCATGAAAAATATTAAAAAAAATCTTTAAAAAAATCTTAAAAAAAATCAATACAGATGGAGAATATGAGGTTGATAGATAAGATAGGTATGAAGTATATACCTGTTGCCTAGAATGCTTTGGAGTTCAATGATGAGTGCTGCTTCTTGGGGAGAGAAACGTCCGCGCTTGAGGTCAGGTCTGAGATAGTTTATCCATCTCAATCTACAGCTCTTCCCACATCTCTGGAGCCCTGTAGAAATGAGTATAATAGGCAAGGAAAAATGAAGAAGAAGAAGAACAGAGTGATTTTGTCGAATGAAATGTATATAAAATAGAAAGGACCATTCTTCAACAAACAGAAAGTTTTGTACAATGTTGTACATTTGTGTGTGTGCGTGGAGAAGAGAGGAAAGAAATAATGAGTGAGTACCTGCATGTTTTGGAACTGAGCTCCAGCGGCCATGGCCATAGGTGGATATGTAGTTGATGAGCTTTTCGTCTTCCTCCGGTGACCACAGCCCTCTCTTCACTCTCATTTTGTTGCAGCATGAGTGATGCCCCATCTCTCTCTCTCTCTCTCTCTCTCTCAAAGCAGTATGGTTGGCCAATGGCAGACTACAATCAGCTAATGGGAATTGCTATTACAGTGCAAAACAGCCAGAGAGAAACAGAAATGCAGGGAAAAGGGACATTGGGAAGGATATTTTTAACACATTACACGCTATTCTATATGCTATCTATATATATTATCAAAAGAGCGGGAGCAATGTGAGTAGACTTTTCATGGTGGTGGCCACTTTGCTATACAAAATTTGATCTATTTAACAACACTGCACCCAAAAAAACAAAAAAAAAACTAGATGACAAGAACAAGAACCGTACCAATATTCTTTCTTTTATGTCATGGTAAACCGACCAACATATCTTGTTTATGATCTCCATTCAAAGTAAATAGTTCACATTGTTTGGTAAGTAAACAGCCATAAATAGTAAAACATCCGTAAATTTCCTTTTCTTGTCCTTTTCAAGACACAAGCATAAAAGGGAGCTGAAAGTGAGACTTTGTGCTAACCAAACCCTTTTGGACTGACTTCTCTCATCCTCTATCTACTTACAACTAGTGGATCAAGGCTGTAAACTTTCAATCACATTGAAATTTTCTTGAATTAGTCAAATTGAAACCAAACCAGACTAACAGTTGAGTCTCTGAGTATAGGAATGGTATTTTTGGAAAAATTTTTGAGACGGGAAGAATACAATACTCCATGAGGTCAACATTTTCTAGATGTTTCTTTCTGGAAAGTCACATCGACTGTAAATAATAAGCTGTGACGTCAACATTACAAGAGGGGGGGAATATGTCAACATTAAGGCTATTCAGACATGTTTCACACCAAGGCATGTGTAAAGCAAATCATCAAGCAATGGGAATCTATAATTTAAGGGAGAGAATCACAAGCCGACATTGATCTTTGTTTCTTTTTGCTTTATTTGGTGGGCTATCAGAGGACACTAGGTGTGGCTGATCTTTGTTTTTTCCTAGCTTACACTGAGATATCAATATAATGGCAGCACATGCAATTACAATGGGAAGGACAAGCCTTTTTAATGCAACGATGAGGTTACTTCGTCATGATCTCTAAGTCATATGTTTGAATTGTGGAAAGTCATAGATTCAAGCTGTGAAAGTAGTATTTACCTAAAATCAGATATAATTGTACACGATATTCTATGTGCTATCTATATATACCATAAAGAGAGCAGCAGCAGTGTGAGTAAACATTTCATGGTGGTGGCCGCTTTGGTGTACAAAATTTGATGTATATAACAACATTACACACAATAAATAAATAAATGGCCTGTGAACGTGACGGGGGAATGATGGAATGCATTGATCCATACACGTGTCACACTTGCACCTTGGTGGGTCCGGTCCCTATCCCTTGGGAGACTCCACCATGGGCTCATTGAACTTTAACAACGGGACAAAATCACAATTTTACAGAACCTAGAATAGTTTGTCACAGTTTTTGTTAACTAAAATATTTTTTGTCGGTGAATTTTTTATATATACATAAAAAGTATCTAATATATTATTTTCATAACTCAAAAATTACACATTATAATGGAATAACTTTATATTATACAGAAATTAGATCTTTAATATTCATATACATACTTTGATGTATATTGCTTCATGAGTTACATATGATTTCGATAAAAACCTTTAAGGATGACGGTGAAATAAATAAGTAAAATTGTTAAATTCGATGATTACGGTTTGAAAACCAACCATATATATATATATATGAAGGAAATAATTAATGAATATTGAGTACCAACTTTTAATTCTCCATAAATTAAACTGAAAACTTAGCTTCAGTCAAAAGTCGCTCAAACTTCACTATGGCAATTTGTACTATCTGTACATATTAATGTGACCCCGAATTTAATTTTTCTTCATTTGCCACTTAGTGCTACGATCATTAGGTTAAATCCTGGAAACAGAATGATCATAAGAATGCCAATATGACCACCACCGTTGGCTCTCACTTCAAACATGAAATGCACATAGAAAGATTGGAACATGGGACGTACCCTAATTCACTCGATCCCAAATTTGCCCTAACAATATTTCGTCGAGTATGTTAAATTTTGGACAAGATCGGTTGAGTTACAAACATGGCGTAAATTTGGGAATCTATAACAATACGTGGATGCAGGATTTGAAGTTTTGACTCTTTCTTTATGTTATGGCAAAACAATCAACGTATCTTGTTCAAGAAGTCCATTCAGAGCAAATAGCTCTCAATGTTTGGTAAGCAAACAAACATAAATAGTTAATCATTCCAAAATTTCTATTTGTTGACCTTGCCAAAATGGAGCTGAAAGTGAGACTTTGTGCTAAGCAACCCCTTTTGGACTGATTTCTCTCATCAGTTCGACTTATAAAAACAAAATTATTATGGATTAACCCAATAAAACCTCATTGATGATTTGGAGTTTGATCAACAAATTCATACATGCATGTTTATATGTATGTATCAATACTCCTATTTTTATGTATAGAAAGACTATTTTCACAACTGAAATCTATAAGTTGTGGGTTATAATAAAATAATCTTATTATTACACTGAAACTCGCGCACATTAAGCAAAGGTCATGTATGGTTTATTCTTTAGTTCAATCTATACGTGTGGGAGTGCAAAGTCTATGAGCCAAGAACCAATTCAGCACTGGACCTTAAATCCTCCTTAACAAAAAGGAATTGGGCATTATATTGCTTATAAATCCCCTGTAATTTTCATCTCTAGTTAAAAATAGACTTAAAGCAAAGCCTTGAGGGCATCCAAGAACATGGATTCGATTTTTATTCTTGCTTGTGCAAGAAAAAGTAAGAAACAGTAATGCTTGCAATGGAAGAAATAGGACCACTAAGATTCTTGATTTAACATAGCACCAGACTTTTTTCTCTATTTGGTGAGCCATCAGAGGACACTAGCTGTGGCTGATCTTTGTTTTTTCCTAGCTTTCGTTGAGATATCAATATAATAGCAGTACATGTAATTGGAATGGGAAGGACAAACCTTTTTAATGAAACAATAAAATTACTTGATGATGACTTCTAAGTTACGTGTACGAGTCCTAGAAAGTCATACGTTCGATTTACAAAAATAATTTTTGTCTAAAATCATATGTAGTTGTACATTCTTTGATCTTTCCTCAAATTTTGCAACATGAGTCTCACATGTAATTGTCTTATACAAGCCCTTCTCAAATTAGAGGTCATGACCTCTAGATAAAAGTTTGAATTCATAATAGATATTCAGACAATTTTGTCAATCAACAGATGTAAATCTCTCATTATATTATTAATTTTTAAAAAAAAAAAAAACTTTCTTTATATTCTTAACACCAAAGATTTCAATTAAATTATAACATATATATATTTGAAAAAATTTGAAATCTTGAGTATATTAAGCTTATATTATGTAAAAAATTAAAATAATTAAGATTTAAAATATAATATTAAATTTTAAAATAATAAATAAAATAAAAAATTTAAAATTAATACATAAAATATTAAATATAATCATTAATATATTTATTATTTTTAAATCGTACTTTCTCATTTGTTAAGTAAAAATTTTTTTCAAGTAAATACTTAGTACTAATATAATGTTTTTCATGAAATTATTACAAAAATTTAAAAATAAAATTTTATACTTAACTAATATAATCTCAAATTTGCTCTTATTGTTAAACTAATCGTAAGTAATTATTCAAAATTCTCGATAGTATTAGAAGTTTTTGTAAAAGAAGTGTAAAACTTTACCTAAAATGTTAATGGAAGAAACTTCGGTATGGGTGCCCCCACAGAAAGACAATTATTCAGAATGAAGCCAACACCATAATTCCCCACTTGACCCATACTGCTCTTCCATCTTTTCAATATGAATATCAATAGTTGCTTTGGATCCAAACTACAACACTTATTACGCTTTGATATCAAATTTTTCAGAGACTCAATTCAAACCCACATTTCAAGCGCGTGTTGGGTTGAATATATGCTAACAGGAAATTAGCTTTTCCATTAACCTGTAATCACTAATCAAATTCTAAAATCAGATTCAGACACACAAACATAAACACAAAGTCAGAAACTCTTGGCAGTAGAGTCTCAATCAATGTCCTGGGACATTGAAATTGACCTAAGTTTGCATCAGGAAGTGTACCTCTCAAAGTTCTTTCCATTCAACCTTTCTTTTTTTTTGTATGTTGTCTGCTTTTTTCAGGTACTATCATTTAATAGTGTTCAGACATATTTTGAAGTTGAACCAGAATTTGAAACATTTTTGTTCTCAATTTGATTGGAACATCATAATGTACCTTGTGTTTGATGGCCCTGAATTTATCACATGAAATTAGTTTGTTATAATTAACAAAAATATTAGATGAATGCGGGTTTCTTAACCTTAGATAAATAAAATGTTTACAAAAAGTTTTACGTTGCACATGAAGCATAGTAACTAAGCATATGAGGTTCAGGTCTAAGCTGTGTAGGGAACTAAGATCTTAGTCTGGATCTTCACAATCACTAGAGTGCTCAGGCAGGTGTATGTGTTCCAGGACCATTAGCTTGGCTTGAAGTTCAAATTCTATGTGTGGATCTTTAAACTCTGTGTTGTAGTAATGTGCACCTGTTAGCATTCATCAACACCTTTTATTGATTGGAATTGAATAGTGGCATTAAAAAAGAGGCCATCTTGCCTTTCTCCCCCTTTTTTTTTAACTCATTTAAATTCTCAGTTGGAGTAACTAAACAATATATATACCAACTTTAACTTGGCAGCTTCAAGCTGACCAAGCAAAGTAGGTGGAGATCTCTATCCATCTGGCATGCCATTTCAGCTAACCGCCACCCTCAAGCTGGACACTTCTTGTCTAATCAGCAAAACCTTGGCATGCAGCTTGCACAGCTTAGTCGAGATGCCTCTGCTGCTGTGAGTAACTCTTTTTTTAAATTATTCTATCCTTTTGCTTTTTTTTACTTTGTACTTATTTTGAAAATTAATGACATTGTGCATTTTTTCCAGGGTGCAGCTCGACGCCTGACAACCCAAAGAAAAACTGTAGAGATTGAATCAGAGTTGGGGTTGCTGGAAAATCTGACACCAACCGGGTGAAAAAGTATTTTCGTTTAGAGGTAAAAATAACGGTTGACATTGAAGTTCGTAAGAGCTCTAAAATAGCTTTTGATTTTTGAACGTGGTTGGACTGCTTTCTCATGATTTTTATGTTCAGATTTTTTTCAATTCTTAAAATAAACGTGGATATGACGTTATCAGTGGGTTCTTAAAGTTTCTGGAGTTTCTTTATGTATTTGTGTGAACCTTTCGTTGCATCATTCCCCTGCTTGTATCTTTTGGGAATCTCTTAAAAGATGAAGTTTATGGTGCTGTTATGGTACATGTAGGGCTATAGATCCTCTTATGTCTGATATGGATCCGCAAGTTACGGGAATGGTCTTTGTGATGCATGCTTGCTTGAAGTTATTTTTTCTGTGACATGATGAAGTGTTGGAATGAAAATAATTTTGGTTTTTGGACAAGGAGCTGGAAGATACAGATGAGGATCTGGACTTCAGGGCTCTTGAAGATGGATTTGTAAGTTATCACTCTGTTTTCCTCTAGAGTCCATTATTAAGGTGTTATCAGTTCAGATGTTCAGAAGGTCCATTTACCGAATGACGGATCCGTGGATCCACAATTGTTAACTTCTATTTTTACATGCCAATTGAATTGTGAAGCGTTGGGACCATATGTGACGGCCCTGTACTGGGGCCTATCATCATAACAACAGCAACAGTTGTAGGTGGGGCAGCCTTGTATTTTCTTGTTCGGCGTCATCCATACCATTTTAGTATTTTCTTCTTCCAAGTAAATATTCTTTGGATAAGTTGCCACAGGAGCATCAACTCCTAGTTATTTATCAACTCGTGGTACCAATTGATTAAGATCTTCCCAAAAAGCAGTGAAAGTCCGATGAACTTGGTTTTATATGCTATATTTATCAAAATTTGACCCTTTAAACGGGAAACTTTCACTGCATTGTTTGTTTTCGAAATGCTGCCGTCATCTTCCCACTCTCCATGGCTAAAACCAGTTGCATTGGTGGATATAATTCTCTGTATTTTGGTTTCGAATGTCAGGTTGCGATAACTCCTCAACTGTTTTCTCCGCATATTGAGTCAGACTTTCACAAGGCAGCTTCAGATTGGATCATTTCTGCACTCAAAGGTGACCAATGAATACCATACTTTCTCTGAGCAAGTACAACCAGTTTTTTTGTGAGCGACTTGGTTAATTTGTCGGCTATTTGTTCATGCTTTTCTCTGTTTTTTAGGTCAAATTTTTCATTTTTAATTTCATTTAATTTAATTTTTTTAATTTATTTTTCTTTCTTGTTTCAGCTTTTGTGTGGAGTTGGGTTGCTTGGTTAGTTGTTTGGTATTTTGTAGCGGTTGATAAATTTGTAATCTTATTTGTGGGACCTGCATTTCCTCTCATTGTCGCATTCTTTGTATCTGAATCTTATGTTTAAGACCCCTCTTCGTGTTGGTGAAATTTTATAGACTTCCTAATCCAAATTTCGAGTCAGTGGGTGAAATTTCTTTTCATCCCCAAAGTAGAATACTTGTCAAGAGGGTCCACCACCGTACTACATGCTACGGGGCCTTCTTGTTACCGCTTGATTAAACTTGTGATATGGGCTCCCCATCTTTCACGGTTCGCTGAGGAATGACTCCCGACTTAACAGTACTCAACTAAACTCACTTTTTTTATTGGACTTTTTGGTCGAGTGATGTGAAAGATCCTGGCTCAAAACACTTGTTGGGTCGAGGTTAGAATCCCAATCGCTCCATCCTCTCTCTTTAGACTAAATATAAGAAAAATATTTAGTTTTTGAGTCATATCTCCAAACATAAGAAAAATATAATTTTTTATTAATATTATTTAATTATAATTATTAATCATTATATATTAAAATATATAATAATAATATAATTATATATTTATAAATTTAAGGCCTATTTATTCTTTTTTTTTTTTTTTTTTCACAATACTTTGAGAGGACTTCCGCACGATGTAGACTAGACATGTCAATAGCAGACAGCTGGAGAGGTATTAGGGCCTGGCAACCTATGTTGGCCAACGTGGGAGGCTTAACGCCTAGCACTTTCCCTTCCATTGGCGCGTAGAATTTTATGCTCCAAGCATCAAAACTTTTGACCGCCGACAGGATAGGGAAGGAAATATGAGAGAAAAAGGGGACAGCATCTACATTTCTTGCTTAAGGTGCTGTTGGCTTAATGATCCAAGTCTAAAGTAAAACATAATACCAAGGAGTCAACTGATGAGTCTTTCGACTATTGTGAAATTGATTAGAGATTAAATAGGAGGGTTACGTGACAGGATATGTGAAGTGAAGCAAGACAAAGACCTTTTCACTGTCGCCGATTTCGAATCATTGCTCTGAAAGTTCGTGTTCAAATGTAGCATTTCTCGATCAATTCCATTTTACCGACCGCTGTACGGCCGTACGCAAGGTGACGCGAGAAGTTTCTTGGACGAGCCGACAAAAAGTTTCATGCGATCGCTGCTGCACATCTGCCTGTGCTCATTTTACGCATAATGACAATTAATAACTAAGATTCCAAATGTACAATCACCATCATGACATTGCCACAACACCCAGTGGCCCCGTGGCCCCATGTGAAGAGAAACTTGTGCCTACGTAAGAAGAAAGCACTTTTTTCGACATACATAATCAATTATTTTTTATATTATTTGAGTTAATATTGTTAAATTTAATTTAAATTTAATATAAATTAAAAATTAATATTTAAAATAAATTAAATAATTAAATTATATTTAAATAATTTTAATATTAAATTTAAAATAAATATTATTAATATTTAAAATATAAATATTTAATTAATAAATAAAATTTATTATTTATATTATTGTGTGTATTTTTTAATTATTATAATATTTTATTATATTACTAAAATTATAAATATTTATGTAGTTATATAATAGGAATATTAGAGTTAGTTTCATCTAGAGCCACTATAAGAGCCAATCACATGATCAAGTCATGTAAGAATTTATTCGGGTCGAGAAGCAGAGAAGCAACCCGTAGCCACCAATTACCCCTGGGAATCTCCGCGTTTTCAGCCACCATGTGTTCCAGGGAAGAGAATCACACGTAAAAAGAAAAAGGACAATGATATTTATTGATATGATAAACATGAGTAAAAAGAAAAGAAAAGAAAAGAAAAAAAAACTATATAAAAGTATAATAATGAAATTTATAAGGGATAATAGTGAAGCGTTTAATAAAAGAAGAAAATTTTAAATTTAAAGAGAAATTTATATAATATATTTAAATGTATTGACGTGCAAAAATATATATGACTTTGATGAAAGACGAAAAAAAATAGCCTAAACACACAAGTCAAAATGAGTCCACCCACAATTCCTCTGAATGCTTCAACTAATGTTTTAGGCATCCCAGCTGGAAAGAAGAATAGGGTAATCAGCAACAAATTGACGACTTGATGAATAGGCTGATGACAATGGCAAGACAGCGGCGTCAACGTAGTCCTCCATCTGATTTGTTGGCACCTGCGGTTCATGGGAGCAAGGAACGGATGGAAGACATGGAAGTCTAGCAAGCGGGTCAAGCAGCTCTACCTCTTGTGATGAAAATGAAGAAGAAGATGGCATTCCATTAACATTTCCTTCTATTATCCCACACACTTTTGGCATCATGGGTACCATAGCTTGGTTGTCATTATAAGGCATTGCATTGATACATAGGTCAGGGACTTTATCTCCAATATAATGTGGACCTGCTGCCACATTGCTCAAGACTTGGTCTTCTGAGTTTGAATCAATATGCTGGGGGAGATACGGCAAGGACCATAAAGATGGGTTATTGGGTGGAGGTGGTAGGGGTTGTGGGATCGAAGTGGATGGAAAATTGCCCAAATCAACATTGAAATTGTAGGGAATTTGGTTGAACTCGAAGTCTTTGTTTTGACTCAAATTTGGTAGCATTGAATCTGAGGAGGTAAGGTAGAGCTGGTCTTGTTGATCAGCACTTAGAGTGAGGTTAGGGCTTGCATTCAAGGAGAAGATAAATTCTTCCCCAGAACCTCCATTGGAACTATGCAAATAAGTGAAGTTGGCTAAATTGGAAACATGATCATGAGAGATGAGCTTCTTCTTTATGTTTGAATTCCAGAAGTTCTTCACCTCATTGTCCGTTCTTCCTGGTAAGTGCTTGGCTATCCGTGCCCATCTGTACTTTGAAAAGAAAAATGCATATATACTTAAATGGGAAAGACATTTCTACTCAAAGATGATTACCATGTCAATAGCACGTGAATGGTTCGAAAAAATGATAATTGAATAAGAACAACCCAAATTTACCTGAATGGATTCCTCATCATGAAAAATATATAGAAAAAATCTTTTAAAAAAATCAATATAGATGGAGAATATGATGAGAGATCGATAAGATAGGTATGGCGTATATACTTGTTGCCTAGAATGCTATGGAGTTCAATGATGAGTGCTGCTTCTTGGGGAGAGAAACCTCCGCCCTTCAGGTCAGGTCTGAGATAGTTTAACCATCTTAATCTACAGCTCTTGCCACATCTCTGCAGCCCTGGAGAAATGAATATAATAGGCAAGGAAAAAGGAAGAAGGAGAAGAAGAACTGGGTGATTTTGTGGAATGAAATGTATATAAAATGAAAAGGACCATTCTTCAAAAAACAGAAAATTGTGGACAATGTTGTACATTTGTGTGTGTGTGCGTGGAGCAGAGAGGAAAGAAATAATGAGTGATTACCTGCATGTTTTGGAACTGAGCTCCAGCAGCCGCGGCCATAGGTGGACATGTAGTTGATGAGCTTTTCGTCTTCTTCTGGTGACCACAGCCCTCTCTTGACTCTCATTTTGTTGCAGCATGAGTGATGCCCCATCTCTCTCTTTTTCTCTCTCTCAAAGCACTATGGCAGGCCAAAGGCAGATTACAATCAGCTAATGGGTATTGCTATTACAGTGAAAACATCCAGAGAGACAGAAGTACAGAGAAAAGGGACATTCGGAAGGATTTTTTGGATAGATGGGATGGCATATTACATGCTATTTATATATATTATAAAGAGAGCAGCAGACGGTACCGTGAGTTGGTGGTGGCCCAGTTTAGGGCCCTGCAGAATCATCCTGGAAGAGCTGTATGTGTTATAATGAATCACGATGGCATCCATATTTTGTGAACACCAAAAAGCCACCAGACACAGTAAATAAACCCGAACATCAACACAATTATATATAGACTCATAATTATTTTATTTAATTATAATTATTAATTTTAATTGACACATCTTTGCATACCTAAGAATCCATATCCTGTGCTTGTCTTGTTCTAAACATTATGTGGGAATGATGGGATGCACTGAGCCAAACACGAGTCACACTTGCACCTTGACGGTTCCGGTTCCTATACTTGGGAGGCTCCACCTTGGACTCATCGAAATTTAACTATGGGACAGAATAACAATTTATAGAACCTAAAATAGTTTGTCTCAGTTTTCTTTAGGTCTACCATGATGTAGTGAACCAAATTTACCAAATTTTCTTTTTGTCGGTACATATTTTATATATACATAAGTAGTATACGAAATTTTCATACTATTTATTTTATATAAAACAAAATAACTTTACATTATAATGGGGCTAATCCTTTAATATTAACCTTTCAAAATTCATACACATGTTTTAATGTATATTGTTTTATGAGTGATATATGATTCCGGTAAAAAGCTTTAAGGATGAGAGTGAAATAAACAAAATAAATTGTAAAATTTGATGAAATATGCTATTTTTAATCAATTTTACAATTATAAGTACATTAAATTTTTAAAAAATGTCACAAAAAATGATCGTTTACTTTATGTTTATTAACTTATTGATTTATATCAAATATGTCTCCGTCTATGGATGGAAGTGCGAGGTGTTTGCAGACTAGGAATTCTTGAGGATTTTTTGATGAATGCAAATTACCTAAAAGTGATAATCCGGGCACTGAAATTGGGTTCTTCAAATGTGTTTTAAAGAAAAATTTTAAAAGTACCATTAGGCATTTGCACCCATCAAATGGCAATTGGAATTTAAATATACTTTTTATAGGTAAAAAATCTAAGACAACATTTAATACAAATCAAAAATTCTCATTAGGCAATTGGACCCATCAAATTGAATACTATCAAACTTCAAAACAAACCGTGGACTTCATGCAATTTTGCTGCAGTTGATGGCCCATTTTGTGGTCTGAAATGTGTGAAATGGCCCATTTTGTGGTCTGAAATGTGTGAAAATTATTCCAATTGGAAACGATGGGTCACTTTCAGTAACAACCCTTTCTTTACCAACTAATCCACAAAAATTTTCCTATTTTATTTTTTCAATTTATTCTTTTTAGGAGACTCATTTCTCGAGTTATATAATTAATGTAATTTTTTTTCATTTCTATAAACTTTATATCATCTTCTCAAAATTAGAATATGAGGTCTTAAAAATAAAAATTTAAATTTTTAACCACTAAAATATTCTCATAAGAGATATATATGTGTGTGTGTGTGATTTATATGCTCTCTTTCTATTGCACTGGAGTGATATGCTGAAGTGTTCCATTCACCCACGAAAGAAAGAAGATCTGTGAAATACTAATTTCATTTGAATTATGTTTGATTATTGAGCTGGAATTCCTTTCACTAGATGCACTGTTCCTTTTTACTCTCTTGATTGGGATTTTAGGTTCAATTACATTATAATACCTCCTTTCCTAATATGCATGCACTTTCAATTATTCTCACAAAATTCTTTCTCATAATATGATTCAAGCTACCATCAAACCATAATACTAAAATCAGGAAAAACAGAGAGGTAAAGATGACCATTATCTATTGACCATGACTGATAGCTGTTGTCTAGTATTAATGGCTGATGCAACCAATAATATTTGCAAAAGTTACTAGCTGCAAGATTTAACGATAAAATTACTATGGCAAAAGTGACTAAAACTTAAACTATGGCAATTTGTAATATCTGTACATATCAATGTGGCCATGATTTTGATTTTTCTTCTTTTGCCACTTAGTGATATGATCAGTAAGTTAAATCCTGGAAACAGAATGAACATGAGAATGATTTTTAAGCTAAATCTTTTTACTATAAAAATGGGCAGGCAGCTAGAAAGAAGGTGAACTTGTTTGCCCAGCCTTTCTGGGAGTAATCACAATAATGCTTCCATCCATATATTATCATTAAAAAATTGCTCCTATTTCCTCTAAATGGAACTTTTAACCAATCCCCAAAAAGGGGTCCTTGACATTGTGTAATACTTTGAGTAATTTTCTTGTTTTCTTGGAATGTAAGTACTTTGCATGTCATCATGTACATAACAAGCTAAGCGATTATAATTTAATTCACCATCTTTTTCCCTTTTAACCTAGAAGGATGATTGATCATATATAATAGTTGGTAGGCAAACTCGTTACGGCTTCACCCTCAACCTTTTTTTTTTCTAAACAGCAATATTTTGTTAAACTTTTCTTAGAATATCAATACAAAAAGAGACCTAACCAATAGGAAATAGGGTTCCCACGCCATTGTACTGTGTCCAATCCTACCCACTAAACTTCGATATATGAAACGATGAGTAATCTTTTTCAAGCGGCTTGCCAATATGACAACCACCATCCACACTCAATTCAAACATGAAATGCACATAGAAAGATTCGAGCACGGGTCCGTATACTAATTCACACGATTCCAAATTTGCCCTAATAATATTCCATCGGGTATGTTAAATGCTGGACAAGATCGGTTAAGTTACGAACATGGTGTAAAATTGGGAATCTATAATAATACAGGATTTGATGTCTTGACAAGAACTCGATGACAAGAACAAGAATCGTACTGATATTCCTTCTTTATTCGATGGCAAAACAACCGACATATCTTGTTTGAGATATCCATTCAAAGTAAATAGTTCTCATGTTTGGTAAGAAAACAGCCATAAATCGTAAAACATTACTCAATTTCTATTTCTTGTCCTTTTCAAGATACAAGTGTAAAATGGAGCTGAAAGTGAGACTTTATGCTAACCAACCCCTTTTGGATTGACTTCTCTCATCCTCTATCTACTTACAACTAGTGATGAAGACAGTAAACTTTCAATCAAGTTGAAATTTTCTTGAATTAGTCAAATTGAAACCAAACCAAACTAATAGTTGTGTCTCTGAGTATAGGGATGGTATTTTTGGAAAAAATTTTAAGAAGGGATGAATACAGTAGTCCATGAGATCAACACTTTCTAGATATTTCTTTTTGGAAGGTCACATAGATCGTGAATAATAAGCTGTGAGGTCAACATTACAAGAAGCGGTGAATATGATAAATTCAGAGTGAAAATTTAAAGTTACATCATAGCTAAAAATTATTTAAGGCTATTCAAACATGTTTCACATCAAGGCATGGACAAAGCAAATCATCAAGGAATGGGAATCTATATAATTTAAGGGAGAGAATCGCATGATGCCAATGAACACGTTTAGTCCCTGCACATTACCAAAAGCAATTAATGAAGTGAAGCTTGGCGTTATGATTGAAGAATATATTCTCGTCAATAATTGTGGTTCAATGTCAATGCCTATTGTAGGGGTTACCTTTATTTGATTCTTCCTGATCATTGACGACAAGATATTTTAAGTGACGTAATTTGGCTATAGCTTGAGTTATAAAAACAAAATTATTATGGATCAACCCAATGAAACCACGTTGATGATTTGGAGTTTGATCAACAAATATATACATGCATGTTTATATGTATGTGTCAATGCTCCTATTTTTATATACAGAAAGACTATTTTTAGAACAAAAATTTGTAATTTACGAGTTGTAATCAAGCAACCTTGCTATTACACTAAATCTTGTTTGCTTTAGGGAAAAGTCACGTGTGGTTTATGTTCTTTAGTTCAATCTAAACGTATAGGACTGCAAAGTCTATGAGCCGAGAACCAATTCAGCACCGGACCTTAAATCCTTCTGAAAAAAAGGAACTGGACATTAAATTGTTTATAAATCCCCTGTAATTTTCATTTCCTGTAAAGAATAGACTTAAAGCAAGGCTATGAGGGCATCCAAGAACATGGATTCGGTTTTTATTCTTGCTTGTGAAAGAAAAAGTAAGACTCAGTAATGCTTGTGATGGAAGAAATAAGACCAAATAAGACTCTTGATTTAATATAGCACCTGACGTTTTGCTTTGTTTGGTGAGGCATCAAAGGACAATAGCTGTGGCTGATCTTTGTTTTTTCCTAGCTTTCATTGAGATATCAATATAATGGCAGTTCATGCAATTAGAATGGGAAGGACAACCCTTTTTAATGAAGCGATAAGGTTACTTCACCATGACGCCTAAGTTACGTGTTGGAATCCTACAATGTCATACATTCGATTTATAAAAATAGTATTTTTTGCCTAAAGTCATACGTAGTTGTACATTCTTTGACCTTTTCTTATGCCTTGCAACATGAGTGTCTCACATGTAGTTGTACAACCCTTCTCAAATTAGAACTCATGATTTGTGGATAAAAGTTTGAGTTCTTAATAGCTCTTCAAACTATTTCATCAATTAATTCCATCAATCAACGGGTGTAAATCTTTCCATTATATTATTAATTTTTTTAATTAAAAAATTTTTATAATTTATAAAATTATTTACATGTGGAGATTAAATATTAAAATTTTAATGTAATTGTAATATATATAAATAGTCCAAAAAAAACTTAAAATTTAAAATAAATTAAATTTATATAATATGATAAATTAAAGTAATAAAATTTTAAAATATAATATTAAATTTTAAAATTATAAATAAAATATAAAATTTAAAATTAATATATTAAATATTTAATTTTATTATTATTATATTTATTTTTTTAATATTATACTTTCTCATTTGTGAAAGCAAAATATTTTTCAAATAAATCTTGATTAGTTGTATAATATCACATCATTTACTTCATGAAAGATATTAGAAGAATTTAAAAATAAAATATTGTGTTTAACTAGTACAATTTTAAATTTACTCTTATCTTGTTCTCGTGACTATTAGAAATTTTTTGTAAAAGAAGAGTAAAGCTTTACTTAAAAAAGTTAATGGAAGAAACATCAAAATGGATGCCCCCACAGAAAG
This sequence comes from Rhizophora apiculata, assembly GCA_037832385.1. Lineage (NCBI taxonomy): Eukaryota > Viridiplantae > Streptophyta > Magnoliopsida > Malpighiales > Rhizophoraceae > Rhizophora > Rhizophora apiculata. The sequence goes on along the minus strand of CM075433.1, from coordinate 7,978,019 downwards.
ATAATTATTCAGAAAGAAGCCAACCCCATAAACCCCCACTTGACCCACACTGCTCTTCCATCTTTTGGCAGCATCGTGATTCCTTGTCTTTGTTACGACATAATCCTAATCCTACGGGGGATGTTTGTTAACCGGCCGGTCACCGCCTGCTGCTGGAGAGCGAAGCAGTTCATAGAACGTCAAATTTTACGGATTAGAGATGCCGTCTAAGCCATCTAAAAATATTTTCTTAGTTCTGAATCTGGCATCAAACTGTTTCATTGTGTGTTCTGTGTCAAAACCATAATTATTTATACTATTGTTCCGATTCCATTTTTTTTAGTTCTTTCTCAAATCCCACAATGTGAAAACCTTCTGAAACACAGTATTTGTTCTAGCTTAAAGATTTTAGAATCATCTCAGTGATAATCACTGTGGTTAGTGTGAATGTGAGTGTGATTAAAGCAAACACAATGACTATTAATAAGGTATTTTGTTAATAATGTGTTAGCACAATTATATGATCTAAATATAATATTTGGTTATTATAAATGTTTCCCACAGTCCTGATTCTTACAGCTTTCTATTTACTGATATTATTTTTCAGGCATATAGATCGTTCTTGTTGCCTAAATTGAGTAACAAGAGACTACTCATAAAAAGGTTTAGCTAATCCAAATCACATATTGAAATTCTTTTAATCACTAATAATCGACCCTCAAGTCCGTACTCCACTGATTCTGAAAACCTTCATGGCAAGCTGCTAAGCCTTTTTTTTTTTTTTTTTTCTTTAAAGCTTTATAAGCTACGGAATCAGTGGACTCACAAATTGCACAATCAATATCAATATCCATAGTTGCTTGGGATCCTAACTACAACACTTACTAGGCTTTGATATCAAAATTTTCAGAGTCAATTCAAGCCCACATATCAAGCGCATATGTTGGGTTGAATATATGCTGACTTCTGTGGCCTGTGACATGTAACAAAAACTTTGATGATGGAAATGTGTAACAAGTGGCAACTCAACCATCCTTGTCCGCATGACATCATCCCACCGGCTTCGGCGCAGATAAATCTTGTTCAATAGGAGGACTGACAGGAAATTAGCCTTTCCATTAACCTGTAATCACTACTCAAATCCTAGGATCAGATTCAGACCCACAAACATAAACACAGAGTCAGAAACTCTTAGCAGTGGAGTCTCAGGGTCAAAACCAGACCCAACAAAGTCTCCATCAGGTATTTACCCAAGAAAAAACAAAAAAAAATTCCGTCATGTATGTATACATATTGATAATCTGCTGCGTGTAAAAAGTTTGTTTCTTTTATATAATTCTTTTGTTGCTAATAAGAATTATTTATCATGGTCTTCGGAATACATCTTAACAAAGCACTATTAGGCTATTAGTTGCTGGGCTTTGCATAGAAATGATCTTTGAATACATAACAACAATGGGTCCAGGCATGTATGGATTATAGATTCTTACGGAAAATTACAGCTGTTTTGCTGTCTCTGGGTAGCTCCAAATTCTCTCTCACACGCAAACGCGCTCGCACACACACTCAAAGAAAGAAAAGGGAAAAACTTTATCATCTCAATTCTATGGGTTGCCCTTCATGTTATTTTTTTCCAATTCCATCCAATCAAGTGCAATTATTGGAGAAAAATTTGTATATTTCCGTCATCTTTGAAGGTGCTTTTGTGGATATTGGAAGAAAAATAGATATGTTTGTTTTATTGTTGACGTAACATCCATAAAGCAAGATGAAAGCCTATTGTGAAACTCCCTGGAAATAGTTTTCAGAAAGAAATGTGGACGGAAATTGGCTTAGTTTTGGTTCTTTAGGTTTTGGAATGGAAAGGAAAAGATGTAAAAGTACCAAACTTTATCAAAAGAGCGATGGAAGTGATTGAAGCAATATTTCATGGGGAAAAATCGCAACGCCGCCATGAATCAACAATATCATAGGGTTTTGATATGTCCTGTGTTGGATTGATTGAGTAGCAGAAGTTATAGTTGAATTCTCAATTGTTTAATTGGTTTGATATGCATTTTCACTATTGGAAAAAAAGTTGTAGCTTGTTTTAGCTTTTAAAATTGAAGGCCCTTGTTTCTCTGGCTGTAGTGATGGTACTGAATTTCTTGTTTGCAATGGAAATGTTGTTTGAGGTTGTTTCATTCATATTACATAATGATTTACTAAGCCAAGTTTTAGGAATTGAACTATCTTAAACTACCCTCTGCCAATGTTTTTCTATGTATTTGTATCATTTCCTGCATAAAATAGCATGTGAGATAACTTATGCTTCATCAGAGCCTCACCCATCTCCACCTCCAAGTGGATCACAATGTCTGCAAGGTTCACATTGGCCTCTTGGAAGTTTTTGTTATGAATATTATGGGTATGTCTCCTCCGCAGTACCAAATCCAGTTGGATGACAAGAAGAAAAAGAACAAAATCCAAGTTCACTTGAAATTTTTTGGTTAGAAAGAGTTTAAATCAATTAAATTTTCACTCTAACTCATAATAGAATAAAATAACGACAATTAAGGTTTTGGAACAGACTTATTATGTAGACAAGCAGAATAGATATGCGAATTGGACCACATCAAACAACAATGCTTGCAACTAATACACAACAGCAGTCATCTTGAAATAAATAAACAAATAAATAAATATATATATATATATATATATCCGCCTAGACTCACAACAGCCAAGGAGAAAAAAGTGGTTTCGATAAACAGCTGTTTGATAGTGACTAATTTTATAGATTTCAAATTAATGGACACAAAAATTAAATATAAAATTATATACAAATTGTGACTTATATATTTATACTTAGTTTTTTTTTTTATTAATTATGATTACAAATTAAAAAAAAAAAATAACAACTAACAATTATAATTATATATGCATAAATTTACGTTTGATTCAGGCATCCAACGCAGCGTCTGATTGACTTGTTTGAATTTTAGGTCGATTTTTGAGTTTTCTTGTACCTCAAAGAAGAAATGGTGATTGTATGTGTCATGGAATATGAACCTCATTGAAAGTACACATCAGGGATATACCAGAAGGGCAATGAGAGGTTGAGGACGAAGAAGACCCCATTATTGTTGTAGATGGTCCAAATGGACTCCAGCCTGCCTGCATTCTCCCTACCGACCAACCAGTGAAAGGTAGCCTCTAGTACACTTTTAATTAATTTGTTTAACCAACTCACTTGAAGACTTGCCGTTAGAAATGCATGTCACGGAACTGAATTGATGCCTTTTTCTTCTTTTGTGTTAATCAGTCCCGGCCACTGGATTTTTTTTTCTTCCTTTTCGTGGAACGAAGCTATCAGAAGGAAGAGGTGCTGCAGTGTAGTGTAGGGCCCGCGACCAGCTAAAAATGAAGTAGACCCACAAAAATATAAGTGGGCCTTCATTTTCTGGCCCATGAAACAATATCTCCGGAGAGATACCTTATGAGTTTGGGCTCCTTTTAGAATGACTTTTTCATGTTCAAAAGAAAAAAGAAAAAACAAAAGAAAAAGCTTGATGTGATCAACCTTTTGTTTTTGTTGTCTCTCGTATGTATCTTGCAGTTTCTTTTTATTTATATTATTTTATTTTATTATTATTTATTTTATTGTTTGATAGAGTGAAAAGACATTAAAGTAAGAAGTACAAAGAAACAAGCATGAAAAATTATAGATGTTATGAAATAATGAGAAGTGAATAGCTTTATTTTATAACCACGTAACCAACCGCTTAACATAATTGGCCAAAGGATTTTTGTTCTTTGGTAACATGAGTAAATGTTACCACACACAATCATTAAACTGAATTTCAAATTCTTCAAATGTTATCCGGACTATTATTGGCACATTATTTGAAAAAAGAAAAACAGTATTTTCTTTTCACCACTGGATATTCAAAATTCAAAATTCAAAATTTTCAACATTGTTATTGTTATTAAGGGAAATGAAAACTTGTGAAGGTTGGGATAAAGGGCTAAAGCGAGAGTGGATTAAAAAAAAAAAAACAAAACTCTTGAGTTGAAAATCTACTATAACGGTCATAATGTAATAATTGCATGGAGCCCACGAAGCATCTGCTAAAATTGTCGTACCATGTGTCGGTGCCTTTTCCTCCCAACCCCGAAAGCAATGACCAATATGATACTTCCACATGGGAAAATGTTAAAAGGACGAGGGGGGTTACAGAGACTGATTGGGGAAATTTGTTTGTTTTTTTAAAAAAAAAAAAATTGATATGCAAATAATTAAAATATAATGTGTATAAAACGTTAAATGAATATATAACGAGTTATATATATATATATATATATAAAAGAAAAACTAAATACATATATTATAATACCTATGTGCACATTATATCTTAATTATTTACACATTATATATATTTTATAAAAATAAAAAATAAGGTGAAATCTACTCCGACCACACATCAAGCTTTCTCTCTCCACTTCTCATTCTCCCGATCCGTGGATTGGAGTCCTTTAACATAACATTTTTCACTGTCCCTTCTTGTGTCTCTACTTAGTGAAACAAGGGGCCCGTTCAAACATTTTGTCAATAATGAAATGTCAACAATTGGTCACGGCATTGTAGCTAGTTAAGTTAGATTTGGGGCATATCATTGTCACGAGGCTAACTAATTACTATAATTGACTATGACCATGTATTTTATCGTTATATATGAAATTAATAATTATAATATTATTACATGATCTTTTTATGATCATGTGTAATCTATTTTTTGTTACTTTATTGGGTTTAGTCTAATATCGCTGAAAACTAAATCTTTGCTATGCACTTCCATCCAATTTTCCATACTCCAATGTGCATTCCAGCCGTTGAATCAAATGACTTCATTATTGCATGAAACGTACATAAAAGTAATCGGGGAAAATTATTCTTTTAATTTGAAAATGGTAAATTTAAATAAGTGAAAAAGAGAACTCTATAGGAAGAAAAAATAGAAAGAGAGAGAGACTGTCTCTCGCTATAGCCTGTAGCCTTGTTTTCTCTCTCATACATGATAGAAAGTTCCAATCTTTGGATCTTCTCTCTTTTCTCTCTTCCAAGATTTCTCTTCGGCTGTTGTTTCTTGATGTCAGCTCTAATGGGTCTTTCTTAATTGTTGCTATTAAGAGACCAGTCTCTTTATTCCAGGTACCCCTCTATCTCTCTTGTCTACCTGTTTTTTATGGTCTTCACTTTTTTTCTTTATTTTTGAGGTTAGCTTTGTTTTTTTTTTTTTCTTTGTTTTTTTTTTTTTTTTTTTTCTCTTGGGGCTAATGGTTTTGGCACGATGAATCGGTGTTTCTATAAAGATTGGTGTAAGGTTTTAGCGGGACATTGTCTCAAATCCAATTTTCTTGGAAAAAGTTGTCTTTTTTCCTGGGCTGTTGTTGTTGTCGTTGTTCTAGAGGTGGCCCTTTTTATGGATGTTTTTAGGTGAATGTGGAGTCGGGATTGAGATTTAGCTGCAAAATATTGGACTTTTCCATATGCCAAATATGTAGAGTTGAATTTTCCCTATATTTTGTAATATCTCTAGATATCAATAAACATAGATTTGATATTGTCTAAATCTCTTTCTTATTTTTTTGTTTCATGATAAAATTTGGGAGATTGAAAATGGTCCTTTGCACGGATAGCACTTTCCCTTTAATAGAGTAGAATTTTATGCTCCAAGCGTTATTCCCCCATCATAAAAAAATCCCCAGCCTTAAACGATGCATTGTAAACAATTGGATGATACTTAAGTTATGGCTATTTTAATAAATAATTTTTTATTTTCTTTTTTTTTAATCCATTAGGAGACTGGTTTGGTGGGGAGCTACACAAGTTTTTTTTTTTTTTTTTTCATTTTCACGTATCAACAACCTCCATTCCCAAAATTAGAATTAAGATCTCTAAGATAAAAATTGTTAAATTGGTAGTTGAAGTCCACGTCGAGAGATTAAATAAAGTTGATTGATTCTTTCATTTTTTTTCTATTAATAAGGAGTAATATAATTTATTTTATAATTAAAAGAGAAAAATTTTATTAATTTTAATCTATAATTTAAATTTTTGTCAATTAGATTTTAAAAAAATTTTAAATTTTTATATTTTTTATTTTAATAATATTTACTCTCATTTTCACTAATACACGTAAATGAAATTGACAAAATTATATAAATTTAGTATCTCTTATTTTTAATTATTCTTTTTTTATATTTTATTTTATTTTTTATTAGTTTTTAAAAGTTATAACTTAGAGTTTATATTCTAATAAACTAAGTATAAGAGCCTAATTTACTAAGAAAATAACCATCATGACTAATTATTATTTTAAAAAATTCGATCAGAGTGTCAACTTCAAAATATAACAGCTGAAGATGGAGGCTATACTGGTTCAAGATGACATTGACATAGCACTGCTAGGCAAAGAGAAAAACCCAGAGAAGATGTTGAATGAGGAATATACTAGTCTTCATAAAAAGGTCAGATAAGATATTATTTCAAATCTTTCTGATGAAATTTTAAAAGAAATAACTATTGAGATAATTATTAAGAGTTTGTAAGATAAATTAAATACTTATACATGAAGAAAATAATAGAAAATAGATTTTATTTAAAATAGAGTTTGTATATATTTCGTATACTTGAAAGATTATTTATGTTGTTGCATTTTGATAAATTTAATTCTTTATTTATGAATTTAAATAATATAAATTTTTATATTAAAGATGAAGGTCAAGTCAGTTATTATTGTACTCTATTTCTTAGTCATTTAAACATTTTAAAGTAATAATATTTTATAGTAAGTAAATTATTTCTTATAAAAAAAATTAATTTTAGTTTGAAATCCAAAGACCAAATTGACAATAATATAATTGAGGAGAATAGTAGTGGTCAAGTTGACATTTTGATAGTTTGGGCAGATCAGATAAGAGGGATACAAATAGTTAGATATCCAAATTTAAATTTAAATCCAAATATATAAATTTAATATGTAATTATTATAAAAGAAAATGGTGCATCAAAATTAATTGTTTTAAGTTAAAAGTTAAGGATAAAGATAAATATAAAAGTAATAAGTCAATTTATACTAATGTTGTTAAAGATGAGAGCGAAATAATTATTTTTTTTATTATTAATGATAAATTAAGGACTATTAATGAATGAATTTTACATTTTAGTTGTACATATCATATTTGTCTCAATTTTATCTATGAATTTGTTAAAAATAGAGTTATTATAATGGGTAATAATATAGTTTACAAAATTGTTGGAATTAGTATAATTAGATTCAAAATTCATGATGGTGCTATGAAAATACTTACATAGGTCAAACACATTTCAAAATTGAAGAAAAATCTTTTTTTTTTTTTTGTGTGAACATTTGAGGTTCTTGGCTATAAGTACACTAGTAAAGGTAGAGTTTTGATTGTTAGTAGAATCGTTGTTAGAAAAGCTTGCAAGTCGAGAAATTTGTACATTATGGAGGGATCTACAGTTATGGGCAAAGTTTTCAAAACCAAATTAGTCATTGAACTGGAAAGCTAATCAGTTTGACTGAAATTAAATTGATAAAATTGATATTTAATATTAAATATATATAAAAAATTAATAATATGATTTTTATTTTTTAAAAAAATTTAAATATTAAAAAATTTGTTTATTAATTTTTTAAACGAATAGCATTGGACAAACCGTAACTGGTTTATTGGTTTATAGTCCAACTGGCCAATTTATCAATTTGGTCATCGATTTTTAGAACTAACAATTTTTAGATTGAATTGAATTAGATCACAGTTCAGTTTCCAATTTTATCGATCTAATTGGTCGGTCTAGTTTGGCTTTCATAACCTTGGTTATAGGTGCTACTATAATATCTACATCATCTATTTTAAAGGTAGATATTATGAAGTGATGGCAAATATAGTTAAGGCATATGACTGAGAAGAGTTTGTCTATATTGAATGAAATAGGCCTTTTATGTGGACAATGTATAGGAAAGTTGAATTTTTGCAAGCATTACATCTTTAGGAAGTATAAGTGTGTCAATTTCAAGTTTTCAACAATTTATTGGACAAAAGGCACTTTATATTGTATTTATTTAGATCTTTAGAGGTCATCTTATATTCTATTAAAAGGTGGGGCCAAGTAAATTGTAACTTTTATTAGTGATTATTCAAGGAAAATTTGGATTTTTTTTTGTCTAAAGAACAAGAATGATATTATTCAAACATTCAAGAAATGGAAAATCTTGATTGAGACATAAACATAGAAGTAGATTAAGTAGTTTATGATAAATGATGATTTGAAATTTTGTAAAGATGAATTTAATGAATTTTGTGAAAATGAAGGTATTGTTTATCATTGTATAGTTAGGATGAGTTCTCGACAAAATGGTGTTATTGAACATATAAATAGAATACTTTTAGAGAGAGCTTAGTGTATGATTTTTAAGGTTAATTTGTCAAAAGCCATTTGGGCAGAGGTAGTCTGTACAATTTGTTATATCATTAATCATACACTTTCAACATTTATAGAGTTTAAGACTCTAAAAGAAATATGGTTAAGTATTCCTGCAAATTACTCTAATTTAAAAATATTTTGATATCCTACATATAAGCATGTCAATAATGGAAAATTTGAACCTAAAGCTAAAAAGTGAAGTTCCCGACTTCTTCCTAAGATCTACTAGTTCATGATACTGAGAGGGGGGTGAATCAGTATCACCACAATTTGCAATTTGCAGGTAAGTGAACAACTTCAACCTCTTCTTAAAAGCAAACTCTTTTTCAGACTCGACTAAGGTAAATCTATTGCTACCTACTAATCACAATAATCCCCAAAGTCACCTTTCAGACACCTTGCCTAGCAGACAAAACGGATGTTCTTATTTAGGTCTTCGTTAGGTTATGGGTTGGCTGATACTTTAACTGCATTCACAAGTCAATTCAAAACACAGAATGTAAAGCAAATTAAGGACACACGAGATTTACGTGGTACCGTCAACGTGACGTACATCCACGGTGGTAGGGACTCTCCCTTACCGAGACTATCCACTATACTTGAGAATTCAGGTTACAATGGATGTCTTTAATTCTCTGCTCCTTTCACTATTGCAATTACTAAGCAAGTACAATACAAAGAGTGTCACTTACTGTGTCTACCCTTCTTCTAACTTGTCTTGCCTTTGTTGAATTGAAAGGCTGCTCCACTGCCGCTTAGAAGTTCACCGCAACGCTCTCTAACCTCTCTTGAAGAAGTCTGAAAATACGTTGAGTTCAATGCTTCGCCGAATTCCTTCTCTGCGTTGTCTCACACAATTTCTGCTTTCACCGTTTTACGGTCTCACCCATCTCCTTGTCTCACGATCTCACTGTTCCACGACTTGTCTGTCCGTTTCTCTCTCTCTTGCTATCCAGCCAGATTTCTCTCTCTTCTCGCCGGATTTCTCTCTCTTCATGCCGGATTTGTCTCACCGTCTGCCGGATTTGTCACCGTCAACCGGATCCCAGTTCTGCCGGATCTCTCACCGTCGACCGGATCTCCTTCTGCCAGATCTCTCACCGTCCCAGCCGGATCTCCTTCTGCTGTCGCTGGATCTCCTCTGTCCCAGCCGGATCTATCACCGTCCCAGCCGGATCTCCTTCTGCTGTCGCCAGATCTCCTCTGTCCCAGCCGGATCTGTCACCGTCCCAGCCGGATCTCCTTTTGCTGTTGCCGGATCTCCTCTATTCTGGTTGTCTCCTCTTTCTCTCTCGACGGTTGTTCTTTGTTGCCGTCGGTATCTCTCTCTTCTATGGCTGTCTGGTTTCTTCTTCCGCCGATCTGCTTTTCTTCGTCCTGCCGTCCAGCCCCGTCTAGCCATAACCGATTTTCTCTCCCATTGGGTTTCTCCTCTTCTTCTGTCAAGATTACTATTCACGACGCTACTGTTCACTCGATTCGTCCGTCGGCTGCACTGTTTACTCTCTTCGTCCTTGCCGGTGGTATTCTTCCATGTAGGGTTTTGTATTCTCTTTAGTTGGTGGTTGGCTAAGTTTTGCTGAATGCTCAATATTGCCGACGCACACTGTTCTTTGTCTTCGAAAACCATTATATACTCTACTCCATGAAACTCTAATAGGGTTTACGCGGCGATTTTACGTTCTTGCCCTTCTGTGTGGTTTTACCTTTTTGCCCTTCCATGTGGGTTTACTTTCTTGCACTCGTAAACCTAGTTGACAACAATTACAACCCATACAAGGCTGTGGGAACAACAATCTCCCCCTTTGTAATTGTTGGTAACACTTATAATAAAAACCACTATGCAGCAGTTGAAACTCCCCCTAAATATGCACTCTCCTTTCTTACTAGCTCCCCCTGCACTGTTGCTTCTCTCCCCCTTTGCCAATCAATTACAAATTTGAAAGACTCGCAAAGTGAAGATGGAGGATTTACCTGAACTTCAGGCTTGAGGAGGCATTTGCACAGATAGACTCCATCTGTGCTTTTCAAATAGCTCTGTGGACAGAGGTTTAGTTAGAATATCTGAAATTTGATTTCTAGTGCCAACATACTCCAACTGAATTGTACCCTATTCCACTTGATCTTTGATGAAGTGATACTGGATGTCAATATGCTTGCTTTTCGAATGTTGAACCGGATTCTTACTGAGATCAATAGCACTTTGATTGTCACAAAGTATACTCACTGGTAATTTCATTTCAACACCCAAGTTTGCCAATTGTCTTAGCATCCATATCACCTGTGTACATGCTGCACAAGCAGCCATATACTCAGCCTCAGCTGTGCTCAAAGCAACACTGTTTTGCTTTCTACTTAACCATGCAACACACTTTGAACCCAAGTAGAAGCTGCAGCCGCTGGTTGATTTTTTATCATCTATACTTCTTGCCCAGTCTGCATCAGTGTATGCTTGTAGTTTAACAGAATCCATGGTTGGATACCACAAGCCCATTTCCAGTGTTCCTTTGAGGTACCTTAGGATTTTTTTCACTGCCAACACATGAGACTCTTTAGGATCAGCTTGGAATCTGCTGGCAGTACACACAGCTTGCATAAGATTAGGCTTTGATGCCGTAAGGTACAAAAGGCTCCCTATCATCTTCCTGTACTCTGTAGGGTTTGTACTCCTTCCCTCCTGATCTTTTGTTAACTTGCAGCCCACTGTCATAGGGGTACTGACAAATCTGCTATCTTCCATGCCAAACCTTTTCAGCATCTCTTTGGCATATTTCGTCTGAGAAATAAAGATACCTTCTTCGCACTGCTTTATCTGTAATCCAAGAAAGTACGTCATTTCTCCAATCAATGACATCTCAAATTCCTCACTCATCTTCTGTGCAAAATCTTGGTATAGTTCAGAGTGATCCCCTTCAAAGATGATGTCATCTACATATACTATGGTTATCAGCTAGCCTTTCTCTGAATTTAACACATATAGGTTATTATCAACCGTTCCTCTTCTAAAGTTCAACCTTCTTAAGTACGCATCTAGCCTGCTGTACCATGCTCTTGGAGCTTGCTTAAGACCATACAAGGCTTTCTTCAGCTTGCACACTTGTGTCTCATCCTCACTGATTTGTACTCCATCGGGTTGTTCAATATACACTTCTTCTTTCAGGAGCCCATTCAGAAAGGTAGGTTTCACATCCATCTGATAGACTTTATACCTCTTGTGTGCTGCTAAAGCTAAGAACATTCTGAAAGTTTCTAACCTTGCTACTGGTGCAAAAGTTTTATCAACATCTACCCCTTTTATCTGAGTGTAGCCTTTGCAAACCAACCTGGCCTTATTCCTCACCACCTTGCCATCTTCATTGTGTTTATTCCTAAACACCCACTTTATTCCTATGACATTCTTATTAGTGGGTCTTGGAACCAGCTCCCATGTGTCATTCTTCTCAATTTGATCCAGCTCCTCATTGATAGCTTTGACCCAGCTTGGTCTTGAATAGCCTCTTCAACAGATTTAGGTTCAACTTGTGAGAGTAGAGTAGTAGCTCCCACCATTCTTCTTCTTGTTGTAACTCCTGCTGATGGGTTACCTATGATCTAATCTCTTCGATGAGCACTGGTCCATGTTTTCTTTGTCCTTCTTCCTTGCACCGTCTTAGTTGTAAGAGGATCTCTTTCTTCATCTTTAAACTCACTCTTCTCCGAGTCTAAACTTACTTCTTGTTCCTTTTCTTCAGGTTGGTCTAATTCTTCATCTACATTGAAGTCATCTTCTTCATTGTCCTCAGCTTCTCCATTCTGCATTGTTTTCCAGTTCTCTTCTATTCTCACATCACTGGTAGTGATTACTTTTCCCAGCTTATGTAGGAAAACTCTGTAACCTTTTGTCTTTGCTGAGTATCCCATAAAGATGCCTTCATCTGACCTAGCGTTGAATTTTCCCAAGTTTTGCTCCTTGTTCTTCACAAAACATGGGCTGCCAAAGACTCTGAGATACTTGGCTGTTGTCTTCTTCCCACTCCATAGCTCATATGGAGTCTTATCAGTATTGGGCCTTAGTAGAACTCTATTCAATAGGTGCACGACTGTAAATGTTGCTTCTGTCCAAAATCTTGTGTGAAGCTTGGATTCCAGTAGTAGAGTTCTTGCCATTTCAACCACAGCTCTATTCTTCCTCTCTACCACCCCATTTTGTTGAGGTGTTCTTGCTGCTGCCATTTGATGGTGAATTCCATGCTTCTCAAGGTAATCTTCAAAAGCTTCATTTGTGAATTCAGTGCCTTGATCTGACCTCAATACTTTGATCTTCTTTCCACTCTCATTTTCAGCCAATCTTCTGTATCTCTTGAAGTATTTCAAAACTTCTGACTTGTGTTTGAGGTGCATGATGCAGGTCCTTCTAGAATAATCATCGACAAATAAGACGAAGTACCTCTCACCATTCAACCCTTTTGTTCTCATCGGCCCACACAAATCAGTATACACAATGTCAAGCACTGCTTCAGAACTGAACTCTTTGGTCTTATACTGCTTTCTGACATGTTTTCCTTTAGAGCATGTTGAGCAAACATACTCTCTCTCTCTCCTGAGGTCGGGAATATCTCTGATTGCATGAGTAGTGGTCAACTTCCTCATGTTCTTCTGTGATAAGTGTCCCAGCCTCCTATGCCAGAGTTGATTTTCTTCTTCTTTGCTGAGTAAATAGCTGCTTGTCTTGTTTTCATCAATCACATATAAATTTCCAGCTGTTCTCTTCCCGGCTGCAATAGTATTGTCTTCTTTACTCTTTACTTAGCAACCTACTTTTGTGAATATTACTTTATGGTCTTCGTTACATAACTGACTGACAGATGCTAAATTGTATATGAGTCCTTCAACATGCAGAACATCTTTCAGCTTTCCTCTTCCAATTTTTACTAACCCCCGACCATTGATGTTGAGTGAATCATCATTGCCAAACTTGACTCTGCCTTCTCTTGATTTGCTCAGCTTTGATAATTTACTCTCATCTCCCGTCATGTGCGAAGTGCATCCACTATCAAGGATCCACTGCTTATCCTTGCAGTCAGCTTTGAGTGCAATTTCAGCTATATTAGCCACCTCCCTTTTAGCTTTATAATCCTTCTTTTGAACTGGTTGGAAGATAGTTTTCTCCTTTTTCTCAGCTTTGACTACACTGCTTGTTTTCATTGTGCCATTAAGTGCTTTCTCTTGCTCAGGGAGAAGTGTCATGCATCTCTTAGCATTATGGTCATCCTGCCCGCATCTTTCACATTGTTCCAAGTCTGCCAATATAGCAAACTTGTTCTTTGAAACCACTAGTTTGGGCTTCTACCAACAATCCTTGTCAGCGTGTCCTTGCCTTTTACAGTATGTGCAAGAACTCATGACAGGTGTTCTCTTTTGAATTCTGTATTGTCTCCCCCTGTATGCAGCATCGTATCTTCTCAAGTTGGAGACATATACTGGCCTTTTCCACCAACAGTTACTCGCCTTATGACCCCAAACTCCACAATAAAGGCAAGGACCTTGAAACTGCCTCTTCTTGGGTCTGATCACAGCTTGTCTTCTTCTGTTCATCACTTGCTGTGTAGGCAAAGTAGCTGGCTTCTTTACTTGTATGACTTCCATTTCAGTCACCTTCTTGTTTGCCACCCTAGGTTGCTTCTTCAGATCTTCTTTATTCTCAGCTATCTTCTTCTGAGTCACAACCTTCTCTTTTAACTTCTGTGGCATATTCTCATTTTCTTTAACCAATGCAGCCTCAAATTGCTGCACTTTCTCTACATTCTTCTCTCCTTTTCCAGAAATTGTTTCTCCTATCATTTTAAGCTTCTGCAAGTTCTCTTTGCTGCTTTTGAGTTGTTGTTGAAGTCTCAGCAACTCTTTCTCCATTTATTCAATTTTTGAAACCCTTGAGCCAAGCTCTACTATAAGGTCTTCACATATTTTGATATGTTCCTCAAATCTTCTCTTCAAATCAATAAGCTCAGCCCTTATTTCACCGTTTTGACTTTCAGTTTCCTCAGACTTTGCTTCAACTTGTTTTATATGGGCCTCCAACCTTCTTATGGTTCTGCCCCTTCTAATTATCTCCTTTGAAGCTGCTTCCAGCTCAGCTTCAAGATCTAGCTCTTCTTCATCAACTTCCTCTTCCTCTTCAGAGGTTGAGCTACCATATTGTGCTGATGCCATAAAAACATATTCATCTGATGAGTCTTCATCTTCCTCCTCATCAGCTTCTTTTGTCTGACTCACATAACTCTTGAATGAGCCTCTCATCTTCCTCTGTGGGTTAGCAATCTTCTTATTGGACTTCTTTGATTTGAATGATGATCTTCTCCATCTTGAATTCTGCTCATCGTCACCATCCTCATCTTTATCATCAAGTTTTACTTTGCACTGAGAAGCAAAGTGTCCAGTCTGCCCACATCGATAACATCTCAAGGACAACTGCCCTTTTCCCTTCTTAGACCCCTTTTTGAATTTCCTTGTGAAGTAAGCCAATACTTCACCTTCACTTTCTTCCTTATCATCATCATTATCCTCACTGGATGATTCTTCTTTTTCTTTTATCTTCAAGTATTTCATAGCTTTGAAAGCTGCCTCCTTTGATACCTTTGACGTTGAGGAGCTCTCAGTCGACTTTATTCTCATCTCATATGCAATGAGATTGCATTGAAGATCATGCAGAGACATAAAGTTGAGATCTCTACTCTCCTCTATGGTTGCCACCTTTGAAGCAAACCTCTCAAGCAAAATTCTCAGAATTTTCTTCACAATCGATGAGTCCTTCTTGTTCTTCCCATAACTTCTCAGGTCATTTATAGCGTCAATAACCCTGGTGAAGAACTCTTGAACTGTCTCATTCTTCTGCATTCTGAGAGATTCATATCTCTCCTTGAACACTTGAAGCTTAGCCTCCTTCATTCTGCCATCACCTTCATAGACTTTCTGCAATATGTTCCATATCTCCTTGGCAGAATTGCAGTCCATAATTTTAGCATACTCAGCATCTGTTAATGCTGAAATGATGACATTTGAGGTCTTCTTATTTATCTCGAATTGCTTTAACTCCTTTGGGGTTGGGTCTTTACCTTCTTCCGGAGCCACAAAACCCTCCTGTACGCATTTCACCACGTTCATGCCCATGGTTGCAAATACCACTTGCATTCTTGCTCTCCACATATGATACTTGGTTCCGTTGAAGATTGGAACCTTCTTACTGTAAGTGGTGCTAGTGCTGGTGCCGGCTTCCATTTCTCAGTATGCTGAACAAGTCAAACTTCTAGATCCCTTCAAAGTAGTACATCAAGTTGTTAAGCTTCAAATTGGTGAACCTGTGCTCTGATACCAATTGAAGTTCCCGACTTCTCCCTAGGACCTACTAGTTCATGATACTGAGAGGGGGGTGAATCAGTATCACCACAATTCGCAATTTGTAGGTAAGTGAACAACTTCAACCTCTTCTTAAAAGTAAACTCTTTCTCAGACTCGACTAAGGTAGATCTATTGCTACCTACTAATCACAATAGTCCCCAAAGTCACCTTTCAGACACCTTGCCTAATAGATAATACGAATGTTCTTGTTTAGGTCTTCGTTAGGTTATGGGTTGGCTGATACTTTAGCTGCATTCACAAGCCAATTCAAAACACAGAATGTAAAGTAAATTAAGGACACACGAGATTTACGTGGTACTGTCAACGTGATGTACATCCACGGTGGTAGGGACTCTCCCTTACCGAGACTATCCACTATACTTGAGAATTTAGGTTACAATGGATGTCTTTAATTCTCTGCTCCTTTCACTATTGTAATTACTAAGCAAGTACAATACAAAGAGTGTCACTTACTGTGTCTACCCTTCTTCTAGCTTGTCTTGCCTCTGTTGAATTGAAAGGCTGCTCCACTGCTGCTTAGAAGTTCACCGCAACGCTCTCTAACCTCTCTTGAAGAAGTCTGAAAATACGTTGAGTTCAATGCTTCGCCGAATTCCTTCTCTGCGTTATCTCACACAATTCCTACTTTCACCGTTTTTCGGTCTCATCCGTCTCCTTGACTCACGATCTCATTATTCCATGGCTCATCTGTCCGTTTCTCTCTCTCTTGCTATCTAGCCGAATTTCTCTCTCTTCCTGCCGGATTTGTCTCATCGTCTGCCGGATTTGTCACCATCGATCGGATCCCAGTTCTGCCGGATCTCTCACTGTCGATCGGATCTCCTTCTGCCGGATCTCTCACCGTCCCAACCGGATCTCCTTTTGCTGTCGCCGGATCTCCTCTGTCCCAGCCAGATCTGTCACCGTCCCAACCGGATCTCCTTCTGCTGTCGTCGGATCTCCTCTGTCCCAGCCGGATCTGTCATCGTCCTAGCCGGATCTCCTTCTACTGTTGTCGAATCTCCTCTATTCCGGTTGTCTCCTCTTTCTCTCTTGACGGTTGTTCTTTGTTGCCGTCAGTATCTCTCTCTTCTATGGCCGTCTGGTTTCTTCTTCCACCGGTCTGCTTTTCTTCGTCCTGCCGTCCAGCCCCGTCTAGCCGTAACCGATTTTCTCTCCCGTCGGGTTTCTCTTCTTCTTCTGTTAAGATTACTGTTCACGACGCTACTGTTCACTCGATTCGTCCGTCGGTTGCACTGTTTACTCTCTTCGTCCTTGCCGGTGGTGTTCTTCCATGTAGGGTTTTGTATTCTCTTTAGTTGGTCGGTTGTCTAAGTTTTGCTGAATACTCAATATTGTCGACGCACACTGTTCTTTGTCTTCCAAGACCATTATATACTATACTCCATGAAACCCTAATAGGGTTTACGCGGTGATTTTACGTTCTTACCCTTCCGTGTGGTTTTACCTTTTTGCCCTTCCATGTGGGTTTACTTTCTTGCACTCGTAAACCTAGTTGACAACAATTACAACCCATACAAAACTGTGGGAACAACAAAAAGTGTATTTTCCTTAGGCATACATTTAAAGTGAAGAGGTATTGTTTGTGGTGTTTTGATCCATAAAAATTTATGATTAGTAGAAATGTTATATTTGATAAATCTTCTATAATACATATAAAAAGAGAGTCATCTCGTCCTTTTAATGTAGGTAAAGGTGATAGTGCAAATAAATATATAGAGTTTGAAGTTATGAATTGAGATGCCAAATAGTATAGTTTTCTCATTCAGCAAGATTCATCAGATATTGTAAATTCCTTTGAAAATAGAAAGGAGGATCATTCCATAGCAAAGACAAACCAAGAAGAGAGATTTGATCACCATACTGATATAATAACTATATTACTTATACTCTTTCGGTTGCATAGGAAACTAATGAAAATGACAAACTGTCTATATATTTAGAAGCAGTTTTAGGTGTTGACTCATCTAAATGGTTAGTTGTGACGAATGAAGAAATAGATTCTCTTTACAAGAATGACATTTAAGTTCTTATGAAGTCACCTTCAAAAAAGAGAATCATTTGTTACATATGAGTCTTTAAAAAGAAAGAAGGTATAACAAGGGTTAAAGATGTAAGGTATAAGACACATTTAGATAAGAAAGGTGTTAACTTTAACATGTTTTCTCACCTATTGTTAAACATAATTTGATATATGTCTTGCTTGTTTTGGTGGCCATGTATGATTTGGAGTTAGAGTAACTTAATATTAAAATAACTTTTTACATGGGTTAAAGACCATGTTTATTTGCTGAAAAAATCCTTTGATGGGTTGAAACAATCTCTAAGATAGTGATATAAGAAATTTAATTCCTTTATACTAGGTCATGGTTATTCTAGGAGTATGTATAATAGTTATATTTACTTCCAAAAGTTAGATAATGACTTATTCATTTATCTATTGCTTTATGTCGATGACATGCTCATTGTTACAAAGAATTTGTCAAAAATTCACAATTTGAAATCACTTTTGAATGGTGAATTTGAGATGAAAGACTCAAGAGCAGCAAAAGGATTTTTAGCATGAAAATCAAAAGGAATTGTAAAGGTGGTAAAGTATATTTAACCTAAAAGAATTATGTTGAGAAGGTCATGAAATGATTTGGCATAAATAATGTCAAACTTGTCAGTACTCCCCTTGCTAATCATTTGAAGTTATCAGGTGCTTAGTCACCAAAGTTAGTTAAAGGGAAGGGGTATATGGAAAAAGTTCCATTTTTGAATGCAGTCGACAATTTTATGTATGCGTTGATTTGCATATGTACAATTATTTCATAAGTAGTTAGTATGATTAGTGATATATTTTTTCTAAGTAAATCACATTGATAAACTATGAAATGGATTCTTAGATAATTATAAGGTAATTTAAACACATGTTTGGTGTTTGGTAAAAATTAAGGCACATTGGTTGGTTTTGTTAATTTTGACTACATCGTTGATCTTTGCTAGAAGACGATCTTCTATAAGTTATGTATTTTGTATTGGTGGTTCTATTATTAGTTGGAAAGTTATTTTCCAATATATTGTTACCTTATCTACTATTGAAATAAAATACATGACAGTGTCTGAGGTTATTAATGAAGCCTTATGGTGGAAAGATTTGTATGGTGAGCTTTGTTATGTCAAATTGTTGTTACCATCTATTGTAATAGTTAAAGTGCAATACACTTAACTAAAGACCAAATGTATCATGAGAGGACGAAGTATATTGATATGAGATATCAGTTTATTTAAGAGGCGATTACTGTAAGAAAGGTTTTAGTTTAAAAAATTAGTACTAGAAATAATCCCACAAATATGTTTACTAAACCTCTTCTAGTTGCTAACTTTAAGTATTGTTTGGACTTTATTGGTGTGTTATGATGATTTGAGAGCTTGTAGAAAAGGTAAGGCATTGTTACTATATTTGCATGTGAGACTTAAGTTAAGATGTGAGATATCAGTTCATTTGAGAGGTGATTATTGTAAGGAAGGTTTCAATTTAGAAAATTAGTATTAGAAATAATCACACAGATATGTTTACGAAACCTCTTCTAGTCACTAACTTCGAGTATTGCTTGGACTTCATTGGTGTATTATGATGATTTGAGAGCTTGTAGAAAAGGTAAGACATTATTACCATATTTGCACATGAGACTTAAGTTAAGATGTAGATTTGCTAAGTTGATGGCTAAAGTCCTACATCAAGAGATCGGAGAAATTGGTTTTTTTTCTTTTTCCTTATAAATAAGGATCATTGTAATTTGTTTTATAATTAAGTAAGTAAAATTTTAGGATCCTTTAGTTTATAATTTAAACTTTTGTCAGTTAGTTTCTAGAAGAGTTTTTAGTTTTTGTATTTTTCACTGTAATAATATTTATTCTCACTTTTGGTTATGGATATAAGTCAAATTGACCGAATTATATAAATTTAGTATTTCTTATTTTCAATTATTTTTTCTTATACTTTATTTTCTTTTTTGTTATTATTTTTAAGGGATATAACATTAAAGTTATCTTTTAACAGAAAAGTATGTTTTTAACCACTAGCATATTTCTCAATAATGTTACAAATCCAATATTGAGTATAAACTCAAGACAATATGGTGAGGTGCATAACTTTCAATATCACTCAAGTCAAAATTAATTGGTACATTGAATCAAGTGGCAATAATCTATATAACAAATAGTCCCCTATTAGTAAATGAATCCTTTTTGGGGAATTTTTGGAACATTTGTATCCTTGATTTTACACAAATTTAGTATATATGACTTGAGCTCCTCATCACAAACAAATTTTGATTCTTGAATCATTTTATAAGTGAGACCCAAATGAAATAACATAAGAATATTATTTGGAGTAGTAACAAAATAATGTTGTTGAATTTAATCGAAATTCACTATAAATTAAAAATTAATGTATAAGTAAAAATTAGATAGTTAAATTTTATTTGATATAATTTTAATATTAAATTAGTAATAAATGTTATTAATTTCTAATCTATAAAAATTTAAGTATTTTAATTTATCGTGTGGCTTATGAAAATGACTTGATGTTTATGTTATTGGATGTATTTCTCAATTATTGTAACATTTTAACATATCAATTAAATTATGAATTTTCATATAATTGTATAACAGTGATATAGGATTTAATAAGTTGATAATCATAAGTGTGAAGAAAAGAAATATAAGAAAAAGGGAAAAAGAAAAAAGCAAAATGATCTAATTTACAAGTAACAGCAACAATGAAACATCTAAGTAAAAAAGAAAGGAAAATTTGGAAATGAAAAACAATTTATGAATTGCTTTGAAATTTAATGTTATAAATAAATCAATTGATGTAAATATTTTAAATAAAATGTTTGTATATAAAAAGTGAAAAGTTAGTGAAATATATAAAAGTTAAATTAAATAGTAAAACCTATAAGGTTTAAATATAAAAACTTATAAAGTTGAGAATAAAAAGAAATTTTCAGTCAGAAACTTATTAAGTTAAAAATTAAAAATAATTTAATTTTATTTTTTATGTTAAATGAAAAATTAAAAGATAGCATTTTACTGATACTATATTATAAAGTGTCATAAAGAATGAAATTATATATCTTATTATTCAAAAATTATATGTTACAAGTTCCTTTAGAAATTTGAGGTTCAGGTAGAATTTGACTAATGTTAGTTAAAGAAAATTATCAAAAAAACTTCAAATAATCTTATTAAGACCCTAGAAAAAGATGAGATAAATTTTTAAATGAGTTTAATAATAAAGTAATATGATTATTAAAATAACATAATTTTTTTGAAAACAATGAAGACAAAACAAAAGTTTATAAATAATAAACAACTGAAATTTGAAGATTCTATTAAATTAAAGTACATATAATAAATGACTATAAAACCAAACCAAAATTGAGCAAAATGTTAAAGTTAATATTTGATAAAAAATAAAAAATAGTATTCAAATAAAAATTAAATAATTAAGTTATATTTGATAAATTTTAGTATTACATTAGAAATAAATGTTATTAGTATTTAATATATAAAAATTTAAATATTCAGTTTGTTATATAACTTATAAGTAGATTTTAATATTTAATTTATTATATATATTTTTAATTATTATGTGATATTTTATTATATTAATAAAATTATAAGTATTTATATAATTATTTAATAAATATTAAATAATAATTAAATGAATGTTATTTACAAATTATTTTGTTTTAATCAATCTCATTTACAAATTGAAAAATTTTTAAGTTAAAATTTAATATTGTACTAAAAAATTCAATTACCCAGACCATATAATTGTTTATTAGGTCAAACTTGAAAAAAAATATAAACTTTTCAACCACCGATAAAAAGTATGAATAATCACGAGCAAGTCAAAATATTAAGCAAGTCAAAAGTCAAGCTCAAGTTTCTCACAACTTTTATCATGGCCGTTCAAGAAAAAAGTTAGAGCACTAAATTTCATGCTTAAAAATAACCAATATATTTTCAATTTCCATTGAGTTCCTCGTGAAGTAAAAAATGTGCCATTTTATTAATGTTAAATATGTAGTGAAGAGTCGAAGGTCTTCATAAAACCTCTTCTCTTTTATTTATAACCACAATCATTGATTTTAACACAGTGAGAGCATACTGAATTTATGGGCCAAAAAACATCAAAATTAATTGTGTCACAAAATGGTAGGTTGGAAAGAAGTGAAGAGTTAGTGGGAATTTATATAATATCTTTAAATTTACTGATGTGGATGCTAGTTTTTTTAACTTGGTAATATTAAGGATTCATGTTGGAGTAAATATATAAGCTATATATTTGACCTTATATGATAGCTCAAATGTTTAAAATGACGGATTTCTCAATATAATATTAGGGTTTATATGATTGGTACATCAATCTAATTCTTTGAAGTGACCCTAGGTTAAACTTATTGAAAAACTATTGGATAGGAAATAAAACAAATAGTCCAAGCTTGCTATTTGGAAATTTCATGTTAAAAGCTTGAACTTGTAGCTACATACATGCATTCCCAAATTTTTCATGGGAGAAAGAGAGAGCCAGTAGCAACACAAGATCATGCACTTCAATAAGAAAATCGAAATAACATATATCTTATTTAAGGAGGGGGATGACCCAAAGTGCACAAATATATATATGACTTTGATGAAAGACAAGAAATAGCCTAAACACACATTTATGGAACTTCAGCAAACATTAATTACTACAGAACCGGAACTACTAATATTTTAGATTTCCCACAGTAGCCGTACTCAACATCTTATGTGATGTTTGAGGAAATAAATGCACTTCATGTCAAAATGAGTCCACCACAATTCCTGTTAATGTTTCAACTAGTGTTTTAGGCATCCCAGCTGGAAAGAAGAATAGGGTAATTTGCAACAAATTGACCACTTGATGAATAGGCCGATGACAATGGCATGACAGCAGCATCAACGTAGTCCCCCATCTGATTTGTTGGCACCTGCGGTTCATGCAAGCGAGGAACGGATGGAAGACACGGAAGTCCAGCAAGTGGGTCAAGCAGCTCCGCCTGTTGTGATGAAGATGAGGAAGAAGATGGCATTCCATTAACATTTGCTTCTATTATCTCACACAATTTTGGCATCATAGGTACCATAGCTTGGTTGTCATTATAAGGCATTGCTGTGACACATTGGTCAGTGACTTTATCTCCAATATAATGTGGACCTGCTGCCACTTTGGCCAAGACTTGGTCTTCTGAGTTTGAATCAATATGTTGGGGGAGATACGGGAAGGACCATAAAGATGGGTTATTGGGTGGGGGTGGTAGGGGTTGTGGGATTGAAGTGGGTGGCAAATTGCCCAAATCAACATTGAAATTGTAGGGAATATGGTTGAACTTGAAGTCTTCATGATGACTCAAACTGGGTAGCATTGAATCTGAGGAGGTAAGGTAGAGCTGGTCTTGTTGATGAGCACTTAGAGTGATGTTAGGGTTTTTATTCAAGGAGAACATAAATTCTTCCCCAGAACCTCCATGGGAACTAAGCAAATCGGTGAAGTTGGCTAAATTGGAAACATGATCATGAGAGATGAGCTTCTTCTTTATGTTGGAATTCCAAAAGTTCTTCACCTCATTGTCTGTTCTTCCTGGTAAGTGCCTGGCTATCTGTGCCCACCTGTACTTTGAAAGGAAAAATGCATATATACTTAAATGGCAAAGACATTTCTATTCAAAGATGATTACGATGTCAATAGCATGCGAATAGTCCAAACAATGATAATTTAATAAGAACAACCGAGATTTACCTGAACGGATTCCTCATCACGAAAAATATTGAAATTTTTTTTTTTAAAAATCAATACAGATGGAGAATATGATGATAGATAGATAAGATAGGTATGATGTATATACTTGTTCCCTAGAATGCTATGGAGTTCAATGATGAGTGCTGCTTCTTGGGGAGAGAAACGTCCGCGCTTCAGGTCAGGTCTGAGATAGTTTATCCATCTTAATCTACAGCTCTTTCCACATCTCTGCAGCCCTGCAGAAGTGAATATAATAGGCAGGGAGAAAAGAAGAAGAACAGAGTGATTTTGTGGAATAAAATGTGTATAAAATAGAAAGGACCATTCTTCAAAAAACAGAAAATTGTGTACAATGTTGTACATTTGTGTGTGTGTGTGGAGCAGAGAGGAAAGAAATAATGAGTGATTACCTGCATGTTTTGGAACTGAGCTCCAGCAGCCACGGCCATAGGTGGACATGTAGTTGATGAGCTTTTCGTCTTCTTCTGGTGACCACAGCCCTCTCTTGACTCTCATTTTGTTGCAGCATGAGTGATGCCCCATCTCTCGCTTTTTCTCTCTCTCAAAGCACTATGGCAGGCCAATGGCAGATTACAATCAGCTAATGGGAATTGCTATTACGGTGAAAAACAGTCAGAAAGAAACAGATGTGCAGGGAAAAGGGACAATGGGAAGTATATGTTTGACACATTACACGCTATTCTATACGCTATCTATATATATTATCAAGAGAGCAGGGGCAGTGTGAGTGAACTTTTCATGGTGGTGACCGCTTTGCTATACAAGATTTGATCTATATAACAACGGTCCACCCAAAAAAAAACAAGAAAGCTAAATGACAAGAACAAGAACCGTACTAATATTCTTTCTTTATGCGATGGTAAAATAACCAACATATCTTGTTAAGGTCTTCATCCAAAGTAAATAGTTCACAATGTTTGGTAAGTCAACAGCAGTATTCCTAAATTTCTATTTCTTGTCCTTTTCAAGATACAAGCATAAAACGGAGCTGAAAGTGAGACTTTGTGCTAAACAAACCCTTTTCGACTGACTTCTCTCATCCTCTATCTACTTACAACTAGTGGATTAAGACAGTAAACATTCAATCATGTTGAAATTTTCTTGAATCAGTCAAATTGAAACCAAACCAGACAAACAGTTGTTGAGACTCTGAGTATATAGGAATGTATTTTTGGAAAAATTTTTAAGGGATGAATACAATACTCCATGAGATCAACATTTTCTAGAAATTTCTTTCTGGAAAGTCACATAGATTATGAATAATAAGCTGTGATGTCAACATTACAAGAGGTGGGGAATATGGTAATTCAAAGTGAAAATTGAAAGTTACATCAAAGCTGATAATTATTTAAGGCTATTCAAACATGTTTGACACGAAGGCATCGACAAAGCAAATCGTCAAGAAATGGGAATCTATATAATTTAAGGGAGAGAAAAGCTCTGAGGGCATCCAAGAACATCGATTCGATTTTTATTCTTGCATGTGAAAGAAAATGTAAGACACAGTATGATTGCACTAGTAGAAATAGGACCACTAAGATTCTTGATTTAACATAGCACCAGACTTTTTGCTCTATTTGGCGAGCCATCAGAGGACACTAGCCGTGGCTGATCTTTGTTTTTTCCTAGCTTTCGTTGAGACATCAATATAATGGCAGTACATGTAGTTAGAATGGGAAGGACAAACCTTTTTAATGAAACGATAAGATTACTTGATCATAACCTCTAAATTACGTGTATGAATCCTAGAAAGTCATACATTCAATTTACAAAAAATTTTTTTGCCTAAAGTTATACGTAGTTGTACATTTTTGACCTTTCGTCAAACCTTGCAACATAAGTATCACATGTAGTTGTCTTATACAATTCCTTCTCAAATTATAGCTTCTAGAGAAAAGTTTGAACTCCTAATAGATATTCAGACAATTTCATCTATCAATAAATGTAAATCTTTTATGTTTTTATTAATTTGAAAAAAATAAAAACTCTCTTTATAGTTATGAAAATTATTAGCATGTAGAAATTACGTATTAAAGGTTTATTGCAATAATAACATGCATAAATATTTAGAAAAATTTGAAATTTTAAACAAACTAAATTTATATCATTTGATAAATTAAATTAATTATAATTTAAAATATAATACTAAAATTTGAAATAATAGATAAAATATAAAATTTAAAATTAATATATGAAATATTAAATTTTATTATTAATATATTTATTTTTTTAAATTATGTTTTCTTATTTGTTAAAAAATAATTTTTTTATATAAATCTTGATTACTAATACAATATTATAAGATCTATTTATTTTATAAAAAATATTAAGAAAATTTAAAAATAAAATTTTATACTTAACTAATATAATTTTAAATTTATTTTTATTATTAAATTAATTATAAGTAATTATTCAGTATTATGTTACTATTAGAAATTTTTGTAAAAGAAGAGTAATACTTTACCTCAAAAGTTAATGGAAAAAATGGATGCCACCATAGAAAGACAATTTTTCAGAAAGAAGCCAACCCCATAAGCCCTCGCTTCACCCACATTGCTCTTCCATCTTTTCATGGCAACCCCCTTTGATAGAAAGTCCAATTATTTTAGTCAATTCTAAGGAAAGCTTGTCATACTCTTTTCTTTCCTTCAATTGAAGATCCCATTTTAATTGACATCCGAGAAAATTTGCAACTTTGGCAGCATCCTGATTCCTTGTCTTCGTCACGACATAATCCTGGAATGTTTGTTAACTGGCCGGTCACCGCATGCTGCTGGAGAGCGATGCAGTTCAGAGAGCATCAAATTTTACGGATTAGAGATGCCGTCTAAGCCATCTGAAAATATTTTCTTAGTTCTGAATCTGGCATCAAACTGTTTCATTGTGTGTTCTGTCTCAAAACCATAATTATTTTTACTATTGTTCGGATTCCATTTTTTTTAGTTCTTTCTCAAATCCCACAATGTGAAAACCTTCTGAAACGCAGTATTTGTCCTAGCTTAAAGATTTTAGAATCATTTCAGTGATAATCACTGCGGTTAGTGTGAATGTGAGTGTGATTAAAACAAACACAATGACTATTAATAAGGTATTTTGTTAATAATGTGTTAGCGCAATTATATGATCTAAATATAATATGTGGTTATCGTAAGTGTTTCCCTCTGTCCTGATTCTTACAGCTTTCTACTTACTGATATTATTTTTCAGGCATATAGATCGTTCTTGTTGCCTAAATTGTGTAACAAGAGACTACTCATAAAAAGGTTTAGTTATTACAAATCACATATGGAAATTCTTTTAATCACTAATAATCGACCCTCAAGTCTATACTCCACTGATTCTGAAAATCTTCATGGCAAGCTGCAAAGCCTTTTTCTTTTATTTTTTTTTAAAGCTTTATAAGCTACGGAATCAGTGGACTCACAAATTGCATAATCAGTGTCGATGTCAATAGTTGCTTGTGATCCAAACTACAACACTTATTAGGCTTTGATATCAAAATTTTCAGAGTCAATTCAAATCCACATATCAAGCGCATGTTGGGTTGAATATATGCTGATTTCGGTGGCCCTGTGACATGCAACAAAAACTTTGACGATTGAAATGTGTAACAAGTGGCAACTCAACCATCCTTGTCCGCATGACATCATCCCACCGGCTTCGGCACATATAAATCTTGTTCAATAGGAGGATTGACAGGAAATTAGCTTTTCCAACAACCTGTAATCACTAATCAAATCTAAAAATCAGATTCAGACTCACAAACATAAACAGAGTGTCAGAAACTCTTGGCAGTGGAGTCTGAAACAAGCATGTACCTGCAAAAAGAAAAAGAAAGAAAATAAAAATTTTAAAAATTAATTTAAATTTAATTATTATTATTATTATATTTTTATATTTTTATTATTATTATTATTATTATTATTATTATTATTATTATTATTTTATTTTTTATTTTTTTTTAAATTATAGAAACTTTTTATTAACTACCATATATTTGTTAGAGTGATTATATTTTTTAAATTTATTATATTATTTATATTATCTATAAATAGATAAAATATATATTAATAAAGTGTGATAATTTAAATATTTTTTATTTACTTTTATTGAATATTTTTAACGTGAGTTTGTAATTGTCATGTATCTATTTTAATAAATTTAGTATCAAAGTATACTTTGGTCATTTGATTGGGCAATTGAGAAATATAAGAGATTGAGGTTTTATAGGTATAACAGCAAGCACATTCTCATTGTCTCAACCATTGATCTTAATCTTCAATAGAGAAAAGTATGGATTCTGAAGTATTAAGATAAAGACTTTGTTTAATTCTCAAGAACTATGTGACCTAATTAAGCATGACTACCTTGATCTAGGTGATAATGTTTAGTTGAAAGAAAATAAAAAAAAGGATTCAAAAGCTCTCTTCTTCATCCAGCAAGCACTGCACAACAATATTTACTTTAGGATTACTATAGCAAACACCTTTAAAGAGGCATGACAGATTCTAAAGAAAGAATTTCAAGGTGACTAAAAAATGATTATGGTAAGGTTTCAACTCCTTTGATGTGACTTTGAGACTGCATCAATGAGGCATGAAGAGTTTGTTCAAGAATTTCTCACATAGGTATCAGTCATTGTACATTAGATGAGAACATATGGTGAGAGATATTCTAACCAAATAGTTGTTGCAAAGATTTTAAGGAGTTTAACCCCAAAATTTGATAATATAATTGCTACAATAGAGGAATTTAAGAACTTATTTGTATTTTCTTTTGATGAGTTAATGGGTTCTTTATGAGTTCATTAAGTCAAGTTGAATATAACAGTGAAGCAAGTAGGAGAAAAGGCACTCCAATTAAAGGGGGATATTTTGAATTCACAGCAAAATGTTGATTCACATGAAGAACCAAAATCAGTTAGTACAAAAGGCCAAGGTAGAGGAGGTTTTTATGGACAAGAATGCTCTAGAGGAAGATGGTAATGACAATCCATTCAATACCATTATTGTAAGAGATATGGACATAGCAAGAAAAAATGTTAAAGAGAGCAAATCAAGCAAACTATGCTATAGAAGTAAATGAGGAAGATGAAGAGTAGATTAAATTATTTATGGCAAAGTGTGAAGCCACACAAGAGATAGGAAACCTTTGGTTCTTGGACAGTGGATGCTTTGATCATATGATAGGTATACACTCATTGTTCAAAGACATTGATGACACATACAAAATGAAAGTCATGCTAAGTGATGATAAGCAAATGCAGGTCAAGGGCAAAGGAATTGGGGCAATAAGTAACGTGAATGGAGGTATAAAACTGATCTTAAATGTTTTCTTTGTTCCCAGTCTTACACAAAACCTATTAAGTGTTAGGCAATTAATAACTAATGACTTTTCAGTATTATTTAAAGAGAATTCATATGTGGTTAAAGACAGGAAATCATAGGAAGTATTGGTGAAAATAAACATGATAACAAATAAACTCTTTCCTAACAATATGACTAATGTCCAACACCATGCAATGGTAATATGTGGAAAAGAGGAATCAAAGATGTGGCATATACATTATGACCACCTCAATGAAAGAAGCTTGAAGCTACTGCAACAAAGAGAAATGGTTCAGGGACTTCCTAATATAAAATCTTTAGAAATATGTGAAGTATGTGTCTATAACAAGCAAAGCAGGAAGCCCTTTCCTCAAGGATCAGCTTGGAAATAATCAGAAAATTTGGATTTGATACATGCTGATATATGCGATCTTATGAAGTTAATTTCTCTTGGTAGAAGCAAGTATTTTATGTTATTAATTGATGATTATAGCAAAATGAGTTGGATTTATTTCTTGTAAGTGAAATCAATAGTATTTAAGGTTTTTAAGAAGTTTAAAACCCTTGTAGAAAAGTAAAATATAAGATATATTAAAGCTTTGAGAATTAATAAAGGTGAGGAATTCACATCTTATGAGTTTAATATGATTTATGATGAGAATGGAACACGTAGGGAATTAACAACTCCATACACACTAAAGCAAAATAGAGTAGCAGAATGAAAGAATTGAACTATAGTTGAAATGGCCAGAAGCATGCTGCAAGAAAAGGAGCTTCAACTCAGTTTGGGGGAGAAGTAATTACAACTATAGTCTATCTGTTGAACTTATCTCCAATAAGAGCAATAGCCAATCGCATCTCATATGAAGTGTAGATAGGTAGAAGGCCTTAGGTAAGTCATTTAAGAATATTTGTTGTATTGCATATGCACTTATTGATTCTAAAAAATATAGCAAACTTAAAGAAAAGGCTACAAAGTCCTTTTTTGTTGGATACTGTATAAAGTCAAAAGCATATAGACTTTATAACCTTATAACTGGCAAAGTGATTATAAGTAGGAATGTCACCTTAAATGAGGGGGATAGATAGAGATGGCACGTGAGTGAAGAAAGTGGAATTTGATTTGACATAAAGGAAGAAACTGAGAATGAAGCCCCTGTGACTAATGAGCAATAGTAGATCCAATCTCCATTAGTTTCACCATCTACTTTAGGCACTTTAGGGTCTAGAAACTCAAAATGTAGCAACACTTTAACATCTCCTATGTAAAGTTTATTCAAATAAGAACAATCACAAAAGTGTAGGTCCCTAAGGGACATCAATGGAGCTACTCATGTCATGTATGTTGTTGATCCCATAACATTCAAAGAAGCTGTGACAAAAAAAGAGTGGTTTTAGGCAATAGAAGAAGAGCTAATAGCCATTGAAAGAATATAACATGGCATGTTGTGAAACTTCCTAAAGAAAAGAAAGCTAAGGAGTGAAATGGGTGCTTCAAATCAAGTATAATGTTAATGGGGGTATACAAAAGTATAAAGCAAGATTGATGGCAAAAGGGTATTTACAATAGTATGGAATTGATTATAATGATACATTTTTACTTGTAGTAAGGTTTGAAATGATAAGAACTTTCTTGGCTGGAGTTGCTCAATTAAATTAGTTAATTTATTAATTTGATGTAAAGTTTACATTTCTAAATGAAGAATTGAAAGAGGAGGTCTATGTCTTACAACCTAAAGGGTTTAAAATTTAAGGGAAGGAGGAGTATGTATACAAATTGAGAAAGGTTTTGTATGGATTAAAACAAGCTTTTCAAGTTTGGTATATGAATATTGATTCATATTTTTTGTAGAATGGATTTGAACGAAGCAAAAATGAAGCTACTCTTCACATTAAAAGGAAAGATAACAATTTTTCCTATGTTTGCTTATATGTTGATAATATGATATATACGAAATCATCTACGGATCTTGTAAGCAAATTTGAATTGATCATGATGAAGAAGTTTGAAATGTCTAATCTTTGAATGCTTCTATATTTTTTTGGTATTGAAGAAACACAAGTTAAAGGTAGTGTTTTTATCTTTCAAAAGAAATATATAATTTATCTCTTAAAGAGATTCAATATGCTGAATTGCAAGAGTGCTCATATACCTATGAAGTTGAATAAGAAGTTTTAAGCTAATGATGGCACA
Organism: Rhizophora apiculata; assembly: GCA_037832385.1. NCBI lineage: Eukaryota > Viridiplantae > Streptophyta > Magnoliopsida > Malpighiales > Rhizophoraceae > Rhizophora > Rhizophora apiculata. The sequence continues at coordinate 7,946,796 of CM075433.1, read as the reverse complement.
AAACTAGCAAATGAAAGGCAATTCAAATGTCTAATAGAAGGATTATTCTATTTAGCATATTCTAGGCCTAATATTGCATATTCGATTGGGGTGATACCAGGTTTATGCATAGTGCAACAAAGCATCATTTTGAAGCTACTAAGAGAATCTTGTGCTACATAGGTAGAACAACAAACTTTGGAATCTGGTATGGTAAAGTTTCAAAATTCAAATTACATGGCTTCACTAATAGTGATTGGTTAGGTTATGTAAAAGATAGAAAGAGTACTTTATGATTCATCTCAGCCTTAGGTTAGGAGCAATAACTTGGAGTTCAAAGAAGTAAGCCACAATTGCCCTATCATTTTCAGAAACAAAATATATGGCTGCAATAGCTTCAGCATGCCAAGCAATTAGGTTGAGAATAATATTATCTGATTTAAGACAAGATCAACTAGGAGCTACATAAATCTATTGTAATAACAAATCAACCATTGTCATGACTAAGAATCTTATGTACTATGAAAGAACCAAGTATATTGATATAAGGGCACATTTCATACGAGACTTGGTAACAGATGAAACTATCACTTTAAAGCATTATAGTACTAAAAAACAAGTGGTAGATATTCTTATAAAGTCACTGCCCAAGGACAAATATGAATATTTGAGGTTATAGTTTAGAGTATGTGAATTTGAATCAAGGGGGAGTGTTGGAAGTTGATTGAAATTTAGCTATTATTACTATTTTATCTTTATCTCCTATTTTATCTCTATTGTTGCTATTGTATCTCTTATTTTTTTTCTTCTTTAGAGTCATGAAGGTTTCTTGTTAACAGTCACATGTCTATTAAAGTGGCTATACTTTTTTAAATTTGTTTTGTTGTTTATATTACTTATAAATAAATAAAGTTTCTACAAAAATAAAATATGACAATATGAATATTTTTTATCTACCCTTATGGAAAGGTTTTCTAACATGAGTTTGTAATTGTCACATATCTGTTTCATCAATATATACATATTGTTAATTGGATGCATGTAAAAAGATTATTTCTATCATATAATGTTTTTTTGTTTTTTGGTTTCTGATGGGAATTATTTATCTTGGTCTTTGGAATACATCTTAACAAAGCACTGTTAGACTATTAGTTGCTGGTCTCTGCATAGAAATGATCTTTGAATACATAACAAAAATGGTTCCAAGAATATATGGATTGTAGCTTCTTGCTGAAAATTACAGCTTTTTGGCTGTCTGTGGGTAGCTTCAAACTCTATCTCACACACAAAAGTACGAAAGGGGAAAAACTCTGTCACCTCAATTCCATGGGGTGCCCTTCATATTCTTTTTGCCGATTTCATCCAATAAAGTGCAATTCTTGGGAGAAGAATTTGTATATTTTCATTATCTTTGAAGGTGCTTTTAATGATACTTGAAGAAAAATAGATATTTTTGTTTTCTAGTTGATGTAAAATGCATGAAGCAAAATGAATGCCTATTGTGAAACTCCGTGGAAATATTTTTTAGATAGAAATGAGGACAAAAATCGGCTTAGTTTTGGTTCTCTTGGTTTTGGAATGGAACGGAAAAGAGCCAAGGAAGAGATTGAGGCTATAATTCATGGGTAAAAATCACCATGCCGCCATTAAGAAACTCATGGAACAAGTGGTGACATTGATGAGGACACCTTGATAAAGTGAAAGGACAAGAGCCATGAATCAACAAAAAGCAAGGAAATGAACTGGATTTTGATATGTTCTGTGTTGGATTGATTGAGTAGCGGAAGTTATAGTTGAATTCTCCATTGTTTGTTTGGTTTCATATGCATGTTCGCTAATGGAAAAAATTATAGCTTGTTTTAGCTTCTGAAATTCAAGATCCTTGTTTCTCTGGCTGTAATGATGGTACTGAATTTCTTGTTTGCAATGGAAGTGTTGTTTGAGGTTGTTTCATTTATAGTACAGAATGATTTACTAAGCCAAGTTTTAGGAATTGGACTATCTTAAACTACCATCTGCCAATGTTTTTGTATGTATTTGTATCATTTGCTGCATAAATACCATGTGGGATAACTTGGGCTTCACTAGAGCCTGACTCATCTCCACCTCCAACTGGGTCCCAATGTCTGCAAGGTTCACATTGGCCTCTTGGAAGTTTTTGCTACGAATATTATGGGCATCTTTCCTCCGCAATACCAAATCCAGTAGGATGACAAGAAAAAAAAAAGGAGAAAATCCAAGTTGATTTGAAAATTTTTAGTTAGAAAGAGCTTAAAACAACTAAAATTTCCTTCCAAACTTAGTTGATAATAAAATAGAAAATAAAAAAAAATTCATGTTCTCGATCCTAGCAAAATTTACAATTAGGGTTTTGTTATCGTTATTGGACGTGTGCATTGTGGACACAAAACATTCATATATCAAATTCAATTACTGTTGCTTGCCTCCCACTTATTCGGTGTAGCATTAAAATGGGGAATTTGGCAAGGATTAGCAATTAATTTGGTGGATCCTTACATGTAGGTATCTGATCGAATAATCCTGTCTTGTTTTTTTTTTTTTTTTTTTTCCAGTTCCTCTTCTATTTCCTTTTGAAAAGGAATAGGCCTTTTATGTGCTTGGTATCCATAAATGCTCTTGCCAGGGTACTTAGGCTTCCAAATTCCAAGGTAAGAAGCTGGTCTGTGATTGTGATGAATGAGTTGCTTACTAATTAGAAGGAATGAGGTTTTCTGACTTCATTGTTTGTTTATAAGTAGTAAACTTGACGTGTTGTAGAAGCGCGACTGTTAGATGCAATGTGTGGTCTCAATCGTATATGTAACTAATCATCGTAATAGTATAATGTGTAAACTGATGCCTGAGACATGTTCAATTTATCGAGTGCATGTAACTCTTGATATTGTAAGGAGAAGGAAAAACAGCATGCTCCCATTTGCCCAGGGGATCCTAGCCTCCAATACTTACCCTGTGGCATTGAAATTGGCCTTAGTTTGCATCAGGAAGTGTAACTCTCAACGTTCTTTCTATTCAACCTTTTTTTGTTTTTTTTTTTTTGAATATTGTCTCTCAATAGCTCTTTTATTGTACTATTATTTAATAATGTTCAAAGGTACTTTAAAGTTGAACCAGAATTAGAAACATTTTTATGCTCCATTTGACTAAAACCCTAAAATGTACCTTGTGTTCGATGACCCCTTATTTATCACATGTAATTAATTTGTTATAATTAAGAGAAATATTAAATGAACGTGGGCTTCTCAATGCAAGATAAACAAAAAAACAAAAAAAGAAAACTCATGAAAAGTTTCATGTCGCACCATTACTATCATTGACTATCATTGATTACATATTTGCCTGTGATCTGTTTTACATCAAAAGAATTCGCGTTTATGTAATAATGTCTTATACTTAAACTTCATGAGATAAATCGTGTAGGAACTTTGGTTTGACTAATTAAGTGTTGTTTAATGAATAGACAAGGCATAGGCAAAGGTCTTATGATCCCGTTTTATCGAGTGATCTGTTTTCCCATCTCTTTGTACGTACGTGGGGAAACAAAAAAGCTTACTAGTGATCGAGGTGCTCCAGCCTGCATGCTCCCACATACCACATACCACATGCCAACTTGTGAAAGTAGCCTCTAGTACACTTTAATTAGTTTATTTAAGTCATTTAAAGACTTGCTGTCAGAAAACTGAATCGATGCCTTTTCCTTCTTTTGTGTTAGTAAGTCCCTGCCACTGGATTCTTATCCTTCCTTTTCTAGGAATGAGGCTATAAGAAGGAAAAGGTGCTGCAGTATAGGGCCCTAGACTAGCTAAGATTTTCCGTTGTCAATTGGACCCTGAGGTTTTGATGCAAAAATGAAAGTAGACCCACAAAAATATAATCAGAATTCTTGTTAAAATAGTAAATGTCTACATGAAATGTACATAAAAGTAATTGGGAGAAAAAATATTTTTTTATTCCGAAATGGTAAATTTAAATAAGTGAAAAAGAGAAATATATAGGAACAGAAAATAGAGAGAAAGAGACTGTCTCTCTCCATAGCCTGAAGTCTTCTTGCCTTCTCTCTCACACATAAAAGAAAGTTCCAATCTTTGGATTTTCTCTCTTTTCTCTCTCTCTCCCAAGATTTTTCTTTTCTTTGCCGGCTACCCTTTATCTTGATCTGCAAACTCTTCGCCTGTTGTTTCTTGATGTCAGCTCAAATGGGATTAAAGAGGCCCTTTAGTCCAGCTACCCCCCTCTCTCTCTTGTCTGTCCTGTTTTGGATGGTCTTCATTTTTTTCTTTATTTGCGAGGTTAGCTTTGGGTCTTTTACTTTTCTTTGTTTTTTTTTTTTTCTTTCTCTTGGGGCTAATGGTTTTGGCGTGGTGAATCGGTGTTTTAATAAAGATTGGTGTCAGGTTTTAGCCGGACATTGTCTCAAATCCATTTTTCATGGAAAAAGTAGTGTCTTTTTTCTTGGGGCTGTAGTTGTTGTTGTAGAGGTGGTCCTTTTCATGAATGTTTTTGGGTGAAAGTGGAGTCGGGTTTGAGTTTTTGGTGCAAAATATTGGACTTTCCCATATGCGAAACAAGTGGAGTTGAATTCTCCCTATCTTTTGTAATATCTCAAGATATCAATAAACATAGATTTGGTATTGTCTAAATCTCTTTTTTAGTTTTTTTTTTTTTTTCATCAAAACTCAAAAATCATCAAATTTGGGAAATTGAAAATGGTCCTTTGCATGGATAGCACTTTCCCTTCAATAGAGTAGAATTTTATGCTCCAAGCATCATTCCCCATCATCAAAAATCCCCAGCCTCAAATGATGCATTGCAAACAATTGGATGATACTTAACTACCTATGGCTAGTTCAATAAATAAATTTTTCTTTTTTTTTTTTATATCTATTAAGAGTCTAGTTTGATCGTGAGCTACACAAGCATTTTTCATTTTCATGAATCTCAAACTTCCATTTCTAGAATTAGAATTAAGATCTCCAAGATAGAAATTTATGCTCTTATAAAGTAGCATAGCCAATGTTGAGTACAAACTCCAGACGACATGGTGAGGTGCACAACTTTCAATATCACCCAACCAAAAATTAATTGGTACCGCATGCACCGCACTGAATCAAGTGGCAGCAATCTATATTACAAACAGTCCCCTGTTAGTAAATTAGTACTCTTTTGGGAATTTTTGGAACATTTGTCTCCTGGATTTTACACAAATTTAGTATATATGATTTGAGCTCCTGATAACGAAAAAATTTTGATTCCAAATGAACTAACACAAGAATATTATTTGGAGCAGCAACGAAGCAATCTTGTTAGATAAATTGGCTTAAACCCTTCAATTCCTTCTGCAACTGCATGATTTCGTCGTAGACATCATGCAATATTGTAATGCCTTTTTGACGAAACAGAAGTGCAGGCAAAAGGGACATTGGAAAGGATATTTTTAGCACATTACATGCTATTCTATATGCTATCTATATATATTATCAAAAGAGCAGGAGCAGTGTGAGTAGACTTTTCATTGTGGTGGTCGCTTTGATATACAAAATTTGATCTATATAAAATCACTGCGATAAAAATAAATAAATAAATGACAAGAACAAGAACCTTACTAATATTCTTTCTTTATGTCATGGTAAAACAACCAGCATATCATGTTTGAGGTCTCCATTCAAAGTAAACAGTTCACAATGTTTGGAAAGTAAACAGCTATAAATAATATAACGTTGCTAAATTTCTATTTTTTTGTAAATGGAGCGAAAAGTGAGACTTTGTGCAAACCAACCCCTTTTGGACTGACTTCTCTCATCCTCTATCTACTTACAACTAGTGGATGAAGACGGCCACCATTCAAAGTTTCGCAGGAGATATGTGTATGTCATCGGCTTTCATAGTGCAGATTAGACGGCAATATCTCCTTTGTCTAATCACAAGATGCCCCAAACGTCCACAGAAAAAATGAGAGTGATCAATTAAATCAAAACATGAACCACTCACATGATAACTAATATGTGGTAGATTTCCTTCTTAAACAAAGCAACTAATTGAACCAAAGTGATGATATTGAAATAATGACACTAGAACATGTTTTTTACCCTGTCAAATTCTTGTAGAGAAATGTATTTCTGATAGCTAAGGACGCATAAACGTGCAGTTATCAGTCATTACTCTTTTTGATACAATGAGAGTAGTCCTTTCTATTCTAATAAATTTGACAATTCCTTTCTAAGTTAGAGTCTTAGACTTAAAAACGATGTTTGAGTTTTTAACCGTCGGAGAACTCGAAAGTTATTGTAACGATTGAATAGATGTTCACACAATTTTTTCAATTAGCTGTTATAAATCTCTTATCGTTATTACTTAAAAAAAAAAAAAAACCTCTCATTAGTTTTAAAAATAATTAGTATGAGGAGGTTAGACTCTAAAGGCTTCAATGCAAATATAAAAAATATAAATATTTAAAAAAATTTCAAATTTCAGATAAATTAGATTTATATCATGTAATAAAATAAACTAATTAAAATTTAAAATATAATATTAAAATTTAAAGTAACAAGTGAAAGACGAAATTTAAAATTAATAAGTTAGATATTAAATTTTATTATTTATTTTTTTTTTTTAAATTATATTTTCTTATTTGTTAAGGTGTAATTTTTTCAAAGAAAATTATTGATTACTAATATACTATCTAAACATCCATTTGCTTCATGAAAAATACTTAGAAATTCAAAATCAAAAGCTCGTGTCTAATCAACACAATCACAAATTTACTTTTATCGTTAAGGTAAATCATAAATGGTTACTTAGTGTTCTTATTACTACTAGGAGAATTTGTAAAAGGAAAGCAAAACTTTACCCAAAAAGTTAATGAAACAAACTTCAATATGGATGCCCCCACAAGACCACATTGCTCTTCCATCTCTCCATGGCAACCCCATGTGAAAGAAAGTCCAATTAATTTAGTCAATTCTAAGTAAAGCCTGTTATACCTTTTCTTTCCTTCAATTGAAGATCCCATTTTAATTGACACCCGAGAAAATTTGCAACTTTTGACAGCATCCTGACTCCTTGTCATTGTTATGACATGATCCTACGTGGGACGTTTGTTAACGGGCCGGTCACCGACCTGCGGCCGGAGAGCAATGCTGTTCAGAGGAAGTCATATTTTAACAGATTATTTTTCAGGCATATAGATCGTTCTTGTTGCCTGAATTGAGTAAAAAGAGACTACTTATAAACGGTTTCGTTTTCGCTGACCACATGTGGAAATCCTTTTAATCATTAATAATCGACCCTAAAGTCCATACTCCACTGATTCTGATAAACTTCATGGCAAGTGCAAAGATTTTTTTCCTTTTTTGTTTTTTCGTTTTAGCATAATTAGCTAAGGAATCAGTGGACTCACAAATTGCAAAATCAATATCAATATCTACATAATAAATACATTTTTTTTATTAGGAAACTCATTGAACCATGAAATATATAATTAAAATATTTTTCTTTATCTTATAAATCTAACACACTCTTTCCATAATAAATATCTCATGGACAGTAAATATTAGGGTCAAGGGAAATCTATTTTTAGCATTTCATTGAAGCTTGTATTATTTGGGGCTTTTTGGGTTATGTAAACAATGCTTTTTTATTGATGGAGTATGCAAACAATGCTATTTCCTTGGAGATGTTTCTCACCTATCAATTATTGGTAATCTTGAAAACCAACATTAAATGCTTGCAATCTCACAGTAGATTAGGAAACAAGATAAGAATCAAAAAGCAAAATAAGGACTATGCAACAACACTGTAAAAAACATATAGATGATATGCAATTTATTCAACGGTCTTTTTTTTATGTTAATTCAATAAATCTTTCATTAAAATTTTGTGTGTATTTATGGCATTATTTATGTTGTCACAAAGTTTTTTTGAACAGGAAAATTTAAATATATAATTATACATAGTGGCTAGAACTAAAAATAGACCCGTTTCCTTGATTTGTTAGGCTCAAGCCTAGACACAATGGGTTTAATTCCATTGGTCAATAACTGCTTGGATCCAAACTAAACATTTATTAGGCTTTGGTATCAAATTTTTTAGAGACTCAATTCAAATCCACATATGAAGCGGATGTTGTGTTGAATATATGCTGACTTCTGCGGCCCTGTGACATGTAACAAAAATTTTGATGATGCAAATGCGTGCCAACTGGCAACTCAATCATTTTGCTCGTTTACATATAGTAATAGCCTTTGTCATGGATTTTGTTTCTCAGGGACTCCAGTGGATTGTGTGTCATTAGCATTATCTGGAGCACTGTTTTCTTGGTCAAAGCCTTTGCTGGTTAGCATACATGTGTTTTCATCTATGACATACATGTAACTTATGTTATTCAGTTGTTTCTTGAGAACTATTCTTGGATCGATTTGATTTCAGGTGATTAGTGGAATTAACAGGGATCAAGCTGTGGTCATCACATGTAAGTGCTCTGTTCCTGTTGTGTATTGTTTCAATTGTTTTTTTTTTTTTTTTTTGTTTTTTGAATTTCTCATAGTATGTTACTTTGGAATCAGGAATTAGGGAAATCATTGAACATAATTTAATTGTTGAATTTGCTTTTTTGGTGACAATAGTTGAAAGTAAATGTTGAAAATTTAACAGGTTGTACTCAGGCGTTGTTGCTGGAGCCAGGGAGGCACTATTTTTTGGTGTCTCATCTATGTCAATATCACTAAACTGGTGAGTTGATGATCTCTTGCAAATGGTTATGTCTTTGTTATTGCTTATAAGTAATTCATTGGAATTATTATCTATTGTAGGAAGAAGGATGAAAGCCCAGAAAGTGATTTCTAGGATGCAGTCGCTGTCTCTTTACCATTTATAAATGCCTCTATCAGAGATATAGAGAAAGGGTCTTTCCCAAAGAGTTGCGCACTCAAAGATGGAAATCCCCACTTCACCATCTACAAACAAGGTAATCGTTTCCCCATCTTTCACGGTTCGCTGAGGAATGACTCCTGAGCTACCAGTACTCAACTAAACTTACTTTTTTCAATGGACTTTTGGTCGAGTGATATTAAAGATCCCTCGTCAAAACACTTGGAAATGAGTTCGATAAGCCACTCGGAGTTATTTGAGTAGCCCTTTACATACAAGGCTAGGGACTAGGCTGAAATTAGAATCCCAATCCTCCTGGAAGACGTAAATAAAAAAAAAAAAAAAAAAAGAAAAAAAATGAACGAGTTTAATTTTAGAGAAGAAAAAAACTGCTTTTTTATTAATATTATTTATTTATACTTATTAATTATTATATATCAAAATATGTAATAATAATATAATAATATATTTATGAATTTGACGCCTATTTATTTACGTCTTTATAACTTATTTTTTTAACAAAACTTTGAGGTGAATTTCCGCACAAGACATCTCAATAGCAGACAGCTAGTGAGGTATTGGGGCTTGGCAACCTACGTTGGCCAACGTGGGAGGCTAAACGCTGAGCACTTTCCACGGAATAGAATTTCATGCTCCAAACATCATCTTGTTTATGAATTCATGCCCAATGGAAGCTTAGCAGATCATCTTTTTTTCAGTAAGGACTGATGGGAGAATAGCAGGGAACCCCTACTGAACCCTTATCTTGGAACTTACGGCTCAAGATAGCCATTGCTTTTCTGCACGTGTCACAGGTCATTTACAGAGGCTTCAGTCCCTCAAATATACTGCTTGATAGAGGGTTCTTGTTGCCTGAATTGTGCAAGAAGAGACTACTCATAAATGGTTTAGTCATTGCTCATCACATGTGGAAATCCTTTTAATCACTAATAATCGACCCTAAAGTCCATACTCCACTGATTCTGAAAATCTTCATTACAAGGTACAAGGACTTTTTTCCCTTTTTTTGGTTTTTTAGCTTAATTAACCACAGAATCAGTGGACTCGCAATAATTAAGTGTAAAGTTATATACGAACTGTAACTTATATATTTGTAGTTATTTTTTATTAATTATGATTATAAGTTAAAAGGATAAAAAAAAAAACTAATAATTATAATTATATATTTATAAATCTGTGGACATTTTTTAAATCCAATGCGGCGTCTCATTGACTTGTTTGAATTTTCTTGTATTTCAAATAAGAAATGGTGATTGTTATGTGCCATGGAATATGAACCTCATTGAAAGTGCACGTCAGGAAATACCGGAAGGGCAATGAGATGTCGAGGATGAAGAAGACCCCATTATTGTTGTAGATGGTCCAAATGGATGGAGATGCTTCAGCCTGCCTGCATGCTCCCTACCTACCAACATGTGAAAGGTAGTCTCTTGTACACTTGTAAATAATTTATGTAGCCAACTCATTTAAATACTTGCTGCCAGAACTGAATTAATGCCTTTTGTCTTCTTTTGTGTTAGTAAGTCCCTGCCACCGGAATTTTTTTTTACTTCCTTTCCTAGGAATGAAGCTATCAGAAAGTAAAGGTGCTCCAGTATAGGGCCCTAGACTAGCTAAGAAGAAGAAGAAGGTTATTTACATGCCCAGAAGGGTCTTTCACTGATTGGTCCCAAATATCGGAAGAAAATTCCACTAACCAAAGTGAGAAGATGTGGCAAATTTATTCGTTTGGTTAAGACTGGGGAACTTAAAGGAAGATGTAAAATTCAATTTCATCTAACTTTCGCAACAGACCCACTAAACTTTTAGTTGATGAAGAATCTCCAACTATCTCTGTCCTCCTTATCACCCTACCCACCAACATGCATGTTTGCGTTTCTGTGTTTTTCTGTGGGTAAAACATGTGAACACCATGATATATTTTGGATTTATTAAATTGAAAGTAATCTTGACATGTCGATCTTTATTATGCTTTCGTTTTCCTTTTACTGGTTAAATGTTCACTTCATGAACTTTCAACAAACTCAAGCACCGTCAAGATACAGGGAAGGATTGAAAAAAAGAGAGACAGGAGAGCATCAAATCTCTGGAGCCATTAAATTTTCAAATTAGGATGGCTAGAACGAAATAACTCTTGAGCATTGACATTATTTAATGAACGTACTCAAAGGAAGCCATTTTTCCAAGGCCTTTTATTTAGTAAAGGCCCAATCACCGGGATTAGAAACTTGTCTTACAGTGACACGTGTTGATCCGATTAGGTTTTTGTCCTATGGCCATTAGCAATCAGGAGAATTAATGCCGACTAGCATCTTATTGATTTTTAGAATGCTAGCAATATAAGGAGACCCTGAGGTTTTGACGCAAAAATGAAGTAGACCCACAAAAATATAATCAGAATTATTGTTGAAATCACAAATGTTATTATGATTGCATTTTTGTTTTTTTTTTAAGTCATTTATATTATTAAAAATTGGTATTTATTTAATATTTTTTCTTGATTCCTACCACATTTTACAGACCCAGAAAAGGTAGGTGTTATTTTCGGGATTGATCAGAGGGAGAAAAGAGAGCGAGACACGGAGAGAGATTGGACTGTGTAGAAAGGTAAAGCAAGGCAAAGAAATCAAAGAGGAGGATGATGAAAAAGAAGTTAAACAGTATGGTCCAATTTCAATATTTGAAGGATGCCGACAAAACCATGCCCACCACAAGCAAAAGGCGCAAGTCCCATTTCCATTTGGGTGTCAGCTATGCCAATTATGAGCCTGAGGTTGCAAATGCAAGTGTGGGCCTTCATTTTTTGGCCCATGAAACAATAGCTGTAGGGAGATACCTTGTGAATTTGAACTCCTTGTAGATTAATTTTTTCATGTTCCAAGAAAAAAAAAAAAAAAAGCAGCAAGCTTGATGTGATCATTTTCCCCCCTTTTTGCACAAAACTTTTATATCCATATCTAGCTTTAAGCAATCTTTGTGTTCCTGTTGTCTCTCGTATATATCTTGCAGTTTATTTTTGTTTATTCTATTCTATTTTATTTTATTTTGTTGTCTGACTGAGTAAAAAATACATTAAGGTGGAAAGAGACAAGTAAACATGATGAGAAAATCATAAATGTGTCAAATTGCACGTAGCAAAAGCTTGATTTTTTTTTTAAAAAAAATTGAAGAAAAAGGGTGATTTTTGTTTTAAAGTGAACGAAAAACTGATAAATTAAATATTATGAAATAATGAGAAGTGAATAGCTTTATTTTATAACCACATAACCAACCGCTTATCATAATTGGCCAAAGGAGTTTTGTTCTTTGGAGGAGGCAGAAGTTTCACTCTCACTTCCCTGCAAAACCCTCCAAAACCAGACCCAACAAACTCTCCGTAAGGTATATACATATCGATGATCTGCTGCATGTAGAAAGTTTGTTTCTTTCGTATAATCATTTTTGTTCTTTCATATAATTGTTTTGTTTCTAATGGGAATTATTTATCATGGTGTTTGTACTACAGCTGAACAAAGCACTATTAGACTATTGGTTGCGGGGCTCTCCATAGAAATGATCTCTGAATACATAACAAAAATTGGTCCAGGCATATATAGATTATGGCTTCTTCCTGAAAATTAGATGTCTGTCTCCGGGTAGCTCCAAACTCTCTCTCTCTCTTACACACACACACACACACACACACACACACACACACACACACAAAAGGAAGAAAGGGAAAATCTTTGTCGTCTCATATAAAGTTTTTGTTTGCATTATAAATGAGTAAATGTTAGCATGCACAATCGTTAAACTGAAATTCGAATTCCTCAAAAACCTGTTGTTTGTTAAACTGCTGTCGAGTCTAATGACTCCAACAATTGCTTGTGTATGGAATCATTGCAAATCGCTGCATGGTTCAAATGTGCTCCGGGCCATTATTGGCACATTATTTGAAAAAAAAAAAAGGTATTTTCTTTTCACCACTGAGTATCCCAAATTCAAAATTCTCAACATTATTATTATTATTATTAAGGGAAATGAAAACTTGTTTAGGATGGGATAAAGGGCCAAAGTTTATGAGAGGTGAAGGCAATCTTTTTAATGGCAAATGGTATAATTTTATCAGTCAAAATTGACAAAATCACAAAGAGAGATTGGATTTAAAAAAAAAAACTCTTGAGTTTGGTATCTTCTATAACGGTCATAATGGGTGATTATTGCTTGGAGCCCACGAAGCATCTGCTAAAATTATTGTCCGATGCGTCGGTGCCTTGTCCTTTAAACATAGAAGACAAGGCATCAACAACATCAACCCCCCCCCCCCACCCCCACCAAAGCATTGGCCAATTGTCATCTCCATCAACAATTCTCATTCCCATCAAATTATTCAGTACGTGCGAGCCGTTGTTCATCAACCAATATGATATTTCCGCATAGGAATATGTTAGAAGGAGGAGGGGGATACAGAGACTGATTGGGAAAATTTGATTTTTTTTAAAAAAATATATAAATAATTAAATGAATATATAACGAGTTATTAAAAAAAAATAAATATAAATATTATAATATTTATGTACATTATCGATAACTTTTTATCGATAACGAAATATTAACAATTGCTCATGGCATTGTAGCTAGTTAAGTTAGATTTCGGGTATGTCAATGTCAGGAGGCTAACTAATTTTTATAATTAATTTTGACTATATTTTTTATTATTATAAATATATAATTAATAATTATAATATTATCACGTAATTTTTGTATAATTACGTGTAATTTCTTTTTCTTCTCTTTTACTTTATTGGTATTAGTCTAATATTGCTGAAAACTTTAATCTAGCAATTGCCCTCTTCCCCAAAAAACTTAATCTTTGCTATGCACATTTTATCAAAATAATAAATTTCACCCATAGAAAATAACAATTTTTGACATTCATCTCTTGTAATGCATTTGCATCCAATTTTCCATGCTCCAATGTGCACTCTAGCTGTTGGATCAAATGTCTTCATTATTGCATGAAACGTACATAAAAGTAATTAAAAATATATATATTTTCTTAATTTTAAAATAGTAAATTTAAATAAGTGAAAAAGAGAAATATATAGGAAGAGAAAATAGAAAGAAAGAGAGAGACTGCCTCTCCTCATAGCCTGTAGCCTTCTTACTTTCTCTCTCACACATAAAAGAAAGTTCCAATCTTTGGATCTTCTCTCTTTTCTCTCTTCCAAGATTTATCTTTTCTTTGCCGGCCACCCTTTATCTTGATCTGCGAAGTCTTCGGATGTTGCTTCTTGATGTCAACTCAATGGGTCTTTCTTAATTTCTGCTATTAATGGACCAGTCACTTTATTTCAGGTACCCCTCTCTCTGTCTCTTGTCTATCCTTTTTTTTCTTTTTATTCATTTTTTAGGTTATATCCTACAAATTCCCTTAGAAATTTGAAGTTCATGCAAAATTTGGTCCAAAATAGTTAAAAATAGTCTTATTAATAATGATGATGAGATAATTTTCTATATTTACAAATTATAATTTAAAAAAAAAATGAGATAAGATTTTAAATGAGTTTAAAGATAAAATAATAAAATTATAGAAATGAACGTAATTTTTTGAAACTAATAAAGACAAACCAAAGGTTTACAAAGAATAAATTAAAATAGATAAAAAAAATATTGAAATTAATATTAAATAAAAAATAAAAAAATATAATTTAAATAAAAATTAAATAATTAAATTATATTTTTTTATAATTTTTGTATTATATTAAAAATAAATTTTATTAATATTTAATATATAAAAATTTAAATGTTTTAATTTATTACGTGACTTATAAGTAAAATTTGATATTTATTTTATTATATATATTATTTCATATTTTATTATATTAATAAAATTATAAATAATTATATAATTATTCAATAAATATTAAATAATAATTAAGTAAATTTTATTTACAAATTAAAAAATTCGTTTAATATCATTATTTATTATGTCAAACTTGAAATACAAACATTAGCTTTTTAACCACCATAAAAAGTATGAATGATGGCAAACAAGTCAAAAATATTAAGCTCCTGGTCAAAACGTGAGAGCTTAAGTTTCCCACAACTTTTATCTTCGCGAGTCAACAAAAAAGTTAGATCACTGAATTCCATGCTTACAAGATGGAGTAAAACAAATAGAGCACTTATTGAAAAACTGTTGGATAGGAAATAAAACAAATAGTCCTGGCTTGCTGCTTGGAAATTTCATGTTAAAAGCTTGAACTTGTAGCTACATACATGCATTTCCAACTAATGTTTCAACTAATGTTTTAGGCATCCCAGCTGGAAAGAAGAATAGGGTAATTAGCAACAAATTGACCACTTGATGAATAGGCTGATGACAATGGCATGACAGCAGCATCGACGTAGTCCTCCATCTGATTTGTTGGCACCTGCGGTTCATGCAAGCAAGGAACGGATGGAAGAAATGGATGTCTAGCTAGTGGGTCAAGCAGCTCTGCCTGTTGTGATGAAGATGAGGAAGAAGATGGCATTCCATTAACATTTCCTTCTATTATCTCACACAATTTTGGTGTCATAGGTACCATAGCATGGTTGTCATTATAAGGCATTGCCGTGATACATTGGTCAATGACTTTATCTCCAATATAATGTGGACCTGCTGCCACATTGCTCAAGACTTGGTCTTCCGAGTTTAAATCAATATGTTGGGGGAGATATGGCAAGGACCATAAAGATGGGTTATTGGGTGGAGGTGGTAGGGGTTGTGGGATTGAAGTGGGTGGCAAATTGCCCAAATCAACATTGAAATTGTAGGGAATATGGTTGAACTTGAAGTCTTCATGATGATTCAAACTGGGTAGCATTGAATCTGACGAGGTAAGGTAGTGCTGGTCTTCTAGATGAGCACTTAGAGTGAGGTTAGGGTTTGCATTCACGGAGAAGACAAGTTGATCCCCAGAACCTCCATTGGAGCTATGAAAATCAGTGAAGTTGGCTGAATTGGAAACATGATCATGAGAGATGAGCTTCTTCTTTATGTTTGAATTCCAAAAGTTCTTCACCTCATTATCTGTTCTTCCTGGTAAGTGCTTGGCTATCTGTGCCCACCTGTACTTTGAAAGGAAAAATGCATATATACTTAAATGGGAAAGACATTTCTACTCAAAGATGATTGGTCCAAACAATGATAATTTAATAAGCACAACCGAGATTTACCTGAAAGGATTCCTCATCGTCAAAAATATTAAAAAAAATCAATACAGATGGAGAATATGAGGTTGATAGATAAGATAGGTATCAAGTATATACTTGTTGCCTAGAATGCTTTGGAGTTCAATGATGAGTGCTGCTTCTTGGGGAGAGAAACGTCCGCGCTTCAGGTCGGGTCTGAGATAGTTTATCCATCTCAATCTACAGCTCTTCCCACATCTCTGGAGTCCTGTAGAAATGAGTATAATAGGCAAGGAAAAATGAAGAAGAAGAAGAACAGAGTGATTTTGTCGAATGAAATGTATATAAAATAGAAAGGACCATTCTTCAACAAACAGAAAGTTTTGTACAATGTTGTACATTTGTGTGTGTGTACGTGTGTGTGCGTGGAGCAGAGAGGAAAGAAATAATGAGTGAGTACCTGCATGTTTTGGAACTGAGCTCCAGCGGCCATGGCCATAGGTGGATATGTAGTTGATGAGCCTTTCGTCTTCCTCCGGTGACCACAGCCCTCTCTTCACTCTCATTTTGTTGCAGCATGAGTGATGCCCCATCTCTCTCTCTCTCTCTCTCTCTCTCAAAGCAGTATGGTTGGCCAATGGCAGACTACAATCAGCTAATGGGAATTGCTATTACAGTGCAAAACAGCCAGAGAGAAACAGAAATGCAGGGAAAAGGGACATTGGGAAGGATATTTTTAACACATTACACGCTATTCTATATGCTATCTATATATATTATCAAAAGAGCAGGAGCAGTGTGAGCAGACTTTTCATGGTGGTGGCCACTTTGCTATACAAAAGTTGATCTATATAACAACACTCCACCTGAAAAAGCAAAAACAATAAAACTAAATGACAAGAACAAGAACCGTACTAATATTCTTTCTTTATGTCATGGTAAAACAACCAACATACCTTGTTTAAGGTCTCCATTCAAAGTAAATAGTTCGCATTGTTTGGTAAGTAAACAGTCATAAATAGTGAAACTTTCCAAAATCTCTATTCTTTCCCTTTTCAAGATACAAGCATAAAACGGAGCTGAAAGTGAAACTTTATGCTGAACAAACCCTTTTCGACTGACTTCTCTCATCCTCGATCTACTTACAACTAGTGGATGAAGACAGTAAACTTTCGATCATGTTGAAATTTTCTTGAATTATTCAAATTGAAACCAAACCAGACAAACAGTTGAGACTCTGAGTATATAGGAATGGTATTTTTGGAAAAATTTTTAAGAAGGGATGAATACAATACTCCATGAGATCAACATTTTCTAGATATTTCTTTCTGGAAAGTCACATAGATTATGAATAATAAGCTGTGATGTCAACATTACAAGAGGTGGGGAATATGGTAATTCAAAGTGAAAATTGAAAGTTACATCAAAGCTGATAATTATTTAAGGCTATTCAAACATGTTTGACACGAAGGCATGGACAAAGCAAATCGTCAAGCAATGGGAATCTATATAATTTAAGGGAGAGAATCACGCGCCGACATTCATCATTGTTTCTTTTTTCCTTATTTCGGGAGCTATCAGAGGACACTAGGTGTGGCTCTTCTTTGTTCTTTCCTAGCTTACCTTGAGATATCAATATAATGGCAGTACATGTAATTAGAATGGGAAGGACAGACCTTAATTCAAACATGAAATGCGCATAGAAAGATTGGAACATGGGACGTACCCTAATTCA
Organism: Rhizophora apiculata; assembly: GCA_037832385.1. Lineage (NCBI taxonomy): Eukaryota > Viridiplantae > Streptophyta > Magnoliopsida > Malpighiales > Rhizophoraceae > Rhizophora > Rhizophora apiculata. Next base: position 7,929,020 of record CM075433.1, on the reverse strand, counting down.
CTCGATTTTGCACCGACAATATTCCATCGAGTAAGTTAAATTTTGGACAAGATTTTTTGAGTTGCAAACATGGTGTAAAATTGGGAATCTATAACAATACGTTTATGCAGGATTTGAAGTTTTGATAAGAACTAGGATGACAAAAACAAGAATCGTACTAATATTCTTTCTTTATGTCATGGCAAAACAACCAACGTATCTTGTTTAAGATGTCCATTCAGAGCAAATAGCTCTCAATATTTGGTAAACAAACAAACATAAATAGTTAAGCAACCCCTTTTGGACGGATTTCTCTCATCAGCTCGAGTTATAAAAACAAAATTATTATGGATTAACCCAATAAAACCTCATTGATGATTTGGAGTTTGATCAACAAATTCATACATGCATGTTTATATGTATGTATCAATACTCCTATTTTTATATATAGAAAGACTATTTTCACAACTGAAATCTATAAGTTGTGGGTTATAATAAAATAATCTTATTATTACACTAAAACTCGTGCACTTTAAGGAAAGGTCGTGCATAGTTTATTCTTTAGTTCAGTTTATACGCATGGGAGTGCAAAGTCTATGAGCCAAGAACCAATTCAGCACTGGACCTTAAATCCTCCTTAACAAAAAGGAATTGGACATTATATTGCTTATAAATCCCCTGTAATTTTCATCTCTAGTTAAAAATAGACTCAAAGCAAAGCCTTGAGGGAATCCAAGAACATGGGTTCGATTTTTATTCTTGCTTGTGAAAGAAAAAGTAAGAAACAGTAATGCTTGTAATGGAAGAATAGGACCACTAAGATTCTTGATTTAACATAGCACCAGACTTTTTTCTCTATTTGGTGAGCCATCAGAGGACACTAGCTGTGGCTGAGCTGATCTTTGTTTTTTCCTAGCTTTTCCATTGAGATATCAACATAATGGCAGTACATGTAATTAGAATGGAAAGGACAAACCTTTTTAATTAACGATAAGATTTCTCAATCATGACCTCTAAGTTATGCGTACGAGTCCTAAAAAGCCATACAGGAAAGATTTACGTGAAAGAGCTTAAATCAATTAATTTGCCACTCTAAATTTTGCTCAAAATAGAATGTAATGACGAAAAAGGATTTATGTTCCTGATCTAAAGTAAAATTTACAGTTAAGGTTTTGTTATCGTTGTGTATTGTGGACACAAAAGATTCATATATCCAATTCAGGTACTGTTGCTTGCCGCCCACTTTTTCAGTGTAGCATTATGATGGGGAAGTTGACGAGGATTAGCAATGAATTTGGTGGATCTTTACATGTAGGTATCTGACCTTTACATGTAGGAATTTGTTTAAGGTTTTTTTTTCCATTTTTTTTTCCCTTGTTACTCTTCTATTTCCTTTTGACATGGAATAGGCCTTATGTGCTTCCATTTTCAACACTGAAACAGAGGACAAAACAGCATGCTTCCATTTTCCCACGGGATCCAAGCCTCCAATACATATCCTGGGACATTGAAATTGACCTTAGTTTGCATGAGGAAGTGTAACTCTCAAAGTTCTTTCCATTCAACCTTTTTTTGTTTGTTGTCTTAATTTCAATAGCTCTTTTCGGGTGCTATCATTTAATGGTGTTCAGAGATACTTTGAAGTTGAACCAGAATTTGGAAACATTTTTGTTCTCAATTTGACTGGAACACCAAAATGTACTTTGTGTTTGATGGCCCCGTAATTATCACATGTAATTAGTTTGTTATAATTAACAAAAATATTAAATGAATGAAGATTTCTTAACGTTGGATGAACGAAATATTAACAAAAGGAGTTTTATGCTGCACTATTACTATCCTTTATTGTGTAATTGCGTACGATTGTTTCATGTCAAAAGAACTCGCGTTTATGTAATGACCTTATAGTTAATCTTCGTGGTTTAAATCGTGTAGCAACTTTGCTTGGACTAATTAAGTGATGTCTAACGAAAAGACATGGCATAAGCAAAGGGCTTATGATCCTGTTTTATCGAGTGATATGTTTTCAATCTCTTTGAACGTACATGGAAAAAAAAAAAAAAAAAAAAAAGCTCAACGGTGATGGTACGCGAGATTGAATTTTCAAATCAACTCAACCCAAATATTGAAAGGAGGACATAAATGAATTCCCTTTTACATCTCTTCATGATTATATAAATTTCTGCGCCAGCCAATGTCTCTAGTTTTCTGTCATTTTGGGCTTTTTATGGAAACATTTTGTGATTTTGTAGTTTGTGAATTGGTTGGTTTAGGGACAAATCAGGAGCCAGCCATTCCTTGACTCGACGAGAAACAGTTGCTGCAACTTCTGCTCATAATGATGGTGCCAATCTTGTATATCTTGACTCCTTATTCACGCATATCTTGTATTATCCGGTCCAAGTTGTGAAAGATTTCTGTTGATTTGGTACTCATTTATTATCATCTTTTTTGGCTGATCTCTCTATGATATTAGGCGTCTGAATACATGCCAGCAAACCTCTTTAGGATCCGAGGTTTCTTAATGCATGCCCCTTATGACTTATGATTTCAAAATTGCATGGCAGTGATATTGCTTTTGAGTTAGCCATTTTGGTTTGTTGGGATGCATCATAATTACACATATGGCTAGTTTTTGGTTATTAACTCGAGTTTTCTCAGGCTGCCTGCTGAATCTGATGAATGTAACACTTTGCTTATTTAGTAATAATAGTAATAGCCTTTCTCATGGATTTTGTTTCTCAGGGACTCCAGTGGATTGTGCGTCATTAGCATTATCTGGAGCACTATTTTCTTGGTCAAAGCCTTTGCTGGTTAGCATACATGTGTTTGCATCTATGACATACATGTAACTTATGTTATTCAGTTGTTTCTTGAGAACTATTCTTGGATCGATTTGATTTCAGGTGATTAGTGGAATTAACAGTTGTTTCTTTTTTATTCTTTGCTTAGTAAGTTTAGGGTTTGGGGTCGGTCACAAGGTCTCAACACTTTCTCCACCCCACATACTAGAGTAGAAAATAATTCGAGAAAATAAATGAAGAGACAGAAAAAAAATATTAATCTGTATCATATAATATTTTATTAAAAAAATAACAAAAAATTTTAAATAGTCTGTATTTATTATTATTTTTATTTATTTTTTTATTCAAAATAAATTTTTTTATACTCAATTCTAAATTATTTTTTTAATATATTAAGATGTTATTAAATTTTAAAATTTTAAATAACTTATTTTTATATTTTTTTTATTTTTTATTTATTCACAGTGCAAAGAAGAGTAAGTGTAGTAATTACTTGAGAGAGATAATTGCAGACGCCACTTTTGCCTATCCGTGCGAAGGTTTGCACAAAGTCAAACGGACAATGGTATCCGTATTTATTTGCCCATAATTGATGAACATACAACAAAGTCCGCGCAAGCCATGAGTTGAGGAGGTAGAGTAACTAGATTTTAATTCTAATAACAGGGTTCAAATCTTGTTATCAGAGGAACCTAAAAAAAAAAAAAAAGAAAAGAAAGAATAATAGCTAATTAATTAAGATGAGGGAAGAGGGTTTGCATCATCAAAATATAAGCAGCCAATTAGCATCTGCAGAAAAGGGACGAGGCAGCTATTTCTAAGTATCAAGGGAAGCTAGTCTCTAATTCCCTTTGAAAATGCATTCAACAGCACAAACGACGCCTCAAGAAGGTCGTGGCAGTCTTCACCCACAGGAGGAAAATATATATATATAAAATAAAGGAACTGTCTGGGCACTGGAATCAGACGTGAAATATGGAGGAACCACGGTACGGGAGACGTTGTAAATTATCATGCTGCCCCAATCTCATTCTTATTCACTTTCGTAAATTAATCTGTTTTAAAATATTTAAATATTACATAAAGGAGAATTTAGTTATGTGTGTTTATGAAATTATATTTATTTTTAACTTTGTAAAAACAAAGAAGTGAAGGAGGTTTCATGCAAATGTGAAGGGCCCTAACTTAAACTTAATATGTTAACAGATATAATCTTAGGGTTCATTGAAAAATAAATAAGCTTATAGATTTCAAACACTTTATATGAATATGATTTAAAATTTTAATTTCTATATACTAATATAAATTATTGTTTCTTTCATACTATTCTTAATATAGAAATAATGGATTTGGTTAATATATTTACTTATTATTTCATTTTAGAATATAATATGTTCTTAATAAGAAAATTATATCTTATTTAAATCTTTTTATCAGTTGTATATATTTAAAAATTTCTACAAACTTTGATAAAAAAAAAAATTTCTCCATTTAATAAAAGGTTATAATTAGATTTTTTTTAACAAAAGAGAAAAAAAAGTATATAAATATTGAAATTTTAATTATTATATGTGAGTTGTATAATTAAAAATTTTTATATTAATAAAATAAAATAAAATAAAATATATAAGTAAAAAAATACATAAATTTAATATTTTAAAATTTTAAATTAAAATATAATATTAAATTTTTCTAATTTTTTTTACGGCACAACAAATTATTTTTTGCCCTTTATCAATATTTATCCTATTTGACCCTCATATGTTTTGTCCATCTAACCCTTTCTAGCTAAAAGAAAATAAATAAGAAAAAACGAATTTTCTGATTGGTTGCTTTTTAGGGCACGTGCGTGGGTTGCCCTGTGCCTCTGTATGTTGCAGCCTAGTAATTTAATTGTTGAATTTGCTTTTTTGGTGACAATAGTTGACTGCAGATGCTGAAAATCCAACAGGTTGTACTCAGGCGTCGCTGCTGGAGCCAGAGAGGCACTATTTTGTGGTGTCCCATCTATACCAATATCACTGAACTAGTGAGTTGATGATCTCTTGCGAATGGTTATCTCTTTGTTATTGCTTATAAGTAATTCATTGGAATTATTATCTATTATAGGAAGAAGGATGAAAGCCAAGAAAGTGGTTTCCAGATCTCTTTACCATTTTATAAATGCTTCTATCATAGATATAGAGAAGGGGTCTTTCCCAAAGAGTTGCTCACTCAAAGATGGAAATCCCCACTTCACCATCTATAAACAAGGTAATCGTTTCCCCACCTTTCACGGTTCGCCGAGGAATGACTCCTGACCTACCAGTACTCAACTGAACTCACTTTTTTCAATGGACTTTTGGTCGAGTGATATTAGAGATCCTTGCTCAAAACACTTGGGAATGAGTTCGTTTAGCCACTCGGAGTTATTTGAGTAGCCCTTCACCTACAAGGCTAGGGACTAGGCTGAGGTCAGAATCCCAATCCTCCCGAAAGACATAAATAAAAAGAAAAAGGAAAATACAACGAACAGTTTAATTTTTGGGTCATACCCCAAACACGAGAAAAAAAATTACTTTTCCATTAATATTATTTAATTATACTTATTAATTATTATATATCAAAATAGGTAATAATAATATAATTATATATTTATGAATTTGACGCCTATTTATTCATGTCTTTATAACTTATTTTTTTAACAAAATTTTGAGGTGCATTTCCGCTCGATGTAGACTTGACGTCTCAATAGCAGACAACTAGTGAGGCATTTAGCCAACGTGGGAGGCTAAACGCGTAGCACTTTCCCTTCCATGGAATAGAATTTTATGCTCCAAGCATCATCTTGTTTATGAATTCATGCCCAATGGAAGCTTGGCAGATCATCTTTCTATGAGCAAGGACTGATAGGAGAATAGCAAAAAAGTCAATGAATTAACACTAGGTAACTTGATCGAATAACTTGAGATTTGGATTGATTATGCAGGGAAGCCCCCTACTGAACCCTTATCTTGGAACTCACGGCTCAAGATAGCCATTGCAGCTGCTCGAGGAATGGCATTTCTGCATATGTCACAAATCATCCATAGAGGCTTCATTCCCTCAAATATACTAGAAACGCATGTCAAATTTTAAAATATGATATATGAAAAGATTTATGTGTTAAAAGATGGTACAAAAACTTGTCCTTTAGTTAATTTGTCGTTAGAACACCATTGCAACAACTTCACGTTTCTTTTTCTTCTATAGCATGAAGGAATCCACTCAAGAAAGTAAAAGAAAAAAACAAAGGGCCATTTGTCTGTTTCTTAATGTGCTGTAAACGCTTGAAGCTAAAAGGAAACGGAGGGTCCTTTTCAGGGTCTAGTTTACAAGCATCTGTCATTAAGGATTAGCCTTTCGAATTAAAGTGGCAATCTGCCTTTTTTCTTTTTTTTTATTTCTGAGACCTACAATGCTAAACTATCAGGCTATGGCTTGGCAAGAGAGGGGCCTATTGAGGGACATTCACCTTTGGCCACCAGTGTGATGGGTACCAATGGTGATGCTGCTCCAGAATACATTGCAACTGGTAATAATTCATGCGCAAATTTCGCAAATTGTTATATTCTTTCTCCATCAATTTTGGGACGTTATGTTTCTATCGTGCAATCGATGGTAAGACTTGTCACAATGGTAAGGTTGGTCGTTTTGTGAACGAAAGTCATATGATTGACAAGCATCAAACAACCGTTGTAAAACAAGAGGTCATTTGGGAAGGCCTCTTTTTGGAATGCCCTATTTGTATTATTATGCAGCACGGGATATGACGAAATATTTGACTTATCATTTCCATTACCGCCATGGTAAATAGGTCATTTATTTGAGAAGAGTGATGTATAGGGCTTCGGGCGTGGTGCTACTTCGAATGATGACTGATTCAAGGGCAATCGATTTAAGACGCCCAGACGGGCAGAAATATTTGGCTGATTGGTTAAAGCTGATTCTCACAGATAAAAAAAAGGGCTGAAGGATATTATGGATGCAAGGATGGAAGGCCAGTATTCATCCAGGGCAATGTTACGAGCAGCACAAATTACTTTGAGATGCTTAGAACGAGATCCCAGTAACCGTCCCCATATGGATGAAGTTGTGGAAGTGCTGGAACAAATTACTTCTATGTATTGCTTGCATATCTGTCGACCATTCAATTCAGAATTGGATACTTTGAGCATCCTTGCTTTTTGCTCGCTTTTATTCTTGGGAAAGTAGGGGAAGGCCGAAGCTTGGTGCGACTATAAGACTATTAAATCATGACTTAAGCAATTGTGTGAAAATTCAAAGCAATTTTAATTTTTACTGGTTATCTAAATTCATGTATATATTTATTTTCAAGTGTAAAGAGTGTAATAAACTATTTCTTTTAAGAAATCGATGGTCACCATAATAATTTTTATTAGTCGAAGCTTTTCAAGCCACTCAATCGAGCTTTTTCACATTTTGAACGGAGATAAAGAACAATTTTTGAGTGAGGACAAAACAATTTGTGTATATATATATATACATTTTCTTTTTCGCTAAAAAAAAAAAAAAAAAAGGATATATTGCGTGGGGTCAATGGGGAGGGAGGGGGGGGGGGGGCGCAAACATGACTAAGTGTAATGCATAGGAGAAAGTGCGTAACAAGCTATCAAAACAGCTGACGGCTTCTTAGTTCCGACCCTGAAAAATAACTTTCAATATCACTCAACATGACACCACATTGAATGAAGTGGCAGTAATCTAGATTACAAACAGTCCACCTCTTTTGGGAATTTCTGAAACATTTGTGTCCTCAATTTTACACAAATTTAGTACGTATAACTTGAGCTCCTCATAACGAAAAAATTTTGATTCTTGAGTCATTTTCATAAGTGAGACCCGCGTGAAATAACACAAGATTCCTTCTGCAATTGCATGATTTCATCGTATAAATCATGCAATACTGCAATGCCTTTTTGACATTTTAATGCCTAGCTTAGTCCTCTGGCTGAGAGCTTATGTAGGGATATATTCATTGAATATTGTCCAAAATGGCATCAAAACTTTTGACCGCCGACAGAATGATCCAACTCTAATGTAAAACATAATACCAGGTAGTTTACCTGATAAGTCTTTCAACTATGAAATTGATTGCCACAACATCCAGACGCCCCATGCCAAGAGAAACTTGTGTCTATGTAAGAAAGCACTTTTACCCATATATATATATATAATCAATTATTTTCTATAGCATTTAAGTTAATATTGTTAAATATAATCTAAATTTGATATAAATTAAAAATTAATATTTTAAAAAAATTAAATAATTAAATTATATTTAATATTATTTTAATATTAAATTAAAAATAAATATTATTAATATTTAATATATAAACATTTAACTGATAAATAAATTTTAATATTTATATTATTACCTATATTTTTTAATTATTGTCACATTTGATTGTATCAATCAAATTACAGATATTTATATAATCTTACCACAGTAATATTAAAGCTGGTTTACTATCACTGTCAAAGCCAATCAAATAATCAAGTCATATAATAATTTATTCTAGTCGAGAAGCAGAGAAGAGGAGAGCTGTAACCGGTTGCCACCGGTTACCCCCCGGGCAATTATCAGCGCAAATATTTGATTCAAGTAGAGTGGAAGCATTTAAGGGGAACTGCCAAACGCCAATCTCCTCGTTTTCAGCCACCATGTGTCCCAGGGAAGAGAATTACACGGGAAAAGAAAAAGGACAATGATATTTATTGATATGATAATCATGAGTACAAAGAAAATAAAAAGAAGAAAAAGACAAAAAAGAAAAAAGAAAAATGCTGAATTATGTTCAAACTTAATGATATGCAAAATTATATATGACTTTGATTAAAGACAAGAAATAGACCAAACAGACATTTATAGAACCTAAGCAAACATTACTTACTACAGAGCTTGAACTAGAAACATTTAGGATTTCCCATGGAAGCTGTACTCAACATCTTATGTAATGTTTGAGGAATTAAATGCACTGCATGTTAAAATGAGTCCACCCACAATTCCTCTGATGAATAGGCTGAGGACAATGGCATGACAGCAGCATCAACGTAGTCCCCGATCTGATTTGTTGGCACCTGCGGTTCAAGCGAGCGAGGAACGGATGGAAGACATGCAAGTCTAGCGAGTGGGTCAAGTATCTCGGCCTCTTGAGATGAAAATGAAGAGGAAGATGGCATTCCATTAACATTTCCTTCTATTATCTCACACAGTTTTGGCATCATGGGTACCATAGCTTGGTTGTCATTACAAAACATTGCCGTGATACATTGGTCAGTTGCTTTATCTCCAATATAATGTGGACCTGCTGCCACACTGCTCAAGACTTGGTCTCCTGAGTTTGAATCAATATGTTGGGGAAGATACGGCAAGGACCATAAAGATGGGTTATTGGGTGGAGGTGGTAGGGGTTGTGGGATTGAAGTGGGTAGTAAATTGCCCAAATCAACATTGAAATTGTAGGGAATTTGGCTGAACCTGAAGTCTTCGTGATGACTCGAACTTGGTAGCATTGAGTCTGACGAGGTAAGGTAGAGCTGGTCTTGTTGTTGAGCACTTCGAGTGAGGTTAGGGTTTGCAGTCAAGGAGAAGATAAAATCTTCCCCAGAATCTCCATTGGAACTATGCAAATCAGTGAAGTTGGCTAAATTGGAAACATGATCATGGGAGGTGAGCTTCTTCTTTATGTTTGAATTCCAAAAGTTCTTCACCCCATTGTCTGTTCTTCCTGGTAAGTGCCCGGCTATTTTTGCCCACCTGTACTTTGAAAGGAAAAATGCATATATACTTAAATGGGAAAGACATTTCTACTCAAAGATGATTACAATGTCAATAGCAGGAGAATGGTCCAAATAATGATAATTGAATAAGAACAACCGAGATTTGCCTGAAAGGATTCCTCGTCATGAAAAATATATATATATATAAAAAGTCAATACAGATGGAGAATAGGATGATAGATAGATAAGATAGGTATGATGTATATACTTGTTGCCTAGAATGCTATGGAGTTCAATGATGAGTGCTACTTCTTGAGGAGAGAAACGTCCCCGCTTCAGGTCAGGTCTGAGATAGTTTATCCATCTTAATCTACAGCTCTTCCCACATCTCTGCAGCCCTGCAGAAATGAGTTTAATAGGCAAGGAAAAATGAAGAAGAAGAAGAACTGAGTGACTTTGTGGAATGAAATGTATATAAAATAGAAAGGACCATTCTTCAACAAACAGAAAGTTTTGTACAATGTTGTACATTTGTTTGTGTGTGTGCATGTGTGTGTGCGTAGAGCAGAGAGGAAAGAAATAATGAGTGAGTACCTGCATGTTTTGGAACTGAGCTCCAGCAGCCATGTCCATAGGTGGATATGTAGTTGATGAGCTTTTGGTCTTCCTCTGGTGACCACAGCCCTCTCTTCACATTCATTTTGTTGCAGCATGAGTGATGCGCCATCTCTCTCTCTCGATGCAGTATGGTAGGCCAATGGCAGACTACAATCAGCTATTGGGTATTGCTATTACAGTAAAAACAGCAAGAGAGAAACAGAAGTGCAGAGCAAAGGGACATTTGGAAGGACATTTTCAACACATTTCGCGCTATTCTATATGCTATCTATATATATATATATTATCAAGAGAGAAGCAACAGTGTGAGTAGACTTTTCATGGTGGTGGCCACCACGAAACCCCCATTTAAATCAAACACATGGTTTTTATTCATAATTGTTCCGTACATAACAATCAATCCTTATGATTAAATGGCCTGTGAACATTTCGTGGGAATTATGGGATGCACTGAACCGTACCCGTGTGGCACTTGCACCTTGGGCTCATTGAAATTTAACTATGGGACAAAATAACAATTTTATAGAACCTAGAATAGGTTGTCCAAATTTTGTTTACGTCTACCATGATGTAGTGAACCAAATTTATTTAAAATATTTTTCGTCGGTGTATAATATATATATATATATATATAGGATTTAATGTATGAAATTCACGTATTATTTAGTTTTCATAACTCAAAAATTACAATCAATTAACTTTACATTATACTGAAATTAAACCTTTAATATTCATGTACGTATTTTGATGTATATTATTTCATAAGTGACATATGAGTTTGGTAAATATGTTTAAAGATAGTAGTGAAATAAACAAGTAAATTTGTTAAATTCCATGATTACTCTTTAAAAACCATATATATATATATATATATATATGAAAAAAATAGCTAATGAATATTGAGTATCAACTTTCAATTCTCCATAAATTAAACCGAAAACTTAGCTTCAGTTAAAGGTCGCCAAAACTATACCATTGCAATTTGTACTATTTGTGCATATCAATGTGACCACCAATTTGATTTGCCTTCATTTGCCACTTGGTGATATGATCATTAAGTTAAATCCTGGAAACAGAATGACCAAAAGAATGACCAGAAATCTTTTTCAGGCGCCTGCCAATATGACCACCACCTTTGGCTCTCGCTTCAAACATGAAATGCTCATAGAAAGATTGGAACATGAGACGTACCCTAATTCACTCGATCCCAAATCTGCGCTGACAATATTCCATCCAGTACGTTAAATTTTGGACAAGATTTGTTGAGTTACAAAACATGGTGTAAAATTGGGAATCTATAACAATACGTTTATGCAGGATTTGAAGTTTTGATAAGAACAAGAATCGTACTAATACTCTTTCTTTATGTCATGGCAAAACAACCAACATATCTTGTTTAAGATGTCCATTCAAAGCAAATAGCTCTCAATGTTTGGTAAGCTAACAAACATAAACAGTTTACCATTCCAAAATTTCTGTTTCGTGACCTTTCCAAGATACAAGCATAAAATGGAGCTGAAAGTGAGACTTTGTGCTAGGCAACCCCTTCTGGACTGATTTCTCACATCCTCAAGCAAATAGCTCGAGTAATAAAAACAAAATTATTATGGATTAACCCAATAAAACCTCATTGATGATTTGGAGTTTGATCAAAAAATTCATATATGCATGTTTACATGTATGTATCAATCCTCCTATTTTAATACATAGAAAGACTATTTTCACAACTGAAATGTGTAAGTTGTGGGTTATAATAAAATAATCTTCCTATTACACTAAAACTCATTCACTTTAAGGAAAGGTCATGTATGATTTATTCTTTAGTTCAATCTATACGTATGGGAATGCAAAGTCTATGAGCCAAGAACCAATTCAGCACTGGACCTTAAATCCTCCTTAACAAAAAGGAATTGGGCATTATATTGCTTATAAATCCCCGTAATTTTCGTCTCTAGTTAAAAATAGACTTAAAGCAAAGCTTTGAGGGCATCCAAGAACATGGATTCAATTTTTATTCTTGCTTGTGAAAGAAAAAGTACGAATCAATAATGCTTGCAATGGAAGAAATAAGTCCACTAAGACTCTTGATTTAATAGCCATCAAAGGACACTAGCTGTGGCTGATCTTTATTTTTTCCTAGCTTTCAGTGAGATATCAATACAATGGCAGCACATGTAATTAGAATGGACAAACCTTTTTGATGAAACAATAAAATGACTCTATCATAACCTCGATGTTATGTGTACGAGTCCTACAAAGTCATACATTTGATTTACAAAACTGGTTTTTGCGCAAGATCATATTTAGTTGTACATTCTTTGACATTTCCTCATACTTTGCCACATAAGAGTCTCACATGTAATTGTTTTGTACAACTCCTTCTCAAATTATAACTCATGACCTCTAGATAAAAGTTTGAGTTTCTAATAAATATTTAAACCATTATGACAATAGCAAGTAAAGGTTAGATACTAGAATTTTCAATACAATTATAACATATATAAATAGTTAAAAAAATTTAAAATATCAAACAAATTAAATTTATATAATATAATAAATTAAACTAATAAAAATTTAAAATATAATATTAAATTTTAAAATAATAAAAAAATATATAAATTAAAATTAATATATTAAATATTAAATTTTGTTATTAATATATTTAATTTTTTTTAAGTCATATTTTTTCATTTGTTAAAAAAAAAATTTTTAAAGTAAATCCTAACTACTATTATAATGTCATGACATCCATTTGTATCATGAAAGTATTAAGAGAATTTGAAAGTAAAATTTGTACTTATAGTTTAATCTTAGATTTATCCAGCAAATTATAGGTGATTACTTAGTGTTCTCGTTACTATTAGAGGTTTTTGTAAAAGAAGAGAAACTTTACCTAAAAGGTTAATGGAAGAAACTTCAATATGGACGCCCCCACAGAAAGACAATTATTCAGAAAGAAGCCAACCCTATAAGCCCCCACTTGACCCACACTGCTCTTCCATCTTTTGGTGGCAACCCCCTATGAAAGAAAGTCCAATTATTTTAATTGGCATCCGAGAAATTTTTCAACTTTTGGCAGCATCCTGATTCCTTGTCTTTGTTACGACATAATCCTACGTGGGATGTTTGTTAACCGGCCGGTCACTGCCTGCGGCCGGAAAGCAATGCAGTTCAGTGAAGGTCATATTTTAACGGATTATTTTTAAGGCATAGAGATCGTTCTTGTTGCCTGAATTGTGTGACAAGAGACTACTCATAAATGGTTTAGTTATTGCTAATCACATGCGGAAATCCTTTTAATCACTAATAATCGACCCTAAAGTCCATACTGCATTGATTCTGAAGAACTTCATGACGAGGTACAATGACTTTTTTCCCTTTTTTTTGTTTTTTTTAGCATAATTAGCTATGTAATCAGTGGACTGTAACTTATATATTTGTAATTATTTTTTATTAATTATAGTTATAAGTTAAAAGATAAAAAAATAAGTAATAATCATAATTATATATCTATAAATCTCCGTCTATTTCTGGAATCCAACGCAGCGTCTCATTGACTTCTTTTGAGTTTTCTTGTATTTAAAATAAGAAATGGTGATTGTATGTGTCGTGGAACATGAACCTCATTGAAAGTGCACATCAGGACATACCAGAAGGGCAATGAGAGGTTGAGGACGAAGATGACCCCATTATTGTTGTAGATGGTCCAAATGGATGGCCCCGATTGGATCGAGGTGCTCCAGCCTGCCTGCATGCTCCCCACCAGCCAACCTGTGAAAGGTAGTCTATTGTACACTTTTAATAATTTATTTAACCAAATCATTTAAAGACTTGCTGTCAGAACTGCATGTCGCACAACTGAATTGATGCCTTTTGTCTTCTTTTGTGTTAGTAAGTACCTGCCACTGGAATTCTCTTTTACTTCCTGTTTTTAGGAATGAAGCTATCAGAAGGAAAAGGTACTCCAGTATAGGGCCCTAGACTAGCTAAGAAGGAAAAGGTTATTTACATGTCGAGAAGGGTTTTTTACCGATTGATCCCAAATATCAGAAGAAAATTCGACTAACGACTGTGAGAAGATGTGGCAACTTTATTCGTTTGGTTAAGACTGAGGAACTTAAAGAAAGATGTAAAATTCAATTTCATCTAACTTTCGCAACAGACCCACTATACTTTTAGTTGATGAAGAATCTCCAACTATCCCTGTCCCTATCACCCTACCCACCAACATGCATGTTTGCCTTTGTCTGTTTTTCTGTGAAAAACATGTGAACATTATAATATATTTTGGATTTATTAAATTGAAAGTAATCTTGACATGTCGATCTTCATTATGCTTTCATGTTCTTTTTACTGGTTAAATGTTCACTTCATGAAGTTTCAACAAACTCAAGCACCATCAAGATACAGGGAATGATTGTAAAGAAAAAAAAAAAAAAAAAAAAAAAAAAGGAGGCAGGAGAGCATCAAATCCCTACAGTCATTAAATTTTCAAATGAGGATGGCTAAAACGAAATAACTCCGAGCATTGACATTATTTAATAAACGCACTCAAAGGAAACCATTTTTGCAAGGCCATTTATTTAGTAAAGGCCCAATCCCTGGGATTAGAAACTTGTCTTGCAGTGACACATGTGTTGATCCGATCAGCAGGGAAAATATTGGTCCTTGTTGCTCAATAATTCTAAGATGTTTAATAATAGGACGTGTACCCACATCCTTCATTCCAATTGAAGGTTTTTGTCCTATGGCCTTTAGCAAGCAGGAGAATAAATGCCCACTAGCATCTTATTGATTTTTAGAATGCTAGCATTATAAGGAGACGCTGAGATTTTGACGCAAAAATGAAGTAGACCCACAAAAACATAATCAGAATTCTTGTTGAAATCACAAATGTTATTATGGTTGCATTTTTGTGTATTCAGGTCATTTATATTGTAAAAAATTTCGTATCTACTTAATATTTTTACTTAATTTCCTAACAGATTTTTTTGACCCAGAAAAGGTAGGTGTTATTTTGTGAAAATGAATCCCACCCTCGTAGAGTACTTTTCTGTGTTGATCAGAAGGAGAAAAGAGAGCGAGACAGAGAGAGAGATTGGATCGTGTAGAAAAGTAAAGAAATGCAAAGAAATAAAAAAAGGAGGATTATGAAAAAGAAGTTAACGGGATGGTCCAATTTCAATATTTGAAGGATGCCAAGGGCAGCATGCCCACCACAAGGAAAAGGCACAGCTCCCGTTTCCATTTGCCTGTCAGGTATGCCAATTATGAGCCTGAGGGTTGCAAATGCAAGTGCGGGCCTTCATTTTTTGGCCCATGAAACAATAGCTGTGGAGAGATCCCTTACGAATTTGGACTCCTAGATTCATTTTTTCATGTCCTGGAGAAAAAAAAAAAAAGCTTGATGTGATCAATTTTCACACTTTTTGCACAAAAAAATTTATGTCCGTGTCTAGTTTTAAGCAATCTTAGAGTAAGTTCAATAAATAATTCCCCGTTATCAAAAATTTTCGGCCTCAAATAGATATTATTAGTATTTAAAATAAAAAAATTAAAATATTTTAATTTATTATATGACTTATAAGTAAAATTTGATATTTATTTTATTATATATATTTCTTAATTTTTTATACTATTTTATTATTTTGATAAAATTATAAATATTTATATAATTATCAAATAAATATTAAATATTAAATAATAATTAAATAAATTTTATTTATAAATTAAGAAAGTATAAGTTAAGATTTAATATTATACTAAAAAATATAATTATTTAAAATCATATCATTATTTGTTAGGTCAAATATGAAAAACAAATGTAAACTTTTTAACCACCAAGAAAAAGTATAAATGATCACAAGAAAATTAAAAATATTAAAATTCTAGTCAACAAGTTAAAACTTAAGTTTTCCATAACTTTGATCTTGGCAATTCAACCAAAAAGTTAGAGATCTAAATTCCATACCAAAAAATATCCAATATATTTTAAATTTCCACTTAGTCCCTTGTGAAGTTAAAAATGTGTCATTTGATTAAGGTTAAATATGTAGTGAAGAGTTAGAGGTTAAGATTCATAACATCTTTGTTTTTTTAATTTATTACCTCAATCATTAATTTCAATACAGTGAGAACATATTGAATTTGTGGGTGAAAAAATATTGAAATTAACTATGTCACAAAATGATAATTTGGAAAGAAGTAAAAAGTTAGTGAGAATTTATATAATATGTTTAAATTTACTAATGTGGATGCTAGTTTTTTAACTTGGTAATATGAAGGATTCATGTTGGAGTTAATATATAAACTATATATTTGACCTTACATGATAACTCAAGTGTTTAAAATGATTGATTTCTCAACGCAATATTAAAGTTTTTATAATTGGTACATCAATCTAATTCTTTGAAGTGACCCTAGCGTAAATTTGTTGAAAAACTATAGGATAGGAAATAAAACAAACAGTCCTAGCTTGCTACTTGGAAATATCATGTTAAAAGCTTGAACTTGTAGCTACATAAATGCATTTCCAAATTTTTCATGGGAGAAAGAGAGAGGCAGCAGCAACAAAAGATCATGCACTTCAATAAGAAAATAAAAATGATACTTGTACCTTATTTCAGGAGGGGAATGACCCAATGTGCAAAAATATATATGATTTTGATGAAAGACGAGAAATAGCCTAAGCACACATTTATGGAACCTCAGCAAACATTACTTACTACAGAACCAGAACTACTAACATTATGGAGTTCCCACAGTAGCCGTACTCAACATCTTATGTGATGTTTGAGGAAATAAATGCACTTCATGTCAAAATGAGTCTACCCACAATTCCTCTGTATGTTTCAACTAATATTTTAGGCCTCCCAACTGGAAAGAAGAATAGGGCAATTAGGAATAAATTGACCACTTGATGAATAGGCTGATGACAAGGGCATGACAGCAGCAGCAACGCAGTCCTCCATCTGATTTGTTGGCAACTGCGGTTCATGCGAGTGAGGAACGGATGGAAGACATGAAAGTCTAGCCAGTGGGCCAAGCTGCTCTGCCTCTTGTGATGAATACGAAGAAGAAGATGGAATTCCATTAACATTTCCTTCTATTATCTCACACAGTTTTGGCATCATGGGTACCATAGCTTGGTTGTCATTATAAGGCATTGCTGTGATACATTGGTCAGTGACTTTATCTCCAATATAATGTGGACCTGCTGCCACATTGCTCAAGACTTGGTCTTCTGAGTTTGAATCAATATGTTGGGGGAGATATGGCAGGACAATAAAGATGGGTTATTGGGTGGAGGTGGTAGGGGTTGTGGGATTGAAGTGGGTGGCAAATCGCCCGAACATGATCATGAGAGATGAGCTTCTTCCTTTTGTTTGAATTCCAGAAGTTCTTCACCTCATTGTCTGCTCTTCCTGGCAAGTGCTTGGCTATCTGTGCCCATCTTTACTTTGAAAAGAAAAATGCAGATATACTTAAATAGGAAAGACATTTCTACTTAAAGATGGTTACAACGTCAATAGCACGTGGATGGTTCGAAAAAATTATAATTGAATAAGAACAACCGAGATTTACCTGAAAGGATTCCTGATCATGAAAAATATAAAAAAAAAATAAAAAAATCAATACAGATGGAGAATAGGATGATAGATAGATAAGATAGGTATGATGTATATACTTGTTGCCTAGAATGCGATGGAGTTCAATGATGAGTGCTGCTTCTTGGGAACAGAAACGTCAGCGCTTCAGGTCCGGGCAGAGATAGTTTATCCATCATAATCTACAATCTACAGCTCTTTCCACGTCTCTGCAGCCCTGCTGAAATGAATATAATAGGCAAGGAAAAAAGAAGAACAAGAAGAAGAACCGAGTGATTTCTATTTTGTATAACATTGTACAAAATTTTCTGTTTGTTGAAGAATGGTCACTTCTTCTTCTTCTTCTTCCTTTTTGCTTGCCTAATAGAATCATTTCGGTAGGGCTGCAGAGACGTGGGAAGAGCTGTAGATTAAGATGGATAAACTGTCTCAGACCTGACCTGAAGCGCGGACGTTTCCCTCTCCAAGAATAGTTAGTGAATGTTGAGTACCAACTTTCAATTTGCCCAGTCTTTCCGAGAGTAATCACAATGCTTCCATCCGTTTATTATCATCAATACATTGCTCCCATTTCCTCTAGAAGGAATTTTTAACCGATCCCCAAAAAGGGGTCCTTGACTTTGTGTGATACTTTGAGTACTTTTCTTGTTTTCTTGCAATGAAAGCGCTCTGCATATCATCATGTACAAAACAAGCTAAGCGATTATAATATAATTCACCATCTTTTTCCCTTTTAACCTAGAAGGATGATTGATCGGCCTCAACTCTTCCTTTTTTTTTTTTTGTTTTTTTTTTTTATTTTCTTTGAACAGCAATACAAAAAGAGGCCTACACAATACGAGTTTGGTGGGTAGACAATGGCGTGTGGACCCTACTTCCTATTGTATTGGCCTCTTTAAAGATGAGTAGTCTCTTTCAAGCGGCTTGCCAATGCGACAACCACCATGAGATCGGATAAAGATTCGAGCATGAGCCCGTATACTAATTCACACGATTCCAAATTTGCCCTAACTGAGCATGAGATCAGTTAAGTTACGAACATGGTGTAAAATTGGGAATCTATAACAATGCGTTTATGCAGGATTTGACATATTGACAAGAAGTCGGATAACAAGAACAAGAATCGTACTAATATTCTTCCTTTATGTCATGGCAAAACAACCAACATATCTTGTGTAAGATCTCAATTCAAAGTAAATAGTTCTGAAAGTTTGGTAAGGAAACAGCCATAATTGCGTTATGATTAAAGTATATATTCTTCTCAATAATAGTAGTTCAATGTCAATGCCTGTTATAGGGGTTACCTTTATTTGATTCTTTATGATCATTGACGACAAGATATTTTAAGGGATGTAATTTGGCTATACCTCGAGTTATAAAACAAAATTATTTTGGATCAACCCAATAAAACCTCATTGATGATTTGAAGTTGGATATAAAGTATGCTTTATGTTCTTGATCTAAACCTCATTGACTGTTTATGACTTAAGGAAAGTGAACCAGTCAATCTAAACGTACAGGAGTGCCATGTCTATGACTTAAAATAAAAAGGAACTGGACATTAAATTGCTTATAAATCCCCTGTAATTTTCATCTCCGATTAAAAATAGACTTAAAGCAAGGCTTTTAGGGTATCCAAGAACATGGATTCGATTTTTATTCTTGCTTGTGAAAGAAAAAGTAAGAATCAGTAATGCTTGTGATGGAAGAAATATAACCAAACAAGATTCTTGATTTAACATAGCACCAGACCTTTTGCTTTATTTGGTGAGCTATCAGCTTTCTTAGCGTAGATTAGACGGCATTATCTTCTTTATCTAATCACAAGATGCCCCAAAGTCCAACAAAAAAAAAAAAACATGAGAGTGATCAATTAAATCAAAACATGAACCCCTCACTTGGTAACTAATATGTGGGAGATTTAAATATTCAATTACTACTACATATTCTTGACCTTTTCAAAATGGAGCTGAAAGTGAGACTTTGTGCTAAGCAACCCCTTGACTGATTTTTCTCCTCCTCAAGCAAATAACTCGAGTTATAAAAACAAAATTATTATGGATTAACCCAATAAAACCTCATTGATGATTTGGAGTTTGATCAACAAAATTATTTATCAGTACTCCTGTTTTTATATATAGAAAAACTATTTTCACAACTGAAATCTATAAGTTGCAGATTATAATAAAATAATCTTACTATTGCACTAAAACTCGTGCACTTTAAGGAAAGGTCATGTATGGTTTATTCTTTAGTTCAATCTATATGCATGGGAGTGCAAAGTCTGTGAGCCAAGAACCAATTCAGCACTGGACCTTAAATCCTCCTTAACAAAAACGAACTGGACATTATATTGCTTATAATTCCCCATTAATTTTCATATCTAGTTAAAAATAGACTTAAAGCAAAGCTTTGAGGGCATCCAAGAACATGGATTCAATTTTTACTTTTGCTTGTGAAAGAAAAAGTTAGAATCATTAATGCTTGCAATGGAAGAAATAAGACCACTAAGATTATTGATTTAATATAGCACCAGTCATTTTGCTTTATTTGGTGGGCCATCAGAGGACTCTATCATGACCTCTAAGTTACGTGTACGAGTCCTATAAAGTCACACATTCAATTTACAAAAGTAGTTTTTGCCTAAAATCATATGTAGTTGTACAATGTTTGACCTTTCCTCATACTTTGCAACATGAGAGTCTCGTAGGTAGTTAACTTGTACAACCCCTTCTCATATTATAATTCATAACCTTTAAATAAAAGTTTGAGTTTCTAATAAATATTCAGTTAATTTTGTTAATTAATAGATATAAATATTTTATTTTATTATAAAATTTAAAAAATAAATTTATATTTAATCAGTACAATCTCATATTTATTTTTATTATTAAATTAATTATAGGTGATTATTCAGAGTGTTCTCGTCACTATTAGAAATTTCGGAAAAGAAGGGTAAAACTTTACCTAAAAAATTTAATGGAAGAAACTTCAGTGTGAGTGCCCCCACGGAAAGACAATTGTTCAGAAAGAAGCCAACCCAATAAGCCCCCACTTGACCCACACTGCTCTTCCATCTTTTCATGGCAGCCTCCTGTGAAAGAAAGTCCAATTATTTTAATCAATTCTAAGGAAAGCTTGTCATACCGTTTTCTTTCCTCCATTTGAAGGTCCTATTTTAATTGATATCCGAGAAAATTTGCAACTTTTGGCAGCATCCTGATTCCTTGTTTTTGTTACGACATACTACGTGGGATGTTTGTGTATGTTTCCTTCTGTCCTGATCCTTACAGCTTTATAGTTGTTGATATTATTTTTAAAGCATATAGATCGATTTTGTTGCCTAAATTGAGTAACAAGAGACTACTCATAAAAAGGTTTAGTTATTGCTAATAACATGTGGAAATCCTTTTAATCACTCATAATCGACCCTCAAGTCCGTACTCCACTGATTCTGAAAACCTTCGTGGCAAGCTGCAAGGCCTTTTTTTTCTTTTTCTTTGAAGCTTTATTAGCTACGGAATCAGTGGACTCACAAACTACAACACTTACTGGGCTTTGATGTCAAATTTTTCAGACTCAATTCAAACCCACATATCAAGCGCATGTTGGGTTGAATATATGCTGACTTCTGTGGCCCTGAGAAGTGTAACAAAAACTTTGATGATGTAAATGTGTGCCAAGTGGCAACTCAGCCATCCATGTCAGCATGGCATCATCCCACCTGCCTCGGCACAGATGAATCTTGTTCAATGGGAGGACTGACAGGAAATTAGCTTTTCCATTAACCCGTAATCACTAATCAAATCCTAAAATCAGATTCAGAAACACAAACATAAACACAAAGTCAGAAACTCTTGGCAGTGGAGTCTCAATCAGGTATGTACCCGCATAAAAAAAATGGGAAAAAAATCTCCATCATGCCTATATATACGTATTGTTGATCTGGTGCATATTGTTGATCTTTCATATAATTGTTTTGTTTCTGAGGGGAACAATTAATCATGGTCTTTGGAATACATCTTAACAAAGCACTATTAGACTATTAGTTACTGGGCTTTGCAAAGAAATGAACTTTGAATACATAACAAAAATGGTTCCAGACATATATGGATTATAGCTTCTTGTTTGCAATGGAAATGTTGTTTGAGGTTGTTTCATTCATATTACATAATGATTTACTAAGCCAAGTTTTAGGAATTTATCGGAATTGAACTATCTTAAACTACCCTCTACCAATGTTTTTCTATGTATTTGTATCATTTCCTGCATAAATAGCATGTGAGATAACTTATGCTTCACCAGAACCTCACCCATCTCCACCTCCAAGTGGATAACAATGTCTGCAAGGTTCACATTGCCCTCTCGTAAGTTTTTGCTATGAATATTATGGGTATCTCTCCTCCGCAATACCAAATCCAGTTGGATGACAAGAAGAAAAAGGAGAAAATCCAAGTTGATTTGAAAATTTTTGGTTAGAAAGAGTTTAAATCAATTAAATTGTCAGTCTAAATTTTGCTCAAAATAGAATGTAATAACGAAAAAAGATTCATGATCTAGGTAAAATTTACAATTAATGTTTTGTTATTGTTGTGTATTGTGGACACAAAAAATTCATATATCAAATTCTGTTGCTTGCCTCCCACTTATTCAGGGTAGCATTAAGATGGGGAGTTTGACAAGGATGAGCAATTGATTTGGTGGATCTTTATATGTAGGTATGTGATCTTTACACGTAGGAATTTGTTTAAGGGTTTTTTTTTTTTCCCTTGTTACTCTTCTATTTCCTTTTGACATGGAATAGGCCTTATGTGCTTGGTATACAGAAATGTTCTTGAGCGGGTTCTTAGGCTTCCAAATTCCAAGGTAAGAAGCTGGCCTGTGATTGTGATGGATGAGCTGCTTACAGGGTTTTCTGACCGTATGTACTAAAAGACTAAACATGTGTAACTAATCGTCTTATTAATAATATAATGTGCGAATTAGATCTGAGACATTCAATTTATCGAGTGCAAGTAACTTTTCAATACTGTAACAAGAGGAAAAAACAGCATGCTTCCATTTCCCCAGGGGATCCTAGCCTCCAATGCATGTCCCGGGACATTGAAATTGACCTTAGTTTGCATCAGGAAGTGTAACTCCCAATGTTCCTTCCATTCAACCTTTAACCTTTTTTTTTTTTTTTTTTTGGTATGTTATCTTAATCTCAATAGCTTTTCTCGGGTGTTACCATTTAGTAATGTTCAAAGATACTTTGAAGTTGAACTAAAATTTGGAACATTTTTGTTCTCAATTTGACTGGAACACCATAATGTAACTTGTATTTGTTATGGCCTTGTATTTATCACATGAAATTAGTTTGTTATAATTAACAAAAATATTAGATGAATGCGGGTTTCTTAGCGTTGGATGAATAAATTATTCACAAAAAGTTTTATACTGCACTATTACCATCCTTGATTTTGTATTTGCCTACGATTTGTTTCATGTCCAAAGAACTCGCGTCTATGTAATGAAACCTTATAGTTAATCTTCGTGGGTTAAATCGTGTGGGAACTTTGCTTGGACTAAATAAGTGTTGTTTAACGAAGTGACATGGCATAAGCAAAGGGCTTATGGGATTGAGTCCCCTCGTCTTGTTTTTCTCGTTGAAGCTTTGGTCCTTGAAGGGTTCTATAATGTCCATGTCTGTGTGCCTTAATCGTGGGTTTCTTTATTTTCCTTTCACTTTTATGTTATTTTTGTTCATCTGTGGAATTCTAGTGTTCATCAACTTATTTGAGTTTTTTTTTTTTCTTTTTCGGTTAAAAAGATCCCCTTCAGATTGTGTCTGATTTTGAACACTCATGTGTTGGGTCAATTATGTTACCTTGTTGTGTTAAATTATAAAATTTCAAGTATGGATATCAATATCAGTATATTTTATTGTTCTCTTTGGTTCTATAGTCTTATTAGCATTTTGTTGCTGCCATATGTCTCCTTCCGGCCACCATCTCTTTTTTCCTGCATTTTGTTTTTTGATTTTATTTAAACATGTTGCGAGTTTGTAGTCTGTGAATTGGTTGTTTTATGGATATGTGTGTTCTCTTTTGTACCGAGTCCTATCAGCAGTTTGTTGCTTCCATGCCATATGGCTCCTTCTGGTCACTCTCTCCTTTTCTGTCATTTTGGTTTTTTTATGGGAACATTTTGTGATTTTGTAGTTCGTGAATGGGTTGGTTTAGGGACAAACCCGTAGCCAGCCATTCCTTGACTCTACGAGAAACGGTTGCTGCAACTTATGCTCACATTAATGGTGCCATAGCTTAAGAAATTTCAGGTATAATCGCATTTTATTCATGCATATTGTATTATCTGGTCCAAGTTGTGAAAGATTTCTGTAGATTTGGTACTGATTTATTATCACCTTTTTTAGCTGATCTCTCTAGGATATTAGGCGTCTAAATACATGCCAGCTAACGTCTTTAGGATCCGAGGTTTCTTAATGCATACCCCTTATGATTTATGATTGCAAAATTGTAGAGATTGAATCAGTTGGGGCTGCTGGAAAATCTGGCACCAACGGGGTGAAAAAGTACTTTCACTTAGAGGTAAAAATAACTGTTGACATTGTAGTTCAGAAGAGCTTTAAAATAGCTGCTGATTTTTGAATGTGGTTGGACTGCTTGCTCGTGATATTTATGTTCATATTTTTTTTCAATTCTAAAAATAAATGTGAATATGAAGTAGTCATTGGGGTCTTTAAGTTTCTGAAGTTTTTTTTTTGTATTTGTGTGAACCTTTTGTTGCATCATTCTCCTGCTTGTATGTTTTGGGAATCTCTTAAAGATGATGTTTATGGTGCTATTATGCTAAATCCAGGGCTATAGATCCTCTTATGTCTGATATGGAACTGGAAGTTACGATTGATGTTATGTTTCGCCACTTCCCAAGTTCACATGCACATGGTTTCTACCTGATAAGGAACTTCATTTGTTCTGTGTGACATGATGAACTGTTGGAATGAAAAATAATTTCAGTCTTTGGACAAGGAGCTAGAAGATACAGATGAGGATCTGGACTTCAGGGCTCTTGGAGATGGATTTTGTAAGTTATAACACTGTTTTCCTTACAGAGTCCATTAAGGTGTTATCATTTATGATGTTCAGGAGGTCCGTTTACCGAATGACCGATCCATGGATCCACAATTGTTAGTTATGTTTTTACATGCCATTTGAATTTTAAAGAGTTGGGACCATTTGTGAGGGCCCCGTACTGGGGACTATCACCATAACAACAGTTGTAGGTGGGGCAGTCCAGTATTCTCTGGACACCATTGTCCAGCCGTTGTTCCTAGGCAAGGACTTCCAAATTAAATATTCTCTGGAAAAGTTGCCACAGGATGATCAACTCCTAGTTATATCTATCATCAACTTACGGGTACCAGGTGATTAAGATCTTCCCAGAAAGCAGTGAAAGTCCGATGAACTTGGCTTTATATGCTTTATGCCCAAAGTAGAATACTTGTCAAGAGAGTCCACCACCGTACCACATGCTATGCGGCCTTCTTGTTACCGTTTCATTAAACTTGTGAAGTGGGTTCCCCATCTTTCACGGCTCGCTGAGGAATGACTCCTGACTGACTAATTCTCAGTTAAACCCATTTTTTTAGTGGACTTTTTGGGAATGAGTTCGATTAGCCAGTCGGAGTTACTTGAGTTGCCCATTTAGCTGCAAGGCTAGGGACTAGCCTGAGGTTCGAATGCTAGTCTCTCTATCCTCTCTCTCTCTTTAGACTAAATACCTTTAAAAGACATAAATGAAAAAGAAATTACTTTTTCATTAATATTATTTAATTATAATTATTAATTATTATATATTAAAATATTTAATAATAATATATTTATCCTCTCTCTCTTTGTAATTTATTTCTTCTACAAAACTTTGAGTTGGATTTCTGCACAATGTAGACTTGACATCTCAATTGCAGACAGCTAGTGAGGCATTGGGGCTTGGCAACCTATGTTGGCCAACGTGGGAGGCTAAACGCCTGGCACTTTACCTTCCATGGCGTTACTTTGGGATTTGTTTGTATGGAATTCTTTCTCAGAAAAAATAAAAAAACGAAAAAATCAAAGGTGCTGTATGCTTACACCAAAGCAAGCATTTTTTAACTTAAACTATCGGAATAATTTGATAACTTTCATGCTCTGGTTGATTGCAAGCTCAGGCTACCGAGTTGAGACTGCAGCAAACATTCAATCATCCCACGAGCATCGTTTGGATATAATAATTCTATAACAGACTGACATAACACTGTTGATTAGCCCCATTTCATAGACCCACTAATTGAATGTCTCTACATAAAGGGGTTGATTTCACTTTTGTGTCATAGGCCCCGAAATATAACTTTTAATTATCACTCAACATGCACCACATTGAATGAAGTGGCAGTAATCTATATTACAAAACAAACGGTATATATCACTTGAGCTCCTCGTAACGAAAAAATTTTGATTCTTGAATCATTTTCGTAAGTGAGACCCACATGAAATAACACAAGACTTATTTGGAGTGGCAACGAAGCAATCTTGTTAGATAAATTGGCTTAAACACATCAATTCCTTCTGCAACTGCATGATTTCATCGTAGAAATCATGCAATATTGCAATGCCTTTTTGACATTTTGATGCCTTAGTCCTCTGGCTGAAAGCATACGTAGGGATATATATTCATTGAATAATGTCTAAAATGACATCAAAACTTCTGACCGCCGACAGAACAGGAAAGGAAATATGAGAAAAAGGAGGATTGCATCTACATTTCTTGCTTAAGGTGCTGTTGGCTTAATGATCCAAGTCTAAAGTAAAACATAATACCAAGTAGTTGACTGACAAGTCTTTCGACTATTATGAAATTGATTAGAGATTAAAGTCGCAACTCTAGTGTTTGTGCACGTCCCCTGGCTAACTTGTAATGCGGATTGTTGACTATCGTGCCTAAATATGGTCTAATCATGTGAAGTGAAGCAAGACAAGGCCTTTTCATTGTCACTGATATCGAATCATTGCTCTAAAAGAGCGTGTCCAAATGTAACATTTCTCCATTAATTCCATTTTACCAACCGCTGTACGGCCATACGCAGGGTGACCCAAGAAGTTTCTTGGACGAGCCTACAAAAAGTTTCATGCGATCGTTGCTGCATCTCTGTCTGTGCTCAATTTACACATAATGACAATTCATAACGAAGATTCCAAATGTACGATCACGATCGTGACATTGCCACAACACCCAGTTGCCTCATTGCCACCCAGTGCTCATTTTACCAGTATATATAATCAATTATTTTCTATAATATTTAAGTTAATATTGTTATATTTAATTTAAATTTGATAAAGATTAAAAATTAGTATTTAAAAAAATTAAATAATTAAAATTAAAGAAAATTTTATATAATATGTTTAAATTTACTGACGTGCAAAAAAATATATGACTTTGATGAAAGACAAGAAATAGCCTAAACCCACATTTATGGAACCTAAGCAAACATTACTTACTACAGAACTTGAACTGGTAACATTTAGGATTTCCCACAGTGAGTCCACCCACAATTCCTCTGAATGTTTCAACTAATGTTTTAGGCATCCCAGCTGGAGAGAAGAATAGGGTAATTAGCAATAAATTGACCACTTGATGAATAGGCTGATGACATTGGCATGACAGCAGCATCAACGTAGTCCTCCATCTGATTTGTTGGCACCTGCGGTCCATGCCAGCGAGGAACGGATGGAAGACATGGAAGTCTAGCAAGTGGGTCAAGCAGCTCTGCCTCTTGTGATGAAGATGAAGAAGAAGATGGTATTCCATTAACATTTCCTTCTATTATCTCACACAGTTTTGGCATCATGGGTACCATAGCTTGGTTGTCATTATAAGGCATTGCTGTGATACATTGGTCAGTGACTTTATCTCCAATATAATGTGGACCTGCTGCCACATTGCTCAAGACTTGATCTTCTGAGTTTGAATCAATATGATGGGGGAGATACGGCAAGGACCATAAAGGTGGGCTATTGGACGGAGGTGGCAGGGGTTGTGGGATTGAAGTGGGTGGCAAATTGCCCAAATCAACATTGAAATTGTAGGGAATTTGGTTTAACTTAAAGTCCTCCTGATGACTCAAACTTGGTAGCATTGAATCTAAGGAGGTAAGGTAGAGCTGGTCTTGTTGATGAGCACTTAGAGTGAGGTTAGGGTTTGGATTCAAGGAGATGATAAATTCTTCCCCAGAACCTCCACTGGAACCATGCATATCAGTGAAATTGGATGAACTGGAAACATGATCATGAGAGATGAGCTTCTTCTTTATGTTTGAATTCCAAAAGTTCTTCACCTCATTGTCTGTTCTTCCGGGTAAGTGCCTGGCTATCTGAGCCCACCTGTACTTTGAATGGAAAAATGCATATATACTTAAATGGCAAAGAAATTTCTAGTCAAAGATGATTACAATGTCAATAGCATGTGAATGGTCCAAACAATGATAATTGAATAACAACAACCGAGATTTACCTGAAAGGATTCCTCATCATGAAAAAAATTTTAAAATCAATACAGATGGAGAATATGATGATAGATAGATAAGATATGTATGATATATATACTTGTTGCCTAGAATGCTTTGGAGTTCAATGATGAGTGCTGCTTCTTGGGGAGAGAAACCTCCGCGCTTCAAGTCAGGTCTGAGATAGTTTATCCATCTTAATCTACAGCTCTTCCCACATCTCTGCAGCCCTACAGAAATGAATATAATAGGCAAGGAAAAATGAAGAAGAAGAAGAACTGAGTGATATTGTCGAATGAAATGTATATAAAAAAGAAAGAACCATTCTTCAACAAACAGAAAGTTTAATACAATGTTGTACATTTGTGTGTGTCTGTGTGTTTAGAGCAGAGAGAGGAAAGAAATAAAGAGTGAGTACCTGCATGTTTTGGAACTGAGCTCCAGCAGCCATGGCCATAGGTGGATATGTAGTTGATGAGCTTTTCGTCTTCCTCTGGTGACCACAGCCCTCTCTTCACATTCATTTTGTTGCAGCATGAGTGATGCCCCATCTCTCTCTCTCTCTCTCTCCCTCTCTCTCTCTCTAGACCAATGGCAGACTCCAATCAACTATTGGGTATTGCTACGAGAGAGTAAATAAACACGAACGTCAAGACAATTATATAGACTCACAATTATTTTATTTAATTATAATTTTTAATTTTCATACCTAAGAATCCATATACTGTGCTTGTATTGTTCTAAACATTATGTGGGAATGATAGGATGCACTGAACCATACACGAATCACACTTCCGTCTCGGTGGTTCCGGTTCCTATACTTGAGAGGCTTTACCTTGGACTCACCGACATTTAACTATGGGTCAAAATAAGAATTTAATAGGACCTAGAATAGTTTGTCACAGTTTTGTTTAGGTCCATCCTGATGAAATACACCAAATTTACGTTCTTTTTTTTTTTTTTTTTTACTGTATATATTTTATATATACATGAATAGTATACCCAATTTTTACACTATTTTATCTAATATAAAGCAGACTAATTTTACGTTATAATGGGACTAATTCTTTAATATTAATATTTCAAATTTCATTTGCTTTGATGTATATTGTGTCATAAATGACATAAGATTCTGGTAAAAACCTTTAAGAATGAGAGTGAAATAGAAAAGAGAAATTGTAAAGTTCGATAAAATATATTCTTTTAATCAACTTTACTATTACTACAATTTAAATTTTAAAAAAATGATTATAAGAAATAATTGTTTGCATGTCTCAGTTTTTGGATGGAAGTGCAAAATGTTTGCAGACTAGGAGTTCTGGAGGATTTTTTGATGAATGCAAATAACCTAAAAGTGATAATCCTGGCACCGAAATTGGGTTCTTCAAATGTGTTCTAAAGAAAAATAAAAAAAGTGCCATTAGGCATTTTCACCTGGCAATTGGAATTTAAATATACTTTTTAAAGGTAAAGAATCTAAGACAACATTTAATACAAATCAAAAATTGTCATTAGGCAATTGGACCCATCAAATTGAATACTGTCAAACTTCAATACAAACCGTGGACTGCATGCAATTTTGCTGCTTGGCCCATTTTGTGGTCTGAAATATGTGTGAAGATTATTCCTGTTAGAAACGATGGGTCAGTATCAGTAACAACCCTTTCTTTACCAACTACTCCACAAAAGCTTTCCTATTTCATTTTTTTAATTTATTATTTTTTTTTTTTTTCATAAGGAGACTCTTTTCTTGAGTTACATAATTAATGTAATTTTTCTCATTTATATAAACTTATATTCTCTTCCCAATAAGGTCTTAAAAATAAAAATTTAAATTTTTAACTATTAAAGTATTCTTATGAGAGATTTATATATGTGATTTACATGCTCACTTTCTATTGCACTGGAGTGACATATTGAAGTGTTCCATTCACCCAGAAAAAAGGGAAGATCTATGAAACTACAATTTCATTTGAATTATGTTTGATTATTGAGCTGGAATTTCTTTCACTTGATGCACTGTTCTTTTTTACCCTTTTGATTGAGATTTTAGGTTCAATTACATTATAATACAAACTTCCTAATATGCATGCATTATCAATTATTTTCATAAAATTATTTCTCATAATATGATTCAAACTACCATCAAACCATAACGCTAATTTTTTTTAAGAAAAAGGTAAAAATAATCAATAATTATTGAGTATATTTGAAAGAAATAAACCAAATATATATATTTGAAAGAAATAGTTAATGACTATTGAGTATCAACTTTGAATTCTCCATAAATTAAATGGAAAACTTAACTTCAGTCAAAAGTCACTAAAACACTACTATGGCAATTTGTACTATCTCTACATGTCAAGGTGACCGTGAATTTGATTTTTCTTCTTTTGCCACTTAATGATATGATCATTAAGTTATATCCTGGAAACAGAATGACCATGAGAACGATTTTTAATTGGAGCTAGAAAGAAGGTGAACTTGCTTGCCCAGCCTTTGTGGGAGTAATCACAATAATGCTTTCATCCATTAATTATCATTAATACATTGCCCCTATTTTCTCTAAAAGGAACTTTTAACCAATCCCTAAAAAGGGTTCCTTGACATTGTGTGATACTTTGAGTAATTTTCTTGTTTTCTTGCAATGAAAGTACTTTGCATATCATCGTGTACAAAACAAGCTAAGTGATTATAATATAATTCACCATCTTTTTCCCTTTTAACCTAGAAGGATGATTGATCATACATCATAGTTGGTAGGCAAATTCGTCATGGCATTCACCCTCAACATTTTTCTTTCTTTTGTGTTTTTTTTTTTTTTTCGAACAGCAATATTTTGTTAAACTCTTCCTAGAATATCAATGCAAAAGGAGACATACACAATAGGAACTAGGGTCCCCACGCCATTGTACTAGGTCTAATCCTACCCAATAAACTCCTATATATACACATATAATGACAAGTAATCTTTTTCAAGCGGCTTGCCAATACGACCACCACCGTCCACACTCACTACAAACATGAAATACACATAGAAAGATTCGAGCATGAGACCGTATACTAATTCACGCGATTCCAAATTTGCCCTAACAGTATTCCATCGAGTATGTTAAATTTTGGACAAGACCAGATGAGTTACGAACATGGTGTAAAATTGGGAATCTATAACAATACGTTTACGCAGGATTTGACGTTTTGACAAGAACTAGGATGACAAGAACAAGAATTGTACTAATATTCTTTCTTTATGTCATGGCAAAACAACCAACACATCTTGTTTAAGATGTCCATTCAAAGTAAATAGTTCTCAATGTTTGGTAAGGAAACAGCCATAAACAGCAAGACATTCATAAATTTCTATTCCTTGTCCTTTCCAAGATACAAGCATAAAATGGAGCGGAAAGTGAGACTTTGTGCTAACCAACCCCTTTTGGACTGACTTCCCTCATCCTCTGCACTTACAACTAGTGGATGAAGACAGTAAACTTTCAATCGTGTTGAAATTTACTTGAATTAGTCAAATCGAAACCAAACCAAACTAACAGTTGAGTCTCTTAATATAGGGATGGTATTTTTGGAAAAATTTTAAATAAGGGATGAATACCGTAGCGCATGAGATCAACATTTTCTACATATTTCTTTTTGGAAAGTCACATAGATTATGAATAATAAGCCGTGATGTCAACATGACAAGAGGTGGTGAATATGATAATTCAGAGTGAAAATTGAAAGATACACCACAGCTAACAATTAATTAAGGCTATTCAAACATGTTTCACACCGAGGCATGGACAAAGCAAATCATCAAGCAATGGGAATCTATATCATTTAAAAGAGAGAATCACATGACGACATTTTTTCGCACCGATGAACACGTTTAATCCCTGCACATTACGAAAAGCAATTAATAAAGTAAAGCTTTGCGTTATGATTAAAGTTTATATTCTCCTCAATAATAGTAGTTCAATGTCAATGCCTGTTACAGGGGTTACCTTTGTTTGATTCTTTATGATCATTGACAAAAAGATAAAATTAAGGGATGTAATTTGGCTGTAGCTCGAGTTATAAAACAAAGTTATTGTGGATCAACCCTACAAAACCTCATTGATGACTTGAAGTTTGATCTCAACGTATGCTTTATGTTCTTGATCTAAACCTCATTGACTCGTTCACTTTGAGGAAAAGTAATTTATGGTTTATGTTCTTTGGTTCAATCTAAACGTATGGGACTTCAAAGTCTATGAGCCAAGAACCAATTCAGCGCGGGACCTTAAATGCTGCTTAAAATAAAAAGTAACTGGACATTAAATTGCTTATAAATCCGCTGTAATTTTCATCTCCGATTAAAAATAGACTTAAAGGAAGGCTTTTAGTGCATCCAAGAACATGGATTCGATTTTTATTCTTGCTTGTGAAAGAAAAAGTAAGAATCAGTAATGCTTGTGATGGAAGAAATAAGACGAAATAAGATTCTTGATTTAATATACCACCAGACTTTGCTTTATTTGGTGAGCTATCAGCTTTTCTTAGCGCAGATTAGACGGCATTATCTCCTTTATCTAATCACAAGATGCCCCAAGGTCCACCAAAAAAAAAAAGAGAGAGAGACATTGATCAATTAAATCAAAACATGAACCACTCACTTGATAACTAGTATGTAGTAGATTTAAATATTCAATTACTACTACATAATTCTTCTTAAACAAAGCAATTAATTGAACCAAAATAATAATATTGAAATAATAACACTAGAACAAGATTTTTGTCTTACCAAATTCTTGAGAATAGTTCTTTTTATTTTAATAAATCTAATAACTTTTTTTCAAATTAAAAACTATTTAAAAACTTGAAAGTTATTGTAATGATAACATAAATGTTCACAAAATTTTTTCAATCAATTAGTATAAATCTCTTTGTTATTAATTATATATATATATATAATAAAAATAAAGATAAAAATTTTTCTTTATAATTCTAAAAATTATAAATATATAGAAATTAAATTTTAGAGATTTCAATATAATTATAACAAATATAAATATTTCAAAATATTTCAAATTTTAGATAAATCAAATTTATATCATTTGATAAGTTAAACTAATTAAAATTTAAAATGTAATACTAAATTTTTAAAATAGTGAACAAAATTTACAACTTAAAATTAATATGTAACAAATTATACTTTGTTACTAATTTATTTATTTTTTTTAAAATTATATATTCTCATTTGTTAAACAAAATTTTTTTCAAAACAAATTCCTAATTACTAATATAATAACTCAACATCTACTTATTTTATAAAAAGTATTAAGAAAATTAAAACAAAAAACTTCTTATTTAATTAATACAATCTCAAATTTAATTTTATCATTAAACTAATTACAAGTAGTTACTCAGTTTTTATATTACTATTAGGAGTTTTTGTAAAGGGACCATACCGAAAAAGTTAATGAAACAAATTTCAATATGGACGCCCCCACAGAAACACAATTATTCAGAAAGAAGCCAACCCCGTAAGCCCCCACATGACCCACACTGCTCTTCCATCTCTTCATAGCAACCCCTTTGGAAAGAAAGTCCAATTATTTTAGTCAATTCTAAGGAAAGCTTGCCATACTTGTTCTTTCCTTCAATTGAAGATCCCATTTTAATCGACATCGGAGAAAATTTGCAACTTTTGGCAGCATCCTGATTCCTTGTCTTTGTTATGACATGATCCTATGTGGGATGCTTGTTAACCGGCTGGTCACCGCCTGCGGCCAGAAGGCAATGCAGTTTAGAGGAAGTCATATTTTAACGGATCATTTTTCAGGCATATAGATCGTTCTTGTTGCCTGAATTGAGTAAAAAGAGACTACTCATAAAAGGTTTAGTTATTGCTAATCACATGTGGAAATTCTTTTAATCACGACCCTAAAGTCCATACTCACAAATTGCATAATTAATATCAATATTTACATAATAAATTCTTTTTTCTATTAAGAAATTAATTAGACCATGAAATATACAATTAAAATATTTTTCTTTATTCTTATAAATCTAACACTCTCTTTCCATAATAAATATCGCATGGGCAGTAAATATTTGGGTCAATGATTCGACTATGCAAACATGCAATTTATTTAACAGTCTTGCCTTTGTTAATTTAATAAAACTTTCATTAAATTTATACGTATTTATCACATTATTTATGTTGTTACTAAATTATTTTAACAGGAAAATTTAAATATGTAACTTTACATAGTGGCTAGAACAAGAAAAGGCCTGTTTCCTTGATATGTCAGGCTCAATTCTAGACACAATGGGTTTAATTCCGATGGTCTATAGCTGCTTTGGATCCAAACCAAACATTTATTAGGCTTTGATATCAAATTTTTCAGAGACTCATTTCTAACCCACGTACCAAGCGCATGTTGGGTTGAATATATGATGAGTTATGTAACAAAAACTTTGATGATGCAAATGTGTGCCAAGTGGCAACTCAACCATCCATGTCAGCATGACATCATCCCACTTGCCTCGGCACAGAAGAATCTTGTTCAGTAGGAGGACAGACAGGTAATTAGCTGTTCCATGATCCTGTAATCACTAATCAAATCCTGAAATCGGATTCAGACATACAAACATAAACACAGTGTCAGAAACCCCTAGCAGGGAGTCTCACTGGCAGAGTCAAAACCAGACCTAACAAAGTCTCCATCAGGTATGTACCCAAAAAAATATGAAAAATCTCCATCATGCGTATGTATACATATGGATAATCTGCTGCGTGTAAAAGGTTTCTTTCTTTTATATAATTGCTTTGTTTCTAATAGGAATTATTTATCATGGTCTTTGGAATACATCTCAACGAGCACCATTAGACTTAGTTGCTGGGCTTTGCATAGAAATGATCTTTGAATATATAACAAAAATGGGTCCAGGCATGTATGGATTATAGATTCTTACGGAAAATTACAGCTTTTTTGCTGTCTCTGGGTATCCCCAAATTCTCTCTCTCTCTCTCTCTCTCTCTCTCACACACACACACACACACAAAGGAAGAAAAGGGAAAAACTTTGTCATCTCAATTCTATGGGTTGCCCTTCATGTTCTTTTTTTCCAATTCCATCCAATCAAGTGCAATTATTGGGAGAAAAATTTGTATATTTCCGTCATCTTTGAAGGTGCTTTTGTGGATATTGGAAGAAAAATAGATATGTTTGATTTATTGTTGTTGACGTAACATCCATAAAGCAAGATGAAAGCCTATTGTGAAACTCCCTGGAAATAGTTTTTAGAAAGAAATGTGGACGGAAATTGGCTTAGTTTTGGTTCTTTTGGTTTTGGAATGGAAAGGAAAAGCTGTAAAAGTACCCAACTTTATCAAAAGAGCCGAGGAAGTGATTGAGGCTCATATTTCATGGGAAAAATTGCCACGCCGCCATGAATCAACAATATTATAGCAAGGAAATGTACTGGGGTTTTGATATGTTCTGTATTGGATTGATTCAGTAGCAGATGTTAGAGTTGAATTCTTGATTGTTTAATTGGTTTGATTATGCATTTCCACCAATAGAAAAAAATTGTAGCTTGTTTTAGCTTTTAAAATTGAAGGCCCATGTTTCTCTGGCTGTAGTGATGGTACTGAATTTCTTGATTGCAATGAAAATGTTGTTTGAGGCTGTTTCATTCATATTAAATAATGATTTAGGAATTGAACTATCTTAAAGTACCCTCTGCCAATGTTTTTCTATGTATTTATATCATTTCCTGTATAAATAGCATGTGAGATAACTTATGCTTCACCATAATCTCACCCATCTCTATCATTTCCAGTTGGATGACAAGTAGAAAAAGGAGAAAATCCAACTTAACATGAAAATTTTCGGTTAGAAAGAGTTTAAATCAATTAAATTGCCCTCTAATTTTTGCTCAAAATAGAACGAAATAATGAGAAAAGATTCATAATTCTAATTTTAGTAAAATTTACAATTAAGGTTTTGTTATTGTTGTGTATTGTGGGCACCAAAAATTCATATATCAAATTCAAGTATTGTTACTTGCCACCCACTTATTCAGGGTAGCATTAAGATGGGGACACTGACAAGGATTAGCAATTAATTCGGTGGATTTTTACATGTAGGAATTTGTTTAAGGTTTTTTTTTTTTTTTTTTTTTGAGTTTTTGTTACTCTTCTATTTCCTTTTGACATGGAATAGGACTTATGTGCTTGGTATGCAGAAATGTTCTTGACCGGGTTCGTAGGCTCCCAAATTCCAAGG
The DNA here is from genome assembly GCA_037832385.1 of Rhizophora apiculata. NCBI lineage: Eukaryota > Viridiplantae > Streptophyta > Magnoliopsida > Malpighiales > Rhizophoraceae > Rhizophora > Rhizophora apiculata. The sequence goes on along the minus strand of CM075433.1, from coordinate 7,892,443 downwards.
TAAGAAGCTGGTCTGTGATTGTGATGGATGGGTTGCTTACTGGTAAGAAGGTACGAGGTTTCCTGACTTGATTCTTTGTTTGTAAATAGTAAACTTGACGTGTTGCAGAAACGTGATTGTTAGATGTACTAAAAGGCTAAACATGAGTAATTAATCGTCTTAATAATACAATGTGTGAATTAGGGTCTGAGGCATATTCAATTTATCGAGTGCAAGTAACTTTTCAATACTGTAAGAAGAGGAAAAAACAGCATGCTTCCATTTTCACAGGGGATCCTAGCCTCCAATACATATACTGGGACATTGAAATTGACCTTAGTTTGCTTCAGGAAGTGTAACTCTCAAAGTTGTTTCCATTCAACCTTTATTTTTTGGTACGTGAAATTGAATGATCAAATCAACTCAACCCAAATATCGAAAAGAAGACATAAATGAATTTCCTTTTACATCCCTTTATGAATATCAAAGTATATTTTCGTAAGTTTCTGATGGAATTATAACTCATTACCTTTAAATAAAAGTTTGAGTTCCTAATATATATTCAAACAATTTTATCAATCAACGACATTAATTTCTTATTCTATTGTTAATTTAAAAAAAAAAAACTTTCTTAAACTTTTTAAAAATTATTAGAATATAAAAATTAAATATTAAAAATTTTAATATAATTATAATATATATAAATATTTAAAAAACTTAAAATTTTAAACAAATTAAATTTATATCATATAATAAATTATATTAATAAAAATTTAAAATATAATATTAAATTTTAAAATAATAAATAAAATTTAAAATTTAAAATTATTAAGTTAAATATTATATTTTTTTATTAATATATTTATTTTTTAAAATTATATATTCTTATTTATTAAATAAATTTTTTTAAAAATATATATTAATTATTAATATAATGTTATGACATTTATTTACTTTATAAAAAATATAAAAAAAATTTAAAAATAAAATTTTATATTTAATTAATATAATCTCAAATTTACTATTATTATTAAATTAATTATCAGTGATTACTCAATATTTTCGTTACCATTAGAAGTTTTTGTAAAAAAAAGTAAAACTTTACCTAAAAAGTTAACGGAAGAAACTTCAGTATGGGTGCCCCCACAGAAAGACAATTATTCTGAAAGAAGCCAACCCCATAAGCCCCCGCTTGACCCACACCGCTCTTTCATCTCTTAATGGCAACCCCTTATGAAAGAAAGTCGAATTATTTTAGTCAATTCTAAGGAAAGCTTGTCATACCTTTTCTTTTTTGTCCTCCAATTGAAGATTCCATTTTAATTGATATCCGAGAAAATTTGCAACTTTTGGCAGCATCCTGATTCCTTGTTTTTGTTACGACATAATCTTACGAGGGATGTTTGTTAACCGGCCAGCCACCGCCTGCTGCCGAAGAGCGATGCAGTTCAGAGAACGTCAAATTTTACAGATTAGAGATGCCGTCCAATCCATCAAAAAATATGTTCTTAGTTCTGAATCTGGCATCGAACTGTTCCGTGTTCTGTCTCAAAACCAGAATTATTTTTACTATTGTTCTTATTCCTTTTTTTTATAGTTCTTTCTCAAATCCCACAATGTGAAAACCTTCTGAAACACAGTATTTGTTCTAGCTTAAAGGTTTTAGAATAATTTCAGCGATAACCACTGTGATTAGTGTGAACGTGAGTGTGATTAAAGTAACCACAATGGCTATTAGTAAGGTATTTTGTTAATAATGTGTTAGCGCCATTATATGATCTAAATATAATAATATTTTGTTATTATAAATGTTTCCTTCTGTCCTGATTCTTACAGCTTTCTAGTTACTGATATTATTTTTCAGGCATATAGATCGTTCTTGTTGCCTAAATTGAGCAACAAGAGACTACTCATAAAAGGTTTAGTTATTGCTGATCACATGTGGAAATCCTTTTAATCACTAATAATCGACCCACAAGTCCATACTCCACTGATTCTGAAAACCTCCATGGCATGCTGCAAAGCCTCTTGTGTTTTTTTTTTTTTTTTTTTTTAAGCTTTATTGGCTACGAAATCAGTGGACTCACAAACTGCACAATCAATATCGATATCAATAGTTGCTTTGGATCCTCAGACTCAATTCAAACCCACACATCAAGCGCATGTGGGGTTGAATGTATGCTGACTTCTGTGGTGTAACAAAAACTTTGATGATGTAAATGTGTGCCAAGTGGCAACTCAACCATCCATGTCACCATGACATCATCCCACCTGCCTCGGCACAGATGAATCTTGTTCAGTAGGAGGACAGACAGGAAATTAGCTTTTCCATTAACCCGTAATCACTAATCAAATCCTAAAATCAGATTCAGACACACAAACATAAACACAAAGTCAGAAACTCTTAGCAGTGAAGTCTCAATCAGGTATGTACCCACAAAAAAAAAGGAAAAAAAAATCTCCATCATGCGTATATATACATCCTGTTGATCTGATGCATGTAAAAAGTTTGTTTCTTTCGTATAATTGTTTTGTTTCTGAGGCGAATTATTTATCATGGTCTTTGGAGTACATCTTAACAAAGCACTATTAGACTATTAGTTGCTGGGCTTTGCATAGAAATGATCTCTGGACAAGGAGCTAGAAGATACAGATGAAGACCTGGACTTCAGGGCTCTTGAAGATGGATTTTGTAAGCTATAACACTGTTTTCCTTATAGAGGCCATTAAGGTGTTATCAGTTCAGACGTTCAGAAGGTCCATTTACCGAATGACTGATCCGTGGATCCACAATTGTTGACTTATGTTTTTACATGCCATTTGAATTTTGAAGAGTTGGGACCACATTTTGACGGCACTGTACTGGAGGCAATCATCATAACAACAGTTGTAGGTGGGGGGCCCAGCATTTTCCTGTTCGGCATCATCCATACCATTTTAGCCCCATTGTCCACCCATTGTTCCAAGGCAAGGACTTCCAAGTAAATATTCTCTGGACAAGTTGCCACAGGAGCATCAACTCCTAGTTATCTATCAACTTGTGGCACCAAGTGATTAAAATCTTCCCAGAAAGCAGTGAAAGTCCGATGATCTTGGTTTTATATGCTATATTTATCAAAATTTGACCGTTCCATGGCTAAAACTAGTTGAATTGGTGGATATAATTCTCTTTATTTTCGTTTTGAGTGTCAGGCTGTGATAACTCCTCAATTGCTTTCTCCACGTATTGAGCCAGACATTCATAAAGCAGCTGCAGATTGGATCATTTCTGCACTTAAAAGGGGCCCAATGAACACTCTACTTTATCTGAGCAAGTATAACTAGTTGTTGTGCAGCAACTTAGTTCATTAGTCAGCTATTGGTGGTGCTTTTCTCTTTTTTTTTTTTTTTTTGGGGTCAAATTTTTCATTTTTAATTTAATTTATTTTCCTTTCTTGTTTCAGTTTTTCGGTGGAGTTGGATTGTATGCCCTGCCTTTCGTCTCGTTGTTGTATTCTTTGTATTTGAATCCTCTATTTACTTTAAAAATATTATTTATTATTACTGACGCTTATAATAACACAATTATGAAATTAAATTTATATAATTAATTTTATTTAAATTTATAATTTAAAATTTTATTGTTATTATTTTTATAATTACTAAAGGTGTTTTTGAACACAAAATTAGTAAATAAATTATTTATTATTTTTATTTCTTTATTTATATATATATATTTGATGGCGCATTTGTTTTTTTTTTTTTTTATTTGGACGTTTCAAGCTCTTTGTTAACAACAATCATATTTTACATGTTAGAACCCTTTCACTGTTTTGAATTATTAAGAGCCCATTGTGTTGACTCACGAGTGGCACGACACAAGCAGTTGTTTTCCTTTTTTCACCTACTACGTAATTCATTACACGCCATGAGCTCGATTTGAATTTAAGACTGCCAAATCCGAATTTCGAGTTAGTGGGTGAAATTTCTTTTCATCCCCAAAGTAGAGTACTTGTCAAGAGGGTCCACCACCGTACCACATGCTGTGGGACACCCTTTGATTAAACTTGTCAAGAGGAATGGCTCCCGACTTACCAGTACTCAATTAAACTCACTTTTTAAAATATCTTTGGCAACGAGTGATATTAAAGATTAGCCACTCAGATTAGCCTGAGGTTCGAATCCCAATCTCTTCATCCTCTCTTTTTAGACTAAATACCCTCCTAAAAGACATAAATGAAAACATATATATATTTTTTCATTAATATAATTTAATTATAATTATTAATTATTATATATTAAAATATTTAATAATAATATAATTATATATATTTATAAATTTAAAATGTAGACTCGACGTCTCAATATCAGACAGCTAGGGAGGCATTGGGGCTTGGCACCCTATGCTTGCCCCCGTGGGAGGCTAAACGCCTAGTACTTCCCTTCCATGGCGTAGAATTTTATGCTACCAGCATCATTCCCCAGCTTCAAAAAATCCCCAGCCACAAATGATTTATTGCAAACAATTGGATGATAGTCAACTCGATATGACTAGTTGAATAATTTTTCTTTTTTCATTTATTAAAAAATATTAAAATATAAGTTATTTAATAAATCAATTATTTTTATTTTTATAAATTTTTTATTAAAATTATAATTTAAGATTTTAAAAATAAAAATTTAAATTATTAATTTCCCAAGTGTTTTTCGAAGTACTAGCTAATCCTATATTAAGTACAAACTCAAGACGATTTGGTGAGTTGTCACGGGTTGGAGGCTTGATTATCCTTAAAATCGAGCCATAAAGTAAGCTTTGGGATTGTTTATATGGGATTCTTTGTCAGAAAAAATAAAAATACAAATAAAAGGTGCTGTAAGCTTACACCAAAGCAAGCATTTTTTTTTTTTTTTTTTAACTCAAACAATCGGAATAATTTGATAAGTTTCGTCTACGGGAATGCTCTGGTTGATTGCAAGCTCAGGCTACCGAGTTGAGATTGCAGCAAATATCCAATCATCCCATGAGCATCGTTTGGATATAATAACTCTTAATATCACTCAACATGCACCGCATTGAATGAAGGGACAGTAATCTGTATTACAAACAGTCTCCATCTCTTGGGAATTACCGGAACAATTGTATCCTCGATTTTACGCAAATTTAGTATATATAACTTGAGCTCCTCGAAACAAAAAAAAATTTTGATTCTTGAATCATTTCCATAAGTGAGACCCACATGAAATAACACAAGATTATAATTTGGAGTGACAACGAAGCAATCTTGTCGGGTAAATTGGCTTAAACCCCTCAAAACCTTCCGCAATTGCATGATTTCATCGTAGAAATCATGCAATATTGCAATGCCTTTTTGACATTTTAATGCCTAACTTAGTCCTCTAGCTGAGTGCATATGTAGTAGGGATATATTCATTCTAAAATGGCATCAAAACTTTTGACCGCCGACAGAATAGGAAAGGAAATATGAGAAAAAAGAGGATTGCATCTACATTTCTTGCTTAAAGAGCTGTTGGAGCAGTTAACTGATAAGTCTTTCAACTATTATGAAATTGATTAGAGATTAAAGTCGCAACTCTAGTGTTTATGCACATCCCCCGGCTAACTTGCAATGCAGATTGTTGACTATGATGCCTAAATAGGAGGGTTATGGAGTAGGATACGGTCTAATCATGTGAAGTGAAGCAAGACACAGAGCTTTCCTTGTCACTGGTATCGAATCATTCTCGATTAATTTCATTTTACCAACCACTGTACGGCCATACGCAAGGTGACGCAAGAAGTTTCTTAGACGAGCCTACAAAAAGTTTCATGCGATCGTTGCTGCATATCTGTACTCATTTCACACATGATGACGACAATTAATAACGAAGATTCCAAATGTACCATCACGATCGTGACAAAGCACTTTACCAGTATATATAATCAATTATTTTTTATAATATTTGAGTTTATATTATTAAATTTAATTTAAAGTTATATAAATTAAAAATTAATATTAAAAAAATAAATAATTAAATTATAAATAAATATTATTAGTGTTTAATATATAAATACTTAATTGATGAGTAAAATTTAATGTTTATATTATTGTGTATATTTTTTTAAATTATTATAATATTTTATCGTATCAATAAAATTATAAATATTTATACAAACTATATAATAGTAATATTAGCATTAGTTTGATCTAGAGCCACTATTAGAGCCAATCACATAATCTAGTCATATAAGAATTTATTCGGATCGAGAAGCAGAGAAGAGGTGAGCTGCAACCCGTTGCCACCAGTTACCACCTGCGAATCTACTCGTTTTCGGCGACCATGTGTCCCAAGGAAGAGAATTACATGTGAAAAGAAAAGGGACAATCATATTTATTGATATGATAATCATAAGTGTAAAGAAAAGAAAAAGAAGAGGAAGACAAAAAATTAAAAAAAAAAAAAGTACATAAGGGATAACGGTGAAGCATTTAATAAAAGAAGAAAAATCTAAATTTAAAGAGGATTTTATATAATATATTTAAATTCCCTAATGCGGAAAAATATATATGACTTTGAAAGACAAGAAATAGCCTAAACACACAAGTCAAAATTAGTCCACCCACAATTCCTCTGAATGTTTCAACTAGTGTTTTAGGCATTCCAGCTGGAAAGAGGAATAGGGTAACTAGCAACAAATTGACCGGTTGATGAATAGGCTGATGACGATGGCAAGACAGCAGCATCAACGTAGTCCTCCATCTGATTTGTCGGCAGCTGAGGTTCATGCGAGCGAGGAACGGATGGAAGACATGGAAGTCCAGCAAGTGGGTCAAGCAGCTCTGCCAATTGTGATGAAGATGAAGAAGAAGATGGCATTCCATCAACATTTCCTTCTATCATCTCACACAGTTTTGGCATCATGGGTACCATAGCTTGGTTGTCATTATAAGGCATTGCTGTGATACATTGGTCAGTGACTTCATCTCCAATATAATGTGGACCTGCTGCCACATTGCTCAAGACTTGGTCTTCTGAGTTTGAATCAATATGTTGGGGGAGATACGGCAAGGACCATAAAGATGGATTATTGGGTGGAGGTGATAGGGATTGTGGGATCGAAGTGGATGGAAAATTGCCCAAATCAACATTGAAATTGTAGGGAATTTGGTTGAACTCGAAGTCTTCGTGATGACTCAAGCTTGGTAGCATTGAATCTGAGGAGGTAAGGTAGAGCTGGTCTTGTTGATGAGCACTTATAGTGAAGTTAGGGTTTGCATTCGAGGAGAAGATAAAATCTTCCCCAGAATCTTCATTGGAACTATGCAAATCAGTAAAGTTGACTAAATTGGAAACATGATCATGAGAGGTGAGCTTCTTCTTTATGTTTGAATTCCAAAAGTTCTTCACCTCATTGTCTGTTCTTCCTGGTAAATGCCTGGCTATCTGTGCCCACCTATAATTTGAAGGGAAAAATGCACATATACTTAAATGGGAAAGAAATTTCTACGCAAATATGATTACGATGTCAATAGCATGTTAATGGTCCAAACAATGATAATTGAATACAAACAACCGAGATTTGCCTGAAAGGATTCCTCATCATGAAAAATATAATAAAAAAATTTTAAAAAAATCAATACAGATGGAGAATATGATGATAGATAGATAAGATAGGTATGATGTATATACTTGTTGCCTAGTATGCTATGGAGTTCAATGATGAGTGCTGCTTCTTGGGGAGAGAAACCTCCGCGCTTGAGGTCAGGTCTGAGATAGTTTATCCATCTCAATCTACAGCTCTTTCCACATCTCTGCAGCCCTGCAGAAATGAATATAATAGGCAAGAAAAAAAAGAAAAGAAGAAAAAGAAGAACTGAGTGGTTTTATGGAATGAAATGTATATAAAATAGAAAGGACCATTCTTCAACACTCAGAAAATTTTGTACAATGTTGTACATTTGTGTGTATGTGTGTGTGTGGAGCAGAGAGGAAAGAAATAAAGAGTGAGTACCTGCATGTTTTGGAACTGAGCTCCAGCAGCCATGGCCATAGGTGGATATGTAGTTGATGAGCTTTTCGTCTTCCTCTGGTGACCACAGCCCTCTCTTCACATTCATTTTGTTGCAGCATGAGTGATGCCCCATCTCTCTCTCTCTCTCTCTCTCCCTCTCTCAAATCAGTATGGCAGGCCAATGGCAGACTACAATCAGCTATTGGGTATTGCTACGAGACACAGTAAATAAACACGAACATCAACACAATTATATAGACTCCCAATTATTTTATTTAATTATAATTATTAATTTTAATTGACAGATCTTTTCATACCTAAGAGTCTATATCCTGTGCTTGTATTGCTCTAAACATTACGTGGGAATGATGGGATGCACTGAACCATACACGAGTCACACTTGCACCTTTGTGGTTCCCGTCCCTATACTCGAGAGGCTCCACCTTGGACCCATCCAAATTTAACAATGGGTCAAAATAACAATTTAATAGAACCTATAATAGTTTTTCTCAGTTTTGTTTAGGCCCACCATGGTGAAGTGAACCAAATTTACTTAAAATTTTTTTGTCCGTATATAATTGATATATAAATAAATAGGATACGAAATTTTCGTACTATTTTAATTTATATAAAGTGAAGTAACCTTACATTATAATGGAATTAATCATTTAATATTAATTTTTTAGAATTCATATACAATGTTTGATGTATATTGTTTCATGAGTGACATATAATTCCAATAAAAATTTTTAAGAATGAGAGTGAAATAAACAAGAGAAATTATAAAATTCTGATAAAATGTATTTTTTAAAATCAATTTTACTATTACAAGTATAATTATAATTACAAATTATAATTAAAATTTTAAAAAAATGATTATAAGAAATAATTATTTGCTTTAGGCATTTGCACCCAACAAATGGCAATTGGAATTTAAATATACCTTTTAAAGGTAAAGAATCTAAGACAACTTTTAATACAAATCAAAAATTGTCATTGGGCAATTGGACCCATCAAAATGAATACTATCAAACTTCAATACAAACCGTGGACTGCGTGCAATTTTGCTGCAGATGATGGCTCATTTTTTGGTCAGAAAAATGTGTGAAGATTATTCCTATTAGAAAAGATGGGTCAATATCAGTAACAACCATTTCTTTACCTACTAATCCACAAAAATTTTCCTATTTCATTTTTTTAATTTATTATTATTTTTTTTTTTTTCATTAGGAGACTCATTTCTTGAGTTACATAATTAACGTAATTTTTCTCATTTAGATAAACTTCATATCCTCTTTCCAAAAATTAGAATATGGGATTTCAAAAATAAAAATTCAAGTTTTTAACCACTAAAATATTCTTATGAGAGATATAAATATATGTGATTTATATGCGCTCTTTCTATTGCACTGGAGTGATACATTGAAGTGTTCCATACGCCCAGGAAAGAAGGAAGATCTATGAAACAATAATTTCATTTGAATTATGTTTGATTATTGAGCTGGAATTCCTTTCACTTGATGCACTATTCCTTTTTACCCTCTTAATGGGGATTTTAGGTTCAATTACATTATAATACAAACTTCCTAATATGCATGCACTTTCAATTATTTTCATAAAATTCTTTATCATAATATGATTCAAACTACCATCAAACCATAACACTAAAACTAAAAATAAAAATAAGAGGTAAAAATGACCAATAGTTATTAACCATGATGGATAGCTGTTGTCTAGTATTAATAGCTGAAGCAACCAATAATATTTGCAAAAGTTACTAGTTACAAGATTTAATGACAAAATTACTCAAATTCTTAATTTCAAGTATAGGTTTAAATTTTTAATCTTTTAAAACCAAATATATGTGTGTGCGTGTGAAAGAAATAGCTAATGAATATTGAGTACCAACTTTCAATTATTTATAAATTAAACCGAAAACCTAACTTCAGTTTAACGTCGCTAAAATTTTACTATGCCAATTTGTACTATCAGTATATATCAATGTGACCGTGAATTTGATTTTTCTTCTTTCGGCACTTGGTGATGTGATCATTAAGTTATATCCTGGAAACAGAATGAACATGAGAATGATTTTTAAGCTAAATCCTTTTACTATAACAATGGGCAGGCAGCTAGAAAAAAGGGTGAACTTGTTTGCCCAGCCATTCTGGGAGTAATCTCAATAATGCTTCCATCCATTTATTATCATTAAGACATTGCTCCTATTTCCTCTAAAAAAGGAACCTTTAACCAATCCCCAAACAGGGGTCCTTGACATTATTTGATACTCTGAGTAATTTTCTTGTTTTCCTGCAATGAAAGTACATTTGAACAGCAATATTTTGTTCAACTCTTCCTAGAATATCAATACAAAAAGAGACTTATACAGTAGGAACCAGGGTCCACACGCCATTCTACTATGTCCAATCCTACCCACTAAACTCCTCTATATAAATATATATATACACACATATAATAAATAATCTTTTTCAAGTGGTTTGCCAATATGACCACCACCGTCGACACTTACTTTAATCATGGAATGCACATAGAAATATTCAAACATGAGACGATACTCTAATTCACATGATTCCAAATTCGCCCTAACAATATCCCATCGAGTATGTTAAATTCTGGACAAGATCAGTCAAGTTACCAACCTAGTGTAAAATTGGGAATCTATAACAATACATTTATGCAGGATTTCAAGCTTTTGACAAGAACGAGGATGATAAGAACAGGAATCGTACTAATATTCCCTCTTTATGTCATGGCACAACAACCAACATATCTTGTTTAAGATTTCCATTCAAAAGCAAATAGCTCTCAATGTTTGGGAAGCAAACTGCCATAAATAGTAAACCATTCCAAAATTTCCATTTCTTGTCCTTTTCAAGGTACAAGCATAACATGGAGCTGAAAGTGAGACTTTGTGCTAACCACCCCTTTTGGACTGACTTGTCTCATCCTCTTTCTACTTGCAGCGGGTGGATGAAGACAGTAAACTTTCCAATCATGTTGAAATTTTCTTCAATTAGTAAAATTGAAACCAAACCAAGCTAAGCCTATGAGTATAGGGATGGTATTTTTGGAAATATTTTTAAGAAGGGATGAATACTATTTATGAGATCAACATTTTCTAGATATTTCTTTTTGGAAAGTTACATAGATTATGAATATTAAGCCGTGATGTCAACATTACAAGAGGTGGTGAATATGATAATTCAGATTGAAAATTGAAAGTTACATCATAGCTAACAATTAATTCAGGCTATTCAAACATGTTTCACACCAAGGCATGGACAAAGCAAATCATCAAGCAATGGGAATCTATATCATTTAAGGGAGAGAATCGCATGATGCCAATGAACACGTTTAATCCCTGCACATTACCAAAAGCAATTAATAAAGTGAAGCTTTGCGTTATGATTGAAGAATATATTCTCGTCAATAATTGTAGTTCAATGTCAATGCCTATTGTAGGGGTTACCTTTATTTGATTCTTCATGATCATTGAAGACAAGATATTTTAAGTAACGTAATTTGGCTATAGCTTGAGTTATAAAAACAAAATTATTATGGATCAACCCAATAAAACCTCGTTGATGATTTGGAGTTTGATCAACAAATTCATACGTTCATGTTTATATGTATGTATCCATGCACCTATTTTTATATACAGAAAGACTATTTTTAAAACAGAAACTTGTAATATGTGGGTTGTAATAAAGTAACCTTACTATTACATTAAAGTTTGTTTACTTTAGGGAAAATTCACGTATGGTTTATGTTCTTTGGTTCAATCTAAACGTATAGGAGTGCAAAGTCTATGAGCCGAGAACCAATTCAGCACTGGACCTTAAATCCTTCTTAAAAAATAATAATACTAATGATAAAAAGAACTGGACATTAAATTGCCTATAAATCCCCCGTAATTTTCATCTCCAGTTAAGAATAGACTTAAAGCAAGGCTTTTAGGGAATCCAAGAACATGGATTCGATTTTTATTCTTGCTTGCGAAAGAAAAAGTAACAATCAGTAATGCTTGTGATGGAAGAAATAAGACTAAATAAGATTCTTGATTTAATATAGCACCAGACTTTTTGCTTTATTTGGTGAGCCATCAGAGGACACTTGCTGTGGCTGATCTTTGTTTTTTCCTAGCTTATATCAATATAATGGCAGCACATGCAATTAGAATGGGAAGGACAACTTACTCCATCATGAGCCTTAAGTTAATTATTCAAGACATGGGAAGTCATAGATTCGAGTTGGGAAAATAATTTATGCCTAAAATCATATGTAGTTGTATATTCTTTGACCTTTTCTCATATTCTACAACATGAGAGTCTCACACTCTCAGTCGCTACTCCTTTACATGCAAAAATGCCTCGGTAATTTAGTGTCTTCTCTTTACAGAAGATTGGTTTTGGTTTGGGTAATTTTCATTGAAAGATTCTAAGGGAATACATGTATACCATTTGTTTTCATCGCACAGATTAGACAGCATTATCTCCTTTATCTAATCACAAGATGCCCAAAGGTCCACACACACGCCCAAAAAAAAAAAAAGGATCAATTAAATCAAAACATGAACCACTCACCTGATATCTAAGATGTGGTAGATTTAAATATTCAATTACTTCAATAAAATTCTTCTTAAACAAAGCAATTAATTAAAACAAGGTGATGATATTGAAATAATGACACTGGAACAAGATTTTTACTGTTCCAAATTCTTGTTGAGATACAGATTTCTAATAACTATTAATATATGAAAACAATACCGTAATCACTCATTGCTCTTTTTGGTGCAATGGGAGATAGTTTTTTTTTTTTTTTTTTTTATAAATCTTATAATTTCTTCTTAAATTAGAATTCATAATTTGAATATAAAAATTTAACTTTTTAATTATTTGATAATTCTAAAATTATTATAATAACTAAATAGATATTTAAATAGTTTTTTCAATTAATTGCTAAAAATTTTTCTATTATTATTAATTTACCTAAAATTTTAAATTTTTTCAAATATTTATATATATTATAATTACAATGAAACCTTATGATTATTATCATATAGAGGTCCGGAGGTTTCAATGTAATTATAATATACATAAATATTTGAAAAAATTTAAAATTTTAAGTAAATTAAATTTATATCATATGATAATTTAAACTAATTAAAACTTAAAATGTAATATAAAATTTTAAAATAATATACAAAATATGAGACTTAAAAATTTTTATGTCAAAATATTAAGCTTTGACACTAATCCATTTACTTTTTTAAAGTCGTACTCTTTCATTTGTTAAAAAGAAATTCCTTCTAAGACAAATCCCTAATTATTGGTATAATGTTGTAGCATCTATTTGCTTCCTGAAAAGGGAATTTGAAAGTAAAACCTTGTACTTAACCAACACAATCACAAATTTACCCTTATAATTAAGCTAATTATAGGTGATTACTTAGTGTTCTAATTACTATTTAGAAGTTTTTGCAGAAGGAGAGCAAAACTTTACCTAAAAGGTTAATGGAAGAAACTTCAATATGGATGCCCCCACAGAAAGACAATTATTCAGAAAGAAGCCAAGCCCATAAGCCCCCACTTGACTCAGACTGCTCTTCCATCTCTTAATGGCAACCCCCTGTGAAAGAAAGTTCAGTTATTTTAGTCAATTCTAAGTAAAGCTTGTCGTACCTGTTTCTTTCCTTCAATTGAAGATCCCATTTTAATTGACATCGAGAAAATTTGCAACTTTTGGCAACATCTTGATTCCTTGTCTTTGTTCCGACATGAACCTACGTGGGATGTTTGTTAACCGGCGGTCATGGCCTGCCGCTGGAGAGCAATGCAGTTCAGAGAAATTCATCTTTCAACGGATTAGAGATACTGTCTGAAACTTTTAAAAATATGTTCGTGGTTCTGAATCTGACATTGAACCGTTCAATGGTGTGATCTGTCTCGAGACCATAATTTTTTTTACCATTGTTCTTATTCAGTTTTTTTTTTTTCTTTTTTAATTCTTTAAGTGAAAACATTCTGAGACACAGTATTTGTTCTGGCTTAGAAGTTTTGGAATCATTTCAGTTATAATCACTGTAGTTAGTGTGAATGCGAGTGTGATTAATCTGTTAGCGCAATTATTTGATCTAAATATAATATTTGGTTATTGTGTATGTTTCCTTCTGTCCTGATCATTACAGCTTTCTACTTACTAATATTATTTTTCAGGCATATAGATCGTTCTTGTTGCCTAAATTGAGCAACAAGAGACGACTCATAAAAGGTTTAGTTATTGCTAATCACATGTGGAAATCCTTTTAATCACTAATAATCGACCCTCAAGTCCATACTCTACTGATTCTGAAAAACTTCATGGCAAGCTGCAAAGTCTTTTTTTAAGGATTATTAGCTACGGAGTCAGTGGACTCACAAATTACACAATCAATATATCAATATCTACATAATAAATAATTATGTTATCTATTACAAAGTCCATTGGACCATGAGGCATACAGTAAAAATAACTTTTTAATTCTTATAAATTTTATGCCCCCTTTTCATAATAAATATCTTATGAGCAAAAAAATTAGGGTCAAGAGAATTTTATTTTTAGCATTTCATTGAAACTTGTTTTTTTTTTTTTAGGCTTTTTGGGTTATGTAGACAATGTTTTTTTATTGATGGAGAATGCTGTCTTTGGAAATTTTTGTTACCTATCAACTATTGGTAATCTGGAAAAACAACATTAAATGCTTGAAATCCCACAATAGATTCTCAGAAATAAAAAGACCTGTTTCCTTGATATGTTAGGCTCAAGTCTAGACACAATGGGTTGAATTCTAATGGTCTATAGCTGCTTTGGATCCAAACTGCAGCATTTATTAGGCTTTGATATCAAATTTTTCAGAGACTCAATTTATACCCAAACATCGAGCACAAGTTGGGTTGAATATATGCTAACTTCTATGGCCCTGTGACGTGTGACAACTTTCATAATGCGAATATGGGCCAAGTGGCAACTCCACCGTCCATGTCAGCATGACATCATCCCACTTGCCTCGGCACAGATGAATCTTGTTCAATCGGAGGACAGATAGGTAATTAGGTTTTACATTATCTTGTAATCACTAATCAAAACCTGAAATCAGATTCAGACACACAAACGTAAATGCAAAGTCAGAAACTCTTAGCAGTGGAGTGGAGTCTCAACGGCAGAGGGAAAGCCAGACCCAACAAAGTCTCCATCAGGTATGTACCCACCAAAAAAAAAATAAGAACAGAAAATCTCCATCATGCGTATATATACATATTGATGATCTGCTGCATGTAAAAAGTTTGTTCCTTTCATATAATTGTTTTGTTTCTAATGGGAAATATTTATCTTGGTCCTTGGAATACATCTTAACAAAGCACTATTAGACTGTTAGTTGCTGGGCTTTGCATAGAGATGATCTTTGAAAACACAATAAATATGGGTCCAGACACATATGGATCATAGCTTCTTCCTGAAAATTACAGCTTTTTGGCTGTCTCTAGGTAGCTCTAAATTTTCTCTCTCTGTCTCTCTCTCCCTCTCTCTCTCTCACACACACATATACACAGAAAGGAAGAAAAAGCAAAATCCTTGTCATCACAATTCTATGGGGTGCCCTTCATGTTCATGTTCATGTTCTTTTTTCCAATACCATCCAATAAAGTGCAATTCTTGGCAGAAAAATTTGTATATTTCCATCATCTTTGAAGGTGCTTTTGTTGATACTTAAAGATAAATAGATATGTTTGTTTTATTGTTGATATAACATGCATGAAGCAAAATGAAGGCCTATTGTGAAACTCCCCGGAAATATTTTTTAGATAGAAATGTGGACGGAAATTGGCTTTGTTTTAATTCTTTTGGTTTTCGAATGGAAAGGAAAAGATGCAAAAGTACCAAACTTTATCAAAAGAGCCAACGAAGAGGTTGAGGCTATAATTCATGGGGAAAAATCACCACGCCGCCATGAAGAAACTCATGGAACAAGTGGTGACATTGATGAGGACACCCCCATTGAATGAAGTGAAAGGACAAGAGGCATGAATCAATAACATCATAGCAAGGAAATGAATTGGGGTTTTGATATGTCCTGTGTTAGATTGATTGAATAGCTGATGCTATAGTTGAATTCTTGGTTCGTTTAATTGATTTTCTATGCATGTTCGCTAATGGGAAAAATTGTGGTTTGTTTTAGCTTTTGAAATTAAAGACCCTTGTTATTGTTGTATACTGTGGACACAAAGCATCCATATGTCAAATTCAAGTACTGTTGCTTGCCTCCCACTTATTCAGTGTTGCATTGAGATGGGGAATTCGACAAGGATTAGCTAATTCGGTGGATCTTTACATTATAGGTATCTGATCGAATAATCCTGTGTTGTTTAAGGTTTTCTTTTTCTTTTCTTTTTGTTTTTTAATTTTTCCTGTTACTCTTCTATTTCCTTTTGACAAGGAATAGGCCTTATGTGCTTGGTATGCAGAAATGCTCTAGACCGGGTTCTTAGGCTTCGAAATTCCAAGGTAAGAAGCTGGTCTGTGAGTGTGATGGATGGGTTGCTAACTGGTTAGAAGGCGTGAGGTTTTCTTACTTGATTCTTTGTTTATAAGTAGTAAACTTGATGTGTTGCAGACGCCTCACAAATATGGGGTTTCAATCATTTATTGTGTACTGAAATGGGTCTTTCTTAATTTTTGCTATTAACGGACCAGCCTCTCTATACCAGGTACCCCCCTCTCTCTCTCTTTCGTCTAACCTGTGTTTGATGGTCTACATTTTTTTTTTTTTCCTTTATTTTTGAGGTTGCCTTTGGGTTTTGGCATGATGAATCGGTGTTTTTATAAAGATTGATGTAACGTTTTAGCTGGACATTGTCTCAAATCCGTTTTTCTTGGAAAAAGTCGCGTCATTTTTCTTGGGGCTGTAGTTGTTGTTGTAGAGGTGGTCCCTTTTAAGGATGTTTTTTTTGGGGAATGTGGGGTCGGCTTTGAGATTTTGGTGCAAAATATTGGACTTTTCCATACGGGAAATATGTGGAGTTGAATTAACCCTATCTTTTGTAATATCTCAAGATATCAATAAACATGGATTTGGTATTGTCTAAATCTTCTTTTTTTTTTTTTTTTGTTTTTGTTTTTTGAGATTCTTTTTGTGTTTGTTTCATCAAAACTCAAAAATCATAAAATTTGGGAGATCGAGAATGGTCCTTTGAACGAATAGCACTTTCCCTTCAATAGAGTATAATTTTATGCTCCAAGCATGATTCCCCCGTCACAAAAGATCCCCAGCCTCAAATGATGCATTGCAAACAATTGGATGATACTTAACTACCTATGGCTGGTTCAATAAATTTCTTTTATTTTTTTACTATCTATTAGGACACTAATTTGACCTTGAGTTACACAAGTTTTCTATATTTTTATAAATCATATAACTCTATTTTTAGAATTAAAATTGAAATCTCGAGGATAAAAATTTAAGTTCTTAACATCTAGAGCATTTCTCAATAAAGTAGCAAATCCAATATTAAATACAAACTCAAAACGATATGGTGAGGTGCACAAGTTGCAAACTCTATTATCCCTTAAAATCGAGCCATAAAGGAAGTGGTAGCCGCAATAGTGAAGCCGTGCTAGCTACTTTGTAATTGTTTGTAAGGGATTCTTTGTCGGAAAAAATTCAAAGGTGCTGTAAGCTTACACCAAAGGAAGCAATTTTTAGGTTAAACTATCGGAATAATTTGATACCGTTCATCTACGAGAATGCTCTGGTTGATTGCAAGCTCAGGCTACCGAGTTGAGATTCTAGCAAACGTTCAATCATCCCATGAGCATCGTTTGGATATAATAATTCTATAACAGACTGTCATAACATTGTTGATTGACCCCTTTTCCTAGACCCACTAATTGAGTGTCTCTACACTAAGGGTTTCAATTATAAAGTGTCCTAAAAAATAAAGTCTTATATTTTATTAGTCGATCTTATATGCCACACACGTTCTTTTAGAAATTTAAAATTTAACCAAGGCTAGTTAAGAAAAATTGGAAATTCTTGATAATCTTATTAATAATAACGAAATAATTTATTATGTTTATATATTGTGACCTTATAAGAAAATGAGATAAGGTTTCAAATGAATTTAAAAATAAAGTGATAAATTATTAATATGAAGTGATTACTTTAAAGATGATGAAGTTATTTTTTTTTTTTTAAGTTTACAAAGAATAAATAATTAAAATTTGAAAATTTTATCAAATTGAAACATATGAATACATGTAAGATTATATCAAAAATAAAATAAATGTCAAAATTAAGAATTATTATAGAATATAAATTATTATTAAAATAGAAATTAAATAGTTAAATTGTGTTTTGTATGATTTTAGTATTAGATTAGGAGTAAATAATATTAATATCTAGTATATAAAAATTTAAATGTTGTGTAGCTTGTGAATAGAATTTGATATTCATGTTATTATGTATATTTATCATTTTATCATATTAATAAAAATATAAATATTAATATAATTGTATAACAAATATTTAACATTAATTAATTTATATTTTTATTAAATTTGATTTACAAGTTGAGAAATTCTAAATTAAGGATTAATATTACACTAAAAAATATAATTACACAAGACTTTATCATTATTTAGAGTGTGAATGATCACAAGCAAGTCAAAATATTGGGCTTCTAAAGTTTCCACAACTTTTATCTTGACCATTTAACAAGAAGGTTAGATCACTAAATTCCATGCTTAAAAATAGTCAATATATTTTCAACTTTCATTGAGTCATGTCTGAAGTAAAAAATGTGCCATTTTTTTAATATTAAATACGTATTGAAGAGCCGAAGCTTAAGCTTGATAACTCCTCCTTTCTTTTATTTATTACCCCAATCATTGATTTCAACACAGTGAAAGCATACTGAATTTGTGGGCCTAAAAAAAAAAAAATCAAAATTAACTGTCACACAACAGTAGTTTTAAAAAAAGTGAAGAGGTAGTGGGAATTTATATAAAATATATATGACTTTGATTAAAGACAAGAAATAGCCTAAACACACATTTATGGAACCTAAGCAAACATTACTTTCTACAGAACTTGAACTAGTAACATTTAGGATTTCTCACAGTGGCTGTACTCAACATCTTATGTAATGTTTGAGGAAATGAATGCACTGCATGTCAAAGTGAGTCCACCCACAATTCCTCTGAATGTTTCAACTAATGTTTTAGGCATCCCAGCTGGAAAGAAGAATGGGGTAATTAGCAACAAATTGACCACTTGATGAATAGGCTGATGACAATGGCATGACAGCAGCATCAACGTAGTCCTCCATCTGATTTGTTGGCACCTGCGGTTCATGCCAGCGAGGAACGGATGGAAGACTTGGAAGTCTAGCAAGTGGGTCAAGCAGCTCTGCCTCTTGTGATGAAGATAAAGAAGAAGATGGCATTCCATTAACATTTCCTTCTATTATCTCACACAGTTTTGGCCTTATGGGTACCATAGCTTGGTTGCCATTATAAGGCATTGCTGTGATACATTGGTCATTGACTTTATCTCCAATATAGTGTGGACCTGCTGCCACATTGCTCAAGACTTGGTCTTCTGAGTTTGAGTCAATATGTTGGGGGAGATACGGCAAGGACCATAAAGATGGGTTATTGGGTGTAGGTGGTAGGGGTTGTGGGATTGAAGTGGGTGGCAAATTGCCCAAATCAACATTGAAATTGTAGGGGTGGTTGAACTTGAAGTCTTCCTGATGACTCAAACTTGGTAGCATTGAATCTGAGGAAATAAGGTAGAGCTGGGTTTGTTGATGAGCACTTAGAGTGAGGTTGGGGTTTGCATTCAAGGATAAGATAAATTCTTCAGCGGAACCTCCATTGGAACTATGCAAATCAGTGAAGTTGGCTAAATTGGAAACATGATGATGAGAGGTGAGCTTCTTCTTTATTTTTGAATTCCAAAAGTTCTTCACCTCATTGTCTGTTCTTCCTGGTAAGTGCCTGGCTATCTGTGCCCACCTGTACTTTGAAAGGAAAAATGGACATATAATTAAATGGGAAAGAAATTTCTACTCAAAGATGATTACGATGTCAATAGCATGCGAATGGTCCAAACAATGATAATTGAATAACAACCGAGATTTGCCTGAAAGGATTCCTCATCATGAAAAATATAATAAAAAAATTTTAAAAAAATCAATACAGATGGAGAATAAGATGATAGATAGATAAGGTAAGTATGATGTATACTTGTTGCCTACAATGCTATGGAGTTCAATGACGAGTGCTGCTTCTTGGGGAGAGAAACCTCCGCGCTTGAGGTCAGGTCTGAGATAGTTTATCCATCTCAATCTACAGCTCTTTCCACATCTCTGCAGCCCTGCAGAAATGAATATAATAGGCAAGGAAAAAAAGAAAAGAAGAAAAAGAAGAACTGAGTGGTTTTATGGAAGGAAATGTATATAAAATAGAAAGGACCATTTTTCAACAAACAGAAAATTGTGTACAATGTTGTACACTTGTGTGTGTGTGTGGAGCAGAGAGGAAAGAAATAATGAGTGAGTACCCGCATGCTTTGGAACTGAGCTCCAGCGGCCATGGCCATAGGTGGATATGTAGTTGATGAGCTTTTCGTCTTCCTCTGGGGACCACAGCCCTCTCTTCGTTCTCATTTTGTTGCAGCATGAGTGATGCGCCATCACTCTCTCTCTCTCTCAAAGCAGTATGGCAGGCCAATGGCAGGCTACAATCAGCTATCGGGTATTGCTATTACAATGAAAACAGCCAGAGAGAAATAGAAGTGTAGAGAAGAGGGACAATCGGAAGGATATTTTTAACAGATGGATGACACATTACACGATATTCTATATGCTATCTATATATACCATAAAGAGAGCAGCAGCAGCAGTGTGAGTAGACTTTTCATGGTGTGGTGGCCGCTTTGCTGTACAAAATTTTACATATATAACAAAATTACACGCAATAAATAAATAAATGACAGCGTGCCATTACTATCCACTAGAGACAGAAGATTGAAACCCCCATTTAAATCAAACCCACCGAGACCCTGTGTAAAACCTAAGATTCCTCTTCTATAGTCTGCAATAATTAACTCCAACAAGACACCTGCATGTGTTCCGTACACAACAATCAATCCCTATGATTAAATGGCCTTTGAACATTACGTGGGAATGATAGGATGCATTGATCCATACACGTGTCACACTTGCACCTTGGTGGGTCCGGTCCCTATACCTTGAGAGACTCCACCATGGGCTCATTGACTATGGGACAAAACAATTTTACTGAACCTACAATAGTTTGTCGCAGTTTTGTTTAGGTCTACCGTGACGTGGTGAACCAAATTTACCTAAAATATTTTTTTTCAGTGTATTATATGTATATATATATATATATATATATATATACTTAAACAGTATCTAATATATTATTTTCGTATTTAAAAAATTACACATTATAATAGAATAACATTACGTTATATTGAAATTAGACTTTTAATATTCATACACATATGTTGATGTATATTGTTTCAGGGGTGACCTATGATTCAGATAAAAACAAGTAAAATTGTTAAATTTGATGATTACTCTTTAAAAACCAACTATATATATATATACATATGAAAGAAATAACTAATGGATGTGGAGTACCAACTTTCAATTCTCCATAAATTAAACCGAAAACTTGGCTTTAGTTACTATGGCAATTTGTACTATCTGTACGTATGAGAGTGCCAAATGAACACCCAAAATTTTCCCTAACAATATTCCATCAAGTATGTTAAATTTTGGATAAGTTCAGTTGAGTTACAAATATGGCGTAAAATTGGAAATCTATAACAATACGTTTATGTTGGATTTGAAGTTTTGACAAGAACAAGAATCGTACTAATATTCTTTCTTTATGTCATGGCAAAACAACCAACATATCTTGTTTGAGATGTCCATTCAAAGCAAATAGCTCTCATTGTTTGGGAAGCAAACAAACCTAAATAGTTAACCATTCCAAAATATCAATTTCTTGACTTTTACAAAATGGAGCTGAATGTGAGACTCTGTGCAAGGCAACCCCCTTTGGACTGATTTCTCTCATCAGCTCGAGTTATAAAAACAAAATTATTATGGATTAACCCAATAAAACCTCATTGATGATTTGGAGTTTGATCAACAAATTCATACATGCATGTTTATATGTATTTATCAGTACTCCTATTTTTATATATAGAAAGACTATTTTCACAACTGAAATCTATAAGTTGTGGGTTATAATAAAATAATCTTACTATTACACTAAAAGTCGTGCACTTTAAGGAAAGGTCATGTATGGTTTATTCTTTAGTTCAATCTATACGGATGGGAGTGCAAAGTCTATAGGCCAAGAACCAATTCAGCACGGGACCTTAAATCCTCCTTAACAAAAAGGAATTGGACATTATATTGCTTAAAAATCCCCTGTAATTTTCACCTCCAGTTAAAAATAGACTTAAAGCAAAGCTTTGAGGGCATCCAAGAACATGGGTTCAATTTTTAGTCCTGCTTGTGAAAGAAAGTAAGAATCACTAATGCTTGCAATGGAAGAATTAACACCACTAAGATTCTTGATTTAATATAGCACCAAACTTTTTGCTTTATTTGGTGAGCCATCAGAGGACACTAACTGTGGCTGATTTTGTTTTTTCCTAGCTTTCTCTGAGATATCAATATAATGGCAGCACATGTAATTAGAATGGGAAGGACAAACCTTTTCAATGAAAAAATAAGATTACTTGATCATGACCTCTAAGTAGTTTTTGCCTAAAATCATATGTAGTTGTACATTCTTTGACATTTCCACGTACTTTGCAACATGAGTCTCGCTGTAGTTGTCCTCTACAACCCCTTCTCAAATTATAGCTTATGACCTTTAAATAAAAGTTTGAGTTCCTCGGACAATTCCATCAACCAACAAATATAAATTTCTCATTCTATTATTAATTTAAAAAATCAATACTTCATTTATAATCTTGAAGATTATTTGCATATAAGGGCTGCACACCAGAAGTTTTAAGACAATTATAACATATATATATATATATATTTAGAAAAACTTAAAAAATTAAGTGAATGAAAATTATATTATATGATAAATTAAATTAATTAAAATTTAAAATATAATATTAAATTTTAAAATAATAAATAAAATTTAAAATTTAAAATTAATATATTAAATATTAAATTTTATTATTAATATGTTTATTTTTTAAAAATTGTATTTTTTATTTTAATAAAAAAAATTTTTAAATAAATTTTAATTACTAATATAATATTATAATATCTATTTATTTTATAAAAATATTAAAAAAATTTAAAAATAAAATTTTATATTTAATAAATATAATTTTAAATTTATTTTTTTATCGTTAAACTAACATAGAAATAATTACCGAGTCTTCTTGTTACCATTACAAATTTTTGTAAAAGATGAGTAAAAGTTTACCTGAAAAAGTTTGGAAGAAACTTCAGTACGGTGACCCCACAAAAAGACAATTATTCAGAAAGAAGCCAACCCCATAAGCCTCCACTCGACCCACACTGCTCTTTCATCTTTTCATGGCAACCCCCTATGAAAGAAAGTCCAATTATTTTTAATCAATTCTAAGGAAAGCTTGTCATACCTTTTTCTTCAATTGAAGATTCCATTTTAATTGACATCCGAGAAAATTTGCAACTTTTGGCAGCATCCTGATTCCTTGTTTTTTTACGACATAATCCTACTTGGGATGTTTGTGTATGTTTCCTTCTGTCCTGATCCTTGCAGCTTTCTACTTACTGATATTATTTTTCAGGCATATAGATTGTTTTTGTTGCCTAAATTGAGTAACAAGAGACTACTCATAAAAGGTTTAGTTATTGCTAATCACGCGTGGAAATCCTTCTAATCACTAATAATCGACCCTCAAGTCCATACTCCACTGATTCTGAAAACCTTCATGGCAAGCTGCAAAGCCTTTTTTTTTTTTTTTTTTTAAGCTTTATTTGCTACGGAATCGGTGGACTCACACATTGCCCAATCAATATCAGTATCAACCGTTGCTTTGGATCAAATTTTTCAGGGACTCAATTCAAAGCCACAGATCAAGCGCGTGTTGCGTTGAATATATGATGACTTCTGTGGCCATGTGACGTGTAACAACAACTTTGATGATGTAAATGTGTGCCAAGTGGCAACTCAACCATCCATGTCAGCGTGACATCATCCCACTTGCCTCGGCACAGATGAATCTTGTTCAATAGGAGGACAGACAGGAAATTAGCTTTTCCATTGACCTGTAATCACTAATCAAATCCTAAAATCAGATTCAGACATACAAAACATAAACAGAGTCAGAAACTCTTAGCAGTGGAGTCTCAATGGCAGAGTCCAAACCACACCCAACAAAGTCTCCATCAGCTATGTACCTAAGAAAAAAAAAGAAATATCTCCATCATGCATATATATACATATCGATGATCTGCTGCATGTAAAAGGTTTGTTTCTTACACATAACTGTTTTGTTTGTAATAGGAATTATTTATCACGGTCTTTGGAATACATCCTAACAAAGCACTATTAGACTATTAGTTGCTGGGCTTTGCATAGACATGATCTTTGGACAAGGAGCTCGAAGATATAGATGAGGATCTGGACTTCAGGGCTCTTGAAGATGGATTTGTAAGCTATAACACTGTTTTCCTTATAGAGTCCATTAAGGTGTTATCAGTTCAGATGTTCAAAAGGTCCATATACCAAATGACTGATCCGTGGATCCACAATTGTTAGTTATTTTTTTACATGCCATCTGAATTTTGAAGAGGTGGAACCATATGTGGGGGCCCCGTACTGGGGGCTATCATCATGACAACAGTTGTAGGTGGGGCAGCCTGGTATTTTGTTGCACGGCATCATCCATGCCATTTTAGCCCCATTGTCCACCCATTGTTCCTAGGCAAGGACTTCAAGTAAATATTCTCTGGACAAGTTGGCACAGGAGCATCAACTCCTAGTTATCTATCAACTTGTGGCACCAAGTGATTAAGATCTTCCCAAGAAGCAGTGAAAGTCCGATGAACTCTGTTTTATATGCTATATTAATCAAAATTTGACCGTTTAAACGGGAAACTTTCACTGCATTGTTTGTTTTCGAAATGCTGCCGTCACCTTCCCACCCTCCATGGCTAAAACTAGTTTGAATTGGTGGATATAATTCTCTGTATTTTCGTTTTGAATTTCAGGTTGCGATAACTCCTCGATTGCTTTCTCCACATATTGAGTCAGACTTTCATAAGGCAGCTTCAGATTGGATCATTTCTGCACTTAAAAGGGGACCAACGAACACTGTACTTTATCTGAGCAAGTATAACCAGTTTTTGTGCAGCAACTTAGTTAATTAGTCAGCTATTGGTTCGTGCTTTTCTCTCTTTTTTTTTTTTGGTCAAATTTTTCATTTTAAATTTAATTTATTTTTCTTTCTTATTTCAGTGTTGTTGGTGGAGTTAGACTGCTTAGTTAGTTGTTTGGCATTCTGTAGCGATTGATAAGTTTGTAACATATTCTTTGTATTTAAATTTTCTATTTATAGTAAAGATATTATTTATGATTACTAAGAATAAAATTATAAAATAAAATTTATATAATTAATTTAAATTAAATTTAAAATTTAAAATTTTATTGTTGTTGTTTTTATAATTACTAATGATGTTCTTGAATATAGAATTAGTAAATAAATCTCTTGTAATGTTATTAATTTTGTTAATTCCTTATATATATGTATATATATGTTGACTTGATGGTGCATTGTTTGTTTTTTTTCTTAGATGTTTCAAGCTCTCTGCTAACAACAATCATATTTTACATACTCGAACCTTCACTCTGTTTTGAATTATTGAGAAGCTCATTGTGTTGACTTATGAGTGAAACGACACAAGCAGTGGTTTTTTTTACCTACTACGTAATTCATCACATTCCATGAACTCGATTTGAATTTAAGACTTCCAAATCCGAATTTCGAGTTAGTGGGTGAAATTTCTTTTCATCCCCAAAGTAGAATACTCGTCAGAGGGTCCACCACCGCACCGTGTGCTATGGGCCCTCTTTTTTACCGTTTGATTAAACGTGTGAAGTGGACCCCCCATATTTCACGGTTCGCTAAGGAATGAGTTACTTGAGTGGCCCATTTAGCTACAAGGCTAGGGACTAGCCTGATGATCGAATCCCAAGCCACATAGAGTTTAGTCATGCGCTATAGGTTTATTTTGGATATTTAAGAAAATAGGCTTTCTTTTTTTCTTTTTATCTTATATATATTATTTTTATTATTATTCATCTTTTTTTATATATAAATATATTAAAATAATATTAATAAAAATATTTAAATATTTAATTTAAAAATTAAAATTTTAATAAATTATATCACTAAAAAATATATTTTTTAATTATTATAAATAGTTTTTCTTGTTATTGTAGTTGTCTAAATACTACTTTTATAAAAAATTATGTTCCCATTTATTTAGAAGTTATCTCTTTCGATTATTTATTATCAGAATTTGTATACTTGAGATTGTTGTCCACTTACGCTAGTAGTATGCATTGCTGAATATTCATTTATTTCTACCGATGTCTCAATTAACTCTAACTCACTACTTGAAATAGAAAAACTTAATTTGACAATATTTGATTGAGAGGTTTGCATCTCTTCTTATGCACTAACCTCTTCTATGAACATTTACTATGTTAAAATACTTGATAAGAAAGTTATCACTTCTTTAGTAGTAGACAAAATCTTCTTTTTTTGAGCGAATTTGTTCTTTATGGCTAATGATTGTCAGAGGATTAAAGGAATTAAATATTATATAAATAGTAAAATAATAATCAAAATTATGTTTTTTACATATTATTCATATAATGTACACTATATTTTACAAAATTAATAAATAAATTACAGTTCAGTAATACAACTACTACAAAAGAACCAAAAAAAAAAAATCTCAAAGTAACAACTCTCAATTATCATATTAAAGATTAGAATAAGAAAAAAGAAATAAAAACTTATTAAGTTGTTTTGTCTAATTATTTGCATCTATCCACTCCCAAATGTTTCATCATCATCTATATTATTGTTTAATTTCTCTAAACCTTTTTCAAAATGTAGATCATTTGTGTGTAAGCCAACTATGGTACTAGGCATATCTTCCCTTATCAAATTAACTTACTCAACACTACCAATACCTCCCACATTTGAATCTACTACATTTAACTCCCTTCACAATATATCTTGTACAGTTACATTTTCTTTTTCATATAACCTAAATAATCCTCTAAGAATCCTATGCATTAAATAATAAATATCTTTCTTAATTAAAACATTCATAAAGAAAATTTGGTGAACTTAAGATGCTAGTACAAAAAGATCACTCTGATAGCATAATTTATCATAGTTAACCCATACAAATCCATAATCATTAGTCTCCAACTCAAACCAATCGCATTTGAACAAAACAACATCAAATTGACTCCAATAGTCCAATTCAATAATTTCTACGATTGCCCAATAATAACTCACATCTCCCTTCACTAGATTTTAGTCTTTTAAAATAGTAAAGCTATCTATTAATATTATTAATGTAATACCATTATTTTGTGTCTTACAACTTATATCACATTCTCTTATGTGGAATCTATAGCTATTAATAAGATAACCACTATAACACTTTACCATAATATGAGGACCATTAGATAACCACTAAATATAAGAAGGAATGTTCTTAGTTGCAACTTGGGTTTAAAACCAAGTGAGAAAATCTTAACTATGATTTCGTGCTCTGGCTTATCTCTTTTTTTGTTGTCCACTTATCATTTGTATATGCTCTCTACAATATATCCAATAATGAGTAATAGAAAGAATGATATTTTAAGGAGACAAGATTAAATGACAATTTAAAGTTTAATTTATTTTACTCGATATATCTCTTAACTTCTTCATCTCTATAATTAAATAATGCATATCTATGCGCTTATTGAAGAGAAATAACATCCAAAGTAATGGTTATACCTTTCCTTTTCCATTTATTTTTAATTGCATGACCTTTATTTAGAAATATAGGTGTTTACTCCTTTAATATTATATTAGATTAATGATTATATCTTGTAAAAGGAGTCTTTACCCCATCATGCATCTATCTTAAGTAAAACACCAATCACTCTTCATCTAATTATCATTTTTCAGTGGATGCTTTAGGTTGAGTTCTATTACACACATACAATTTCAATTTGCATAAGTATCTCTCAATCTCAAACATCCAATGACAATGCATAAGTCCACTAAGCCCGATTTCATCAACTAAATGTATAGGTAGGTGTAATATAATATCAAAAAAACTTAGAGAAAAAATCATTTTTAGTTGATAGTGTTTCACTAATTTCACCTTATTAGTGACCCAAGTCTTCTAACTTCACAACTTTATTGTATATTGATTTAAAAAAACAGTTTCAATCTTGTCAAGGTTATAACAAAATACTTTAGTTACATCTTCCTAATTGAAATTAGAAAAAAGTAATGCATTAATAAGTATATATCATGATTCTTATACCCTATAATTTTCTTCTCTTTTTCATTCACGTAGTTAGAAATATTGGATACATAATCCTAAAGAAGTTTGACACCTCTTATAATGGTACAAAACATGATTTTCTCCTCCAGTGTCATTGAATAGCATGCTTCAATTAGATAAATGTATCAAGTATTATTAAAAAGAACAAGTTAAATCTCTTTTCTGATCCTCAAGTCTTATAAATCAAAATGAGCTTTTACATGATCCTTTGTTTAACTAGGAATGTCAAGGATAGTCCCAAGAATATTATAACAAATGTTCTTCTTTATATTCATTCTCACTAAATTATATTGACATTTATTACTCTCCCAATATATTAAACAAAAAAAATAGACTTTTTCTTCCATGGACTATCAAAGATTACCTTTTGCTTCTTCCTAAACTAATTATCAAAGTTAAACAATTTTGTTACAATCTCTAACTCTAGTAAAGGTGTTGGAGCATCTTTTAAATGTATCTTACCATTAAAAGATTTTTTATCTTCTTTAAGGGTGTTTAACATTTGAGAACCTATGATAGTTCATATAATATGTTTTCCCATTATGATATAAATATTTAGAAGAAGTATCATAATTACAAGTAAGACATACTAATTTTCCCTTTGTACTCCAACCCGACAACATTGTATATCTTAAAAAATCACTGATAGTCTATAATAAGGTTGTGTGCATTTGAAAAGATTACTTATTATATGCATCATATATCTCCAAACCATACTCCTACAACTCCCTCAATTCTTTAATTAATAATTACAAAAACACATCTCTCTCATAGGTGAATTAAGGTCAGGAATAATCATACTAAACATCATATATTTTGGTTGCATACAAAGCCAAGGTGCTAAATTGTAATTAATGAGCACAATCAGTCATATGCTATGTGTAATGCCCATGGTTCAAAATGGACTAAATCCATCACTAACCAAACCTGATCTTACATTTCAAGGTTCCTTTGCAAAAGATGGATACAACATATCAAAATGTTTCCAAACTTCACTATCAGTAGAATGTTTCATGTTACCATCTATAAGTCAACGTTTTATATGTCAAACCATATCATCAACCTTTTTTTGGCACATGAATAGTCTTTGAAGGTTTGGATTTCAAAGGGAAATATCTTAGAATTTTAGCTGACACATAAAGGACCTTTGAAAATACATTAGAGATTTCATCTCCTTCAACTTCCTTAATGTTTTTCCATCTAGCAAACCCATATATATGACAACTCTTTATCTTTTAATACTTGTCCCAAAAAAGCACACAATCATTGGGACATATATGAATTTTTTTTGTAATTAAGTCCTAATTCTTTCACCATAGTTTTAACTTTATTAAACAAACTAGGAACCTTAGTATCAGGGAATGCCTCTTTAATTAATTTTAACATATCTCTAAATGTTACATTATTAAGACCATAGAGACACTTAAGAAGATATAATTTAGTTGTAAATAAAAGTCTCGAGAAGGTCTTATAGTTAGGGTATAATTCTTGTTGTCCTTCCTCAACTAACTTGTAAAACATTTTAACTTGTTCATTAAGACTCTCCCCAACATTCTTAGAATCTATTAGTCCTCTTATCTCCCTAAAGGTTTCATTTAAAAACCCATTAATATCATCATTTTTATCAACTTTAATTTCAACCTCATTTATTGCCTAACTTAATTATGGTCCTTCACCATGGAAAATTCAAATCTTATAATCCCATATGAACCTATGAATGACTAAATGTTCATAAACTATAGCTATAAAGTACCAATAATGACAACAACATTTTCTACAAAAGTAAGATATTTCATCTCCTTTAGCAAAAATAGTGAAAACCTTATTTAAGAAATTTTTAACCTTAATTAAGTAGTCATTACTCAATCTATCAAAATTCATCCATCTTTTATCTTCCATATTGATAAAACAATCTTTAATTAAATAAAGCAGGACAAGAAAGTGAAAGTAGGGAAAAGAAAAAAAAATAAGAGAAAAATTTAAGAAAGTAATTTATTATATTCTACTTAAACAAAAATCAAATCAAAAACAAAACCTATATGTCAATTAGTTAAATGGAATTAGCTACAACATTTTAAATAACATAAATGAGAAATATAATAACAAATTCCTCTAACCTTTAAGAACAAGCTTAATTACTTAGAGCCAATAATGATGGCCATAAACACATATACACTTTAATTGCATACAACATAGCATAGTAATGATAAGTAGATGCCTTGTAAAGAAAAAGGTATATGTATAAATAAGGTGTTGCTTGTCAATGTCATGACTGAAGTGCTTAGGTAGATGAATTTTGGCTATGGAATGGTGTTTTGAACAATTTTTAGTGTTTTTATGGATATTCTTATATTAACATATTAGACAATTGGTGTTATTTAGGCAAAACAAGAAAGAATAATTTTTAGTTCCACAAAGGTTAGAATTTTTTTTTCTTTTTGTAGGAGGGAATAAACATTAGTCATGACCATAAAGAACACAAAGTTGATTAAAAAGTCCATCTAAAGTCTAATTTTCACTTTTAAAAACATTAAGGTGAGATCCTAATTTGGAACTTCCATTCATTTTGCTAGTGCAGAAGCAATAAAATTGTGTTTAATTAACTTTCCATGGTTTGCTTCCTTTTCTACCACCATGTCAAAATATTCTTACATGGAAGAAAAAGAAAGAAAATTTAAGATAATGCTACCTTTCCAATACCTTCTATCTTTTTTGCAAACAACAAAGAGGTTTTTATCCTCTTAACTACCTATAAGAAGGACAATAATTTTGTTAGCATTTTAATAACCATATGAATAAGGGTGCAATAGAAACAAGGTTTATTAAGCAAACCAAATAAGTTGATGAACTGAACCAAATTAGCCAAATCAGTTACAATTGGTTTGGTGTTTTTCTTTTTCCCATATACATTATCAATGTAATTCAATTTAAAAGTCTAATCATTATCATTTCTACACCTATTAGGTGGCTATACATGCAAGTACATTTACAATTACACATTTGCATCATCAACTTATAGAGATATGGGAAGGAAGGGAAATATACCTCCCATTATTCCTATTTATTGATTCACATTAACAAAAACATACTATAAAAAGAAGGAAAAAGGCAAACTTCAAATGAGCATAAACCAATCCAAGATTATTATAGGTATTCATAAGGTAGCATGTGTACCTTTATTAGATTTTCTAGTGCCTTAGAATAACAATGATTCTTTTGCCTAATAAAGATCTACAAGGCAAGTAGTACAAGTTGTAGAAGCAACATAATGATGATTCATACATCAATTATATGTGCCAATAACTTTTAATATATGAAAAAGAACTACCAAAACAAGAATACCACAACATAAAATCACCAAGATGTAAGTAAAGCTATTGCAACCATGCAAAGATAACCAAGCCTAGAAGCCCCAACGAAATAAGACATAGTGCAACCTTAGAAGTTATTCAATGGGAGTGGGGGTGGAAGAATGGAAAGGGGTCACAACCAAAAAGATGTTTCATGATAGCCAATGCCATGATTTTATTCAAATGAAAAGAGAAAAATTCATAGTGAAATGAAAGTTGTTTTAGGAAATCTTACCCTAGGTTCTAAATTGAAGTAAAAGTAAAAACGTCAGATTATGAAGGAAGCTTCTCTGCAAGTGAAATTATTGTTTTCTATCTTGATTCAGAAAACCCATCTTACATAAAGATCAAAAAATTGTGAAATCTATAACCCTAAGAGATCCATTAATCGGGAGAGAGAAGCATACACCATGCAAAAGAAAACGCACTTGGATTTAGATTTGGAGCCGCTGTAATTGGCTCTAAAGATGTGGAGAGAGAAAAATGAAAGAGGAGATTGGATAAATCGCTACAGATAGAAAATCGATTTAAAGCCCTTGATTTATAATATGTTTAGTTTATCTACTAAACTTTTAAAATTTAAAAGAGATAGGTAGTTGTTTAAAATTGCTACGTTAATCTTTTATATATATATTTTTTAAAGGAATAAGTAGCAATTCCTTATCTCATTATTTTTAGAAAAAGACTAAACAACAATTTAAGCCTATTATCTTATTCCTTTTTATTTATAAAAAAAAATTAAATAATAGTTACAGACTACTATCTTATTCTTTTTTTTAGAAAAAAAATAATAATTTAAAATTATTATCTTATCTTATTATTTTAAAAAAAAAGTTAAATAGTAATTTAAAATCATTGTCTTATCTTTTTATTTTAAAAAAATATATAATAGTTTCAAATTATTATTTTATTCAATTTTTAGAAAAAAAAAAGTAATACTCTTAGGTTACTGTCTTATTCTATTATTTTAAAAAAAATTAAAAAAAATAACAATTTAATATTATTATTTTATTTTTTTATTTTAAAAAAAATTATAATTTAAAATTATTATCGTATTCTTAAAAAAAAAAATTTAAAATTTCTTTTTTTTATAAAAAAATACAATGATTCAAAATTATTATTTTATCTTTTTA
Organism: Rhizophora apiculata; assembly: GCA_037832385.1. Classification (NCBI taxonomy): domain Eukaryota; kingdom Viridiplantae; phylum Streptophyta; class Magnoliopsida; order Malpighiales; family Rhizophoraceae; genus Rhizophora; species Rhizophora apiculata. The sequence continues at coordinate 7,859,289 of CM075433.1, read as the reverse complement.
TTGTAAAAAAGAAATTAATGGTAGTGAAAGAGCACTATTTAAATATTTATAACTAATATTTTTTTAAATAACATGATAATTTTGAATTACAATTGTGTATAATTATTGTATAAAGTTAACTATTGATGAAAATATATTTGCATTGCAATTATAAGTGATTCCTTAAAAGTTTTACATTACACTGCAGTTATAAGTGATTCCTTATAAGTTTTACGTAGCGGTTTATATCCGTAACAAAAGAACCGCTCTCCTAGGTCATTTATGGTATTCTTTTTTCTTGTTTTTTTGAATATTCAATCATTCTATAATAGACTGACATAACACGGTTGATTAACCCCATTTCATAGACCCTGTAATTGAATGTCTCTACAACAAGGGGTCGATCTCACTTTTGTGACATAGGTCTTAGAAATAGCTTTTAATATCACTCAACATGCACCACATTGAATGAAGTGGCAGTAATCTATATTACAAACAGTTCCCCTCTTTTGGGAATTTCTGGAACATTTGTATCCTCGATCTTACACAAATTTAGCTGAGACCCACATGAAGTAACGCAAGATTATTATTTGGAGTGGCAACGAAGCAATCTTGTTAGATAAATTGGCTTAAACCCATCAATACCTTCTGCAATTGCATGATTTCATGTGCAATATTGCAATGCCTTTTTGACACTTTAATGCCTAACTTAGTCCTCTAGCTGAGAGCTTATGTAGGGATATATCCATTGAATATTGTCTAAAATGGCATCAAAATTTTTGACCGCCAACGGAATATGAAAGGAAATATGAGAACAATGAGGATTACATCTACATTTCTTGCTTAAGGTGCTGTTGGCTAAATGATCCAAGTCTAATGTAAAACATAATACCAGGTAGTTGCTACTCTAGTGCTTATGCACATTCCTAGCTAACTTGTAATGCGGATTGTTGACTATGATGCCTAAATAGGAGGGTTATGTAGTAGGATATGGTCTGATCATGTGAAGTGAAGCAAGACAAAGACCCTTTCATTGTCACTGATATCGAATCATTCTCGATTAATTTAATTTTACCAACCACTGTACGGTCACACGCAAGGTGACGCAAGAAGTTTCTTAGACGAGCCTACAAACAGTTTCTTGCGATCGTTGCTGCATATCTGTACTCATTTTACACATAATGACAACTAATAACGAAGATTCCAAATGTACAATCACGATCATGACATTGCCGCAGCACCGGGTCGCCCCATGCCAAGAGAAACTTCTGTCTATCAGAGTCCAACACATTATCAATCATATAAGAATTGATTCGAATCGAGAAGCAGAGAAGAGGAGAGCTGCAACCCGTTGCCACCAGTTACCCCCGGGGGATTATCAGAGCAAAGATTTCATTCAAGGAGAGTGGAAGCATATAAGTAGAACTGCCAAACGCCAATCTCCTCGTTTTCGGCCACCATGTGTCCCAGGGAAGAGCATTAGATGTGAAAGAAAAAGGACAATGATATTTATTCCTAAGATAATCATAAGCACAAAGAAAACAAAACGACAAAAAAAAAATAAATGATCAAATTTACAAGGGACAGTAGGGAAAGACAAAAGGATTTTATATATTATGTTTAAATTTACTTAGGTGCAAAAATATATATGACTTTGATGAAAGACAAGAAATAGCCTAAACACGCATTTATGGAACCTAAGCAAACATTACTTGCTACAGAACTTGAACGGGTAACATTTAGGATTTCCCACGGTAGCTGTACTCAACATCTTATGTAGTGTTTGAGGAAATAAATGCGCTGCATGTCAAAGTGAGTCCACCCACAATTCCTCTGAATGTTTCCACTAATGTTTTAGGCATCCCAGCTGGAGAGAAGAATAGGGTAATCAGCAACAAATTGACCACTTGATGAATAGGCTGATGACAATGGCATGACAGCAGCGTCAACGTAGTCCTCCATCTGATTTGTTGGCGCCTGCGGTTCATGGGAGCAAGGAACGGATGGAAGACATGGAAGTCGAGCAAGTGGGTCAAGCAGCTCTGTCTCTTGTGATGAAAATGAAGAAGAAGATGGCATTCCATTAACATTTCCTTCTATTATCTCACACACTTTTGGCATCATGGGTACCACAGCTTGGTTGTCATTATAAGGCATTGCTGTGATACATTGGTCAGTGACTTTATCTCCAGTATAATGTGGACCTGCTGCCACATTGCTCAATACTTGGTCTTCTGAGTCAATATGTTGGGGGAGATACGGCAAGGACCATAAAGATGGGTTATTGGGTGGAGGTGGTAGGGGTTGTGGGATCGAAGTGGATGGCAAATTGCCCAAGTCAACATTGAAATTGTAGGGAATTTGGTTGAACTCAATGTCTTCGTGATGACTCAAACTTGGTAGCATTGAATCTGAGGTAAGGTAGAGCTGGTCTTGTTGATGAGCACTTAGAATGAGGTTAGGGTTTGCATTCAAGGAGAAGATAAAATCTTCCCCAGAATCTCCGTTGGAACTATGCAAATCAATGAAGTTGGCTAAATCGGAAACATGATCATGAGAGGTGAGCTTCTTCTTTATGTTGGAATTCCAAAAGTTCTTCACCTCATTATCTGTTCTTCCTGGTAAGTGCCTGGCTATCTGGGCCCACCTGTACTTTGAAAGGAAAAATGCATATATACTTAAATGGGAAAGACATTTCTACTCAAAGATGATTACAATGTCAACAGCATGTGAATGGTCCAAACAATGATAATTGAATAAGAACAACCGAGATTCACCTGAAAGGATTCCTCATCATGTAAAATATAAAAAAAAAATGTAAAAAAAAAAAAAATCAATACAGATGGAGGACATGATGATAGATAAGATATGTATGATTTATATACTTGTTGCCTAGAATGCCTTGGAGTTCAACGATGAGTGCTGCTTCTTGGGGAGAGAAAGGTCCGCGCCTCAGGTCAGGTCTGAGATAATTTATCCATCTCAATCTACAGCTCTTTCCACATCTCTGCAGCCCTGCAGAAATAAATATAATAGGCGAGGAATAAAAGAAAAGAAGAAAAAGAAGAACTGAGTGGTTTTATGGAATGAAATGTATATAAAATAGAAAGGACCATTCTTCGACAAACATAAAATTTTGTACAATCTTGTACATTTGTGTGTATGTGTGTGTGTGGAGCAGAGAGGAAAGAAATAATGAGTGAGTACCTGCATGTTTTGGAACTGAGCTCCAGCAGCCATGGCCATAGGTGGATATGTAGTTGACGAGCTTTTCGTCTTCATCTGGTGACCACAGCCCTCTCCTCACATTCATTTTGTTGCAGCATGAGTGATGCCCCATCTCTCTCTCTCTCTCTCTCTCTCTCTCTCTCTCAAAGCAGTATGGTAGGCCAATGGCAGACTACAATCAGCTATTGGGTATTGCTACGAGACACAGTAAATAAACACGAACATCAACACAATTATATAGACTCATAATTATTTTATTTAATTGTAATTATTATTTCTAATTGGCACATCTTTTCATACCTAAGAATCCATATCCTGTGCTTGCATTGTTCTAAACATTATGTGGGAATGATGGGATGCACTGAACCATACACAAGACACACTCGCACCTTGGTGGTTCCCGTCCCTATGCTTGAGAGGCTCCACCTTGGACTCATCGAAATTTAACAATGGGTCAAAATAAGAATTTAATAGAACCTAGAATAGTTTGTCACAGTTTTGTTTAGGTCCACCATGATGAAGTGAACCAAATTTACTTAAATTTTTTTTTTTTTTTGTCTGTATATAATTTAAATTTTTTAAAAAAATGATTATAAGAAATAATTATTTACTTTAGGCATTTGCACCCAACAAATGGCAATTGGAATTTAAATATACCTTTTAAAGGTAAAGAATCTAAGACAACATTTAATACAAATCAAAAATTGTCATTAGGCAATTGGACCCATCAAATTGAATACTATCAAACTTCTATACAAACCGTGGACTGCATGCAATTTTGCTGCAGATGATGGCCCATTTTGTGGTCTGAAATACGTGTGAAGATTATTCCTATTAGAAACGATGGGTCAGTATCAGTAACAATCCTTTCTTTACCAACTAATCCGCAAAAACTTTCCTATTTCATTTTTTTTATTTTTTTTTTTTCATTAAAAGGCTCATTTCTTGAGTTACATAATTAATGTAATTTTTCTCATTAATATAAACTTCATATCCTCTTCCCAATAAGGTCTCAAAAATAAAAATTTAAATTTTTAACCACTAAAATATTCTTATGAGCGATATATATGTGTGATTTATACGCTCTCTCTCTATTGCACTGGAGTGATATATTGAAGTGTTCCATCCGCTCGAAGGAAGATCTACGAAACAATAATTTCATTTGAATTTTACGTTTGATTATTGAGCTGGAATTCCTTTCACTTGATGCACTGTTCCTTTTTACACTCTTGATTGGGATTTTAGGTTCAATTACATTATAATACAAACTTTCTACTAAGCATGCACTTTCAATTATTTTCATAAAATTTTTTCTCATAATATGATTCAAACTGCCTCAAATCATGACACTAAAAATAAAAAATAAAAATAAAGATGACCAATAGTTATTGACTATGACTGATAGCTGCTGTTCAGTATTAATAGTTGAAGCTAATAATAATATTTGCAAAAGTTACCAGCTATAAGATTTAATGATAAAATAAGGCAAATTCTTAATTTCAAGTATAACTTTGAATTTTTAATCTTTAAAACCCAAATATATATATTTGAAAGAAATAGTTAGTGAAATACTATGCCAATTTGTACTATCTGTACATATCAATGTGACCACGAATTTGAATTTTTTTTTTCTTGGGCCACTTAGTGATATGATCATTAAGTTATACCATGGAAACAGAATGACCATGAGAACGATTTTTAAGCTAAATCTTTTTCCTATAAAAATGGGCAGGCGGCTAGAAAAAAGGTGTACTTGTTTGCCCAGCCTTTCTGGGAGTGATCACAATGATGCTTCCATCCATTTATTATCATTAATACATTGCTCACATTTCCTCTAAAAGGAACTTTTAACCAATCCCTAAACAGGGGTCCTTGACAATGTGTGATACTTTGAGTACTTTTCTTGTTTGCTTGCAATGAAAGCACTTTGCATATCATCGTGTACAAAACAAGCTAAGCGATTACAATATAATTCACCGTCTTTTAACCTAGAAGGATGATTGATCAGCCTCAAATCTTTTCTTTTGTTTTTTTTTTTTTTTTGTTTCTTTTTGGAGCAGCAATATTTTGTTAAACTCATCTTAGATTATCAATACAAAAAGAGGCCTATACAATAGGAACTAGGGTCCCCACGCCATTGTACCATGTCCAATCCTACCCACTAAACTCCTATATATATATATATATATATATATATATATATATATATATATATATATAATGATGAGTAATCTTTTTCAAGTGGCTTGCCAATATGACCACCACCGTCGACACTCACTTCAAACATGAAATGCACATAGAAAGATTCGAGCATGAGACCGTATACAAATTCACACGATTCCGAATTTTCCCTAACAATATTCCATCGAGTATGTAAAATTTTGGACAATATCAGTTAAGTTACGATCATGGTGTAAAATTGGGAATCTACAACAATACATTTATGCAGGATTTGACGTTTTGACAAGAACTCGGATGACAAGAACAAGAATCGTACCAATATTCTTTCTTTATGTCATGGCAAAACAACCAACATATATTGTTTTAGATGTCCATTCAAAGTAAATAGTTCTCAATGTTGGGTAAGGAAACAGCCATAAATAGCAAGACATTCCGGAATTTCTATTTCTTGCTCTTTTCAAGATGCAAGCATAAAATGGAGCGGAAAGTGAGACTTTGTGCTAACCAACCCCTATTGGACTGACTTCCCTCACTCTCTGCACTTACAACTAGTGGATGAAGACAGTAAACTTTCAATCATGTTGAAATTTACATGAATTAGTCAAATTGAAACCCAACCATACTAACAGTTGAGTCTCTAAGTATAGGGATGGTGTTTTCGGAAAAATTTTTAAGAAGGGATGAATACAGTAGTCCATGAGATCAACATTTTCTAGATATTTCTTTTTGGATAGTCACATGGATTATGAATAATAAGCTGTGATGTCAACATTACAGGAGGTGGTGAATATGATAATTCAGAGTGAAAATTGAAACTTACATCATAGCTAACAATTAATTCAGGCTATTCAAACATGTTTCACACCGAGGCATGGACAAAGCAAATCATCAAGCAATGGGAATCTATATCATTCAAGAGAGAGAATCACATAACGACATTTTTTCGCGCCAATGAACACGTTTAATCCCTGCACATTACGAAAAGCAATTAATAAAGTAAAGCTTTGTGTTATGATTAAAGATTATATTCTTGTCAATAATTGTAGTTCAATGTCAAAGCCTGTTACAGGGGTTACCTTTATTTGATTCTTTATGATCATTGACGACAAGATATTTTAAGGGATGTAATTTGGCTATAGTTCGAGTTATAAAACAAAATTATTATGGATCAACCCAATAAAACCTCATTGACGATTTGAAGTTTGATCAAAACGTATGCTTTATGTTCTTGATCCAAAACCTCATTGAATCGTTCACTTTAAGGAAAAGCAATTTATGGCTTATGTTCTTTTGTTCAATCTAAACGTACAGGAGTGCCAAGTCTATGAGCCAAGAACCAATTCAGCACGGGACCTTAAATGCCGCTTAAAACACAAAAAAAAAAAAAAAAACAAAGGGAACTGGACATTAAATTGCTTATAAATCCCCTGTAATTTTCATCTCCTATTAAAAATAGACTTAAAGCAAGGCTTCTAGGGTATCCAAGAACATGGATTGGATTTTTATTCTTGCTTGTGAAAGAAAAAGTAAGAATTCAGTAATGCTTGTGATGGAAGAAATAAGACCAAATAAGATTCTTGATTTAATATACCACCAGACCTTTTGCTTTATTTGGTGAGCTATCAGCTTTCTCAGCGCAGATTAGACGGCATTATCTCCTTTATCTAATCACAAGATGCCCCAAGGTCCACCAAAAAAATGGGCGATCAATTAAATCAAAATATAAACCACTCACTTGATAACTAATATGTGGTAGATTTAAATATTCAATTACTACTACATAATTCTTCTTGACCAGAGCAACTAACTAAACTAAAGTAATGATATTGAAATAATGACATTGGAACATGACTTTTATCTTGCCAAATTCTTGAGAATGTTTCTTTTTCTTCTAATAAATCTAAGATTAGAAATTATTTGAAAACTTAAAAGTTATTATAATAACTAAATAATTATTCATAAAATTTATTTAATCGACTGATATAAATTTATCTTATTGTTATTAATTATAAGTATTTAAAAATAAAAACCCTCTCTTTATAATCCAAAAAGTTATTAGTATGTGGAGGTTAGACTTTAGAGGCTTTCATACAATTATAACAAATATAAATATTTAAAAATATTTCAAATTTCGAGTAAACTAAGTTTATATCATCTATTAAATTAGTTAATCAAAATTTGGAATATAATATTAAATTTTATAATAATAGATAAAATATAAAATTTAAATTGATATATTAGACATTAAATTTTGTCACTAATCTATTTTTTTTTTCTAAGATCATGTTTTCTCATTTTTTAAAAAAGAATTCTTTCAAAGTAAATTCCTTATTACTAATATAATAACTTAATATCCATTTGTTTCTTGAGAAATACTAAAAGAATTCAAATGTAAAACCTCGTGTTTGATCAACACAATTTCAAATTTACTTTTATCATTAAGCTAATCATAAATGGTTACTCAGTGTTATTTTATTACTATTAGGAGTTTTTGTAAAAGGAGAGCAAAACTTTACCGAAAATGTTAATGAAACAAACTTCAACATGGATGCCCCCACAAAAACACAATAATTCAGAAAGAAGCCAACCCCATAAGTCCCTACATGACCCACACTGCTCTTCCATCTCTTCATTGCAACCCCTCGTGAAAGAAAGTCCAATTATTTTAGTCAATTCTAAGGAAAGCTTGTCATACTTTTTCTTGCCTTCAATTGAAGATTCCATTTTGATTGAAATCCGAGGAAATTTGCAACTTTTGGCAGCATTCTGATTCCTTTTCTTTGATGTGACATGATCCTACGTGGGATGTTTGTTAACCGGCTGGTCACCGCCTGCAGCCGGAGAGCAATGCAGTTTAGAGGAAGTCATATTTTAACGGATTATTTTTCAGGCATACAGATCGTTCGTGTTGCCTGAATTCAGTAAAAAGAGACTACTCGTAACAGGTTTAGTTTTTGCTAATCACATGTGGAAATCCTTTTAATCACTAATAATCGACCCTCAAGTCCATACTCTACTGATTCTGAAAAACTTCATGGCAAGGTGCAAAGACTCTTTTCTTTTTTTTTTTTTTTTCTAGCATAATTAACTACAGAATCAGTGGACTCACAAATTGCATAATCAATATCAATATCTACATAATAAATATTTTTTTGGAATTATGAAATTAATTAGACCATAACACTCTCTTTCCATAATAAATATCTCGGGGGCAATAAATATTTGGGTCAAGAGAAATCTATGTTTAGCATTTCATTGAAGGTTGTATTTTTTGGGGCTTTTTGGGTTATGTAAACAATGTTTTTTAATTGATGGAGTTTGCAAACAACGCCATTTCTTTGGAGATATTTCTTACCCATCAATTATTGGGAATCTTGAAAAACAACATTAAATGCTCGCAATCCCACAATAGTTTACATGAGAGGAGGAAACAAATAATGATTGAAATCAAAAGGCAAAATAAGAATGGATTGACTATGCAACAATAAAGTGAAAAATATGCAAATAACATGCAATTTATTTAACGGTCTTTTCTTTGTTAATTTAATAAATTTTTCATTAAATTTATGCCTATTTATCACATTATTTATGTTGTTATTAAGTTTTTTTGAACAGGAAAATTTAAATATATAATTATACATAGTGGCTAGAACTAGAAAATACCTGTTTCCTTGATATGTTAGGTTCAAATCTGGACACAATGGGTTTAATTCCAATGGTCTATAGTTGCTTTGGATCCAAACTAAACCTTTATTAGGCTTTGATATCAAATTTTGCAGAGACTCAATTCAAACCCACATTTCAAGCGCATGTTGGGTTGAACATATGCTGACTTCTGTGGCCCTGTGACGTGTAAAAAAAGCTTTGATGATGCAAATGTGTGCCAAGTGGCAACTCAACCATCCATGTCAGCATGACATCATCCCACTTGCCTCGGCACAGATGAATCTTGTTCCATAGGGGGACAGACAGGAAATTAGCTTTTCCATTAACCTGTAATCACTAATCAAATCCTGAAATCAGATGCAGACATACAAACATAAACGCAGAGTCAGGAACTCTTAGCAGCGGGGTCTCAATGGCAGAGTCAAAACCAGACCCAACAAAGTCTCCATCAGGTACGTACCCACAAAAAAATATATATATATACATATCGACAATCCGCTGCATGTAAAAAGTTTGTTTCTTATACACAACTGTTTTGTTTGTAATAGGAATTATTTATCATGCTCTTCGGAATACATCTTAACAAAGCACAATTAGACTATTAGTTGCTGGGCTTTGCAAAGAAATGATCTTTGAATACATAACAAAAATGGGTCCAGGCAGCTTTTTGGCTGTCTCTGGGTAGCTCCAAATTCTCTCTCACACGCAAACGCGCGCACGCACACACACAAAGAAAGAAAAGGGAAAAACTTTGTCATCTCAATTCTATGGGTTGCCCTTCATGTTCTTTTTTTCCAATTCCATCCAATCAAGTGCAATTATTGGGAGAAAAATTTGTATATTTCCGTCATCTTTGAAGGTGCTTTTGTGGATATTGGAAGAAAAATAGATATGTTTGATTTATTGTTGACGTAACATCCATAAAGCAAGATGAAAGCCTATTGTGAAACTCCCTGGAAATAGTTTTTAGAAAGAAATGTGGACGGAAATTGGCTTAGTTTTGGTTTTTCTGGTTTTGGAATGGAAAGGAAAAGCTGTAAAAGTACCAAACTTTATCAAAAGAGCCGAGGAAGTGATTGAGGCTCATATTTCATGGGAAAAATCGCCACGCCGCCATGAATCAACAATATCATAGCAAGGAAATGTACTGGGGTTTTGATATGTTCTGTATTGGATTGATTCAGTAGCAGATGTTAGAGTTGAATTCTTGATTGTTTAATTGGTTTGATTATGCATTTCCACTAATGGAAAAAAATTGTAGCTTGTTTTAGCTTTTGAAATTGAAGGCCCATGTTTCTCTGGCTGTAGTGATGGTACTGAATTTCTTGTTTGCAATGAAAATGTTGTTTGAGGTTGTTGCATTCATATTGCATAATGATTTACTAAGCCAAGTTTTAGGAATTGATCTTAAACTCCCCTCTGCCAATGTTTTTCTATGTATTTATATCATTTCCTGCATAAATAGCATGTGAGATAACTTATGCTTCACCATAACCTTACCCATCTCTACCTCCAAGGGGATCACAGTGTCTGCAAGGTTCACATCGGCCTCCCGGAAGTTTTTGTTATGAATATTATAGGTATCTCTCCTCCGCAATACCAAATCCAGTTGGATGACAAGTAGAAAAAGGAGAAAATCCAATTTAACATGAAAATTTTCAATTAGAAAGAGTTTAAATCAATTAAATTGTCCCTCTAATTTTTGCTCAAAATAGAACGAAATAACGAGAAAAGATTCATAATTCTAATTTTAGTAAAATTTACAATTAAGGTTTCGTTATTGCTGTGTATTGTGGGCACCAAAAATTCATATATCAAATTCAAGTATTGTTGCTTGCCTCCCAGTTATTCAGTGTAGCATTAAGATGGGGACTTTGACAAGGATTAGCAATTAATTCGGTAGATCTTTACATGTAGGAATTTGTTTAAGGTTTCTTTTGTTTTTTTTTTTTTGGAGTTCTTGTTACTCTTCTATTTCCTTTTGACATGGAATAGGCCTTATGTGCTTGGTATACAGAAATGTTCTTGACCCGGTTCTTAGGCTTCCAAATTCCAAGGTAAGAAGCTGGTCTGTGATTGTGATGGATGGGTTGCTCGCTGGTTAGAAGGTATGAGGTTTTTTGACTTCATGTACTAAAAGACTAAACATGTGTAACTAATCATCTTAACAATATAATGTGTGAATTAGGGCCTGAGACATATTCAATTTATCTAGTGCAAGTAACTTTTCAATCTGAAGGAAGAGGGAAAAACAGCATGCTTCCATTTTCAAAGGGGATCCTAGCCTCCAACACATATCCTGGGACATTGAAATTGACCTTAGTTTGCATCAGGAAGTGTAACTCTCAAAGTTCTTTCCATTCAACCTTTTTTTGTATGTTGTCTTAAATCTCAATAGCTCTTTTCGAGTGCTATCATTTAATAGTGTTCAGAGAAACATAAAAGTTGAATCAAAATTTGGAACATTTTTGTTCTCAATTTGACTGGAACATCAAAATGTACCTTATGTTTGATGACTCCATATTTATCACATGTAATTAGTTTGTTATAATATACAAAAATATTAGATGAATACGGGTTTCTTGACTGACATTGGATGAACGAAACATTAACAAAAGAAGTCTCATGCTGCACTATTACTGTCATTGATTGGGTATTTGCCTACGATTTGTTTCATGTCAAAAGAACTCGCGTCTATGTAATGAAACCTTATAGTTAATCTCCGTGGGTTAAATCGTGTAAGAACTTTGCATGGACTAAGTAAGTGTTGTTTAACGAGGAGACATGGCATGAGCAAAGGGCTTATGATCCTGTTTTATCGAGTGGCGATGGTACGCGAGATCGAATGATCAAAATCAACTCAACTCCAAATATCCAAAAGAAGACATATAAATGAATTCCCTTTTACATCTCTTCATGATTGTCAACTTCTATTTCTGTAACTTTGTGCTCCGGCCAATGTCCCTAGTTTTTGGAAAAGACTTTTATTATGTAAGCAAGCGGAAGAGATACGCGAATTGGACTCCATCATTGAAAAATAATCAAATAACAATGCTTGCAACTAACACACAACAGCAGTGCCTATCCACCTAGACGCACAACAGCCAAGGAGAAAAATGTGGTTCGATAAAGAGTTGTTTGATAGTGGCTAATTTTATAGATTTCAACGCAGCGTCTCATTGACTTCTTTGAATCATAGGTCGTTTTTTTTTGCGTTTTCTTGTATTTTAAAGAAGAAATGGTGATTGTATGTGTCATTGAATATGAACCTTATTGAAGGTGCACAAGGGCAATGAGAGGTTGAGGACGAAGATGACCCCATTATTGTTGTAGATGGTCCAAATGGATGGCCCCGATTGGATCGAGGTGCTCCAGCCTGCCTGCATGTTCCCCACGTACCAACCTGTGAAAGGTAGTCTCTAGTACACTTCTAATTAATTTATTTGACCAACTCATTTGAAGACCTGCTGTTAGAACTGCATGTCGCAGAACTGAATTGATCCCTTTCTCTTCTTTTGTGTTAGTAAGTCCCTGCCACTGGATTTTTTTTTTTTTTTTTCCTTGTCTAGGAATGACGCTATCAGAGGGAAAAGATGCTGCCGTATAGGGCCCTAGACTAGCTAAGATTTTCCGTCGTTAATCGGACCCTGAGGTTTTAACGCAAGAACAAAGTAGACCCACAAAAATATAATCAGAATTCTTGTCGAAATCACAAATGTCATCTGGTTGTATTTTTGTATATTTGCGTCATTTATATTGTCAAAAAAATTGTGTGTACTTAATTTTTTTTCCTTGATTCAAAGTGGACCGTAACAGATTTTTCAGACCCAGAAAAGGGAGGTGTTATTTTGTGAAAATGGACTCACCCTAGAGTACTTTCCTGGATTGATCGGAGGGAGAAAAATGAAAGACATAGAGAGGGGTTGGCTTGTGTAGAAAGGTAAAGAGAGGCAAAGAAATCTAAGAGGTGGAGATGAGCGAGTTGTCAGGAGAAGAGAAAGGTAAATTTTTCACCATTTGACAAGAGATCACAATCACTTGCTTGTGAAGCATTGCCTCTACTCTATAGCTTCAGCAATGCAAGAAAAGATGTAAACTAAGGAACCCCAAGAAAAATTTGGGAGCAGCCCAGTGGCTGGCTGGTGGCCGGCTTTTTGGGAAATGGGATTGATCAATTTGTTAAGCTTTTCCACCTCCACATATCTCAGCAACTGTGCATGGCTTCTCAATAAAAGAATGCGTGGGAGAGATCAATTGACACCGTGGACATCATCATCATTAATTTCTAAACACAAGGAGGCAAGATTCTGGTGTTTGGTATTTAGCGCTGCAAATGGCCATCAGTTTGGCTTCTGCAACCAGCAGGCCTTTTTTCACCTACTGATGGTGTTGCACTTGATCATCCAGGTTTGTTAATTGTCCCTCTCATTTTAAGTAGTCTTTAAACTACCTTTTTATCACTATTTTTGCAATGATTAATGTTTCCCTGGTTGATAGCTTCTTGGTCTGTGAAGCTCATCTCCACAATTGGGTTTTCTCCATTCCAGTTGAAGTTCCAACCTGCTTCCACCTACCTAACACATGCCAAAAACCAAAACATACGTATTTGGTTCCTCAACTATTGGCTGGATTCATCCAATGTTCCATTTTTGCTTTCCTTTTTATTGGAAAATTAGAAAGAACGCTACATTTTCAGTCACAGCATACCAACCTTATTTCTTCGTCAATCCAACGGTTGTTCAAAGTTCCTTTCATTTCCTTTATCTGAACTTGTAGCTTGTATCCCAGAGCCTTTTACCATCTTGCCTTAGCTTCCATTTAGTTCATCTCTCTCCAACTTTTAATGCTTGATCAGTAGGCCACAACCCAGAATCTACACAAATTTCCATGGGCTCAAAGTCCAGTTCCCAGGTGGGCTCATTCTCTTTTTTTTTTTCTTTTATTGCCTTTTCTCTCTTTCCAAAGGATTATGAAAAAGAAGTTTAACAGGATGGTCCAATTTCAATATTTGAAGGATGTCAACAGCATGCCAGAAGGACAAGCAGGAAGCATAGATGGAGCAGAAACATATTCAAAAGAAATGAGCAGAATGGGGTCCAGCCCACCAAGCTGTGAACATAAATGCCATGGTTGCACTCCATGCGAAGCAATTCAAGTGCCCACCACAAGCAAAAGGCGCAACACCCATTTCCATTTGGGCGTAAGTTATGCCAATTATGAGCCTGAGCGTTGGAAATGCAAGTGTGGGGCTTCAATTTATGGCCCATGAAACAATATCTCTAGGGAGATACCTTGTAAGTTTGGACTCCTGGATTCTTTTTTTTCTTTTTTCATGTTCTGTGATGTGATCAATTTTCCCTCCTTTTGCACAAAAATTTTATGTGGCGGGAGGTGATGATGAAAATAGAACTTGCCAAAGTCCTTATTGTAGGAGCAATGTCGACGAAGGGGAAGCACTTGAGAACCTCGATCTCATCTTTTTTGGTTCCTCGATGAGACTGTGGAAAGAGGGTCAGCAATTTTACTTTCCAAATTCCTTAATTGTAGTCCATCCGTGTCTCTCAGCAGACTTTATAGGAGAACTGAGTACACTTTATAAGATTTCATTAATTAATTTTGTTTGTCACTGAACAAGATGAGAGGCGTGTGCGCACACACAGAGACAAAGAGAGGAGTTGGTGTGTTCTAACGTTTCATTCATTGCCATTTCCCTGGTGAAAAAAAATGTGCTATCCTTGCTTTTTGGTGCTTTTGAGATTCTTGTCTACTTGCTTTTCAATGGTGATGATGTGATACTAGGACACACTTTAGTGGAGGATAGACCCAAGTCCTTGTGCTCTTGCTTTTGTTGTTGAGTCATTAAATTGAACGACATGACCTATAAATAGAGGATTTGACATCCCTTATCCTTATATATCCAACATAAAAATTTTAAAATATTTATTATTTATTTACATTATACAATTTAAATTTTAAAAATATTTTTATTATAAATGAGTTGTTATGCCTTAACTTCTAAAATATTAAACTTATAAATCTCAACTTATTAATATTATTTATATTTTACATTTTTTTTTTAATATATCGAATCCCTGCAAATCGTTGCGTGATTCAAAAATGTGCTCGGAGCCATTATTGGCACATTATTTTAAAAAGAAAAAACGGTATTTATTTTCTTTTCACCTTTGGGTATTCCAAATTCAAAATTCTCAACAACATTATTATTATTATTAAGGGAAATGAAAACTCGTTAAGGTTAGGATGAAGGGCCAAAGTTCATATGTGGTGGAGGCAATCCTTTTAATGGCAAATGGTATAATTTTATCAGAGAAGTTTTGACAAAATCACAAAGAGAGAATGGATTTTAAAAATAAAAACAAAAAACTCTTGAGTTGGAAATCTACAATAACAATCGTAATGGGTGATAATTGCATGGATCCCACGAAGCAGTTGCGCTAAAATTATCGTATGATGTGTGGGTGCCTTATCCTCTGGCCTGCCCGGAATTTCCACGAAAACATTGACTAACTCTCGCCCACGTTTTAAACACAGAAGACAAGACATCAGCAGCAACAACGATATTTCCATCCACAATTTTCATTTCCATCAGTTTGTTCGGTTCGTTCATCAACCATTATGATATTTCCACGTCAGAAAATGTTAGAAGGCCGAGGAGGGGGTTACGGGGGGCTGATGGGGGCAAATAATTGAATTATAATTTGCACAAAATTTAACACTTGAAAAAAAAAAAATATATATATATATATATAGAGAGATATCAAAATATTTTAAATACATATACGAGTATATATATTTTATCTTAATTATTAAGACATTATTTATTTTTTCAAAAAATAAAAATTTGAGTAAAATTTACTCGGACTACACATCAAATTCTCTATTTCTCCCGTCTCATTCTCCTGGTCCGTACGTTGGAGTCCTTCCACGTAAAATTTTTCAGTCACTTCTTGTGTTACTTTAGTTGTTTTTTTTTTGGTGAAGTATTGCAATCAAGTAGTATTAGAATTGGCTAATTAGTGAAACAAGTGGAAGGTTCAAGCTTTTTATCAATAATTAACAACTTGGTCATGGCATTGTGGGTAGTTAAGTCAGACTTCGGGCTCATCAATTCCACGGGGCTAACTAATTTTTATAATTAACTATGGCCATCGTTATAAATGTATAATTAATAATTATAATATTATCACATAATCTCTTTACTTTTATTCGTGTTAGGCTAATATTGGGGGGGAAAACTTTAATGTAGCAATTGCCCAGAAAACTTAATCTTTGCTATACACTTTTCATCAAAATAATAAATTTCTCCCATGGAAAATAAAAATTTCTGACATTCATCTGATGTAATGCACTTGCATCCAATTTTCCATGCTCCAACGTGCATTGTAGCTGTTGAATCAAATGACTTCATTATTGCGTGAAATGTGCATAAATGCAATTGGCCTGTTGAGTCTTGCCAGGTCATTTTAACGTGTATGGGCTGGAATAAAAATAGGGTAAAAATACATTTTTTTTTCCTTACAAAATAGTAAATTAAAATAAGTGAAAAACAGATAAACACATAAGTAATGGGAACAGAAAATAGAGAGAGAAAGTCTGTGTCTCTCTCCATAGTCTAAAGCCTTCTTGTTTTCTCTCTCACGGATAAAATAAAGTTCCAATCTTTGGACTCTCTCTCTGTCTTTCCCAAGATTTATCTTTTCCTTGCCGGCCACCCTTTATCCTGATCGGCAAGCTCTTCAGCTGTTGTTTCCTGATGTCAGCTCAAATGGGTCTTTCTTAATTTTTGCTATTAATGACCAGCCTCTTTGCTCCAGGTACCCCCTTTCTCTCTCTCTCTCGTCTATCCTGTTTCTGATTGTCTTCATTTTTTTTCTTTATTTTTGAGGGTACTTTTTTTTGGGGGGGGGGGGGGGAGGGGGGCTAATAGTTTTGGCATAATGAATCGGTGTTTTTATAAAGATTGGTGTTAAGGTTTTAGCTGGACATTGTCTCAAATCCATTTTTCTTGGAAAAAGTTGTGTTTTTTCTTGGGGATGTTGTTGTTGTTTTAGAGGTGGTCCTTTTTATGGATCTTTTTAGGTGAATGTGGTGTTGGGTTTGAGATTTTGGTGCAAATTATTGGACTTTCTCATATCGGAAATATGTGGAGTTGAATTATCCCCATCTTTTTTAATATCTCTGGATATAAATAAACATAGATTTGGTATTGTCTAAATATTTATTTTTGGGGTTTTTTTTTTTTATTTTTTGTGTGTTTCATCAAAACTCAAAAATCATAAAATTTGGGAGATTGAATATGGTCTTTTGCATGGAATGAAGTCTCTGGAATTTAAATATAGGAAGCCTGATTCCTGATTCTTTATGCCAGTTTCAAAGTGTGATTATGTTATTTTATATTGGAAATGTCAAGTGTATCTTCTTTACTGTGAATGCTGAAAGCATTGTTTATTTAATTAGGTTTTAAAAGAAAAAACCAAGAATTTTGCAAGAGGGACAATTTTTGTATAAGCAATGAAGGCCAGAATTGGAGCTGTTCTTCTGGTGCTTTTAGCTAGTTGTGAGGACTTTTGAGACCAAAGTTTTGAGAGATGGCTAGGGGTAGGATAAGGGCAAGGCTCCAGCGGAGCCAGCTCCACCCATTCTCATGCATGAGGCCAAGTGTGGATGAGGGCAAGGCCCCACATTCAATGGAAGGCCCTGGGTATTCAAGAATTGTTCATTGCAATCAACCCCATATGCACAAGAAAAAGCCATTGAAATACTGCTCAAATCACATATCAACCACTAAGTATAATATAGTTACATTCTTGCCTAAGGCACTCTTTGAACAGTTCCGGCGAGTTGCCAATATCTACTTCCTTCTGGCTGCAATTCTTTCACTTACACCTCTTGCTCCATTCTCTGCTGTGAGCATGATTTTTCCTTTAGCTGTTGTTGTTGGCATTAGTATGGCAAAGGAAGCTCTAGAAGACTGGCATCGATTTATGCAGGATATGAAGGTTAATGCTCGGAAAACACTAGTTCACATAGGAGATGGTGTTTTTAAATATAAACCATGGCAAAAGATTCAGGTTGGTGATGTAGTGAAAGTGGAAAAGGATCAGTTTTTTCCTACAGATTTGCTTCTGCTGTCAACTAGTTATGATGATGGGATTTGCTATGTGGAGACTATGAACTTAGATGGTGAGACAAACTTAAAGATAAAGAGAGCTTTGGAGGTAACCTTGCTGATGGATGATGATGAGGCTTTTGAGGCTTTTAGTGGAACAATAAAGTGTGAGGACCCAAATCCCAGTCTTTACACTTTCATTGGTAATTTTGAGTATGATCATCAACTTTATCCTCTTGATCCTAGTCAGATTCTTCTTAGAGATTCAAAGCTCAGAAATACAGCTTTTGTATATGGGGTTGTGGTTTTCACTGGTTTTGATAGCAAAGTCATGCAAAATTCAACAAAATGTCCTTCAAAAAGGAGCAAAATAGAAAGGAAGATGGACAAAATCATATACATTCTTTTCAGCATCCTTTTAATAATCTCTTTGATGAGCTCAATTGGCTTTGCAGTGAAGACAAAGCTTGAAATGCCAGACTGGTCGTACATGCAACCCTGGAAACCTCAAGATTTGTATGATCCTAGCAGGCCTACCAGGTCAGGGCTAGCCCATTTGGTCACTGCTCTCATCCTTTATGGGTATTTGATACCCATTTCTCTTTATGTTTCCATTGAGATTGTGAAGGTGTGTCAAGCAAGGTTCATTGACCAAGACATACAAATGTATGATGAAGAGACTGGTAATACTGCTCAAGCACGGACATCAAACTTAAATGAGGAATTAGGCCAAGTGGATACAATCCTTTCTGATAAAACTGGCACCTTGACCTGCAATCAGATGGATTTTCTTAAGTGTTCCATTGCCGGTACTGGTTATGGCGTGCGAGCTAGTGAAGTTGAATGTGCTGCTGCCAAACAGATGGCTGTGGAACTTGAGGAGCAGGGTTCAGAAATATCTAATGGTGTTAGGCATAAAAATAAAGGTTGTGATTCATGGGAGAATGCAGAAGGACCACCAGAAATTGAACTGGAGACCGTTGTTACTTCTAAACATGAGAAATATTGGAAGCCAGCAATTAAGGGGTTTAGTTTTGAGGATGGCCGTCTTATGGATGGTAATTGGTTGAAAGAGGCCAATCCAGATGTCATTATGTTATTCTTCCATATATTAGCTATTTGCCAGACTGCTGTTCCTGAATTGAACGAAGAGACTGGTAGAATCACTTACGAAGCAGAGTCACCTGATGAGGGGGCCTTCCTTATTGCAGCAAGAGAATTTGGCTTTGAGTTTTATAAGAGAACTCAAGCCAGTGTGTTTATCAGAGAAAGATGCCCAGGACAAGTGATTGAAAGGTGATAGCTTTAAATATTTTGGTGTGCTATTTTGGCTCTTTATTTATCCCTTCCAAAAATATCTTCCTTTTGATATCTTAAGCCTCACATGGAATCTTGCAGAGAATTCAAAATTCTCAATTTGTTGGAATTTACTAGCAAGAGGAAGCGAATGTCTGTAATTGTGCAAGATGGGGATGGGCAGATTCTACTTCTGTGCAAAGGTGCTGACAGGTTAGATTTGCAATTATGTTTAATTTATTCTATAATCTATATGTACGGTGGAGCAATCAGACATCTTGATACCTCTATTTCATCTTGTTGCTTGGTAGATTTATGAACCTTCATTTTGTCAAGACGTAGGTCATATGACATCTTCCTGCATTTCTATATCCCCCTCAAAAGGAAGATGACAACAACAAGAACAAAGTTTCCCTCTCGTCTTGCTATCCACCTGGATTTAGTCACCTCTCTTAATTGGAGCATTAGGAGGTTTTTGTTGGAAATTTCTATACCAACACTACCCCCACTCCCTCAATTTGTCTTCAATCTGTGTTATACCCACTTTATTACAATTATCCTCATTTCTTATTCGTAGGAAGGGTGACTATAGATCCATCTAGGTATTCTCATTTCTGCTACTCTCATTTTTCAGACATGTTGTTCTTCAAAACCCAACACTCACTACTGTACAACATCACTGGTATAATTATTTTTCAATGGAATTTACCCTTCAACTTAATAGTGATTTTGTGGTCACAAGTAAAATGATAAAAAGAGGGTTTTGAGGTTGATTTTAAACAATTCATTATTTCTTTGCTTTAATTATACAGCATTATTTTTGATCGGCTTGCAAAGAATGGAAGAATGTATGAGGAAACAACTACCAGGCATTTGAATGAATATGGAGAAGCTGGGTTGCGCACCCTGGCTCTTGCTTACAAAAAGCTCAATGAGTCTGAGTACTCTACATGGAACAATGAGTTTATGAAGGCAAAAACTTCCATTGGCGCTGATAGAGATGCAATGCTCGAGCAATTATCAGATGTGATGGAGAGGGAGTTGATTCTTGTTGGTGCTACTGCTGTGGAGGACAAATTGCAAAAAGGGGTACACATGCCTGTTACCTGACAGTCATGACTTGTACATTTCCCTTTTGGCTTGCTTCTACTTATTTTCAATTTTTGTTTCTCTAGGTGCCCCAGTGCATAGACAAACTTGCACAAGCTGGTCTTAAGATTTGGGTTTTGACAGGGGACAAGATGGAAACTGCGATCAACATAGGGTGGGTCTCTTACTGATTACATAATGCTCCCATTGATGCATGCCACTCTATAACAGATTGCTTTCCTTGAGAATTTAACTCTTTCTCACACCATGCAGGTTCGCTTGTAGTTTACTTCGACAGGGCATGAAGCAGATCTGCATAACAGAAATGAACTCGGATACAATAGCCCAGGATGGCAAACAGGTATGCTGTATTTGGCAAAGGAATTCAGGGTTTGAATTACCTTGTTGTCTAACATTAGAATTTTTTCCTTATAAACAGGCTGTTAAAGAGAATATTTTAATGCAACTTACCAATGCCTCTCGAATGGTCAAGCTAGAAAAAGATCCACATGCTGCATTTGCTTTAATTATAGATGGGAAGACTCTAAACCATGCATTGGAGGATGATATGAAGCATCCATTCTTGGCGTTAGCAGTTGATTGTGCATCTGTAATATGTTGTCGTGTCTCTCCCAAGCAGAAGGCTTTGGTGTGGTCTTTTTTTATCTCTTTTACTCTTTGGACTCTCTTTCAAATGTTCATTCATGATCTTAAATTATCCAAAAGCCACTGTCTTTATAAAGTACCAGAACTAGATACACTTTTATTTTCTGGAATTTTTATGTTTGTCTGGACATATCTTTGGTATCAGGTAACAAGATTGGTAAAAGAAGGAACAGGAAGAACCACCCTGGCAATAGGTGATGGTGCCAATGACGTTGGAATGATTCAAGAAGCTGACATTGGCGTTGGAATCAGTGGAGTTGAAGGCATGCAGGTTCTGAAAATGTCCAACTTATTTTCCCTTCCAAATTACACTCAAAAGAATTTTTGTTTCTCAAAGTTCATTTGAAGCTTACAGTTTGAAAATCTATTGCAGGCTGTCATGGCCAGTGATTTCTCCATTTCCCAGTTCCGGTTTTTGGAAAAACTTCTGGTAGTTCATGGACACTGGTGCTACAAGAGAATTGCTCAGATGGTAATCATCAATAAACAATTACTGTGATGCTTTCTTTGTGTATTTAGTCAGTGCATTATCCATTGCACAAATGCACATTTCCATCCATGCACATGCACATTTTTAGTTAATCTCAGCCTCATGTTTACTTGAACTAAGTTGTTTTGCATTCAGATTTGTTATTTCTTCTACAAAAACATAGCTTTCGGCCTCACCCTGTTCTACTTTGAGGCATTCACGGCCTTTTCTGGGCAATCAGTTTATGATGACTGGTACATGCTATTGTTTAACGTCATTCTCACCTCGCTGCCAGTCATTTCGCTTGGTGTGTTCGAACAAGATGTGTCTTCTGAGGTTTGCTTACAGGTTAGCCCCTTAAAGTACAACTTTTCTAGTATATTGTTGCATGCACAATTGTGCTATGATATAATAATGCATGTATCTCTTGTTTGCAGTTTCCAGCTCTGTATCAACAGGGGCCTAAAAATCTGTTCTTCGATTGGTATAGGATATTAGGGTGGATGGGCAATGGCCTCTATTCCTCTCTCATAATTTTCTTCCTTAATATCATTATCTTCTATGATCAAGCATTCCGCACTGGAGGCCAAACTGCCGATATGGCTGCTGTTGGTACCGCAATGTTCTCTTGCATCATCTGTGCCGTCAACTGTCAAATTGCACTAACAATGAGCCACTTCACATGGATACAGCACCTCTTTGTCTGGGGCAGCATTGCCACTTGGTACCTGTTTCTCTTACTTTATGGGATGATCTCTCCAATTTATTCTGGGAATGCCTACCACATTCTAGTAGAAGCCCTCGGTCCAGCACCCATATATTGGTTCACCATTCTATTGGTAACAGCTTCCTGTAATCTGCCTTACCTGGCGCACATCTCATTCCAAAGATGTTTCAATCCAATGGATCATCATATTATCCAAGAAATCAAATACTACAAGAGAGATGTTGAGGATCAACAAATGTGGAGACGGGAGAGATCAAAGGCAAGACAAGAAACCAAAATTGGGTTCACTGCAAGAGTGGATGCGAAGATTAGGCTGTTGAGAGGAAAGCTGAATAAGAAGCATTCAACCCTACCATTGCAAAACCGTATAACCGCTCCATCATGACATTATCTGTTGCTTTTTATTTTCTTTTAGCAAGATTTTAGGTTTTTTTGGCCTGTGCAGTAATGTTCTATGTTGCTGATTTTTAATTCTTTCCTCTTTTTTATTTTCTCTTTTTTTATCTCATTTCATTTGGTTAAGTGGGATCGATTGAAGTCCCATTGATTACATCTAAAGCATTGGAGCTCATGTATGTACACCATGTACAAGAGTGAAGAAATTATCAGTTTGTGAATATTAGGTGCTGTCTTACATCTGTGTTCTTTTCCTTGTTCCTTGTATTTCTGTATGCTTTGTGTACAAGTAATGTAACTGGTTATGTGACTGTGATCTGGGAATTTCTCTGCAACTCCCAGCAGCTTCGAAAATTTTACCTTTTTCTCAATCTATCCGAGTTAAGGGGACACTGACCTGCAGGATGTACAGACAATTAATCATGAGGACTTACTGCAGATAAACCATCTTGATCACACGGTTGCCAAGTCTTTATTTTTCTGTCTTAGAAGTCCAAGCTCTAAGACTTCGACCTCTCTTTTTCATCCAATTGGTGTACATTAGATTGTGGACTCACAGAAATTGGTGAGGTGAGATGTGACACTGCAGCATTCCACCATTACCAGAATAGGTATGTGGCTTCATACCCATCAATTGCTTCTGCTGTTCAAGGTAGACTTGGCTTGTATTATGGTCCTCATTTGCTTGTACTAATGAAATTCTGAATCAGTGGCATTTACTGAAACCTTTTATGCAATCCATCGAGGTCTTGAAAAGATTTAGATGTACCCAATTTTATCTATGAATTCTAAAAATATTGTTTGTATGATTTAAACATGTTAATCTCCACAACCCAATGAATTAATCTTATTGTTATGTCAAAGTTTGCCTTCCTCAATACAGAATCAATTAAATGTGTCTGGTTGTAGTTATGTGTACACGTAAAGAATAGGAAGCTGCCCCTTTTTATCTTTCCCTCTACGATTGTTGGAAGTACTGCAACTACCATAGGACTGTAAATGTAACTTTCAAAGTTTTTATATCCAGTCTTGTACCTAGTGAGTGCACCAGAGCTGGTGCTAGGACCATTTTGCTGAAAACCCAATTTCAGTAACAATTACATTGCAGCAGCTCAAAATGGTCCTAACCATGCGGTGTAAAACACGATAAACACCTGTCAAGTTAACCAGCTCAAGTTTTATGCATTTTAATGGATCAACAAGGCGACCAGCTATATCTAGCAGCCGTGATGCAGTGTTTGTTGGAAGTGACACTGATCCCTCTCGCCCCTATACTTCAGAAACTATCCCTGCATTTCTCAACAAAATTTCTGGTGGTCCAAGAAGTTCCCCAATCGTACCTTCAGTGCAAAAGCAACTGTCTTTGGGTAGAAACACCTCAAACAGAAAGACCTTTGAGTCGACACTTCCAAGGCATTGAGTCTCTGCACTTCAATGACGATGAGAGGTTACATTCTAAGCCAATACCATCTCATAATCTTCTCCACCATAAATGGAATCTGACGTGTGTTGTTTGTCTCCATATCGTTAGCAATTCTCAACCCATGCAATGCACGGAAACGATGTCCCTTTTTCCAAATGTAAAATGTAACTGGGGAGATGGCAAAAGCTTGTTAGTGCAACATATTTGCCTATCTCATACATATGCTTTCAATCAATCAGATGATAGAATTAGAATACAAATCTATGGCATATGCTGAAATCTTCTTTTTTTTTTTCCCTTTAATATATTTGATTTTGGTTACTCTCATTCTTGATGTATTGGTGACTGTACAGTTCAGGAACATGCATTTTTTCTGCTTGGCGATAGTCTTAGTAGTTCTTTAAACGATTTCAGTTCTATAGTCACAGAGTAATCTCGATTGTTATGGTTTGTGCATAACAATTATCTTATTCCATTTTCCTTTTTTTTTTTTTTTGGTTTTTTTTTTGGGGTTTCTTATTCAGCTTAGTCTTGTTTTGTGGTGGCCATTTTAATGATGGATTATACATGAACAGGACATGTTTTACTTTGAAAATTTTCGAGTCTCAGTTGAGTAAAAAATCTTTGGTAGACATGGTCTATTGGATGATTATAAACCTACTGAAAAAAAAAAAAAGTGACTTTACAGTCATGCTTGTACGATTAAATTACTTGAGATAATCTTATTTTCTGTGGTTGAATTCTGTAACCAACCTTACTAATCTGCTTTTAATCGTTTAGTACTGAGTTTAGTTTTTCAGAATATGTGAAAACCAGTTTAATTTTAGTACCAAAGCTTTAAAGTTAAAACACTCCAAAAAAAAAAAAAAGACAAAAATAGAAAACGGAATCATGCATCTAAGGTTAATCATTTTGACTTTATCAAGTGAGTTAATTTAATGGGGTTTAGAATTGTTCACTTTTCCTTATTTATTTGTTTTGTGGTTTTCAAGAACAAATCTCTGCACATTTCATCAGAAAATACGTCTCAAAGCCCATCACAAAGCCATGTTTGGGTTACCCATAATTGGCTTTTGATCTAACTTGCAAGTTTACCAAGACCCCAGTGGGTTGAACCTTGATATTAAAAAATTACGATACTTTAAATAAAAAAATTGGATATCCAAGTCAACCCAATCTGGTATAGATCATAATTTCATCAAAGAAATAAAATAAAATAAAATAAATGATTGCAGAATTAAAATCAAAACCTGATAATTGCATTGATTTATCTCGTTACCATGAAATTTTAAAGATTATTTGAAGCTATCGACCAAGGCCAAAATATGTACTTGCAACGGCTTGTATATGCATATAAATTAGAGCACAACCTTATGACATCTATAATTCTTCCAAGACAATTCCATGTAATCTTCGTGCCACATCTACAACAAGCATGAAACAGAACATAACAGCAGACCTTTTTTGTTTTTGGTTTTTTTTTTTTCTTTGAAAGCATCAAAAATGAAAAGAATAACAAAAGAACAAAGAGAAAGCATAATAAATTTGATCACCACCGTCCATGCACCACTTGATTGCATGCGTCCTTGATCCACCTAATGCACTTTCTCAGAGACCCTTTCACCTTGCCCTCCATGGCATACACCTTGTAGGTAGCAACCCTTTTTTTCCTCTGCAGTTCAGGGTCATTAAAGCCCCAGCTCTTTGAAAATGACCCCGTATTGCTCTTTTCTTTATCGATCTTCACTTCCTTGCTCAATTGATTTGGCTGTGTAAAGCCTGCATGGTTGACACTGTAAGACCTCAAGCCTCGCATGCCTGTTGGTCCTGCCTTGCCTCCATGGTAATTACTCTCTATCTTCATCCTTCCTTCCCTGTATGACTTGGACCTAAAATCCTCCATGTTGATCAAAGCTTAAACAAACATCAATCACATGCGCACAGATTGGAAGATTCAAGATTTAAACATCAGAGAAGAGAAGATAAGATGAAAAGAAACAAGCAGAGAAAGTTTTGCTTTGTATCATGGGGGGAGGGTTGTTATAACTTAAATAAGCGAATGGATTATTTCCACACGTATGAACATGGCTAATTCATGAAAGTAAAATTTAGTGTAACGATAAATTTATTTTATTATGACTTTAAAATTATATATTTAATTTTTATTTAAATTTTAAATTATGAAAATAAAATTTGTGTATTAATACATATTTTATTATTATTATTTTCTACGAACAAACAAGACTAATAACAATTAGTGTTCTTTTACTTTCATGCTTTCGTGTTGAAATGGGAGACCTAAAGTTGGTGTCGTCACGTCAGCGACTTTTACTTGAAACAAAATTGAAGTTTTGTTAACGGAGCCAGTGGAGTGGAGTTGTGTAACGCTTTCGATTCCACATTGATGCTCGTGGGGTCGCAGTTGGCTGCTGATGGCTGAGTTTGAATGGTGTTTGATGGGTGCTTGCCACGTGGAATATTATATTTCTTCACTTTTCAACCCAATCTCATTTATTGATGTAGTCAAGATTTAAGGCTTGGTTTTCATCGGGTGATTTTTTTTTTTCTTTGAACAGAAAAAAAAAAAAAAAAGTGATTTTCTATGCCTTTGATGGATTCATAATTTTATTCCTAAAAGCCTAATTGACAATGAGAGGAATTCTTCTCTTTACCAATTGAACCAACCC
Source organism: Rhizophora apiculata (assembly GCA_037832385.1). Taxonomy (NCBI): domain Eukaryota; kingdom Viridiplantae; phylum Streptophyta; class Magnoliopsida; order Malpighiales; family Rhizophoraceae; genus Rhizophora; species Rhizophora apiculata. Next base: position 7,832,352 of record CM075433.1, on the reverse strand, counting down.
TTGATGGCAGATGGCTTGTATGCAACTTATATAGCTTAAGTGTGGAAATGTTAAATTAGGGTTTATTTCTTCATTTAAGATCTTGAACCAACCTTCATTTAGGAGTTAATCTGGTCATTATGTAATTTTATGTACAATAAGGGTATAGTTATCAATCATCATGATACCAAAATTGCATGGACATATGTATCTTTTTTTTTTTTTTGGAAGGGTCTAAATTTCCAATCCTACCATTTGGTTTTTGACAATGGCATTATTGCTACAGCATGGAAACTGACTTTCTTTATCATGTTAGACCAACAGAAATGGTCTCTTTTATTTTTGCTTTTTTCTTTTTTTGTCTTTTTCCCTAGAAATATAAAAAGTGATAAAATAAACAGAAGCACATCTAATCGTGATTACCAAGCCTTTCCTCTTCTTTCTTCTTCTTTGCAACAGTATTATATGGCTGTTATTTCAGCGGCAATTGTTACTTATTATTGGTGAAAGTTGAGGTACGTAGGTGCCTAACAATAAAGAGGTCCTCATATATAAATTTTGTAATATGAACTTTTAACTAAATGGTACTAAATTTGTCCTGAAAAAATAAGATCTCTTAATAAAGGATATCAATTTCTTGAACAACTTCAATGCCGTTCAACTAAAACTCACTCAGAGAGAATGTTGGCTTAGCATCATATACTTGAGCAACAAGACAACCAGCTGCGAGGAGGTTGCAAGGAGAGAAAACGAGGCCAACATTAATGGGATTGCCTGGTTTGGCAGAAAAAGGATGGCAACCTTGGTAAGAATATAAACAGATGGAGGCAGTCAGCACAAGTGGACAATTCAAAAACAGTTTCTATCCAAAATCTGGACAAAAAGGGGAATATGGTACAAAAACCCCGAGATGCAACAAAACATTCCAAGATAATGCAAGACCAGAAGCCCTGATCACATAAAAAAGGAACTTGGCAGTCTCTTCAAATGGCAATGTGAAGGAGCCACGTGAGATTAAACCGTCAATATGCCTGATACAGTTAAACTAAGACAACCAGAAAACTATTTTGGGTTTGGGGGGGGGGGGGGGGGAGGGGAGGGAAGGGCTAAAGTAGTACGGGTAAAATAGAAGTCTCTTCCACAATAAGCACCAAAAAATATGTCACAGGAGCTCAGCAACGTTGGAAGGCAGCTCCTCGATAACCACATTGTAAAACTTCTGGATATCAAAAAGCATCCTTTCGTCATCTTTCGTCATGAAGTTAATGGCTACACCCTTTCTTCCAAACCGTCCACCTCGCCCAATTCGATGAAGGTAGTTTTCAGGCTGAGTTGGCAAGTCATAGTTTATGACAAGGGAAACCTGCTGCACATCAATACCACGAGCTAAAAGATCGGTGGTGATAAGGACGCGAGAAGACCCAGATCGGAATTCCCGCATAATGATGTCACGAGTATTCTGATCCATATCTCCATGAGTAGCTGAAACTGTGTGGTCACGGCTTCGCATCTTGTCGGTGAGCCAGTCAACCTTGCGCCTTGTGTTGACAAAAATAACACTTTGGGTGATGGCCAGGGTCTCGTACAGATCACAGAGTGTTTCAAGCTTCCATTCCTCCTTCTCCACATTGACATAAAACTGCTTGATACCCTCGAGGGTAAGCTCATCACGCTTGACCAAGATCCTCACTGGCTTGTTCATGAACTTCCTTGTGATCTCAAGAGCTTCAGGTGGCATTGTAGCCGAAAACACACCAATCTGAACTTTTGGTGGCAGCAGTTGGAAGATATCATAAATCTGGCAGCCACAAATCGGTGTTAGAATTGGAGGGAAACACACAAGAGCATAATAGATTGTCAGAGAAGATTTAACACCTGATCCTTGAAACCACGTGAAAGCATTTCATCAGCCTCATCCAACACAAACATCTTTATACAATCAGCACGAAGAGACTGCCTTTTCAACATGTCAAACACACGACCTGGGGTGCCAACAACAACATGAACACCAGCTTGAAGAATGCGCTGGTCCTCACGGACACTTGTACCTCCCACACAAGCATGAACCTTCACAGTAAGGTAATCACCAAGCGCTCGCATGACCTTCTCAATCTGTTGTGCAAGTTCCCTAGTTGGAGCCAAGACCAATGCCTGACATTGGACTAGACCATAATCAAGTTGCTGAAGAATACCAGAGCAGAAAGTTGCCGTTTTCCCAGTACCAGATTGAGCCTGCTGAATTACATCAAGACCCTTACAAAATGGAACAATTCCCCTTTGCTGGATTGCAGAAGGCTTCTCAAAACCTTGGAAGAGATTTACGATGTCAATCAGCATATTGTAGCAAGCTTTGAAAAGCATCAAGACAAGCAGCAATATATACCTACCATAAGCATAAATGCCCCTCAGAAGGTTCTCTTGTAATCCCATTGCATCAAAGTTGTCGTAAACTTCGTCATATGAAGTGAAGAAGTCTTGTGCATCATTTGTAAGTCTGCAAAGTTAAAAAATTATGCATGAATCTAGCATCAAATCCCACCAGATAATGATCCTGCTACTGTCAACAACTGCCATAGAAAGAGGTTACAAACAAAAAACGTACATCTCATTCATTTTTGCATCAAACTGTCGAAAATCAAACTGAGAACCTTCTGGTACCAAACCTGCCATGACTGTACGGATAGAAATATATATATATATATATAATTACAGGGAAATTTCAGTTTGAAGTAGAGCAGAGGGAGAGGAAGTAGGAAAAACATAATCTGATTTCAAAATGAACCAAAAGGATAGTAAAACAAACAAATAAGAATGTAGAATTGAGAACAATCCAAGCCTTGTTGTGTCATGTGTACTGGGTATATCCTTTTATATTGTTTACATATATTGTTGTGAAAGGCAAAGAGATTGTCACAGAAGAGCCAAACTTGCAAACCATATAAAATGAAGTGTACAAGCATTAAACTTCTGTTTTTTTATCTGGAAAAGAACAGCAAGGGGGCAGACAGATATCTGATACAAAGGATGTAAATCCTTCACCACCAGAAACTGCTTTGCCCACTCCTCCAAAATGTCATATTAACAGCATCTCTCTTATAAACCAGCAAACTCCAGTATTTATAAACTATAGTCACACACAAAATATATAATTACTTCATCCCAACATGACGAAGCCCCCTAGGATTAGAAGAAACAAGGATATACAAGACATTCCAGCTCCTGGTCTGAAATTTCAATGGAACAATCTTACTCAATTTGTCAATAATTTTTTTTTCTTTTTTGTAGCAAAAACACATTCCCTCTAACCATCATTGTTGTAGAAGTGGTCAAAACAGCAACATTATCAGAAAGAACAAAAATGCAGCTAAAAATTCATGATCAAGGCTCCAACACCCATGCTCCTGGGTAATTTTAATTATAACAGAATGCAAACAACATACCAAAACGCTGATTCCACAAAACAAAAGGTTAAAAAAACTCAGACTACATAACGAACACTAAAGTAATGCACCACACAAAACATACCCTAAAGTGTATGCTGTTAAACAATGAAAAAGGCCATATCTAATACTAAAACATGCCAGTAAATTACCAATTACAGATTCAACACAACCACTCGGTTACCAACCATCTCACTGAAGCTTTTTCTAAGCACAACCAACAGAACAATTCAATCTACAATCTAACATTTTAATTGACCATAAACAAGGACACACAAACGCTAAAGATTGAAACTTTATCAAAAGAACATAAATAAAAATTGAATCTTTGCGTATAAATCAAGCACACAGATCAAACCCAGATCCCAAACATCATGCACCCCCCTAAAAAATTTTTAAAATATTAATATCCAAACCACAACCAAACGTATGATAGGGGATATGAACATGAATGTCAATATCCCCACAATACCAGTATCTGAAAGCTTAATGCTAACACACACAAACACGCACGCACGCACAGACCTGCTAAGTGACGGTTAGAGAGTTAGAGAGCAACAGGAAGACTTTTAACAGGCTTGTCGATTACAGACAGAAAACTTGGGTTTTGGAAATTCCAAACTCCTCGGATCTGCGCCGTGGAGTTTGAAAGAGGGAAGAGACACCGATGAGTTTGTGTGTGTATATATATGTGCGTGAGAGGCTGTCGCTGTTTTGTTAGGTTTTAGCGTACAAGAAACTCGCTTATGTCTTTGTTTATTTGTTTCCGGATTTGCCCCTTCAAACTGAGGTCTTCGTAGAAGTGAAAACCAAAAATCATGAAAGAAATACAGGCACTCTTGTCAGAGAGAAAAAGCCCTTCGGGGCTCTTTTTTCTTTTCTTTTTTTTTTTTTTTAAAGGAAAAATTCTGTTTTGCTTAGAAAAAATAAGTCAAAATGTGAATAAAAAGTTCCTAATGTACCAGTCAAGTTACTAGAATTATAAAAGAATAATAAAAAATATATATAATTAAGAAAAGGGATCATTTACAATGGAGATTTATATAAATATCAATCATTTCCATCCTAATATCCTTTTGGTTATAAGTAATTTTTAGCAACAAAATTACAAAAAAAAAAAAAAAAAAAAGACCTTATGAACAAGCATTATGATTTAATAGTAAAAAAATATTTTTTTATCAGAATATTTAGTGAAATGAAATATATGCTTATAAAATTTATTTTTTTAATAAATATATATTTTTTTTTTATGAAATTATCAGTATTATTTCCCAACTTGGCGAAGGTGGGCCTTCTTCTGTTCATGCTGCTTCAAAACAGAAGAGGGGGCTTGATGGGAAAGGAATAAGGAAAGAGAAAAACATGATGAAATATGGTGGGGAGACCCCAGTGAATTATAAATGCATGGCATGGCAGCATTGCAGGGAGACTACAGGAGCTTGGAAATGTAGCACTCCACAAAACTGAAGATTTTAGTCTTGAGATTTCACGTCGCAAGAAGTGTAGAATGAAAATGCTCTACTTATTTTAACGGCAATGCTCAATCTACATTGTATTACTGTCATGTTCACTTCTTAAAATTATTAAAGATAGTAATTTAATTGACAATTTTGTGTTTTTTTTTTTCATATTAATTTAAGTTGACTTTCTATATTAATATGTATTTTTATAAAATAAATTTTAGAATTTAATTAATACTAAAATTAGATGTAAAGTAATTCATATGACTTCAATAATATTTAAATAGTACTTATTATAAAAAAAATTAAATAATTTTTAATTTTTAACTTATAATATTTTTTTTTTTCAAAAGTAATTTCACTCCTAAAAGAGTAGCAATGATTGAACACATAAGCCCAATTCTTTTGGAACAATAAAGCATTGATTTTCGTTAATCATTTAAAGGGAACAAGGGCATTGAAAGAAATATGTGAGGATAAAACCCATATAAAATCAGACTTTATTATTAAAGGAACATGTGCACAACTTGGCAATCCAAATCGATTGATTCATACCAAAATAACATCAAATTTAAATACTTTAAATTCAAAAGAATTTAAAACTCAATTGAGTTAACATTTTATTAATTTAAAATATAAATAATTCTGATTCTAATAATTAAAATAAAAAGATTTAAAATTTAAATATTTAAAACTCTGAATGCAATATTATTAAAATTTCAAATTTAACATGTATTTCATATATTCCATGTCTAATCAAGTAACATTATTTGTCAATCTAACTCAAATGAAAGTCCTTATTGAATGACGAAAAAGCCCATCTTTTTGGTTAACTTCCAGTAGTTCCTTTCTTCGTTCTCCTCAACGCCAAAGCCACGACTCTCTCTCTCTCTCTCTATCCCCCCCCTCTCTCTCTCTACATAAAGAAGAGGTTACTCAGGTGTTGAAGCCCCAGATCTACAGAAGAGCATATCTTTAAGCTCTGCGAAGAATCTCAGGTAATTTCTTAATGGCTGTTGCGTAAATATGATATTGATATTGTATTGTATATGCTCTTTTATCTTCTGGGTTCTTGCTGTTGCCCAATTGGGTAGCTTAGATTTTGCTTAAATTTGACGCTGTCTGAGATTTGGCTTAAAGAGCCGATCTTTGGCTGTGGACTTTTGGGTTTTTATGTTTAAAGTTTAAATTGTTTCTATTCCATCTGTTTGGTTTCTGAGAAATGGCTTAGAAAAGGAAGGAAAAGAAATGATAAGAGTGGATCTTATCGGGTTACCGAGCTCTTGCTTTGTGGGCACTTTCTTTCTTTCTTTTCTTGTTTTTTTTTTTATTTTTTTATTTTTTTTTACTATGTCACCCTTTTGCTCTTCCTGTTTTAGTGACATTTCTGGGGTTTATAACATTCTGAATGCTATGATTTTGGATCTGTAAAGCAAAGTCTAGATGGTATCTTGTTGTATTTAAATTGTCAATGATTTAATGTCTTTTTTTCTTTTGTCCTTTTTCTCATTCCTTTTTTTTTTTTACTTCTGATAATGGAAAATTGTGCCTCATTTTTTCTGTTATTATCATTTCTGTAGATTAAGAGTATGGCTTGGTATAATTCGTTTGATTCCCGTAAGAATGAAGAGAGCAATGAACTAAAGATTTGTCAATATACTTTGTTATGCTCACTGCAGTGGTTATTTTTTTTGGATCATTTTGTGAAAAATTGGAATGGTAATTGGTGCAAATTGAATGTTTCAAGTGACTGGAATGTTTTTGTTGCCTTTCAGACCTTTTTTTGACCAAAAATGGTGGATAGCAATGCATCTTCTAGTTCTCCTGAGGAAACTCCAAACCCTAACCCTGATGGAAATGCACCTTCTGAGAGTGACCTCTCGCTTGACAACTTAACTCAAAAGATTCAAGAATCTCTTGCTGTGGGGAAGATACATAAGTTCTGGGAAACCCAACCAGTTGGTCAGTTCAAAGATGTTGGACATACCAGTTTGCCTGAAGGCCCTATTGAACCCCCAACACCATTGTCTGAGGTGAAACAAGAGCCATACAAACTTCCCAATCTCTATGAATGGATTACTTGTGATATAGACTCTGAAGAGATGTGCAATGAGGTATACAACCTCTTAACTACTAACTATGTTGAGGATGATGAGAACATGTTCAGATTTAATTACTCAAAGGAGTTTCTTCAGTGGGCTCTTCGCCCTCCAGGCTATTTCAAGAGCTGGCATATTGGTGTGCGTGTCAAAAGCTCAAAGAAGCTAGTTGCTTTCATAACTGGCATTCCAGTTAGAATTCGAGTCCATGATGATATTATTAACATGGCAGAGGTAAATTTCTTGTGTGTTCACAAGAAGCTGAGATCAAAGAGGCTTGCTCCTGTCATGATTAAAGAGGTTACAAGGAGAGTTCACTTGGAGAATATCTGGCAAGCGGCTTATACTGCTGGAGTTGTTCTTCCTACACCAATATCATCTTGCCAATATTGGCATAGATCTTTGAATCCTAAGAAGCTGATTGATGTTGGTTTCTCTAGGCTTGGTGCGAGGATGACAATGAGCCGAACCATCAAGCTTTACAAGTTGCCAGAAGCTACTGCTACACCAGGTTTTAGAAAGATGGAGCTCCATGATGTTCCTGGAGTTACCAGGCTAATTAGGAACTATTTGAGTCAGTTCGTTATTGCACCAAATTTTGATGAAAATGATGTTGAGCATTGGGTTCTGCCAAAAGAGGATGTTGTGGATAGTTACCTGGTTGAAAGTCCTGAAACACATGAGATCACTGATTTCTGCAGCTTTTACACACTTCCTTCCTCCATCCTTGGAAACCAGAATTATTCAACTTTGAAGGCAGCTTATTCATACTATAACATTTCAACTAAGACTCCTCTGCTTCAGCTAATGAATGATGCTCTGATTGTTGCAAAATGCAAGGACTATGACGTGTTCAATGCACTGGATGTCATGCATAATGAGTCCTTCTTGAAGGAGCTGAAATTTGGTCCAGGTGATGGGAAACTTCATTATTATCTTTACAACTATCGGATCAGACAAACATTGAAGCCATCAGAGCTTGGGTTGGTACTTCTATAATCTGGACCCTGATTGTACCTGGACCAATGTTAGGTTTCATTTTATCAGTTAAGTTTGCTGATAATTTTGGTTGTAAGATTGCATAAACTTTGACAATCCAGATTTATATTTTAGTTTTTGTTGTGCCAGTTAAAAAAACATTTTTTTGTCCATTTTTCTTTGTCTTGAATTGTTACACTCTTAATGCAATGTTGGGTCCTAATAAAAATCACCTGTAGGTGAGCCAGGAATGCCTTTATACTTACTGCTTTCATATTATGCTCTGTGGCGTAGAGTCCTTTTTGCTTTCTCCAATTATGTAGTCATATTTTGCATCAAGCAGTGTGTATCATTATGTTCATCTTAGTACTTATATCCGGGATTTAGATTGTATGGCATACATAATACAGATGGATGAAAAGCAGCTTGGCATCATTTATATGGAGGGGCTTTTTTTGCACCTTGTATTGGATGAGGCAGAAGTTATCTTCCCTTAGGTGGCTTCTGTCAAGGAGCAACAACAAAGATCATGATGAGGAAGGTGTATCGTGTATACTTTTTAGCAAAAGCACTTGATACCTTTGATCGAGAACTTTTTTTTTTTTTCCCAAACAAGAGATTTATCCATCTACTGGGCTTGAAAAATTACTCATAAAACCAAACCATCAAGAAAAGGCCGTCTTCCCCTGCTTGCCTCCGGGTGGATGCAACCAAACTGGTGCGAGTCTGTCGTTAGCCGATCAGGGACAAGATGCAGCCAGTTTTGCTAGATTCATATGTGGTACTGTGAGCAACAAACATCCATCGTTTGGATTGATTGCAAAGCAGCAGTAGATGATTACATACTTTTTTCCTCATTTCCTAGTTTTACATTCCATTGCTTGTGCCAACTGCACGATTTCACCTCGTGAACCTGCAAATTTCACAATAGCACATTATGCTCGGATTTCAATGATGCCAGAGAAAGAGTAAACATGTCCTAAATTACGTTCGTATTTCTCTTTAACCAACATGAGCATGGAGTTTGTGTCTTCTGCCATCTTTGATACACTTTCTGCTTCCTTAACTGCCTCAACAGTCAAAAAAGACATGGTTCTTCAGCAACTTTGTAGGCCGCAGCTACTGCTGCTTCGTTAACTGTTTCGTTACAGGTGTGGCTGCTATGGTTGGGGGAGCTTCTTTCTTCTGTTTTGGGGTTGGTGTTCTTGTTGCCGTTGAGTTATCTCTTTTCAAATTCGGACCTCCAATTGTTTACACCGAGGGAAAGTAAGACAGAATGGTCACGCTTCAAAGCTTGTACCTTTACCTTTGACAGAGGGCTGCGGCATTTCCAAAGTCTCTAAGATCTCAAGCATGGAAACAGTGAGTGTGAGCTTGGTTACCTTATTACATTCCTCACCCATTATTGCCTTCCGTATCAAGATCTTCGCTTGAGGTGGAGACGAATCCAACCCAGATGATCAAAGTGATTGGCAGCCCCAAATGAGTTTTTAACTGAAATCCCCAGATAATGTCGTGAGACTACATCATTTGAAAAAAAAAAAAGAAAAAATGTTAGGTAAATGCAAATTTTTTATGCAAAAATGATGTCGTGCTACAAAAAGTGTATGCAACCAAACTATATAATTGAAGTCGCTGTAAATCCCATTACTCACTTGCGATTCATGTAATAAATAATCCTCTCCCAAGATAGCAGCCGCCATTGCCATTCCAACCTCCAAAGTTCTGAAAACCAATATTGGTTTGTTCACTCAACTTGATAAAATTTAAAATTAAATTATAATATTATTTAATTTATTTTAAAAATTAATAATTAAATTAATAAATTAATTAATTAAATTATAAATTAATAAACTGATAATAATTTTTTTAATTCAGTTAATTTTAAAAATTTATAAAAAATTTTAAAAATAATTTTTATATATTTTAATTATTTTTTAAAATAAAAATATATTATTTTATAATTTAATTATTTTTTTAAAAAAATTATAAGTTATAAAAAGTAAAAAATTATTTATATGATATATTTTATATTAAATTTATTTAATTTAAATTATTTATAAATACAAATATATTACATTAAATTTTTTTAAAAAATTTTATTATATATAAATTATAAATAAATATAATAATTATACCGTTCATTTCACCTGACATCCTAATTTCTTGACTGTTCATCTTTGTGCTGGCAGTAGTTGAGGGAATCTTGCGGCCGATTTATAGCTACCAGTCCACAAGCCTTTCCGAAACTTTGATTTTTTTCATCACTCCCCAGAAGGAAGTGATCGCCCCCCACCACCATCTTTTATTTATTTATTATATATATATATATATATAGGCTGAAAAGTGAGATGCTATTCTTCAGTCTTTATTATTATTAAGTTAATCACATCAGCCAACTGTGTAACGTTATACATACATACATATATATATATATATGTTTAATTTATAATATGAATAAATAAATATTTTAACCACTTAAATACGACCAGTAATGTACGTTATACCACACAATATTTTTAATGGTATGCGGGTATATTACCCTGAGATTTATTTATTTGTTTATTGTTATTCTTTTTTTTTTTTGGGTGCGCACCCTATTTGTCAGGAATGAGATTCATTTAGAATTTTCAATAATCCAACTTTGACCATCGACGGCTTCCGGCAGATGGAAACCTAAATCAACGGTTCATAATAACACAAATCTGGCATCTCGCACGCAAAAGTAGAATTTTTTTTGTTTTTTTTTTTTTGTGTAGGAAAAGTAAAAGGATTAAAAAATAAAACTTATTACGTAAATAAAAAAATTTCTCAACACAATACAATGAAGCAACGTGGCATTATTATTAGTATTGAGTGCAGATTTATTATTTTATTATAAATTATTATTATTATTTTAAAAAAATTATTATTATATAAATAATTTATAATAATGAGATGTAATATTTTTGTTTTTATATATTAAAAAAATTATAAGAGTACGAAAATTTTAAATATAAAAAATTAAAAATAAAAATAAAAGGGAAAAGAAGGAAAAGTCAAGTGACATCTTTATGGCAATTTAATAAAAAACCCTATTTTCTCAGGAAAACAAACAGTTGTAAACCCTGAAAGCTTACCCCTTTGGTCTATCTCAGACTCTCAGTTCTCTCTTTTTCTTGCTTCTTCCATTTAAACAGCTTTTTTTTTTTCTTTCTTCAATTGTCTTTTTTTCTAATCTTTTAATTGAGAATATTTTGGTGAAGCTAATCAGCTAGTCAATCATGGGTTATGCATCTCATTTAATCAATCACTCCAAAAGGGTATCTTCAAAATCCTTTCTTTCTGATCTCTCTGTCTTCAATTTCCTCTTTTTTTTTTTGGCTTTTTTTTTCTTATCAATTCCTTTTGTGGGTATTTAAATTTGTTTTTTTATAAATTATTTTCTGTTATTTTACAGTTAAGGAACGTCCCCAGGTTACTGAGGCATGAGCATGCCAGTTTGGTTCAATGGATTTCAAATGATACTCGCCTCAATTTCAGTAAAACTGATGGTATGTGGTTGAATCTTGATGCCATATGGTCTACTTTTGTTGTTTCTAATTGGGTCCTTTTTCATCCGAAGAAGTAGTTGGATTGTATATGGGATGTCCTTTGCATTTGAACTCTTGGGAAAAGGGTGTTTGGGGCTGGGGCAGAGGGGCTCTGTGTATGTGTGTGTGATGGGATACTTGGAAGAAATCGTTATCTTTGCTTCTCTGGAAGTCCTATTTAAGCTTTAGTTGGTTGGATCTGTGATCTTTGTTATAGCAATAACTTTTCTTGTGGAAGTTCCCCAGACTCCACATTGTGGGATTCTTGTGCACTGGCAACACCATTTTTTTGTGATTTTTGTTATAGTACTGTTATTTCTTATATTTGTATCTATTATGTATTGTCAGTTTTTGCACGCTTCTAAGGTGTGCTTGGCAATTGGTCTTTATCAGGATACATGATAAACCTCACTTGCTTATCAGTAATTCTTTTGTTTTGACACCGAACTGTAAAACTATATGCCTGGATTTCTTTTGCCCATAAACCTTCTTGTGTATATTTGGCTGAGATTGAAATGTCATCCACCATGTATTTATTTATTGGGCAGGAATTCTGTTATTATCTAATTATTTGTTTGTTATTGTTCATCTACCCAATTGTCTTCTGGACTGCTCTTTATTGATGTGCGTTTGTGTTTTCTTTGATGGATATATGATTGAAATTTGCATGAATTTTTGATTTCCAAATTTAAAGACAAGTTTGCTATTTTAGATGTTTCGAAGGTTTATCATAATTCCCATATTCCTACCGGAAGAAAGAGGTCATTGAGCACTATCACCAATAGCAATGTAAGTGTTGTGATCCCTTTTAGTGATGACCAAATTGTTCTCTCTCTCTCTGTTTTCTTTTTCCTTTTTTTTTTTTCTTTTAATATACTGCTTTTTTGGGTTTTTTTTTTTATAACTATATTTAATTCTTTTGGCAAAATCTCACAGATGTATATCTTGTCATGTAGCTATCACCATTGGACACATTTAAGAGGAATGCTTCAAGGACAATAATGAAAATGGGGAATCCAACTTCTGGACAACTATCCTCTAACAGTTTTTCTTGGTATCTAACTGTTTTATTTTCATCCTGCTTGAACATTCTATTTATAATTACAATTGCCTAACTTTCATGCCTTTTCTTTTCTTGTTAGTTCACAAACACATATAAGGAGAGGATTTGCATCTGACTCAGGTAGAGTTTAGGCATATCTAAATAGGAGCTAGTTGATACAAATTTTTCAATGCAAAATAGATGGAATAGCCAAAATAGTTTTGGAGAGTGCTTCATTTGATGATGAAAACAATGATCTGTGTTTTGCTTAATTGGCTCTTAATTAACTGTTTTATGGTATGTTGCAGGCCTCCCTCCACACCAAGAGCTTGGAATGCCATCACTCTCACCCACAATGACAGAGGCAAGAAAATTTTTGCTTCTCATTAGAATATCATTGCACAACCAATCTGCCAACAACTCTTTTCCTGATTACAGGGTAATATAGGAAAGTGGTTGAAGAAGGAGGGTGACAAAATTTCTCCGGGTGAAGTCCTTTGTGAAGTTGAAACGGTAGGGACCCATACTGATTTTGGTCAAATTCCAACTCTAATTTATATACCTAATGCTCATCATGGAACTTAATGCTTTGTGTTGTAATTTAGGATAAAGCAACTGTTGAGATGGAATGCATGGAAGAAGGTTATCTTGCAAAGATAATAAAAGGAGACGGGTCAACAGGAATTAATGTTGGTGAGGTACAACTTCATCTGGTATCTCTTTCTTTGTTTTATTGCTGACAAAATAGAAGGCAAGGCACCTTGGTTGTGGCACAGCTTTTGGATAGTCCTTTAGTTTGTGTAATAAAATGTAAGGAATTTTTTTGTTTTTTAGATTGGACATTCATTTATTTGGTGGTGATCATTCATTGTATGTTAACATATTATTTACCCATTTAGATTATTGCTATTACTGTTGAGGATGAGGAAGACATTGTAAAATTTAAGGATTACAGTCCTTCCAAATCAAAAACTAGTGAGCCTTCCCATAAAGAGCCATCTCCTTCTCCACTGGCAACCCCACCTAAGGAGGAGAAAATTGAGGAACCTGTGAGTTCAAAAGAATTGAAGATCTCCAAGCCCAGTGCAGTGTCCTCTGAAGATCGCATTTTTGCTAGTCCTCTTGCAAGAAAATTGGCTGAAGATCATAATGTTAGTGACTTGATATGCTTTGCCAATTTCAGTGTGAATGCAGCAGTTATTTGTCTTCTGCCAAATCTAACTTACATTACATGCATTCTTTTGTTTTCTCTATCATGAAATTTAGGTGCCCCTCTCAAGCATCAAAGGAACAGGTCCTGAAGGACGCATTGTGAAGGCTGATATTGAAGACTTCTTGGGTATGTTGTGCTCAACTCTACAATTTTTATGAAATGAAAGCCAATTTATTGTTCTCTAAGTGCTTGCTCTTCAAGGGAGAAGAAGAGACTAGACTTTCTATGTTGGTCTCATCCCCTTGTACTTCCTTTGTACTCATTGTTTCAGAACTAACTTCTACACCCTGTAGCTTCACCAGGGAAGGAGGCTTCAGCAAGGATGCCCAGTGCCAAGGATACTGCAGCTACAGCTCTAGATTACACAGATATACCTCATTCTCAAATAAGAAAGGTGAATTAAGAACATATATTTACTGAGCTTAACCCAATTGCATAGATAACCTTATGTGTAAAAGTATAGCCTTATGTATAGAAGTATCTGTGGATATATCCTTATGTTGATATTTGCATGCATATGCTCACAATTTTTCTGACCCAACAATTTGTCAAATGCTAAATTTAGTCTATAAAATTGTAGCTTATCACTGTAGTCTTGTCAGGTCTGACATAGCCATGTGGATTTCATGGTGACAAATAAGTTCCACTTATGTATTGGAGCTGTCTCAAATGTCTCATGCACAATGCTTTCCTTACTGGCTATCACACATTCTGCCTTTACAAGAGTTGCCTCTGAAGAAAATTTCTGGTATGGTTTGTACAGGTTACAGCTTCACGCTTATTGCTCTCGAAGCAAACCATTCCTCATTATTATCTGACGGTAGATACTTGTGTTGACAAACTTATGGAGTAAGTATTAGTTTCTGCCAAAGTTTAGACAAAGCAAATCCCTCAGGTTTTTGTCACAATTACACCATTCTTGTGCGTGCAGGTTGCGGAGTCGCCTCAATTCATTACAAGAGGCCTTAGGTGGGAAACGGATATCTTTAAATGATCTTGTGATCAAGGTACACATTTTGTCATCTTAAGCCACCTTGGGAAGAACTTGTGCTGTTTACTTGAGACTATGAATGGGGAAGATCTGCATATTTTCATGGGCTAAAAAAATTTTTTTAAAAAATAAGGAGCGGCTCTTTTTCTGGTTGGTTTGTTTGAATGAAATCAAGTATTTGAGGAGATTTCTTACAAAAATTACTATTCCCATATGAAGAGATTTGCACCATCAACATCTTGGATTCATAATGTTTTCTGTCATTATGTGTTTTAAAATTTGTGCCATAGAGTAACTTCAACGTCACTTTAAGTGCAGGCTGCTGCCTTGGCCCTTAAAAAAGTTCCCCAATGCAATAGCTTGTGGACCGATGAGTACATCCGGCAGTAAGTATTATATGGACCACATGCATTTATATTGTGCACCATTTCAAATTGTGAAATTTTTTTCATACTTGGCTTTTAACCAGGTATCATAACATTAATATCAATGTAGCAGTACAGACAGATAACGGGCTATATGTTCCAGTTATCAGGGTGAGAACCATTTATATTCAATGCAGCTCTACTGATTTCTTGTATTAGTATTTCTCATGTTGTGACATTAAGTACATCAAATATGCAGGATGCAGACAAGAAGGGTTTATCCAGAATAGCTGAAGATGTCAAGCAATTAGCCCAAAAGGCTAAGGAGAATGCCTTGAGACCAGAAGATTATGAGGTCAGGATTATCGTTCTGCATTGGTTGGTAGCCAAAATGATTGTCTTATGGAATATTTGCTTTTTCCCCTTTGCAGGGAGGCACATTTACCGTGTCCAACTTGGGAGGACCATTTGGTATCAAGCAATTTTGTGCCATCATTAATCCTCCCCAAGCAGCCATTCTAGCAGTTGGATCTGGTATGATGGCATCTAATCACAATCTGTAGTCATCCTCTTCCAATTCAATGCTTTCTGATGATTTGACCTTGTTCTTGGACAGCTGTGAGGAGGGTTGTCCCTGGTTCAGGTGCTGAGGAATTTAAATTTGCTTCCTACATGTCTGTGACATTAAGCTGTGATCATCGCGTGATAGATGGTATGTAATCTTGGTAGCACCCAGAATGTATTCAAGCCTTAGCTTAGCTGCATTCAGTTGTTTTATAAATGATATAACATCATTGAATCCATTGGCCATACTCAGGTGCAATTGGTGCTGAATGGCTAAGAGCATTCACAAGCTGCATTGAGAATCCTGAGTCTATGTTGCTGTAAAACGGATGGCTGCTTCTATCAGCCTTTCTCTCTCTGATACTTGTCTTTTGTCAATTAGCACACAAGGGTTGTGACTGTGGTCTCCCAATTCCATTTGTAGTTCAACATTGAGGTATGTGTCTAGCAGCAGCGTTGCTTATCTTTAGGAGAGCAAATGGTTTGTCTGTGAAATAAAGTAGGGGGCATTGAGGCAATTTAATTGCAATCTCAATTTTGACATGCAGAGCTGTAATAAACCATTGCACACGATCTTCTGTCTCTTTTATAAATTCTTGGTTTGTTTCTTGAGGTTGAGCTATTTTTGGTGAATTGGTTTCTCTATCGTCAATACCTTCAAACTTTAGACTCGATTTATAGCAATTGATGACATGGTAGATTAGGTTTATCCAATGATTTCTCATCCTCAGGGCCAATGTCAATGTTAGTAACCATCTTATCAGATGACAACTATAGCGGAGGGTTAATTAGATTTGGAACAACAGGTTTTCCAATGCATGAAATTCACATATTATGGGAGATTTGAGGAAGGTTTAGACATGTTAAACTGATTTGTAAATCTGAGGAAAATTATGTGTTTCTGCTAATTTTGATTATAACAGTGAAATTTGGTAAGATCATAGCTAGAATATGTGTTGGATTGCACCCCAAGAAAAGTTAAGATCAGAAGATAGATCGATAATGTGGCAGAGAAATGTGTATTCTGTAATTTGAACAACAAAACCAGAGAATGTACACAGCTGTCAGCCTATGATATGGTATACCCCAAAGGGCTCTCTTCAGGTACCCCTAAAGGCATCCTGTTAGCAAACTTACTCGTGTCCGTCATCTTTAATTGTCATCCCATAGTTGTCCTTTGTTTTCCTTACCTGCCTACAGCCTCTTTTTTTACTTCCTACGCTCAGAACCAGGAATGGGAAGCAGGCCTAGGTTGCTTTGCAAGAGGCTCTTGCCACTTTTCAATTTTCTTGTCAATCTCCTCCCAAAAGGCTCTTCCAGTGTTCCCAAATGAATCTCCCCTAATGCAATCCACTCAAACACAAGACTTGACGATCATGATATCTTTAGAGCAAGTGGCATTGATTGAATTACGTGAGCTTGCTCAATTCAGCCTACACAAACTTCACTCAACATGGAGAAACCTACAAGGTTCATTCTCTTCATGCCAAAGAGCTGAACATGATCAGCCGGCAACTTGGCTAAGGTTGTGAGTTCTCCAGCAGTCCCCATAAGCTTTGCTGCAACAGCAGCCTTAACAACAGCTGAAAGGTTTGGTGCAATGCATCTCATCTTGCTTTCTACAAATTTGAGCACCATGCTCTTTGCTGAATGAAGCACAAGAGCTTGATCACAAGCATGATAGTCTTTTCGAGTAGCAACTCGGAAGTAGTTTGCCACTCGTTGATGCTGTTTCTGAGACAACCATAATCTCTGCCTAGGGCAAAAGGATATTCATATCAACAATGGTTAAGTCCATCTCGTTTCCAATCTTCTTCACCACATGAGCATAATCCATAGGATGATGAATAAGAAACTCAAGTTTGGGAAACCCTAGTCTGTATTTGTCACAGATGAAATGATGGAGGATAACAAACTTTTCCTCCATATCAGCATACAATTTATTGCAATCTACAATGTACTCTGGACTATCTTCTAAGACCATCCCACCATCATAACAGTATAATTGGAACCCTTCTTAATCTCAAGTGCATCTTCCACTTTATGCATTACATCATGGTATCTCTTTGTTTTCTGACTTTGGCAAATGATCCATATTATCAAAATTTACTATGTCATGGACATTGAGATCAGATTCTAACTCATGAAGGTCTCGGAGAAAAGAATCACCAAGCATTGCCATGTTCCCTAACTAAAGAAAAGGGATCAAGGGGCCAAAAATACAGTGTTAAAGCCAAAAAAGTCAGGAAGCTTTGAAAACTTGATAAACTAAAACGTTTGAGAAAGCCACCAGTGACATGGCATGGTAACAGAGTAACTGAACTCTCAGTTTTAGCAATTCTGGCATCGACAGACCAAAAAGAAAAAAAAATTGTTAAAAGTCATGCATCCACATATTTATAGTGGTACAAGTCCATGCTGATAAGAAAGCCAAATCAAATCCAAAATGGAATCCCAATCCTACTTAGTATCTTAATCCCACCCTACAAAGGATAATATAAAAGATAAGTAAATATTGAATCCTTTTGGAATAAGGATTCCATATTCACATCCAGTTATTGAAGCTCTAAGATTGAGTTCTATTGGAATTTAATTTGATTCCTATTTGTATTCAAATTCCATTTATATTCATAAGCCAGATGAAGGAACCTCGATGACTACCTAAAAAGGAAGTCCATCTGTCTACTTAAAACAGACTAGTTGTAAACTAGTTCTATTGCAATTCACATGAACAACCCTATATACATGCAGTAACCGTTCCAATAACATGCAAATCTGTGCACTGTACACATATTCACAACACTTGAATCAAATGACCATGAACACATTTACAACAACAACAACAAAGCTCTAATCCCAGAGGAGTCTTCGGGTAGCTTGGGGGTCAGCTTAAAAATAACTCCATTGCAATTCCCATGACCAATTCTATACGCATGCAGCAACACTTATGACGCAGCAACGGTTACAACAAGTAAGTCTGTGCACAGGGAACACATCCACACCCCTTGAATCAAATGATTGTGCACATATTTACAACAACAAAGCTTTAATCCCAAAGGAGGAAAGTTGTGGTAGGTTGGCAATCAGCTTAAAAACTAGCTCTATTGCAAACAAATGCTTCTATACACACAGAGCAACCATTCTGATAACATGTAAATCTGTGCACAGGACACACATTCTCAACCCTAGAATCAAATGATCATGCACACATTTACAAAAGCAACAACAAAGCTTTAATCCCAAAGGAGTAAGGTTGCAGTAGCTTGGTGGTCAGCTTAAAGCTAGCTCTATTGCAATTCCCACAAACAATTTTATACACGCAAAGCAACTGTTCTTATAATGTGTAAATCTGTGCACAGGACACACGTTCACAACCCTTAAATCAAATGATCAAGCACACATTTAACACATCGACAACAAAGCCTTAACCCGAAGGAAGGATGGTAGGTTGACCATCAGCCTAAAACTAGTCAAACCCTTACGACATGAATCTTTTGGACATGCACACATTTGCATGGTAAAAATTACACACATTATTACATAATTCATCACAAGAACAAAGTTCTAATAAAGATATTATCCAATTGGAGAAAACCCCATGTTATTTATCATTGGACAAGTCAAAAAATTACAGATTCAGACAACATATTCAAACAACAAGGCATGCTTAATCCCATGCCAGAAAGCTAACTCCTTTTTCATTTGATTCTAACAAAGTTTCGATCTTTATATTTGGAAACCATTACAACTGAAAAACACAAGAACAATAAATGAAAAGTTCATGAACCCTTAATTGAATTTTTCACTTTCTTTCTTTCTTTCTCTTTTAGAGCATTGCATACCTCTTCAGCGCTTGCTTCCCAGCAACAAGCGCCCCCGCCGCCAACCCTCCTAGCGCTCCGGCCACCGCCGCCGACCTTACCCCCCTCGCCGCCCTGCACACCGCCCCAGTCCCAAGCCCTGCTGCCACGCTACACCATACATCGTCCCTATCCGTGGCCGCCACGACTCCACTCTCCAACATTGCGTAGATTAACCCGACAACACCTATTCGGTTTCCCCATAACCGACCGGACTGGCCCGACGAGTTCAGGATGCGGTTCACCTTCAACTTCAAGGTGTCGGTCGGTTCGAATGATTTCACGGCGGATACTATCCCGGCGGCGCCGCCGAGGGTAGATCCCCCAAGGTAGGCCACGCCGGTGTAGAAGGTGAGATTTTCGCCCCAGGAGCGGCGTTGCCGGAGAGACTCCTCGGAGAAGAGGAACTCCGGCGAGGTGGGTAGCTGGTAGAGGGTGTGAATTGGGATGTTAAGCTCTTGATACGGATTGTAGGGACGGGTCTGCGAGGGCCGGGTCGGGTCCAACCCGTGGTCGGGCGGCTCGTGAGGCATCGGGTGCCACAGAGAGAGAGAAACTGTCTGTGTCTGTTCGGGTTCGTGTCTGATTTTTTTTTTGTTGTCTTTTTCTTAACCTCGTTTGTTTTGGAATGTGTAAGTTTGATACTATGAATATTCCAAAACCTTTTTTTTTTTTTCTTTTGTACAGCAAAATTGTTATTTCTGATACAGAAAAAATTCTGAAATGAGAATGCACAAAAAAATTATCAAAAAAATTATTAAAATAATTTTTTATTTTTTATTTTATTTATTTATATTAATAAAAATATAATTAATTTATATTTTTTATATTTATTATGTGTTTATTTAAATATGTTTATATAACTTTTATGGATGAGCGAGTTTTGATATGAATTATAATGGCTCTGGCACGGTTTTGTGGAAAAGAGAGGAAAGAGTGAGAATAAAAAATAAAAGTAGAAATAATATGATACGTGAGTTTTATATATTAAGAATAATTTTTTTAAAATTTTTAATTTTTTAAAAAAAAAACTTAATTTTTGAAAATAATAATAATATTTTTATTTTGTAGAGTGCGCGTGTCAAAACTTTTAGCTCTCATTAGACATAATTCTCAAAGTCGGATGGGGAGCCAGGTGGTTTGTGTTCTGTCTGTCCGTTCCTCAAGAGGCATAGAATACTTTGGTGTGGGGGAATCAACGGTGAGAAGGATAGCGTAAACGCCATTTCAAGAACACTTGAAGTGGAAAAAAGAAATCAAAGAAAGGCATTCCTCACCAGCCCAGAACACAGAAAGTTTCATTTTTTGTCCCACCAAGAAAAAGAAGAAACAGAGAGTTTATTCCTTTCTGTTTGTTTCCCAAGAAAAATATAGCTTCTTTCTTCACAGGACTCCTCTTCTGCTAATTTCACTTCTTCATTTCCACTGTAAGTTGCTCCCCCGCCCCCCGGCCTCTCTCTTTATTCATTTTCTTTGGGGTCTTGCACGTGGAAATTATTGTTTAGATTGGACAATAAAGTGCTAAGATAATCAGCTCGTTCTCATTTCTTGATGGGTTTTGAGCAGATTTCTGGATTGGTTTTGAAGGGTTTGTTGGTTTACTGAAATATAGGCAGTTCTTTGCTGTTCTACTTAGATTTCTTTTATGGGCAATGTTTGTTTTTGGCCAATGTTCATGGGTAATCAACGTACAATCTTTTCTCAAGTTTATATTGTCTTCTTCCAATGATAAAGAAGGGTGTGATGATTTATGCTGTTGAGGTTGTTTCATCGCTGAATCCTGTTGACTATGAGGATTTGTGCTGAAATGAACGAGAAACGGTTTGGAGTGGATGTTGTTGATTGCCTATTTTTCTATCACACTCAACTTTGGTTTTGTATGTTCAATAGATTAGTTTCCTGAATCTGTGGATTTCTTGCTGCAGTTAATCTCTTTTATAGTAATTTTGGGTTCTAATGTTACTGGATGTTGGGCTAATTCCCTGGAGTAAATGGGTCTGCATCTTATCATGGGAAAAAAGTAAAAAATCTGCCGCATGATTTGAAGTCTAAATACAAAGGATTTTATTGGCAGTTTTCACATCTCTTTTTGCATTGTTCTTGGGGATTACGTGACTTCATTATATGTAGAACTGGTAATTATTTTTGCATAGTTCTACGGGAATGTTATATAATACACGTAAAACTTGAGCTAATCAAAGTTGTTGGGCTCTTCCCCTGTAACCAATGCAAATGCGAAATGTGGTTAGTGCATTTAATTAAGCTTGTTTCACACTTTATGTCCAAGAAATTTAGTGTTCCATTCTTCTTTAATCTATCTTAAATGGGGTTTGACTGTTTTTTAAATAAATTTGTCATATTAGCTGTTGAATTTCTAAACAGATCATGCTTTGTATCTTCTTGGTGTGAATTTCATGTTATGATTCTAGTGGCATTTAGTTTGGGTCAATTTCTGCTGAAGTTTTTATTTTTCATGACTCAATATTGAGATTAGTATTACTGGAAGTAGACCTGCACTAATAGTTGCAATCTTCAAACTGGAGGCCTTATAAAACTTAAAAAAAAAAAAAAGAAACAGCATCCCAATGCATGAGACTCTTAACTGTGATGTCAGTTGAAGGGTCAAATGTACTCAACTTTACCATTGTTTTTACAAAGATGTTGCTTACGCAACAATTTATTTGCCAATTCTTAATGTACAGGAATTTTTTTTTTTTTTTTTCTTTTGCAGCTCTGTCAAGGAGAGAGAAGGAAACTGTATAGACCACTTCTATATTTTGTTTGTAGGACATATGGATCGAGGTACTGAAGTCTGTTTCACCTCACAGCAACAATATTTTGTGCCATTGCCAAAATTTCTTTCAAGAGAACTAACTACCCTGCTGCTGGGCTTTCTGCAAGTTATTCAGTATATTTTTATGCAGATTTGACTGAATCAATTGGCAATTGGCATGGAATTCTAATGTTAAGCAAATGTGATTGCTCAATATGTGTATAGTTGCTAAATGATACTTTGTAAACTTCATTGCTGTCCCAGGAATATTCTTTTTGCTCAATAGATCTCACCTGACTATTTTTTCAATTGTGAATCCTCAACTATGTTTCATGTACCAATGCTGCAAAAGCTCTTTTAAATGTGGTTTTGCAATATTAGCATTTTTAATGGGCAATGTTACTTCTTTTTCAGAAGACTTTAGAAAATGTCATTCGTTCAGAAAGGTTGTAAGGATAATTGTTTGGTGTGTTTTGCTAAACATAGGGCACTCAAATGATGCGGTGGACTGCAGAAAAGGAGAATATATTCCCATCATGGATGCAGAGGAGCCCCAACTGGGGATGTTTGACAAGCCTCTTCCTTGCTTTGGCTGCGGAATAGGATGGTTTTTGTGAGTTTTTCTACTTTTTGTTTGTCTACCTCCCTCTCTCTCTAACACAGCTCCAACTTGATTGTGCGTGCTTTCTACAGTCTCTTGCTTGGATTTGTGTTTCCATTGATGTGGTACTTTGCAACGGTTCTCTACTTTGGGGGCTACTATCATAAAGATCCCAGGGAACGTTCAGGCCTTGGTGCTTGTGCAATAGCTGTGAGTGTTTACCTTTTGTTCCACCTTTTGGTTTTATAACAGCTATGCAAGAACTCTTTGATGTTGCATTGCTTCTCATTTTTCTTTCAGCGTTTAATATAATTTTCTTATTATTGAAACATTGTATGGAAGAAACGTAATCTGAAATAATATAATTCCTTTGGGCAAGCATACCAAATTAGCTCCTGGAACTGAAGTCTTTGGGAGAAAGAGCATTGTCTCACTCCCCAGGCAGTCCTATCTCAAATGTACCCTGAACCACTGCATGATTCAACCTTTTCTTTGGATATCCGTATGTCAGGCAAGGATTATTGAAAGTGGCTAATTCCCTCCAGACACCTAGTTGTAATGCATGTTACTGTCTGTTACATGGTGTCCTGGAATTTCTGTTTCTTTGATCAAAGGAGGAATTCACGATAGAAAGACTGGTCATATCCTCCCACGATAAGAGCAACATCATGACGGGGGACGTTCATGTCACAGGATAGATTGCGGTCCCATATTTCTATTTCTTTCTGTGACCAGTTCTCTAGCAGTGGATTGACTATTGTCTGTGAAAAAAGAATTCCTATTGGGAGACAAGTACTCCCAATAAATAATCCAGGTTCTCAAATTGGAAAAAAGTACTTTGAATTCCCTAAGTTCTAGTTTTTTCAAATACTACCTCTATCACTGGATTGTGGAAAATCAATTGACGTTGGGTGACTGGGGGTCTAATAGAATTGTCTCAACTGATTGATGCAGCAAATACCTGTGAGAAATGTTTCTCACCACAATGGCCATATGTTTTTCATAATTCTGAATGCCATTCATGGTTGCAGGCTTCAATATGTACAATAGCTGTGGTGATCATTATACTTGTTATTCTGCTGTAAAGCTTGCCAGTACAATTGCCTGGTTGCTGGTTTCTAAAAGACCAGAAGGAAACGATGGTGAGTGGTCAAGACTTCCTTCCTTGTGCTGTAATCTGAATACAGGAGAGCATATCAATGATCTATCAGATCAAAGCCATCTGACTCTTATGGCAGTTTATTGAATCCCTCTTTAGTTTTGTACATAATACACACAATTTTTAGTTTAATTTTACAGACAGTGAAGTCTTAAATACTCGTATAGAGGGAATTGTGTACCCTAATAGTTAGTGGATGACTTCTTGGAAATTGTTTTTCCAATATGAAATCCCAATCCCTTTGTATATGGCATACCTTGCTTTGTCAGAAGGATAAACCTTGACTAGAAAGGAATTGCTTAAAGCTGCAGCTTTTTCCAAGTCACAATAAGTATTCTAATTTCCTTAGCATCCTGCAGTGTACATTAATTTCCCTCTGAAAATTCTCCTTATTGCATGTGAAAAATTAAACCTGCGTTACTTCTCTGCATCAAACATATCGGAAGATGAGGTGCCAATGGTATTCATGGATTAGCTACTCTCACCTTTGAATTAATTACTTATTGGAAAGTGAATTCATGACATGATAATTATCTGATCCATCTACTTCACGCTGTATCAGATCATGCATCAAACTTCTCATTGTTGCAATGAAGGCTGCACACATTCTAACAGCAACAGCCAAGGCCTGTTATACCCTAAACTTGAAAAAACTTGACTTGCCCATTTCCTACCTCTAACCGACATATTGGAAAAACACCTAGTCATAAATCCGTACAATTTCCATCGGAATTTGGAAAACAAGCAAGTAAAGAAATAAAATGGTGTTAGAAATTTAAATAGCATGTTCCTAGAAATGCTACCACAGCACAACGAAAATATTGTGTGCCATTAAAATGATAGTCTTCTTCTATTTCCCACTGGCACATCAGATATTTTGCTAATTGTAAGAGAATATACCATATAACACCTCAAACATTGTAATGATGCAAAAGGAAAAAAGAGTTTGTAAAGACTTCAATTAATTGAAACTGCAGTGAACTTGTTCACAAAAATGGCAATGCTGATGCCTCATGTATCCCTCTTCTGAGCTGAAATGCAAACAAGAATTATTAATGAAAATTCAGAAACTGTCAACACTCATGCCTACATCAAAACACAATAGGTGAGACTGACATGGGCATAACTTAAAATACTCATAATCTCTCTAAAAAGATGGTGTTTTACTCCCCAGGTACTTCTTCAGCACATCCATAACTGACCCAAAATCAGCCTTGACATTCACGGGCGAATTAGCAAACCTACAAGCCATGTCCTTAATGTCCTTGGAATGATAATCAATCTTACTCTGAGTAAACTTCAAGCCATGAGCAGTACTCACCACCACTGTCCTATCAGTCGGCCTGATCACCCCACTATTCCTAAGTTTATTCAATGCTGTCAATGCAACCCCTGTATGCGGGCAAATAAACATACCCGTTGAATCTGCTTGTGCCATTGCATCCATCAGTTCCTCCTCGGTAGCCTCCTCAACAATCCCGTTAGAATTCTTCAATGCAAAAACAGCTCTATCAATTGAAACGGGATCACCAATCTGAATAGCAGAAGCAAACGTGCTATTTGCCTTCACAGGCTTAAATTGACTCCACCCTGACTTGAAATACAAATAGAGCGGATTCGCATTTGCGGCTTGTGCACAAACAAGCCTAGGAATCCTATCAACAAGTCCTAATTCTTTACACATATTAAACCCTTTATAAAAAGCATATATATTCCCCAAATTTCCACCAGGAACAATCACCCAATCCGGAACTTCCCAATCAAACTGCTGCAAAATCTCAATTGCGGCAGTTTTCTGCCCTTCCAACCTCAAACTATTCAACGAATTTGCCAGGTAAATTGGTAATTCTGCAGTAACTTCCCTTATTAACTGCATACAGCCATCAAAATCAGTATCAATACTCAAAACAAATGCACCATTTGCAATAGGCTGAACTAGTTGAGCAATTGAAATCTTGTTCGCAGGCAAAAACACAATGGAAGGAATAGCCGCTGCCGCACAGTAAGCGGACAACGCAGCCGATGTGTCGCCGGTGGACGCACAGCCGACGCCGACCACCGGCTTATTCATCTTCCTCAAACGATTCACTTGGCTGACCAGCACGGTCATGCCCAAATCTTTAAAACTACCGGTGTGGCTTATTCCACAATGCTTGACCCACAAATCATTCATCTTTAGAAACTCTTTACCGTACCTCTCTGCCCAGAAAAGATTCGAATTGCCTTCGAATGCGCTGACGATGTCGTCGCTGGAAATCTCCGGCAAGACCCATTCTTTCTTGGACCAAACGCCGGATCCGTAGGGCCAAGTGGTCTTCCCGATCCGGGAATCGAATAGGGTTTTCCAGTAAGAGCCCGGGAAGACTTTGAGGGCGGAGATGTCGTGCTGGACGTCGAGGAGGCCACCGGACTGAGAACGGTAGACGATCTCGTCCAGGGAATATGACTCGGAGGACTCGTTGGTGGGCCCCGCGTTGAAAGGGACGTACTTTGCGGAGAAGTTGTGGCTGGATTGTGGGTTGGCGAGGTTTAACATGCGAGCCTCTTCACGGATGTTATAGCCCTTGCTGCTGCTTGCGTTCCCGCTAACTCTAGTAGTTTCTGATGATGCATTCGATGATTTTAACGTTGTTGCTGTTGTTGGTGGCAACGGTGGTGGGTTTAGTTCAGTTTGATCAGAGGAGCGATCAGTTGATGACGAGGAGGTGGCTCTGATGGTGCTGACGTGGAGGAATTTGGCGGGTACAGTGGTGGCTTTGTGGTGGTGGTGGCGGAGGCGGCGGCCGCGGCTGTGGTTGAGGTGGGGAGATTGGAAAAGCGAAGGAGCAAAGGTGGCGGCCATTGAAACGCTTTTCACAGAAAATAATAACTGAGGCTGCGTGCTTTGTGTCTCCACTCTTCTTTAATCCCGCCATAAAACTTATGCAAGAGTAAATAAAATATAATTTAAATTATTAATTATAATTAATAATTATAATTATTTAATATTTATATTTTTATTTGGTTGATGACAAATTTTATTAAAAAAAAAAACACTTTTAAACGAAAACCATCAAATCACATAATTTAACATGATCGAGTTAAATGAAGCACACATCTAAGAATTTGCCTTTTATTATCTCTTGCTCTTTAACTAGCATACTTGCATTTGCAATTTAGACTACAACATGTGAGAGGATATAAACAAGCTGAAATACATTTAAATGTTTTTTAATTAAAAGTTTTGAATTGGAGTTTTACTTTGTAATTTTTTTTTCAAGAAAAAAAAAAAGAGCATGAATTCATATACTTTATATTTGTTCTATAAAATCCTTGCTCTTGCAAATTGTCACATCTAATTCCATATAGTTTTCTACTAGATTTAGTATAATTACATAACTTTACTCTATGATTCTATATATATAGATTTAGTAGCTTTGTTTGAACAAGTTTTCAACTTGAACGTCGCACTCTTTTTTTTTTTTTTATCCTTTTAAATCTTAATCTAATAATCCTAAATTGTCCCACAAGTGAAAATCTCTTTTTTTTTTTTTTTTTTGTTTTTTTTTTTCCTTTTTGTTTGGCGTATTTCACATGTCAAATCGTATTAGGAGGATTGAGGAGTGATAACAAATACTCGACACTCACTTCAAGGTAACGTGTCCAAATATTGTCATCACTATCTGAGGATTTTACGTCATATTTTCCGTTTCGTAATTTTTATTATTTTGTTTTTTTTTTGGCATAATTATCAAAATTGGTCTAGTCAAATTGGTCAAATCGGCCAGTTGATTGGACCACATTAGCCAAAAAGCTGCATGAGACTTGTATATTGGGAAATCTACACGTGTCGGTCATCAATTAGTTGGGTGGTCATCACCACTCGCTGGCCTATTCTATAGGGATGAAACCAGCATCTATTTGGTGCGGGTGGTGCCACAATATCGGACATGAGATCGCTATCACATTTATGCCAACATGCCCCGTTTCCTTCCCCCCATTCACAAATCTAAGATAAGTTCTCTCTTAATTTCACAACCAAATATCATACTCACGAGATTATTCATTATTTGTTCCAAAAATAGATATTTTTCAATAAAAAATTACTTAATTAAAGAATTGTAAATTTTTTGATCTTAAATTATTAAAATTATGTAATTAGTTTAAAGTTGAGTAACATCAACACTCTCGTGTGGCAATTTAAAAAAAAAGTCTAATCCTTCTTGTTTTTTTTTTTTTTTGTCAAAACTTAAACATATAATTATTAATAGTATTTGCACATTTTTTGTAAAAAAATTGTGAATGTAAACAAATTCAAGAGTGACAATACTAATAAATTAGCATATAATCGTTGGAAATAATTGGTGGTTATAACACTACAAAAAGCCCACATGCAATAGAACCTCGCCTCGGCGTGGATTGAGTGTGCCACGTCATGCCATGCACTGTCCGAGAGGAGAGAACGGTACCCTGGCATTAACACCCGCTTGCGACCGTCGATCTCATTTTATCCCCCATATCCCCATCAGGGTTCCCACAAAATGAACGGCTAGGATCTCATAATCTTCCTGAAAGCCAGTACACAAAATTCCTTTGGACAACCTGATAACCAACCAATGCCCATAACTGAAATCGGCCCCGCCAAAGAATAACGGACGCGTGTCAAATGACCCGAGATCGCCGGTTCTCTCTCTTCTATATCCGCTTCCGTTTTTCACCTACACCACACTCTCTCGTTTCCGGTCCCCGGTTTCCTTCTTCTCTCTCTCTAGGTCACGTACGAAAAACACAATCTTTACTCGAATTCGTACACATATCTCGGCAAAGATCCAAACTTTTCGGTTGCCAAAGGCGGCAGAGGAACGGCTACGATGAACCCATCTCCGGTAAGGCCCAATCAGCAAAAACACAGTACTTAGAAATGTTAGATCCTATCATTTTGTTTCGCCTCCGGTCCAAAACCTGGTCCCACCACAAGAGGAAACAAGGAAGAACCAATTCAAGTCCCTGATACGATTTCTTAGATCAAAGCAAGTTTTGAGGATTTTTATTGCAAATTTGGGCTTTTTTCTCTTTTGGGTTATTGGAATTGTATAGTTTTTTTGTGGGTGGGTTGGGGGGAGGGGGTTTCTGTAAAGTTTTAATCTTTGTGGATATTGTTAACCTGGCTAAGATGAATATGAGTGCGGCGGCAGCGGAGGAGGAAGAGGAGGAGGCGGTGGTTTCCGGGCAGGAAATTCATTTGCCGGCTGATATTAACTGGGAAATGCTTGACAAGTCGAAGTTTTTCTTTCTGGGGTCTGCGCTGTTTTCCGGCGTGTCGGCGGCGCTTTATCCAGTGGTGGTGTTG
The DNA here is from genome assembly GCA_037832385.1 of Rhizophora apiculata. Lineage (NCBI taxonomy): Eukaryota > Viridiplantae > Streptophyta > Magnoliopsida > Malpighiales > Rhizophoraceae > Rhizophora > Rhizophora apiculata. The sequence goes on along the minus strand of CM075433.1, from coordinate 7,802,927 downwards.
AAAACACGGCAACAGGTTGCTCAATCTCAGTTCCCGTGTATAAAGACGGCTTATTGGATTGTGAGGAATGAGGGTTTTAGGGCTTTGTATAGGGGGTTTGGCACTTCCTTGATGGGTACAATCCCGGCCCGGGCGCTGTACATGGCCGCGCTTGAGGTTAGCAAGAGTAATGTGGGGACTGCCACGGTTAGGCTTGGTGTCCCGGAGGCAACAGCCGCAGCGGTTGCCAACGCAATTGCTGGATTGAGTGCTGCTATGGCCGCACAACTTGTGTGGACTCCTGTTGATGTCGTGAGCCAAAGGCTTATGGTTCAAGGAGGTGGTGGTTGTGGGGGTGGTTCGATTCCTAATGCATCGACTTGTAAATACTCGAATGGGATAGATGTGTTTAGGAAAATCATTGGGACTGATGGGTTGAGAGGATTGTATAGAGGGTTTGGGATATCCATTTTGACATATGCACCATCAAATGCAGTTTGGTGGGCTTCATATTCTGTTTCACAGAGGCTGGTTTGGGGTGGAATTAAATGTTACTTTTGGAAGAAAGGTAGGGATGGAAGTGGCAATGACTGTGGGGTTAATGCATTTAGACCAGATTCGAAGACGGTAATGGCAGTCCAGGGAGTCAGTGCAGCAATGGCTGGTGGCGTTTCGGCCTTGATCACCATGCCACTCGATACAATTAAGACTAGAATGCAAGTTTTGGATGGCGAGGAGAACGGGAGGCAGCGGCGTGGACCAACTATTGGCCAAACCGTGAGGAATTTGGTTAGGGAAGGTGGCTGGTTGGCATGTTACAGAGGTTTGGGGCCTAGGTGGGCTTCAATGTCTATGTCTGCAACAACAATGATCACTACCTATGAGTTTCTCAAACGGCTGTCAGCAAAGAACCAAGAGGCTTTGCAATAACAGAACAATGCAGGAAACAAATGGGAAATCTTTTCATCTCTTTTGTCCAAATCCTGCTCAGTTTCACTTACTTGTTATCTTTCTTCTGCTTACCTGCTTGACTGATAGAGGGTAATCACTGTAAGTGTTTGCAGGCCCAGGTTTCTATATATAAGGAAGATAGAAGAAGTTCTTCTTCTTCCATTGCTTCTTGATCCATGTTTTGTGCCTGGTTTGATTCTGAATCTCATGGTTGTGCAAGTATGCCTATTTCTTATTTCCAGCATTAATCAAAGTGGATAATTGGAGTTGATGGTTGTGGGGCTTCATTGGCTTTTTATATGGATATGGGGTTTATGTGCATCATTTTAAATAAAGGAAAAAAGTAGTACCGAATAGATTTAAAAATTCATCTTGGATTTTTCTCTCTTTTTTATATTTTAATCTTTTTAAAAAATTTTAAGAAACCGAAAAATGTAATTGATTAATTTTTCACCCATAGTACAAGGCAACCATCGGAGAATTAGGATATGTAGAAATGATTTGTTTGGATATTGAATGAGATTCCCAGGCCAGTGGTGGTCCCGGTGGACCCAGAAACATTACCTACGTGATTGACCTAACATCACGATGTTATTTTTATATCACATCAATAAATTTATATTTTATATATATATATATATATTATATATCATTAAATATAATTTTAAATTCAAAAAAATTAAAATTATATAATTAATATTTATAAGATATTATAGTAAATATAAATAATTAAGATAAATTATATATTATATAAAATAATATTAAATATTAAGTAAATAATATTTAGCATTAGATAAGTTTTATATAAAAATTTATTTTATTTTTATATAATTTTAATATGTAATATAAAATATTATTTATATAATAAAAAATAATATTAATATGATATAACTATATTGTTAGTGTTTTTTTATTTATAATAAAATAATACTGAATTGGTGATCGAACGGACTAAATTAATTGCGTACGTGTAAGGGATATTCAATCGACGGTCGTATCAAATTAGAAGTTTGGACGGTCACTGAGCAGAATCACATTAAATAATGAACAAGATTTGGGTTTTGACTTTTCCACCGAGTTGTTCTTGGAAAAGCATTACTGCGCACTCCGCTCAGCCGGGGGCCACGCCCCTGTCCCTCCCAATTTCCAAATCATGGAAGACCATGTGGCCCTACCAATACCAATTTTCAATGAGATTGGAGTGTGGAATGAGCCAAACCAGCTTTAGCACAGGCTTTAATGGCGATGGCTATTGAGGTTTTAGTGAAATTTCAAAGTTGGGAGTAACTGTCAGAACTTTTTAAGTTAATTGCAATTAGTTCCCTGAGTTCCTGATCTTGTCCATGGAGTGAATGGAAAAGCAGCAACACCCACGGATCGCAGTTCATCATATCCCCCCCAAGTCAATATATATCCCAGAGACTTTGGGGCTTTAGGTTGAAATGTTGACAAAGGAGACACAAGGTGAATTCATGAAAACAAAAAAAAATATATATTTTTTTTATATATTTTTTTTTTATTATGTAACTCACAACTTTATAAATTCTTAATAAAAAATATATTTTCATGAAAGTTTGCCATGCTTGCTTAAAAATTCATGACAACAAAACTAATGCAATAAATTGCCCTACAAAATATAAACTAAATCATATTGATTAAAAACTTAAATTTTTATTTTTAAGGTATTTGTTTTGAATCCTAACTAATAGAGAGAAAGAGAGAGAGATTTATAAGAATGAAAGTAACCTTTTGTGTATTTTATGATCACATAAGTCTTCTAATAAACCAAAATAGAAAATATATGCTAAATCAACGAACTTGAAGTAAAATTGCAAAGCAAAGAGCAATTTGAAGAAATTGCCTAGGAATTTAAAATTTTGGGTAGGAGCCCTTTTGTTCTGTCTGTCTTATTTGGTAGAATCAAGAAGATGGGACTGGCAAAATAATGCAATCTGAAAATTGAAACATAGTCTTAGTTACACAACATAATACAATTAGTACGAGCGCTGAAGTGCCAGCGCACTTGCTTGCAGTCACTAACAGGCAAAAGAACTTCAAAAGACACACAGAGTCTCATACATAGCTTTTGTTTTTGATTTGACAGAGCTAAAGCTGATGAGAAATGAAACAATAGAACACCAAATTAACTGAGCCAAGGATGACTTCCCTATTGTCTGACCGGCAGCTGTGTTCTTTCCAATTTGGGAACAAACATGGCCTGCCAAGATTGAGCCGTAGACTTCATCCATTGAACGAGGATGGAAATGCATTGCCCCCAACACACATATTGCCCATGCGCCCCTGCATAGCCCCACCGATGTGAGACAGGTAGCCAGGGAACTTGAAATCTGGCTGCTGGAAGATGTCATTGCTGTTGGAGGCACTTGTGATGTCAGAGGAGGAGGTGGTGGAAGCACCGTCTCTATGATTTTCAGGCCGATGAAATTCGGATTCTGACATGCTCCCATTCAAATGATGAGGAGCAGAGCTGGTTACATTCAGTCCACAGCTTGTGGGAGTAGGATTGGATTCTTCAAACTTTTTCACATTCAGGAAGCGCCCCCCAGAACCTCGAGCCCTCCTTAATGCGTGAAGATGCCGAGACTCATGAAGATATGGCTGAAGAATTTTTCAAATGACATAACAAAAGAGTCAAAATAAGACATAAGGGACGTGCTATAAACTGCCACAGATATTTAGTGGGAGGAACATTAAAAACTGCCTACCTTACGAGCTTTGAAGTGTTTGTTTTGAGCCTCCAGCTTGGCACGGTATTGTCTCCTCCTGAGAATTGCATTGTATTGCTTTGCATTGACAAAAATTGGCTCATCTTCTGTCAGATCAAGAGGCAGAGGCACTCGAGCTTGAAACATCCCAAACATCTGGGGATGAGGAATCTGCTGACAATTCATTTATTTGCATCTCATCAAAAGAGAGTAGAGAACAGTGACATATTATGGTAGCATACAGAAACTGATGTCCTTTAAAATATGTTTGCATGCCATAATCAACAGGCAATCAACAAATCAGAATTTGTCATTCCACACATTGAGATGTCAACTGGTCTAAACTTGAAACCACAAGAGTTAGCCAGTTCTGTGCATAAGGAATAATTAAACAATTCCCCAAGCTAACAAATATTGAAGACTGCCCTATCCAAGACACAAACAAACAAATAAGGGAAACAAACCACAATAGGAGCAAAGGAGATTCTATGGCAACAACATACTTCATAGACTTATATTTTTTATAGTTGAATAATATATAAGGTCAGGCATGGCAAAAGCACTGAGCATTAATAAGGTAAGAAACTGAGCTTGAAGTTGTAAAATTGCACAAAGGACCATTCAACTCTGCCCTTCAACACTTTTGCAGTTGCTTAACATGTCCTTTCTCTGTAAATGAAAGCAACTGAATTTGTCTAAACAGTTAGCAGCTTCTTACTCTGATAACAGTTGACAACAATTACAATCATAGGGAGATAGGCAGTTCGTGGAAACTGACATTCTAGATGCTTTGGAATGTCAATGTATCTTTCTCAATTCACTTGCAAAGTCCATTGCAACAATATAAATTAATCAGGGAAGAGAATAACCGGATTATATGGTGCAAAATACTTACTAGAGCCTGTGGACCATAAGCTGCTAGTAGGCCACCAAAGTATGGTTCAGCATAATGGAATGGAATGCGAGCCTGCAGTGGAACCTGCAGGATAAGATCCAGACATGGCCACAAACCACAAAGCAATGCAAAAATATACTTACAATGGATTGGGTATGATCCATTTGTGAAGGGGATAAGATAAAATCCTGACTTCCCGTTGTAGAGGCTGATTTCGTGTGACTTCCCATAGGCTTCCCATGAGCTTCATTCAGTCGGAAGTACAAGAAGAATTAATTAGATATCTGTTTCATTGAGTAAAAAAGAAGTCGGGAAAAGCAGAATTCGAAAGTGGGAATATATAGTTAGTCAATTGTTTCATATTGCAAGGAACCAAACAATTTCCTAGTAACTACTGCACAGTGTCAGGTTTAGTTCCTGTTCCTCTTAACAGGAAGATGGAACATATGTGCATAAGATAATAAATCATCCTTTGAAGCATCCGCAGAAGAGTTTGTCGTGTGTGAAATCTTAGGCAATATCTAGCTTCTAAGCATGACAAAGGACTTTTAGCATGGAAACAAACAGAGCCAAAACTTAATTTTTCAATTGAACCTAAATATATCACAAATCACGGTCAAGAAATACTCATAATTACAATAATGCACTTATCCATAAATTTATTCTTGTTCTGTAATATTACCTTCTCCCATGCTAGCAGCTTCAGGATATGATTGACTAGTTGACTGAGTGGAAGATGAATCCTGGTCTTGAAATTGAAAATTTACTTGCTTAGAGCCATGGAAGTGCTGTGGTGGAACTCCCATTGTCAAGTTTAAACTTTCAGACAGAGATGACTTTTGGGTGCGTGATTCAGTAGAATTTCCCAATGATGGGCAACCAACAATGTACGGAGAGGTGATGTGGGCAGGGCTGATGCCAGAGACTTTCTTACGCAAGTTTTGTGTTTTCATAATTACAGCTACTGTGAAACAATTTTTTTACTACAAACTCACTTGATCTCCAAAGACAAAATGCAGGAAGCTCTGTGATTGTGCCTTATCTCTCCAGTTATTGGCCACCAGAATCAGGCTAGTATTTGCCACTAATAAAATATACAATAAAATGAAACAGTAAGAAGACCAACATAACTGTTTTCTTTCTAAGCAGTAAGCACCAAAAGAATTATGGCATTGAAAGGGTAGGAAGCTGATTCACTTTGTGAGAGAAAACCCAAGAAGCATAGCCAATAAGATACAATAAAGCTGTAATTCCAACGCAAGTCACACAATTGAACTGGAGGTGAATTTTCTAAAACATGCACTTCTCTACAAGAGAAACACAATGTTTTGTTTTTTGATTTAAGAAACAAAACATTTGCAACTTCTCAGCAATAGAGTGAAGGACACAAGCTGCCAAAGAACCATTTCACCTAAAAGTTTAAACTGTTAGGTGAAATCCAAAATATGGAACATATATTATATATCAACACACCCCTTACATGAAAGCCCAGCTCACTTGGGCTAGAGGTGTGAATAAACCAGGCTCACTTAGGCCTAAAGCATGAACAGACAAGAAATTCATAATGTGAGGGCAGCGAGATTCAAGCTCACAATAACTTGGTCATAAAGACTCAAATAACATGTCAACAAAGCATTCCACCTAAAAGCTTAAACTATTAGGTAACAATCAGAATATAGATCATATATTATACTCTAACACAAACAATACCCACTATTCTTACAATTGCACACCATGCTTTTCATAACCATATCATATATCTTAGATTCACAAGTTGGCTGAGAGATTCCCTTACCAACTTTAGAATTTAGAACAAACACAAATAGCTATTTCCAATTATATGAGTTCACATTTCAACCCTGGCACCAATGCCACAAAAAGGGGAGCATCAAATGCAGCCACAATCATACTGTTGATGTCCAAAGTAAGGCTACCAGAATGGCTTATGTAAGACAAGATCAAGTACAGCCCTTAATCCTACAGTCAATGATCAAATTAATGTCAGCAGAATTATTTAAATTTCAAGAGCAATTCTTATGTCACAAAAAGGACAGCACCAAGACAGCCCTCAATCCCACAGTCAATGTTCAAACTAATAGAACACAGAATTATAAGCAATTTGGTATTCTCCACCACAAAAGGCTATTTCACAGAACCTATCTTATCTGAACTTTATATCAAATGTTTAAATTACAGTCAATATGCAAAATCAAAAGCATGCAAACTACAAAAGACAGAAATTGGAACTAAAACCATCATTTCCTGGAAGTTATTAGTAGAAGGACTGAACCCACATATTTAATCAGATGGAGAACTAAACAAAACCCAAGAAGAGAAGGAAACCCATTTTCAGGAAACCTAACTGGAAACAAATTCTCAAATTTCAAAAAGGAAAAGAAAAAAAAAAAAAAATAATATATATATATATATAGTATCAAGAACAAAAATTTTTATTCAGTTAGTTTAAAAAAGAGCTACAATCTCAGTAGTCAAATTCCACACCCAAATAGAAATCCATATCTTCATGCATGCAAAACCCGGAAGTAAAATCTTAAACTAAAAAGGGAAAAACAAGGGGCAAAAGAAAATCGGCACCAAAAACACCATAAGCAAATCAATAACCCAAAAAAAAAAAAAAAGCACTGCTGCCAAAGACCAAAAATCCAATCTTTTAACTTGACCATCTTATGTTTCCAATGCTATCATATCAAAACTTTGACAACCATATCATAGTTTCCCTGCCAGACCATATCTCACAAAGTTGATGAAAAACAAGGCCAAAATAGACAAATTCACAAAGAAAGAAAAAGAAGAAGAAGAGGAAGCAGACAGACAAAGAGAAATACAAAAAGAGACAGTGAAAGAGAGAGAGAGAGAGAGAGAGAGAAACCTCTGGGGTTTGGTAAAGAACAGAGAAAAAAGAAGCAAGTAGTGATGTTAACTTGGCTTCAGGGACATTTCCTTCTCACCCCATAAACACCCCCCAACCTCTCTCTCTCTCTCTCTCTCTCTCTCTCTGTGTCTTTTGGTCTTGTCTTTGGTGCTGCTGCTAAGGTTCAACCCTGCTTACATCTTCCACAATCATTCTCTCTCTATCTCTACACCATTGACATTAGCAAGTCCACCACCCCCATCATCTCTTCCACACCATTTCTTTTTATGCATTCACTTTACTCATATATTATTTTATTTCTAATCAACTTTTCTCTTTGGATTATTATCAATTAATTTTGTATTAACTATTGCCACAAAGAATATCAACCACCTTTTTGTTTTTTGCTTTTTTATCGTTTTCCGAGTGGAAAAGTTTGTTCATTCATTAATTAATCAAGACACATGCACGATTTCAATATCTTTAAATTAAAATTCATTAATTGAATTTCACGGATTGTTAATTAACTCCACATTCATAATTTTTATAATTAATTATTTATTATGTATAATAATGTACAATATTATAAATAAATGTAACAGTATACTAATTTGGTCATATATTTGAATCATTTTGACTTATAGGATATACGAAATATCGTGGGTCTTAATTAACTTTTTTATATTTAATTTCAGTGTTAACGAGTAAAAAATTAATGCGATTTTATATAAATCTCAAAATTTTAAAGACAAATACCAATAAAGAGGCTTAAACTAAGATTAACGTAAAGAAAATCACAAATCAAACTACCACTTTAGTGATATAATTATAATGGATTGCTTGACACAAAATAATATAATATAATATAATGCATTTGATGTATTTCCCTCGATTTGGGTATGAATATTTAGTAAAAGGGAGGAAATTTCCAAGTGTGGGGTCACAAAACAAAACAAGAAGTAAGCTCAATAGCAACTATTTTTAATTATATTCAATGGGTATATGCACGGGGAAATGGAACTCTAGTTTGAGAGAAACTTTTTTTTCTTTTTCTTTTTACAACAATAATAAATTATTGATGATAATGTGTTAATTTTGGTTCCAAAGTGAGATTAATGTGTATTAATGGGGTCAAAGTTTGTTTAGAAGATAATTTCAATGTTGGCTCTTTTGATGGAATTGATGATTCTATTGCAATTGAAGTTTTTGGGTGGGGTGCTGGCATAAATCAAGCCAAAGTCAAGACAAATTATTCCAAACACTTCGAAAGTTGAGCCTCGTTGCATAGAACTCTATTATACGGATATGGAAAAAATTAATGCAAGACAGCGACGTGTTTATGCTATTAATTACATATTTTAATTATTTTTCATAATAATTATATATTAAAAAATATAATCAGCGACAATAAATAAGAATAATACAAGGTATAAATATATAGACACATGCAAAGTAACACAATAATGATTACATATCTACAATTGATATTATAAAATTTCATTCAAAGTAATTAAATCCTTTTTGAAAGTTTTGAATTCTATTTTTTTTTTTTAACAAAAATAAAATATATTTTTTACAATTAACTTAAATTACGATTAATTTGTAAGTTTAACTTAAAATAATTTTAAAATAACTCACAATAAAATTTAGTAATTATTTTGTATAATTTTTACACATTTTACATAAAGTTAAATATTATTAACAACACACACACACACACACACATATATATATATACGGAGTTAAACAAAAGTTGGAATGACTTTTTAGCGTCATACGTTAAACTCACTCTCGGTGCAGAACAAGGAAGAAGGGAGACTAATTGCATGGCGCACTTGTAAGCTCACCACTCCCACTTCCCATCTCCATTGCTTCATCCAGTGGTTTGCTGAAAATGGTTTGCCAACTTCTAAAGTATAATAATTACAAGTCTCAAAATGAAATCTCAAACCTTTCTAGCTGCTGCATGGAGTTCACTATTAGTGGGTATTAATACTATAATTATTTCGATTATTTTAAGTCTCGCATTTTTTTTTAATATGACTCTTTTTAGTAGTATTTTAGATCATGTTTAGATTTTGGTGCAATATGGTCATAACCAAGCTGACTTGAACAGGGATTCCTCGTATTTGCTTATGGTGGTGAATCAGGATGTCAACTCGTGAATCTCGCGTGATCTCATCGAAACTGTAACTTGCATTCATAAAATATCCCTTTTTTCAATCTAATAATTTACTTGGATTTCAAGTTATATGGTTGCAATGGAATTTCATCCCAACTACGAGTTAGAGTCTTGTTTAGAAGAAAAATCTTGTATGAAGGCATCTCAATTCTCAAACTATTCGTGTGACATTTTTCAAACTTTTTTTTTTTTTTAATTTTTTTATTTATTTATTTGACAAGCCATCTCATTGACCTTTTCCGCGTCTTATTCTTCTTCAAGGCCATTCGTATTCCATATGAGCAAAGTCTGGCCGATAGTGGCAAACATCGTAATTCCAAACATATTTGCACAAAAGGCAGAAAGTCAAAAAGAGTTTCGTAGCTCGAATCAATTTCCCCCCTCCCCCGAACCAAATTAGAAGAAAGGCAAAAAGTTACGAGCATTTTCTCGAGTTGATGAAGCATGACGTGTTATAAAGACTCCAAACTTAGAAGATCAAACAACTTTATTTTCTTAAGCAAGAAACTTTATTTTTCTCTTTATTTTATTGATGAGAAATCATTTTAATTTGTAACATGATTTTTACTTAAAATGTAAAATGTATCTAAAAATATTTTATATTTGAGGCCAGTTACTTAAAATTAAGTTTGTCCTCGCTACTAGAATAACCACAATTAAGAAGATCAAGTGATACAACAAAAGGAAAAAATAATTCACGAGTTGAACAATACAGTGCCACTTTCTATACTTCTTATTTGGGTTTTGTGGTGGATCACAAATATAAAGTTACTAATCTTTCCCCGAATCACATCAAGAAGCACCTTGGTTTCCTCTAATCCTCTAGTTAATTAATCCAAACAAGCTAAGGTCGCAAGCCCCGTTACGTTAACATTTATAGCTTATACGTTAACCACAATGAGATATCGTTGTTCCTCACCGAAGAAGAAAAAGAAGAAACACACGAAGAGCTCAATCAATTACAGAGAATTGTAGGTAAATGTGACGCGCCACGTGACGGTAACTAACAAACAAAATTGCCTGGGATATCAATTTCATTTTATTTGTCGAAGCCGTAACCACGTTAGTCAACTAAACTCACGTAAGAACGGTCAAATAGAATCTAGATCTTTCCAAAGGAATCTCAACATCAGAGACATAGAGATTCAAATGAAAAATTCATATTCAAAAACTAGCACACATCAGGCAAACTGCGAGATTTGTGGAGAGAACAATAGGAAGGGTGCGAGAGGACGGTCACGGCGAAAAACAATGGCACCTCAAATTAACTTTGATCCAAACTCCTTTATAAAATAATCAAACAGTTGATTAAAGTACAATGTTGAAAGAAAACGTTAAGAAATCTTGTCTGGTATGAATGAGACGCAAACTGGGTTGTGAAAATCTTGTAACCCGGAACAAGTCGGCCTCCCCAGGAAGAAGCTCAGGAAACTGTTAGAATCTTCGCGGACTGCCGGGTTTAGAACTGGAGAAAATTGTTCTGCGCAGCCTCTCAGAAGAAGTTTATTCATTGCGAGCAGACGACAGCTGCCAATAATCAGCTGACTCGAACTCCCTCCCTTAGTAAGGCATTCCCTGTACATACACAGAATAAAATCAGAAATGAGACTATATTTCCTGCACTCCTCTGATTCCCTCTATTTCTGCTATATTTGCAAAACAGATAAAATTTTTATCTTTTGCTAAGTCAAATAAAAAGACATTATGATCACCCATTTCAGGAAGCACGAGCAGCAGCTCCCAAATACTCCAAACAAACAAAACATACTTGAGCACAGATAAGCAACAAAATGCAGTTTCTTTTTTGGAAAATGATCAGCATTGCTTACAGGTTGATAGCTTGGCATGTAGTAGACTTGCCTAGGCTGGCCTAAAAGCATCTGCTGCCTATACTGAAATTAAATAAGTATACATAGTTAGCACTCTACCGAAATGACCACTCAAAACGGACTCCACATAGCCCTGAATACAAGTGTGATACTGCACCTGTGGTCCACCCGGATGAAAATAAGCTTGTGGCGCTTGCAATGGTGCACCCTGTTGATTAAGTATTAAAGGCTGGTTTCCAGCAAATGAAGGTCCAATCTGCAAAATTCTCCTAGGTTAGGTATAATCCTAACAAAAAATGAACAGGAACAAATACCTAAAAATAACCTCTGGTACTTTACATATAACGTCACTCTACATTCAACAAACCATCATGGCAATCCATTCCATATATTTGAAGACCAAAATGGTCAATTTAAGGAAAATTTTTTATTTTTATCAACCAAACCCCAAACAGAGAAAGAAAATTCTACTGCCAATGCCTGTCTATAACTTGTAACTCAGAAAATGAAAAAAGTCCAAGACACAATTGGAACATTGGCAAGCAACAAATTTATACTCGGTACTTACCCCAATGCCTATGGGCATGCTATGCATGGGTGGTAGACCAGAAACAGCAGTCTGAAAATATAATGAAGCATCAGACACTGCAGATGGAGGCCTGACGGGTGTGTGAGAAGGGGTAAAGCTCTTCGCATTGGGATTGAATTTAAACTCCTGATAACCAAATTATTGACACAGAAGAAAACAAGCATCACATACATTAGCCCATGTTAAAGGTGATTCAACAAACATATCATCAAACATAGCTTTCCATATGTTGTGTGCTTGTGTTACTCTAACAGATTAAAGCCATATGCTATAGCTCAATCAGACCTTGGCATGGGGATTAAGGGTTGACTTTTCAGAAGATAATGAACCCACAGATGAACTTGGTGATAAGCCAGGACCACTAGAAGCTGAGGCTGCACCCATATGGTCTGAATTTGATGATGTAGAACTGCCAGGTCCACCACGAGAGTTTGATTGCGTTCCTCTGAGCCCTTTGACAGGTACTGCACCCTCTGCAGGTTCACTAGGCAAATTTGTCTTCCCATGACTTTGTGAAGAGACATGGGATGGAGCAGCAGTGGCAGTGACATTAGACAATAGACTTCCTTTTTCAGAGCCATCTTTCTTGCTATTTATTGATGACTGCGGATCTACAGGCAACAAACACACATGCCTCAAAAAGATATGGGTGATATTGAAAAGTAACCATGACTTATATGAGGCATCAATGCAGACATCCCACTGTTTCCTGTAAATCTATTGCATAAAGGGATTAGGTACATGAGTAAACAATCAAGTTTGTCAGGTGCAATGTACCCATAGCCATACATAACACAAAAGTCTTCATGTTCCAACTCTACTAACAGGTAAACAAAAAGTAACTCAAAATAATCCCCTCACCCTCATATTTTGGCGACGGAGAATCTGCAATTGGTTGCTTCTGATAAGAGAAAAGGTAAAGAAGGAAAGGTAAAAAATGTTAGAAACAATATGAACAAGACCAATGATGAAGCACCTTCTGGTGTCCCTGGAAAATTTGCTAAATTTACTTAAGTTTAGCTTACCATCTGCTCTTCTGGTCTCTCTGCAATACTATCATCTCCTCTGTGTTCACCATGCAAACTTTCTTGTACCCTGTAATTTCCATATTTTGAATTTAAATACTTCTTAGCAATTTAGACCCCCCCCCCCAAAAAAAAAAACTTCTTTCAAGCATTTTCTGTTGAAACAATAAGAATAATTATGAAATTATTAAATAACCTGCTTTCACCATCTGTATGATCAAAAGAGCCTGAAGGATATAAAGCACCGCCTGAAATTGATTGTGAGCAATGTTCCTCATCCTGCATATCAGAAGACACAAAAATAGCTGGCAGGCATGTCATTTTTGTAGGATTTTAATGGTGCCTAAAATCACCATCTGTCATTTTCTTCAAGCAGATACAAATATACACATAATAAAAACACCAAATAGCCATTATAACAACATAAGTGGCATGCACAAGTGTGCCTGTATTTGGTTTGCTTCATTCATTGTAATTCCTTGAGCAATATTCAGCCTTCTATTACTCAAAAATTTCATGGCCATACAAGTAAAATGAGGACAAGCATTAATCTGCTCTTAGACCATTCTGCATTAGTTTCATCAACCTCAATTTTGGTTCAGTGTTCCTGCCAGATTTCCTTCCTTTCTATTAAACATGTGACAGATTAGTCAGATCCACATATGGTAGACATTTAAGTAACAGTTTTTTCAAACCACTCTGCTAGATATTTAATTACCAAAACATACAGAACCTGATCCTCTCAATTCATTCTAAAATATTTCCTCATTTTAACTGAAATCCAGACATGGAACTTAACAAACATGTTCAACAAACATATCATTTGATAACTGCAAGATCATGCTTCAACAAACTATGTAAACCTAAAAAAAAAAATTCAAAATAGCATGTTAACAATGACCCTACAAGGATGAAAACACTATTGTTAAAATCATAAAACATTAAAAAAATTCCTTGCAACATTATGATTCAAACATTCTTGGGCCTCACAATAATAAGATTCAAACTCATGATTACACAGATCTAGGCACATTCAAAGCGAAGTCCAAATATAAAAGAAACTCACACTTGAGAGATATAGTTGGACAAGCTGGAAATCAATTGATGAGTTGAAGAGAATAAAGAAGCCCCAAATTGAAAGGGAGAGGGAAGAGTAAGCACCATATTAAAGGTGGAGATCCACAACCCAGTGCCTTAACACTTTGGATAAGATATGGTGTGAAAAAATTGATGAAATGTTCCTTGCTCCTACCCTCTAAAAATTGCTCCCATGTTGGGCACAAGCCCGAAACAATAATTCCATAGAGACTCCTCATGAGAAAATGAAGAAGCAACATTCTCAATAGAAGGCCCAAGTGCAGAATGCTTTGATACCATATCAAGAAATCATTCCACCACAAAGCTTAATCTATTGGTTAAGGCCCGAATATGGATCATCTATTAAACTCTAACACAACCATTCATTGCAATAACAAGACATTTCTTACAGACTCATAATTCCATGCCTTCTAGTTCCAAAGACAGACACCAATTTCTGGATAACATTAGCAGTCCCAATTTATAATCTGATAGTGTCCTAGATAAAAAGGACCAGCTAGTAAGTTATATGAGGCTTAAAATCTAATAAGATTAGTAGTGGCCTAAATAGGTGCTCAAAGAAAGGTCATAAAGCTTATAAAGAGAACCTCATCAATAGAAAAGTATGGTAACATTCAAATCAGTAGATGTCCATTGACTGATCATAAGTTCATAAAGAGAATCTCAGCATAGAATAGCAAGGGAACATTCAAATCCATTGTTAAATGAAGCTACTTCAATTTTATAGAAAAGATTCAAAAGAGCACATACAAAGGAAGAGCTTGATAGCATTTGGGCTTCATCATTGCTTTTCTCATGGGACAAATCAACAGACTTTGTACTGGAAGAAGCATTTGCATCTCCAAAAGTTTCAGTGTTGCGTGAGTCCAACAATATATCCTCCACCTCATCACATCCACTATCATCAGCTCTTCCAACTCGATAAACTGAAGAGAATCTAGTCTCCTCATCAATATCAAAATCTTTGTGAAGCTGCATGCCTCTTTCCTGTTGAACAAATTGGCATTGAAAACATAAAAATTACTAGAGACAGATAGATCAAGGAAGAGGCAGGTAGATCAAGGAAGAGGCAGATAATAACAGTAGGACAACTTCACCTCTGCCAAATGAAGGTCTTCTGTTTCTTCACCCTCAATTTCCCTCGCTATTCTCATTGCCTCCCTCTCCAACTCTCTTGTCTGAGGACCCTTTTCCAGCTTTGTGGTGTAAAGTTCCTCATCAAATGTACTTTTTACACCAAACAACACTTCATTGGCTTCAAACTGATTCCAGCCCCTGAGACAAAATAAAGCAAGTGTTATATCACATCACTGGAAAAAAACTATCAATTCTGAACTAGTACCCAACATAAGAACATTGGTTATACATTCTTCTAGCTAATCCTTCATTTTAGGAAGGGTGAGGGAAGGAGAGAATAGAATTTCATTTCTTCTGATTGTTAATGCATACAAAAGTACCTTCTTTCCCCATACCCCAGCAAAGAATTCCCATTTACCAGCTTCAACTCAAGGAATACAAAGTACGGTGCAAGCAATAGACACTTTTTCCAACATGCCAGTACTCAAATACCAATCTGTCATTGGGTTTCATTGTGTAGAGTGATGATCAACTAGAACAACTTCTAGTTCTGTCTTTCACTGAGTAAAATTTGTAAGCATTTCTATGTTTGTCAGCCAAAAGCCAGCCAACTAATAAAAATTAAAACAGATAAAAGCAAACAGAAGCAAAAAAATAGAGCACAGTATAGCACTCATAAAAAGTTCTTCAAGGGATGGTTTAGCAAAAAGCAATCTTGCGAGAAAACCATTTCATAAAATATCTGAAGAACATCCAACTATATAATCTTTTTATAAACAAGGAAACAATTAACAAATTTTTGAGAAAACGACATAAAATAATGTTGCTTGACATAACTCTAGGCAGAAATGAAAACTAATCTTGCTAAACCAGAGATGGCATCAAAACAGTAGACAATTACCAAGAGATTTGGGGAAAGAAATTTATATTGTAACAACCTATTCCAAGAGCCATCAAATATATTTTCTAGCTCAGGGCATTGTGGATCATCTTCATCAGGAACCCAACGTTCCAACTCCTTTTCCATTTCAACTTGATGGGATTGTGATATAGACGAGTCAAGCATAATTTCTTGCTGTTTCTCATGCTGGAGCTCACTAGAAATCCCATCCACAGTTACAGCAACATCCTGGAAAGGGAAAAAAGGACAAAAAAGATAAAGGGTCCACAAGATCAGGGCCAACTTAAGCTCACCCATCGCACTGACTAGTTGCCTACAATCACTGGCTAACTGTTTACACAATATACTTCATACATTACCCCACAGAAACACTTGTCAACAACTTAACTTCCTAGAATCATATTTAAAACAATGGATTCTAAAGACACAAAAAGCAGGAAAACCTTTGCTATAACTTGTACAACATCTTTTCCAGGTATAACCAAAGTCCTGGAAAGAGCCTTGCTAACAGGTTCAGCTTTCTGTCCCCAAGATGAGAAGTCCTTTGTTAACCGAGCCATTTTCAAAATGATAGCTGGAAACAGCAACCATGTGGATGTTAAGGAGATTTTATGGAACATCTTCAAAATTAAATTCAAGCATCAATAAATGTACATTCACTTAAACTACCATAAAATATTACCAAATTCCTTTTCAACATTTGTCGTGTAACATGTTCCAGAGTATATGGATCCATTTTTCAGCTGGACCTCAACAGGATGTCCAATACAACACGTTGTCAAATATACTATCCGATCCCGTGAAGGGCTTCCACGAAGCCCAACTTTGCCACCAGTAGCTGCACCTAAACCAACACTGTCAATAAAAAAAAAGGGATAATCCAGAGCCGAAATTAAGTTGAAAGGAGAGCCACCTGTATTGCTTGACTTATTCAAATTTGATTTTCCAGATTGCATCTGATTTTCCAACCTTATGCCCCCTTCTCTTTCAGCTCTTCGTCGACCAAATCCATTTGCCAAAGATTTTGGCTGCACAGGTTGTTGGATATTCATCTCAGCAGTGGCGGCAGCAGCCTTTAGCCCACAAAAACTTTGGAATCAGCAGATATCAATCTATTGCATGGTGACATAAAAGGAATGTCAATCCCTTTGCAGAAGCATGTTTGATAGTCAAAGGAAAAGGCAAAATGAAAAGGTTAAAAGTTTCCAAATAGAGTAACAATGGGATTTTACTTAGAAAAAAAGTAACGCAAAAATGAGATAAAAGCATGCACAAGCATCCAATAACGATATGACCCTCAATAAAAGAGAAGGAACTCTTTTTTTTCTCCCAAAAGAAAAAGGAAGGGAAAGAACAAGTCCAGTGCCAACATCAATTAGCTTGAAGTAAAGGTCTACAACTTGATTAATGTAACACATATGCTATTCATAGAGATAGAAAGAATTAACTCTTCAGAAAGAGATAATATTCAGTTTTATCCAATTAATGCCATAAAAATCTGAAACTAGACATAGGCACACAACACTTTAAGCAATCTACTGATTAACTTACAGCAAGACTAACTATGGAAGTGCTACAGTTATCAATTCCCAAACACATAAATTGAAACTTAACACACCTAAAAATGAAAAGAAGCAGAAGCTAATTAAAAAGTCTTGAGGTAATTTACTTCCTCAAGGGTAAACCATGGAATTCATTCGTTTCACTTCTCTAAATTTATTATAATCTATTAATTCCCAATTCTCTCCATGCCTACATGTTTAAAATAACAAGCCCTTCGTACTACCACCTACACCCAAACCAAACCGGCTTTTCAGCAATCATGTTATTGGATCACTGAATCAAAACAGAAAACACCCATAAGAGAAAAGAAAAAAACTTTGATATCCCAAAAATGATTGAAAAAAAACCCAAGTATTAGTAAGATGCAATACAATCACATCCAATCCAATTCCTCAACGGCATGTGACAACCAATTCAAATTTAAAAGACAATACAAATAGATAATATGTGTATATATATATAAACACTCAAAACACACACAAATCAAAAAGAAATATTGATCCAATGGAGTGGAATTAAGAAGAATTAAAAAACTAAAGGAAAGATTGCTTTACAAAACCCTAAATTAGAACATTTAAAAGAATAATTAAAACAAAAAAAGAAAAAGGCAATCAGTTGAGCCTCCTAACCTAGCCTACAGCTTTCCTTCACAAAATAGAAGATATTAAACAAACTATAGGCAAAGAGAGCCTTATCCTACCGTGACTAGGCCTCAGCCAAACAGTCCCTAATCACTTCACCCACACGAGAGAGAGAGAGAGTCAGTGAGTTAGGGTTTTCTTGTGTGTGTGAGAGAGAGAGCGCGAATCACGAGGGAGACGGCGATATGTACATATACGTATAGGTGTATGTATAGAGAGAAAGATAGACCGATTAGAGAGAGAAAGGTCGGTGTGATCGACAGCGCGACCCGGGGGGAAATATGAAGAATAGACGAGAACGGTATGAAGAGAAGCGGGAATGATCACATGCGGATGAGTCCACAATAAATGTAACTGGGCCCGCCTTAGACACATTTTATTTTATTTTTTTAAAATTAATTTTATATTTATAAATGATGTCATAATAATAATAATTATTATTATTATTATTATATTAATTGTAATACTTAATATATACTTATGATTAAAAATAAAAATCATAATTGTAATATGATATTAATGTCATATATATATATATATATATATAATTATGTAATTATGTTACTAAATTGATTTATAAAAAATTTAAATATTTAAGTAAAAAGTAAGTAAAGAAGTGAATATTGTTTATATTTTTTATTATTATTTTTAAAGTAATGGTATCGTAATTAATTTTTATTCTAAGTTTGCGAGTGGGTTTTGATGTGTTTTTGTTGCTTTGGTTCAACTCCCATCTAAGAAAATAGAACTTACCTTAATCCCCATTACAAAATTTTGTAGTCTTTAAATGATGCCCACAAAAAAGGATGTTCAAATGTTCGAGAATCTTACATTGTTTTGTTTAGAAAGCGATCGGATAATACAAAAATTTACAATATGATAACTTTATTGTTACATTAAGACCCCACCTTCTATCAACCAAATCAAGTTTATGGTAACTCTGCATTAGTACCTAATCAGAATTCTACCAACTTTGCATGAGAAGAGGCCAAACGATTCTTCAAACCAAGGCACGAAGCCAACTTGACCATAGTACGAGGAGCAAAGATCGGCCAGGTGTACATAGATAGGTATGCATGTATGGCTTCCAATTTCACAGAGATTCAGACACCCCCACCTGCAAAAGTCTGCAGACACAAACTACATTAATTATCCACAATGGGAATGAAGTAAGATTGGCAAACAACTTGGTGAGCAGCCGCCGCAGTGATGATCTCAGTAAAGTTGGAAAACTAGATCCCGTGGTATAATCCATGTAGATCACGTGGTACATTCCCATTAAGCAGTAAATTAAATGACAGTTGCTTATTGAACGGCATCTACTGTTATATTTAGCAGAACAGACTCCTTTTTGGCCAATCAGCCTTTACATTTACCAAATATTTTGCAGTTCCAGACACATGAACACACTTTATTACAGGCAGAGCTGCCACCATGTCCACAGTGTTCTATCCAGCTTCATGCAATCAGCTTTGCAGCTTCCTCCCCCATTACTCGTTGATAAGAAAGCAGACAGTTTGGATGCCTTCTGAGAAATGCACCATTCAGAACCAGGCCGGGGCCTTCACGTGAGAGCAGAAGTGCCAAACGAGGCTGTTTCCTTTGACTCACTTTAATCCTCAAGGTCAATATTTCTGCATGGGCAATGTATAACTAAGTTAACCACATTAATTAAGGCAGGGAACAAAAGCAGATTTCAGCATCACAGCAACTACAAAACTTGATACTACCAAGTCACACCATA
Source organism: Rhizophora apiculata (assembly GCA_037832385.1). Taxonomy (NCBI): domain Eukaryota; kingdom Viridiplantae; phylum Streptophyta; class Magnoliopsida; order Malpighiales; family Rhizophoraceae; genus Rhizophora; species Rhizophora apiculata. Next base: position 7,782,855 of record CM075433.1, on the reverse strand, counting down.
AACAGAGAGACTTCATAAATTAGGCAAGCTAATATTGGGCATCAATAGAGTTTCAATTCCATAAAAGAAAAGCCTTTCACCCTAGAAACTGCAAAGAGAAGGTGCTTGCAGTAGCCAAAGGTAAAAGCAGGTAAGAATGTAAGACCATAATAAATAGCATGGCTAAAAGGCACTTGCTATTGATAAAAACCTTTTGGCAGCACGGAAGGGAACTACACATCGTTTGCAAATTACAGTCATAAGTTGATCTTCTCGGACCACTTAAAGATATCTGAATAAACTTGATCACCTCCCAATTCCTCTCCTGTAGCCCCAGCTGCCACCCTCATAATGTCCTCAATTAAAGCAAAATTTCCCATTATATCGACATGGGCACCGCTTTGTGTGCCCCGGCCCTCCAGCAAATTTGCTGGTGGAGAATGATCATACTCCCTAATGTATGTTTGAATTCCTGAAGGATTGAATCTGGTTTTCCCGCGCCAACCTTTAGCACACATGAACCCTGAACTTAAAATAGGAACAGTCTCATCCCCATCAACAGTATAGACTCCATCCTTCAGACAGCTGTCTTTATCTTCACCATTAACCGATGTATCAATCTGAAATGGAATATTGCATTCAGCAGAAGGAGACAATTTGTAAACGTAAGCTCTTTCAGTCGGTTTGCCAACTCCATACATGGAAAAGATTTCAATTTGTGGGGCATTGGGTAACCTGTTAATCCAGAATGAGAAGCAGAGTTATGAGTAAGTTACCATGTAAGAAGGCCCCATGGATATCAACAAAGAAACCTGCAATGACTTGGCTTCCCAATCAAGCAATTGAATGCCATTTAGAAAAAGCAATAACAAGTGACACTGCAAGAGACTCATATCCAACGAAACAGTTGTGGAAAATAGAAGGGAACATTACAGAATTATGCAAGAAATAATGTCTTTTTTTTTCAATCACAAAGAAATACTGTTAATCACTACCATATCAACAATAGCTTGCCATCTAAAATTTAGCTACTTATGTAGACCAACATAAAAATAAAAAAATGGTCTGCTATTATCCAAAAATCTATAACCAAGAATTAAAATCAGAATGTGGACATATGGTTCATCAAGTGTGCAGATTCTCACTTTGTCTCCAGGGGGTTTGACCAATATTTGTAGTGATCATACTTTGGATCATCCAAGTTGTTGGCAATTCCATAAGAGAAATGAGCACTACCACGCTCCATCAATTTTGGGGCAACAAAATGAAGCAGATCCACAATATCTCCAGCTGTGTAAACCTTATATTCCACAACAGCCTTAATACCTTCCAATCCCATGTCATGATATTCTGTCCACACATCACGACAGCTTGTATTTGCTACACTATTACCTTTAACAGCATCCTACAGCAGTATTAAATAAACAAATGAGGCATTAATCACTCAGGAACATGATACGGGAAATTAGAGCAATCTTTCAATGAAACAAACAAAATGAATCTGTTCCAATAGACAGCAAGATGGGCAAAAAAGTAACGTATCTGCATCATTATCAGCATGGCAAAATTGCAAATCAGTCAGCGGAACATATCTGCATCAAAATTGTACTTACCCTAAAGTCAATCCTGTCAATATCTGCTGGGTTTGCCTCTGCCACATCTCTTCCAAATGATATAAATCGTCCAAAATAAACCCTCTTTTTTTGAGAAACCTCAATTCCAGTTTCATCTTTGCTTTGATCCTCAGTATTATTGTTTCCTTGCTTTTTCTTACTTGGACGGCAGCCCTCCTCAGGGGCCCAGTCAAGATCACCCCAAACAGTGTTCCCACCTCTTGGTATCATTGACATTGTTGAATCCCAGGTTCGAGACATTTTCATCACATGTTGCAAGGTTTGAAGGTTGAATATGTCGTTGTCCAAGAAAGCTGGAGCAATGGCCCTGCGTTTGGAGTCACACATTTAAACTTGTTCACCAAAAAAGAAAAGTGAAAAACAAAAACAAAAACAAAGAATGCATGTTTACCAAATACTATATATTCGCTGGGAAAAAAATCCTGTCAGATTATCCATGAGTTGTAAGAGACAGAAAATGTTTTATCTCAAAGAGATTGTGGGGGGGGGGGGGGACCCATATGAGATTCAAAGATTTACTGTGCATAGAAATTGCTGTCAGCATATTGCTTAAAGACAGAGGAATGGAGAGTAAAAAGCAACAAAGATATCCATGCCAGGAAGTGTTGCAAGGAGTCTGTTGTTCTCGGAGTCTGTTGTTCTCAGTGCATGACCAGATAGCCTGTTGCAAGTGATACGACAATACTCTGAACATTAACCAAATGCTTTCCATTCCAGTTTTGTTTTATTTTGCATTCCAAGAATATTCATCAAAAAAGGGAATTGAAGAGGTTTTGGTAATGCTGTGTTATGGAAAGTTTTTCTTGTACAAATAATGTCCGTTAATTGTAGCAAGCTATACTCATTTTTAAGAAAGCATTCAAAAGATCCCTATCTAGAACCAAAGAAGATGCACTAGATAAGAACCTTGCCACAGCAATGTCCCTTGCTTCAGCAGAGAATAGACCAGTAACAGCTTTTGGAACACCTAAAAATGGTCCACCAATATTCATCACTGCTTTGATATGCTTAGCACACCAACCAGGTCCACCACCACCACCCATTGGAGCAGGTGCCTCGACCCACTTCATGAAGTGTAGGAAGTACAATACACCCATGGAATGTGGAATTATAACTGCTTTGTTCCCACCATTTGTAGCAACCATCAGTTCTATATTACTCTTAATCCGGCTTAATGTTTGGTCACGGACCTGATTAATTAAATGAAAAATGTAGCCATCAGTCACAGGATAAAAATAACTGATGTATTTAAAAATAATTCCAAAGGCATATGACATCAACTGGGCAGTCAAGTTGTTTAAAAACCAAAAAAGAAGGGCCAAATGAAAACCTCAGTGTTTTGAAATGAAAGTCTCCAATCATATGATGCCATGTACATAGTTTTTTCTTCATATCCAATGTGTGCCAAGTTAGCAATCAAAACTGCCCAAACAAAATAGCCTGGAGCAAAGTAATCAGCAGCCACAAGTCCACAGACAGGCCTGACCCTTATACCAGGAGGATCTAACCCAGTTTCATTATCCAGTGACATATGATCTACCCAACATAGAGGCCTGCAAAATGTTTGACATACCAATGAAAGATTATTTAACCAAGAACAAAAACATTCAGTGTAAAGTTTGTGAATTAATGTGAAACCTAGTGTGAGAAAGCTGCCAACGATATTCTATTTGACAATTAATATTTATGTCCAGCTGTAAAGGTAGTAACTTATTTTCTCCATGCCCACGGGAATTTTTTGCCTCCATCTCATTATCATGTAATTTCTTAAACTTCTAGTCTTTATGATAGATCCTGCAGGTATGTCTTGTCATTTAAAATATTCAACATACTAATATTCAACCGAAAATAAAAGCATTCATGGCAAAGTTCACAAATCAACTTGAAATCTACTGTGAGAAAGGTGCCAACAATATTCTATTTGACAAGCAATATTTATGTCCACCACTACATGATGCAATTTATTCTCTCCGTGCCCATGGGAATTTTTCATGTCTATCCCATTAACATGTAACTGCTTAAACTTATAGACTTTAGGATGAGATCTTGTAGGTATGTCTTCAATATTAAAAAGATTTATAGAAAGTCCTTTTACATCTATGTTATTGGAAAAAAAGAAAGTTATAACAAGTTCTTTTCCTATTCGGGCTCATTTGGCCTTGACAACAATGTTACAAAACCTGAATAAAGGATTCTGCTCATCATTGACCATACTACATGATGGGAGACTTTGCTGTGAGAAATCAAGTAGGCACTCCTATTAGTAACCAATTTACAATGGATGATAGAAAAAGCTGTAAATTCAACATCTCCAACCAATCATTTGATGAATAGTAGATCTCGAAATTGGATGCAATCAAAAATGCAAAACCTTTTATCTAAATGGCTATATGCATTTTAATTTCTGGCTATATGCATTTTACATCTGGTAAAAGTTCCAGACATCAATATCCCGGCTAACAAGCAGTAAAACAAGGGTCTTGAACCAGTATATATGATTACATGATTGAAGATGACCATGCCAATTAGAAGGAAATCAGGTCAGCCATGATGCTGTGCTATTGCATTAATGGAATAAGACGTCCAAGAAATCTTTTCCTTTTCTGGGACACTATATTTTAAGCAACATCTAGACCTCTTCCTTTGTTTATTTGCACCAACTGTCAAACCTCATGCCATCTATCCAAAGAGCACAAGCACTCAAGTATGTGAGAGTTCCAAAAATGGAAACTAGCTTATAAATGGACCTACACAAACCAAACCAGCCCCCTCTTAGAGCTACTCACTAAAATGACCAACAAATCATGTTTTAATATCAACCATATTCCACCTAAAACACACCAGCCATTCTGGTTCTATCACACCAAATGCACCAGGAGGGCTGAAGCCAGTGACATTAAGCAGAAATGGCATTACCACTTAAGGCAAACAAAAATCACAAAATCAAGCATATTCGAAGCACAGCCATGACTATGCATTAGAAACAAAATAAAATAATTCTACAGGCTGCAACCATTCTAATAAAATATTGTGCTACAGACTCCAAAACACCCACCAAGCCCATAATTTTTGTTGAAAGTCAGTACCCAAAAGCCTCAGAACGCAACAACCGAGCTTACAAATTCATAACAAAGAAAGCAATCAACAAGAAATCCATACCTCTTATACACTTCTCCAAAAGTTCCACCCCAAAGCCGTTTCCTGAACAACCCATCAGCGCACCGGCGGCCTTCCCAAAGTTCAAGACCAGCAGTAACAATTCCAGGAACAAAAACCACAGGGTGCTTAGCTTTCAGTCCCTCTTTTGCCAACTTCACACCCGGAGGGTCTGGGGAGGGACCAGTGATGGCCTCAGTCACATACTCAGGGATAGAAGCAGGCAGTACGTTGTAAAGAAACAGCAAAACCCACCATGATATGCATATCCAGCCCACCAGCCAGCAACAGCGGTCTATACAAGACCACTCTGGTTTGCCTCCTTTCTTGGGTTTCACTTTCTCCTTGTGAGCCTTTTTCTTATTATTAACTTCTTCTTCTTCGTCTTCCTCCTCTTCTTCACTTGGGGTCTTGGTATCTGGGGTTCTATGTGGCTCTGTGGCCTTTCTCCGTCGGATTACAGGCATTTCTGTGCTTAATCAAGTCCACTTTAATCACCACAGATCGAATAGATAGAAACCCAGTACTGGAATGAAATAAAAAAATGAAACTCTATTAAAACCCATCAATATTTTACTGATTTAATAGCAAAAGCTACAACTTTTTGGAAAATGTTTTCTGTGGGAAGCAGCCAATTTGGATTGTTTCTCCCTATTTGTCCACCACACAAATAAAAGAAAGACTCGTTGCTGGGAATCATCCGCAAATATTAAATCTTTACAGAGAAAATTGTAATAAAAAATAAAAAACAAAACAAAGAAATATGTGGTCTCGAGTGAATATGTATGCTTTGGTCGTAACACGACTGTCAGGTGAAGGGTGTGCAATCGATTGCGCAGGGGGAGGGAGCGGAAGGGAAGGAAGGAAGGAAGTTGCAATGAGGTAGGGTGCAACTGGAAAGCATCTACGTGGCGTAAAATGAGTGGTAACGACATCGTGATATGGGACCCGCCAGGTACCCGGGGTTTTAAAGTTGGGGACGTGGCGGGGCATGATTGGCAGTATCCTAGATGAGATGTGAGGTGAGGATTGCCAGCCCAAATGGTCGTGTTGTATTGACGATTGTTTTGGAATCGCATCTAACGACATGTCGATTTGTGTCCGAAACTGAAACTCGCCAGTTGCAATTATATTGGCTTGCTGGAACGTTCCCCACGTGCATTACAACCCCCTGAGTTTAGCTCGGTTTTCTTTTAATGCAATTTCAATTAAATAAAATTAAAAATTACACTCAAAATTATTTTACACATATATATATATAATTAAAAATATTTTTTAATTTTTAATTAAATATTACAATTATATTAATTAAAATTTTATATTTCACGTTGGATTAACAATTACTTAATAAGTTTAATAAAAAAAATTGAGGCATATTTAATTAATAATATTAATATAAAAAAATTAAAATTAAAATTAAAATTTTTTAAAATAAAAAGTAATTTACAAAAAATAATAATTATTGTTAAGATTATTATAATAGAAGAAAGTAATTATTAATTTAATCTATTCCAATTTTACGAGAAAATTGAATCCAAACTAAAGTATTTGATTCATGTTTCAGCTCATTTTTAATTCGAAAAATAAAATTCACTTTGGTTATCCTTTTTGTAATTTTTGTGGGATCAATTGGATTTGGATTCAATTTTAGGATCGATTAAGTTTCAATTTTTGAGAGTAGACAAACTATAATTGGACTGTCTCATTAAGATGTTTCACTCGAACAGTCAACATAGAGAGATATTGCGTGCACTCTATTCTAAAGACATGTTCTAAAAGTACCATGAATTTGATTGAGTTATGTTATAACGAATCATTTTTAATCACACTAAAAATTTAAATTATTAATTATTATTATATAATTATATATTTTTTAAAATTGTATTTAGTATAAATGACTGTACTCGCATGTGTTTGAGAGAGATGCATAGACGCCGCATACGCTATCGGCGAAAGTGAGAAGGACGGTATAGATGATAAAGGAAGTGGTGGCGGTGGTGCTGGGTACGGGTAAAAATCCCCTCTTTTATATATATATATATATATATATATTATAAAAAAAAAAAAAGGAAAACTTGTTTTTTATCTTGTTTTGTACACGGGGTTTTACTTTTCTTTGGTGTTTGTTGATGGGTTTTGAATTTTTGATTGAATGGATGAATTTTCTTTTGTTTGTTTTTGGTCTGTGGGTAGGAAATTGACATTCTTTTGCGGTCTGAATTATATTGGGTTTTTGATTTATTTATTTATTTATTTTTGAGTAATGGCTAAAAGGACGAGTCTTTTGGTGTAACCATTCGAGTTGTGGAAACAGCTTATGTTAGAACCAGACAGCGCAATGTGAAAGCATCGAGTATTGGGAATATTCTTTTGACTGATGGGTAGTTGTTATTTTGTGATGATTTTTAAGTTTGGATGCTGGAATTTAGTTGTGCTGCGGGATGATTTTTCTGTGTTTTTTTGTTTTTCAGAAAAAAAGTTTTAGGTTTTGTTCATGGTTTGTCCTGTTCCAACTTACCTTTTGTCTTTGGTCGTCCACATTTGCTTTGTTTACCTTTTTTTGAGGGGGGGTGTTGGAAGTTGAAACTTATTGGACTTTGTTGGGGGGGGGGGGGGTGCTTACTGAGGTCATGTCATTTGGTCAGTTAAAATTGATTCCTTGAAACCACATAATTTTTTGGTGTATGGAGACTGAAACTTATGAATTGGAGGGCGTTGTTGGTCTTATGAGTTCAGAAGAAATGTTATCGATGGTTTGGATCATTTTGTTTATGTTAATTTTTGAGTTGAGTTTTGGAGAACTCTTTCTTATGGTATTTTCAAAATTTTCCCCTGTTCATTTGCTGCTCATTTTATTTGCATCATGGTTGCTTTCATAGGTTTCCCTATATTGCTTCGGAATTTTTAGAGTTAATGTAGCATGGAACATTTGTGGGTAGTCTGAGGTGATGACATGGCTATTAGGTTGTGAAACTGGATTCTGTGAATCAGTTGCAATCTCTTGGATAGTTTGTTGTGTGGGCATCTAAAATTCATGTGTTGTGTTTGATCACGGTAGTGGTCAGGAACTTGGATGAATTGGCTTCACATTATGCCAGTAATTTGGAGTTTTCTGATGCTTTATGTGGCTGTTTTCCGAGTTGACAGTAGGTTTTGAACAGAGCTGCCTCTATCAATGTTTTTCCTTATTCTGTTCATTTTCCTTTCCTTTTTTTGGTAGGATTTTTGACATTTTTTTGATCAATGTGTGATACATTACTTGGTTTTTGGAACCTTGTAATGACAATTGTGTGTTGACTACTCTTGTTTCAGCTTTGATTTCAAGTAGTTTTAAGTAAAACTTGATCTTCATTTTTGGCTGCTTTTAGGTCCATTAGATCCATTTCTTGAAGTGAAGAGAAAAAGTGACAAGAAGAAAGTGGTAGGTTCTTGTCCTTTCATGAAGTAAAGAGAAAAAGAGATAAGAAGAAAGAAGCAGGTTCTTGTCCTTTTCTTCCTTTACATATTATATGGTTGCTGTTTCTTTGTTTCATGTATCCAGATTTGCTCTTTTTTTTTTTTTTTTTTGTGGTTTAGATAATGTGTTGTATATAATTATGTGAATGTTTTGAGGTATCTTTTTGTGCTTTGCATTATAACATGGTGTTTTTATTGAGGTTTCTTTTATCAAGGGGTTACTTTATGAATTTACAGCTTAAAATGTGCTTTCATAAATTTTGATTGTATAATTATGCTTATGGTTTGAGAGTACAGTTACAGGAGTTCTCTGGATACAAGAAAAAATTCTGAGAACATTGTTCAAGGGATGAAGTCTCGTACACTTCCTGAGAATAATTTACAAAGAGGTGGCTATACTCGAACTTCTTTACCCAGTAATTTGGGAATTAGCAGAGAGTTTCGTATTGTCAGAGACAACAGAGTCAACCAAAGTATAGATACAGAAGTGAAGCCTCCTCTGTGGCAAGGTTTAAGATCCACCAATGAGCAAGGTGCTGTAATTTTTACCGGCAAGAGGTATGCACATTTGGTTCATGCTAATTTTCTGTTTACCTTGTTATATATATATATATATATATAGATTTGAGTTTTGCCTTCCCTATGTTATTGCTATGGATTATACCATTATGCCTTTTTGAAAATTCAGCAGTCTTTTGATCTTGAAAGGGGTGACATTTCTGAATGTGTTGCAATTTAATCATTTATAAGCATCCAAGTTTCATGTCTTGAAGCTAAATTATAACAACTGGCATAGTTGTTAGTGAACTATAGTCCTTGTTTGCGTGGAATCCAACTTCTAAGTAATTTTATCAGCAGTATGTGAAATCAATGCCTTGTAGTCCTTGTAATTTAGTGTTGATGCTTAAGAGAAACGGTTTGATATTGGGCATTTAGTGTGACACAGCCAACAATCTTGGTCAATTTGACACATTCAACAGTGAAAATGTATGCAACTGTGGTTCCTAGAATTGCTTGTATTTCTTGTTTGTGGTTTTGGTCTTATGGACCAAAGAAGAGGCTTTGCAGTTGTGCCTCAAAAATGCTGAATAGTTTTGTGGAAGCTTGTAATTAAGATTCCAATAAGAGGATAGGTAAAGAATTGGTGATTCCTTGGTTCTATAATTCATGTTTTGATTGTTCCTTCTCTAGAAAGATCTAGAATTTTTTTTTTTTTTTTTTACATTAGTCTTAAAAAATGCTTGGGCCATGGGCTCTTGGTAACATTATAAACAGAAGGAATGGTTGTTGGTTTTTGTTATTCATCACTCAATGTTGAGCTAATATCCTTTTGCACTTCTGTTATTCTTGCTTTGAGCTGTAACAGTTACTGACTGTTAAAGTAAGGGATAAAATTTGATCATATTTTTCTTTTGGCAGCTCAATGGGAAATTTAAGCAATGTAAGGCCCTTTGGTGCACAACTTTCTTCTCATGCTTCAAATGGACACACTGATTTGAAAGCTAGACACACCAGAGATGCTAATGCAAGCTTCAATGATAGTAAATTACCACTGGATGAGAAACAGACCGTGGTTGCCAATGCTTCTTCACAGGTGCAAGCAGTGAAATACAATAATTTCCAGCATAATTCAGCAATGCAGGCATCGAGCAATTCTGTTGTGGGTGTGTATTCCTCTTCAACAGATCCTGTTCATGTGCCATCCCCTGATTCCCGATCATCTTCTGCAGTTGGAGCTATTAAGCGTGAGGTTGGGCCAGTGGGTGGTCACCAATGGGCTTCTGAAGATGCTGTTAAAAAACATTCATCGACATCAAGCGGTCCTTTCTCAAACTCAGAATCATTTCCACAATTCCATGCAATCTCTAAGACTGATCAAGTCAGCCAGACTAGTGCAACTGGTCCTGCTATGCCAAGCAGTTCTGTCAGCGGATCAGTCCTAAGCAATCATTATAACAGCAGGCCCCATCAACAAGCTCTAGTACATCAAAAAGGTAATAATTCTGGCATAAGCTTCTGTAGTTTGAAGTTTCCTGAAAATATGTTTCCCAATGTTCTTTTCTTTGATAAGTGTCAGCTTTGGCTATTGATTGAACTTACTGCTGTTTACTTGTCTTCGATGGGAGAGGGAGATTGGGTGTTGGATGGTTGAGTCATCTGCTAGCTGATAGGGTGGAGCTTTTGTCATAGGCATAGATTTATATTTTTTAACTATTGTATATAGTGATTTTTTTGTATCCATTAATAGTGAGGGACATGACTGCTCTTTTTGTGCAGCTCCACAGCAAAGCAAGGAGTGGAGGCCAAAATCTAGCCAAAAATCAAGCACTGGTGTAATTGGAGCACTCACAAAATTGACTTCACCTACAACTGATGATGCAAAGGAATTGAAATCAGATGCAGCTGACTTGCTGGATAAGCTTTCGCAGCTGAATATTCATGAAAATCAGAATGTTATCATAGCACAGCATATCCAAGTTCCTGAGTCTGATAGGTGCAGACTGACCTTTGGTAGTCTAGGGCTGGAGTTTGATTCTTCTAGGAATTTTGCATCTGGATTTCAGGGGGCTGGAGCAACGGAAGAATCCAACAGGGACTCTGCCACAAGGTTTGTCTGTCATTTCAAATTTTTTAAATAAGCATAACAGTGTAATTGGGAATAGAAGTTGTCTGTGGTGGTGTGGTTGAATCAGTTGCTCTGAGCATTGGTAAAACACCAACTTTGATAAAAGACATCCTTGTATGGAAATTTGATTGAATGTTCTAAGTGAATGATGATGTCAATTTTAGTGTTCAGTTGATTTGGTCTAAATAGAGAATGGTGATGCTTATGGCAGTTTGTTGGTATCTGCTCTGGAGTCTTCTAGTGATGATACTTCTGGCAGCAAGCAGGTAGAGATACTTGATAAGAAAGTAAGAAACTCTGAATCTGACTCTTCAGCATCTGGTGTGGCATCCAATCACCAGTTGCCTCATAAATCTCCAAGTTCACCAAACTTGGACAGTTATTCCGAGATTGGTTTGGTTCAAGAGAACAGTCCAACTTATGTACCTTCAGAGACACTGCAGCATGGAGGTCATCCTGAATTACCAAGCTTTTCGGTTAGTTATGTCCCCATGCTACTGAAAGGCTATGTGCCAACCATAGAATGCCAACAAGTTTCATGAAATTAAACTTTAAAGGCTTCAATGGTTGGCACAAACTGAAGCTTTTATTTGTAACTAGAGTATATGAATTTTTATCACATAACTTTTTTCATATAGTCTGACATGCATTGCTATCAAAGCAGGCATATGATTCACAGATGGGTTATGATATATCATACTTCCGACCCCCAATTGATGAAGCAGTGCATGGGCATGGTCTACCATCTCATCAGGAGGTAAGTTGGCATGCAATAATGTGCTGCCTCTATCTCTTCTCTTCTCTCTCTCTCTCTCTCTCTCTGACTTTTGGTTTCAAGAAAAAACTATTTCTTATAACATTGTTACTTTCTAATCCTATTTCTTTTTTAAGGTGCTGTCTGCTTATCATGGGCTTAACCTATATTGATTATGACTGCAGGCTTTAACCTCACATATGGCCAACTGCATCCCTGCATCAACCATACCCATGTTGCAACAGCAGCAACAACCACCAATGGCTCAGATATACCCTCAAGTCCATGTTTCACATTTCGCTAATCTTATGCCATGTCGTCCGTTCATTTCCCCAGTTTGCATTCCACAAATAGCCATGCCTGGATGTTCTAGCAACATAGCATATCCACATCCATCAAATGGCAGCAGTTACTTGCTGATGCCTGGAGGTGGTTCCCACCTTAGTGCAAATGGCCTCAAGTATGGAATCCAGCAGTTCAAGCCTCCTGGGAGCAGCCCTACTGGGTTTGGAAATTTTACTAATCCAACCAGTTATGCAATCAATGCTCCAGGTGTAGTTGGAAGTGAACATGGCCTTGAAGATTCATCTTGTATCAAGTACAAAGATAGTAACCCTTATGTTCCTAATCCACAGGTGAGTACAACAGTAAACTAATATCAATCCCTTGTCATCCTTTTGAGGCAGCATACATGGATCAACATTGAATGAGTTGAAATTTGCAAACATGAAGGTTTCAATTTTTTCACATTTAACTGAGGAACCGTGTCATTTTATGCAGTTCCAGTGTTGACTTGGCATCTTTTGTGGCAGGCTGATACATCTGACCTTTGGATTCAGAACCAGAGGGAGCTTTCAGGCTTGCAGTCTGCTCCATACTACAACCTGCCTGGGCAAACTCCTCACACCACTTATTTGCGATCCCACGCTGGTCATTCTTCATTCAATGCAGCTACAGCACAATCTTCTCACATGCAATTCCCAGGATTATATCGGCCACCACCTCTGCAGCCTGCTGCAATGGCCAATCCTCACCATTTGGGTCCTGTTATGGGTGGTAACATTGGAGTTGGAGTGGCCCCAGCTGCCCCTGGGGCACAAGTTGGTCCTTATCGGCAGCCTCAACTGGGTCACCTCAACTGGACAGCAAACTTCTGATAGTATTGAATGTTAATAATCTAACACTTTTTTTGAAAGGGGTGAAGTACTTAAAGAAAATTTTCTTGTTGAAACGAGTAAAATCTGTGATCTCTTTCATTTAATGCATATCCTGGTTGCAATGTGCAATCTCCATCAATTTCCATAATTATACCTATGCATTGCTTCCAACCACTAGGAAGGGTTTTGAACTACTAGTCTTAATGTACTTCTTGTAATATGACGGTCAAAAATAGCATCAGGCTTTAAAGAAGTAATTTCAGTGTGCATGATTCTATTTAATACACATAAACCTGTTCCCTTTAGATTGAATTATTTATAAACCTGTTGGCTGAGTGAAGTCAGGCCCTGGTGGGTTCACTTGCCATGGTGGTAGTTTTCTTTATCAGGAAAATGGAAAAGGCGAGGATATTGTTGTGGGATCTGCTTTGCTCTCTTCCTCGGGATCGCCATTGCATTCTTCTCTTCAGTCAAAGCATGGCCAATGGCACAATTTTTTAAGTTCTTGGTTTTTTGTTTTTTGTTTGGATGTTTAAAGGAATGGGTACAAAGTAGTCACATTTATGGAGTTAAAAAAAAAAAAAAAAAGTTTACGTAATCTTATATTTATTTTCGTAAAAAATAAAAAATAAAAATTACGTAATTTAAATTTTTGACTATTAAGTTATAATAAAATAATATTTACATCAAGAACGAAGGATTCAAGTAAAAACTTTAATTTCTAACGGGGGCATATTGCCATGCAGCTTTTCTTGTTTGTTATTGAAGAATTAGGCTATTTCTCTGTATGGCGAGCTGTAAATGAAGAAATGTTTTAATAGCATATTTGGTAGGCTTCCACTAATGCCCTAGCGTCACTCCAAGAAGTGGATGTATTCTATCTGCATTAGGACGATGTCAAAATCCTGGTGTGTGGGATGGTGGGGGTGGCTGGAGTCTGCATCCACCAAACACATGTTTAGATTACTTACTGTGAGGGATCATGGTTAGTGTGGAACTGGGGTGAGCAACTTTTTCTTAGTTAGGGCGTGTCGATTGAACTGTTGAGTTGTATTTGGGGTCCCCCAAGGTGTTAATTGCATGATCCGAATGGAATCACTTATGGCCTGAGGGGAATCCCACGATCCTTTCAGGAGTCGACTGCTTATGACCATCAGAGTTAGCTTAGGCTTTGGCGTGTACCCCTCACGGTGATACAATTTCTCTGTTTTGCCATGACTAGAAACAAAACATGCTTTAAGGAGGAATGCCTAGACCAATCAAAACACCAAATTTCCATGAAATTCTTTGAAGGACTTTTGGTGAGTTGAACAAATTTTCATTTTACTGTCAACTGATCAGTGATCACCCTCCGTGCCTTGAATTCTTGCAATTTCACTGGCATTGTACTTTTAACCCCCTGAATCAAACATCTGAAAGGACCCTATGAATGAGACAAAAAATCTTTTGAGTTTTGATGCCTCAATAGTCATATCATATTTCCCTAGCATGTAATAATGACATATTTTGCTTGTGCTTGAAGGAAGACTGATGGAAAGGGACAAAAGGCAAAGCATCGAGGAACAATGTTCACACACGCATGTTACTTATCTTCAATTTTTTTAACGTGTCTTTTCCTCAGATCAGCACACAAATTTTCTCATCTAAATCCTTTTTGGAAGCCACTCCACAGCTGTAAACATTGGTGGCTACAAATGACAGCAAAAATGGAAATCCACAGATGATTTCTTGCACAATATAAAAAAAAAAAAAATTGACATCAATAACTATTATATTATTATAAAACATTTTCATGTTTTATAAAATGTGATTCGTTCAATATATATAATATAACCGTATTTGCGGCTATTTGTATCCCAAAAATTTGTGTTTACCAAGACTTTTCCATCATTTTTTTATTCCACAGGATTGGTCTGCTTGACAAAAGGATGAACTCATGATGTGTAGTTGAAACGCATGCCAAGTACTGTGAGTACAAACGATTCTATGTTTGGAGCAGTTACTCAAACTCTGTTTCGCCGTTGGAAGTAGTTTTGTTGGCAACGTTCTTACAAGCTTGATGAAGTTCCTCGTCATAAAAGAAAATTCATTTCTTATCTTGTTTTTTTAAAATTTAATATGTAATTAACATGAATTTTTCTTAAGAATTTAATTTCTTAATTAAATTTTTCTTATACTTACTTTTTATTTTTTTAATATAACATACAAATAACTAATTTTATATCTCTTAAAAGTGAATTTTATTTAAATCTTTTTTAACTGAATCCACTTAAAAGTTTTTCCTTTTCAAAGTTGGTATTGAGTTAACTTAAACCCTAAGGAAGGAGTTAAATAAATAAATAAATAAAATCTCTTTTAATTGAATGATTTTTTATTTTTTATTTTTTTGACATTGTATTAAAATTTTATAACAATGAAGAATTCAACTACGTGTTTCGTTGATGCTTTCAACCTAATGCGTTGGCTTGTAATATTGTAATAGAGTTTTACTGGTTGATCCATTTTTGTTCCTCACGTCACTTGAACATATCTTTCTTTCGGCACATTCTCTTATCCTAATCCTTCCGTATGCTAATCAAGTTGGGCATCTTCCATTTCTCCTCCAAAAAGCTTAGCAGCCACGAGTGCAATCATTGTGCAAATAAGCACCCAACACCCCCCCCCCCCACTTTGAACATGCTTTCTTGCTTTCCTAAACACACACGCATAAACAATTAAAAAAATTCAGTCAACAGTGGAAGTGGAAGTGCATATAGATTTATAAACTCCCCCCACATTTTTCTATTGCTCTGGTTCTGGCAAAATCGATTTCTTCATTGAATAATGACTCCACAAGCAGCCACATGATTGCCTTTGCCTACAACTCTAAAAGACTTGCATGCAGTCGGTGCAGTAAAAAAATTGAAGGTAAAATTTGATCTTGCATCATTAATTCAAGGTTGAAACAGCAGGAGGTGGGGGGGGTGATGATTAAAAGTCAAGTTAAACTTGCATGTTTATTGGAAATCATGTGAGAATATCTCCTCTTCGTTGGCTGACTCATTGGACAGTTTATCAATGTAACAAAGGCAATGTTCAACATAAATAGTCCATAATCATAGACTGCTAATCATCTTGGTATTCATTCTCTGTTTACCATATGAAGTGCACAATCATATTCCTGGATTTGCTGTGTAAATGGGGCAAAAGAACAGAGAGAAGTCTGGAACATTTACAAAATAAAACCACCAACCAACTTTGCTAAATTGTGCAACTTATAATAATTAGTGGGTGCATTAATTCCTCCCCTCCACCCCCACATAGGTTCAGTGTAATTAAGTTCTTTGTTTTCAACAATTGCAAGGAAAAGCAAGGATACATGTGAAGGTCGCAAGTGAAGATACGGTAAAGGGACGACTTCCATAATTTATGTGGTTTGGAGTGGGTCTACATTTCATTGAATACATTTTTGTAATTTGAAATTTTCTATTTTAACCTTTTTTTTTTTTATTTTGAATATAACATCTTACAACATATAATAATAAGTAAGATATTTTTGAAATAAAAATAATTAAAAAATTATATAATATAAAATTATAAATAAATCATAATCATAAATAAATAAATAAATATAACAAAAATTCAATTCAATTAAACATTATACATAAAAAGACAATGTTTAACGATTTGCTCAAAACAATGAAGGACAACATTTAACTTGATATTATAATTTGTAAATTTATATTTAAGACGTGTCCAATATGTAGTTATGCCACGTCACATGCTGCCAACATGACACTATTTCTACGTAGGAAAGTACTTGCATGAGTGCCTAAATGTATTGGAAGTGGCCTCGTGGGATCATGTGCAAGAAAGAAAAAAAAAACCCCGGAAATCCCTCTCTCTCTCTCTCTTCTTCTCTTTCTTTACAGTGGGCGTGGCTTTTGGCTTTCATTACTCTCTCTCTCTCTCTCTCTCCCAGACACACACCCACACTGCCATCAAGAAGCCATCAATAAACATGTCTGCTATGTTCCTTCCAAGTTTATGCGATCACGGTGAGAGCAAAAAGACCAGAATTCCGGGGTTTTTTTTTTATTTTGGGTCTTTGTTTCTCTTTCCCATGATCATTCTTGCTTCCATTAACCCCTCTCTTTCTCACAGACAGCAGCTTTAAGTCACTATTTCAAGCAGACACCAAAGGGGAGAACAATATCATTCACAACACACTCTTTGATACACTCTTTTGCGTGTTTGTACTTTAATTCAAAAGAAATCTCTCTATAAAGAAACATGAATAGATGGGAGTATAAGCCATTGAGTAAAGGGAGATCACAAGGACATCAAAGAGAAACCAACCCATCTTTCTCTTCAACTCTTCTTGATGCAATCTGTCGTTCCATAGACGAATCCAACAGTACTAAAGGCGATCAAGAAGAGATGATTTTGTATAGAGAGACCACGAGGAAGAAGCAGGGCAATTATGCTCTAGAGCGTGGCAGCAGAGAAGTTGAAAGAGCTTGCATGATGGAGAAGTGGATGGAGAAGAAAGTTAGCTACGAGAGGGTTGCTGCTCCGCGAAAATCCCTGGCGGATTTCGACAGAAAGTTGCTCTACTCATGCTCAAGTTCCTCTGAATCGAGCTGTGGTGGAGGGTTTTCTTCTTCATCTGAATCTGACTCATTTTATGGTCTCAACTCAAGGTCACCAACTCACACAATGCAAATTAGGCCTAAGCCTATCAGGACCAGCATTCCCACCAGGCTGGCCCGGGAGAGACTTCAAAGACCTCAAGGCGAAACTGATATGCATCATCGTCATCATCATCCTCAAAAGCCAAAACATGGAGGAGGAGGAGGAGGTTTCAGTAAGACAAAATCCAAGGCCTTGAACATATATGGTAGTCTCAAGAAGGCAAGGCAGCCTATATCACCAGGCAGCAGGCTTGCAAGCTTTCTCAACTCTCTTTTCAATGCCAAGAAGGCCAAGATTTCCTCTTCTTCCAGCTACAAGGATAGCAGCAGCAAGTTAAAATGTGAGCAGGAATCATCCACATGTTCTTCATCTTCCTCATTTTCAAGGTCTTGCTTGAGCAAGACTCCATCTTCTTCCAGAGGGAAACTAAGCAATGGAACCAAAAGGTCAGTGAGGTTTTGCCCTGTCAGTGTGATTGTGGATGAGGATTGCAGGCCTTGTGGACACAAAACTCTATACAGAACTGAAGAGTCTCTAATGACAATCACAGCCAGAAATGGGGAGCAAAAGTTTCGTGTCCTCAATGAGAATCGCTGTGTCGAGGAAGTTACAAGGAATCTTTTGAATAAGTATCAGATTAGGAAGAAGCAGGACATTGAAATGAGAGATGCTTTCAATGGCAATGAATGGTCAAGTGAATCAGAACAAGAAGAAGATGATGATGCAGCAAGTTATGCTAGTTCTGACTTGTTTGAATTAGACAATCTTTCTGCTATTGGAAGTGAAAGGTATCGAGAAGAACTTCCAGTTTATGAAACAACCAATCCTAGTACTAATCGAGTCATTGCCAATGGCTTAATTCTGTAATGTCCCAAGTGCATTTCTAGTGCTAGCTACTTTAATATTGTGGGATACTTGAAGGGTCGAATATGCACAACTTTACTTCTGGTAGGGGTTGTTCTCTCGTCTTGAAAAAAAAAAAAGCAAGTTAGAAAATTTCTAGTATGCTTTATTATCAATGAAATGGTGTGGGGTTTACATCAAAGAAACAAAATCTGTCTTTTCTTTCTCTAATTTGTTCTTTTGCTTTGTTTTAAATTATTATATACAGTTACTCTTTATTCTTTTGTACTTGTTTATTTTTTTGCACAAAAGAGTGATCACACATAGGCAGATCTTCAACGGCTTTGCTATGGTACCTTTGGCCACACATGCATGAGAGACTGTCACTACTTTATGTATACGATGATGATGATGATCAAGATAAAGTAACATTATATTATTACCATTTTCTTCACACAGAAATGAATTTAATAAAAATGAAAAATTGGGTGAAATTTTGATGAAAAGAAGAGGTTAAAGTAAATACAAATTTTCTACACTTATCATCCATCCATCCATGGCATGATGAAGATGGTCTATTAAGAAAACTCCTGCTGGCCTCCGGGGCTAGAACTGCATCTCTACCTCCAACTAACACTGCAACTCCAATGGGCAACTAGCAACTGCCACGGAACCTATTATCAATGAGAGAAATTAGAGTGCTGGCAACCGCTTGTAAGGGAGCTTTTTCTTTCGTGAGAGTCCCTTAGTAGGTCCTCATTTGCTTTGGAACACGGTATGGATACGGGCGACACACCAATGTTGAGAAAATTAGAATACATAGACAACCAAGACACAAAAAGATCACTTATTGGTCAAAAAGTTCACAATTGATTTAGAAGTGCTCAATTTTTTAGTGTTTTTTTTTTTTTTTTGGCCTAAAAAAGCTTGAATCTTGATTGAAGTTACTTGCGGGGAAGTAATTTTCCGGTGGTGGGTGTCATTTGTTATGGCTAAAAATAACCTAAAAACTAATTAAAGAAGGTAAATTACTGTGGAAAGAACAAGAAGCAGAAAGCTTCTAAGGTATAACCACGGTCAAAAGGATTTTGACATGTCTTCCCCAAAGTGCCAAAAGATTTCCTAATCAAATCTCATCATTTCCAAGCCACCCAATTACCCGATGTTATTTATTCCTTGACAAATTTCAAGTCGTGTTTCATGTAATAGCGTCTAAAAGTATCCACTAGGATCAGCTTTCAATGATTTCTCTCACCCAAGCCATTGACAATGATGTGACTTCAACCTCAGAGTGCTCCCAGTCGTGCCCTCCCTGGCCTCTCCTTTTGTCTTGCACAGATATGATATTCAGTCCGACTCATCTCGCTTACCCCAGAAAATAAATTATTAACGAATCTCATGCGGGTTATGCTAATCTTTGCTTAGTAGGCCCTCTAGATTGAACTCAATGAACATTCTAAGCACATGCTTCGTTGTCAAAAGCAGTTTAGCGATGCTAATTAATAATGGATCCTTCTTTATCCCAAAAAAGAAATATATATATTTTCTTTGGTCCATTTATCCCAAAATTGTATTCCATGAAGTACTGAAGCCAACCACTAAATCACAACAGTGTGATATGCGAAAAGTTATCACATGTATATGCACATTGCTAGCTATTAAGTAGAATCTTTTAAGACAAAGGTTTAGAAAATTATCGATAGACGAAAAAAAAAGAAAAAAGTAGATAGCTAGGAAGAAAAAAACACATTCTTGACATTGTTGATGTTATATATATGTGTGTGTGTGTGTGTATTTTTTTAATTTGAGTTTCTTGCCAACAATTACTGGATGTACAACATGACCACTTAAAATGTACAACAAGACCTATCAAATGTGTATCCAGCAGTTAAAAAATCTAATAACGCCTTGTTATACAGCTTATTGATCTTGTTATATGTTAGAAGTAATTGTATAGTTTATCCTATTATAATACAAATAAATAATAATTATAACATTTTTCTTTATCTATTTACTCAAGATTTTTTTTAAACCCAAAAGATATGTAAAATCTTTTACATATAATTTTAAAAAATTTAAAATTTAATTAATTTAATTAAAAATAAATAAAATTTAATATATATATATATAATATAAAAATATTAATAAATAAAATATAATTATATATATATAATAAAATTAAAATTAATTAATATAATATATTAAAAAATATATGTAATTTAAATTAAAAAATTTTTAATATAATATAATTTATCATTTCATGTATTTTTATTAAAATATAAATAAATATATTATATAAATATTTTTTAATTTGTATGATTCATAATTAAAATAATAAAAATAATATAATATAATATAATTTTTATATTTAAATAAATCATAAATTATTAAATTAATCTAATAAAAAATTATTATTTATATTTTTTAAAATTAATTTATTAATTTATAATTTAATTAACTAATTATTTGATTTAATTATTATTTTTTAAAATTAATAATTTTTAAAATTAAATTAAATTAATTGTAAATTTTAAATTTTATTAACCAATTATTCGATTTAATCTGATTTTAAAGACATTGACGCTAACAGATCCAATGACTTTGTAAAGGAGTGTTTGAGCGAGAGGGCATGAGGGGTCCACAAATACGCCCTAGCCAGGCTTAACATGCCACATGAGGGGTCACACACGGAATTATTGGGAAGGCCAGGCCAACCGATCTACTTTTTAACCCACACGTGATGGAGTGGCCATGCTTGCCATCTTGGCTCTCCCGCTTGCACACGTGTGTCCGCCACCTTTAACATGAAAGACAAGTCCAAGAGCTTGTGGGACGAGTTATATCCCAAGAGTAAAATAATTAATTGTGAATTTTCATTAAAAAAAAAAAAGAAAAAAAGAATGTAAGATGGTAAATGTCCAAGTTGATTTGTGAAAGCTAGCTAAGCATTGGAAAAATTTCTCTTTTAAAGTATATTGTATATTGGAGGGATCAACTTATACCATTATCATCATTTTTTTAATTTTATTTTATGCAGAAATATTAATTTTTATAACAAAAGTAAAATAAGTATATTCTTCTGATAATTAAAATAAAAATTTATTAGTTTCAATTCACAGAAATTGATTCAAAGATATTATTATCATAAAAATAAGAAAAAAAAAATTGACCTTTACGATTTAAGCAGTAAAATTAACACATAAAAATCTATATTTTACATGTGGAAAAAGAAATTTCAAAACTTCATCTTCGAGTTTTTTTCTAAAAACAAAAAAAAAAAAAAAAAAAATTGCTCTCTCTTCACAATTAACCTTCTTCCAAGATGCATAACAAAAGTCACCGCCACTCACGACTTGACACCTATCCTTTCCCTTCCACGTGTGGCCACGTTGAAATTCCTGGAATGCCCATGGTATTTGCACTGCAATTCTCCTTGGACATGGTTATTGAGGGTAACGGGACCAAAAATAAGAAAGCAAAATGAAGAGAGCGGACAGACAGGGCAGCTTTAGCAAAAAGAAAAGAAAAATAAAGAGGGTTGTGTTTGGGGACTTGTGGGGGGAGTGAAAATGGAAAGGTGAGGGCTCAAGCAGAATTTTTGGTGATCCCAAGGCAAGAAGATTCTTTGAGTAGAGATGCTTAACAGTTTGCAACTTTTCCCTTTTTTTTTTTTTTTTTTTGTTTTTTTGGTTTTTTTCTTTTCCTTGGATCTAAGAGGCAATTTGCAGATTTTGGTAAAATATTCCCTTGGAAATAGTCACATGTAAGATTTTAAATTGAGATCTTCCAATTGTAATGCATTTATCATAATAATGAATGTATTACTCACATAAGAGTAACTGATCGCCATTACAATGTGCCCTGCAACTTACAATTTAGAATATTAATTCATCATATGTTTATTTAGTATTAATACATTCTAACTATCAAATAATACCTTGAAATCTTATAAAGTGAAATAAATAATTATGATAAGTCTAATTAATTTTTATATTTTACTGACATGATATTTTATACTATTAATATTAACAATTATAAATTTAATTAAAACATTTTTAGTAACTTAAAAAACAATTTCTTCATTTAAATTTGTCGTCCCTTTTCCTTTCCGCTTCCAATTTGCCTTTTGTGGTGGACGATCTAGAATCCTCACACCTAGGGCTTTCTACATGGTCCAGGAAACCATGCCTTGGGGTATGAGTTGGATTTGCATCAAAATTTATGGCAAATTGTGCATGAAAAGTGGCACTTGAAGAAGAATCCTCCACCAAGAGTGGCCAAGCATTGAAGGCTTTCTCTTCTTTTAAGATTAAAGATTGCAACAAGGACAAGACAAGAACTCTTTGGTTTCATGCAAGAAACTTGCAATTATATTCTTGTGCTTTGGTCATATTAAATTTTGAAAAAAAGACATTTGAGCTTGAATTTTAGATCTTCCCTCAAATTTTGTGCTCAATGGTAACTAGACTATACTTATTAATTTGCTTTCACGTTCTTCATGTAATGGAAAATATAGCGGATGATTGCAACATTTATATTTTTATTGACCTATATATTTTGGCAATTATTACACATACTTTTCATAAGTACATCCAATTTCTCAACTCATAATTTTGTTCTTATAAAAAACAAAAGACCTCCAATATCAAGTGTTTAATGGAGAGCCTCTGAGAAGTAGTTTCAACTTGGAAATCCCATCAATTGATTTGAATGTAATCTCAAGAGAAGAATGGTTGGTTTAAGAGGTGAATCAAATCAAATAAAATTGCATACTTGCCATCACTTGCCGTTAATTCAAAAACTAGTTAGTTTAGATTAACGTGTAATTATTTTCCTTCACTTGACACTCCACATTGCTCGCACATATGATTGAGACGATGCAGGAAGCTGGCCAGGCAACCTTCAGACGACAATCATTGCAAGCATTAGCTGGTTAAGCTAACTGAACACTCCGAAATGCCTTTGCATTGGGTTATAATTATGAATCATTTCGAATCTCATTTAAGATAATGCATCCCAACCGACGATGTGCATGCTCTCTATTTGCTATTAGAATCTAATCTTTAATTAGCTTTTTTCTTTCGAATTTTAAAAGAAAAGGGAAGACCACCCCTTTGATCAAGAACAGAAAAAGGAGACATTTTTACAGGTAAATTTGGATGATATGCACATGGGTCATGACCATACAAAAAGAGGAAAAAAAAAAGAAAAAGGGTTACGATAAAGAAGCATTCAAATTTTTCGAGCTTTCAAACTGACTAGGTCATATCTAACAACATTCTATATCATAATCTTCCATGATTCTAACAAAAATTCTATTATGAGAATATTTTATTTTTTCCTATTCAGTAATTCATTGTTCAATTATCTTAGTGGTTATTTGTTAAAAATGAGTTTCACGCTAAACATTTTTTTTTTATTTTTATTTGGAATTTCCATGTGTTGTTAAGCCTTGACCTTGTAAAAATTTAGGCACCAACGGCTACTATATAGTCACGATGGAGCTCTCTCCTCTGTGACCACATTGAATGTCTCCTGCCGATGCTAGAAGCCATTTGGAATTAATCACAACTATGCTCCCATTGATGTTGATGTGAAAAAACCAAAACCCCTTGTGGGAAAGAGGGATTTTTAATTTCCTTTTGAGATGAAAATGTGTTTGGTGGCTAAGAAAAGTTGGTCAATGCAATGTATCACATTTCTGGCACACCGACCGTCCCATTTTCTGGGGCCACATTTCACAATACAGGGCTATCACGTTCCATTCATACTTCATAATTTGGCATGAATAAATTCACATGATAAGTACCAATCGGACTGGCACATGATTGAACGATACCAAAGGGTATCTGAGAACAAATTCGATTCCGAGTGTTTTAGCCTCACGTACTATTTTTGGTTGGCAATTGAGTCTCCTGGGAATGTATGTATAAATTGTTCGTATATGCTTATTAGGACGTGGACCAAAAAGCCATGGTGTTTTAGATGTGTTTATTGTATTCTTTCCCCCCCCCCCCTGTTTCTGTGAAATGAAAAATTAAAAAAAATAAAAAAAATTCTCTCATTTTGTTCAAATTATGACGTGAAAATAAAACATTTATATAATACAATACTAACTGATTTATATATATATATGTGAAAGATTTTAGGTTAAACTTAAAATGATTTATTTCTTTTGCATATCACTTCTTTCTTAATCGCGAGTGAGTCCGGACCGAACCAAACTCATCCTCAGTTGTAGTTTAAACCATAATCGTGAACCGGGGGCATATCCGCGGTCCGAATTTTGGACTGGGAATCAGGGTCGGATCTTCCCTCGGGTGATCCTTTATGATTTTTTTTTTTTTTTTTTGTAAAATGAAAAATTATTAATGGACTTCACTAGGCCCAAAAAATGTGTAGTAGGCCGAACGGCTTCTGTGGCAGCCCAATTTGTCTAACACAACTAACCCGCCGACCACCGTTCCGCGCGTATTCCAGCTAACTTGCGAATCTAAGCAACACCTTCTTAGACGTTGACGAACAACGCAGAGAGAGAGAGAGAGAGAGAGAGAGGTTTACATCGTACAATTACAACCTCGACGGAGTTTTAGCGTTGATCGGCAGCATGAGCTTTCTGTTCGGGAAGAAAAAAACCCCCGCAGGTAGCAGAAAATGTCCTTAATTTTTACGAGTTTTATTACAATCTTGTTACGACAACTATGATTAGCGTTGTTTCTGTTGTTGTTTTTGTGCAATAAATTCTGTTTCGATTAACAAGGGTAATCGAGATTTAAACTGATTTTGGAAGCTTTATTATTATTATTAGGTATAAAAACCAAGGGGTAATTGATTGCCTTTTTTTTTTTGTTAAATTTTTTTAATAAAGTTTTGAAATTTGTTGTATTGGGGGTTGTGATAAATTCTCTGTTCAGATTAATGCAAAAAGAGCGGGGAGGGAAATGAAAAGAAAGAAAGGGTAATTGAGATTTAGACCTCTTTGTATTGAGTGTAAAAAAGGGCATTTTGGTATGAGCAGACCGAGGAAGGGTCAGATGGATTTTATAAATATCGATTTATTTTTCAAGATATATATTTTTTAATGAAGTTTTGAAATTTTGATGTAATGGGGTTGCAGAATTATTGCGGGAAAACAAGAGGATGATAGACAAGTCAATAAGGGAAATAGAGAGGGAAAGGCAAGGCCTGCAAGCTCAAGAAAAGAAGCTTATTGTTGAGATTAAGAAGAATGCCAAACAAGGGCAGATGGTATTGTCATTTTATTTATGATTTGTGGGTGTGAATGTGTGTGCGTGCAAATGTGTGTGCGTTTTGTTAATTTGTGAGTTTTTACTAATTGTGTGTTTCTGTCCTTGTTTCAAGGGAGCTGTGAGAGTGATGGCTAAAGATCTTATAAGAACACGACATCAAATTGAGAAGTTTTATAAGCTTAAATCACAACTTCAGGGTGTGGCTTTAAGAATTCAGGTAATGTTTTTTTTTCTTTTTTTTCCCCTAAAGCATTGGTTGTTTTGATATGTGATCCCAGTCATTGCTGATAATTTGAGGAATTTGAGTCTGTTAGCTTTGGACAATTTTTTTGTTTTCAATACCCTTTACATGTTCTTCAGCTCTGGTCAAACGAAAAATAGGATGTTTTCTCATGCTTCATCGATGAATTTTGATTTAAGGGATAGTCTCTTGAAGAATCAGGAGACCTTGTTTGTTCCTTTCAAGCTTTGAGGGTAAAATATAAAAATCAATTGTGTCATGTCTGATTTGACGCTCAAAAGTTTTATACATATCTGGGCTAATGGCCAAGATTTGATTCATATATGATTGTATTGAAAAGGGAATGTTTGTGTAGATGTTTCTTTGCCTGTCCTTTTGTAGCTATATTTGATTTTCAAGAATGGAACTGATATTTCAGACTTTGAAATCAACTCAAGCAATGGGGGATGCTATGAAGGGTGTCACAAAGGCAATGGGCAAGATGAATAGGCAGATGAACTTACCATCACTGCAGAGGATAATGCAAGAGTTTGAAAGACAGAATGAAAAGATGGAAATGGTCACCGAGGTGATGGGCGATGCTATTGATGATGCTTTGGAAGGGGACGAAGAAGAGGTAGAAACAGAAGAGCTTGTCAATCAGGTGCTTGATGAGATTGGAATTGATATCAATAATGAGGTATACCCGTTTCTTCCAATCTCTTTTATTTTTTATCTTTTCCTTCAATAATACTGAGGATCCTGATAAAAAAAAAATCATTGGCATTCAATAACAAGCTTTATCATTTTCTTTGATTTGCAGCTTGTAAATGCTCCTTCAGCTGCTGTCTCTTCTCCGGCTGCAAAGACTAAGGTTGCCCAAGCTGAATCCACGGGGAATCATGAAGACAATGGACTAGATGATGATTTACAGGCTAGATTGGATAATTTAAGAAGAATGTGATTTCGGAGAATATAGAAATAGGAACTTTCCATTGCAGCATGTGGATGATATGAGCTACACAATACTTAAACTCGTCTTTGAGTTACATATCTGACATAATCCCACTTCATTGGGATTTTCTTTGTGTAAATATTACAGTCTTGCTTGTGATATTTATGTGCTAAATTTCTTATGTATCAGGCCGAGAATGATTTATTAGTTATGATCTTTACATTGAATTAACGTTTTAAGCATAGAAGAGCTCTTCATTGTATGCAAGGAAGAGACATGAACGAATGCTTAACTTTTCACTGAAAAATGAAAAAAATAAAAAATAAAATAAAAACCCCTCAAAACCTTAAACTGCCCCTTTTTCTTCAGGACAGAAATTGGTATTCAGGGTAAAAGAAGCCTGGTGGAGAAGGAAGTCAAGATGGATATTGATACAAATAAATTGGTCCTCCATGGAGTTATCCTCTGCTGTCAATACTGCACGCAGTGGCAGATTGGACAATTGGAACGATAATACCACGTCTATACATAGACAGTGGTAGCAGCGCCTCCATCAGGGGAGCTGCCGCACGTGCTTCACGTCCTCAAAGCTAGGTAAGCAAACAACACATCCTGTGTGCGTAGTTCCTTCTTCTGCATTCTCTCTGACTTTCCTGAATTTCAATGCAGATGCCAAACATGCTTTGAGGTTCGATGGAGGAACAGCCATCTCGTCCTGGATGGGGCCAGTTGGTCTTGAAAGATACAGCTCCATAAAGTGTATGCACACAATTGCTGTCAGGGCATACAGAGCGTATACAAGGACAATAATCCCAAATAGGACAGGGATATCAGAAGCGCTGATCATGGCTTCCTTCTGGTGCAGGATTGAGTAGGGTAGCGTCCCTTCATGCACCCACGTCTGGTCACTGTGTGAATAGTGTTTTATAGTGGGAGTTGACATGAGAAGTTATGAATGTTTTTGGCCCTTTTACAATTTTCATCTCCATCATTACCTGCCAAAATACCAGATAAAATACTGGTATGGCAGATGCCAAGCATTGGAAGCTCCCTGTTTTCATCAAATTCTTAAGGGTTAATTATCAGAAAATTGTGAACTTTGTGATTTTTTTTTTTGGTAATCTACCACAATTTTTTTCCCTTTCCCTTATATCATAAATTTTACATTTAGTTCTAAATCTAGTCGACGGTTAAACTGCCTATGTGGCAGGACGACATTTCATTAGAGGCTTTAAATGGTGCAAAATGGGGATATCAAATAATTGATTATGGTCGTCTCAGGGACAGCATCAATGACGGTTGGCAAACCACTTCCTGAGGAGCTACTCCAAAGGACTCAATGGGTGCGGTCAAGCTCTTGCTCTTGATTCAGCCAAGGGCAGGGTGCTCGGATTTGTGTGAAGCATGATGGGATGCATTGCACCAACTTTCAGCTGTTGCTGGGGCTGTTGTTGCAGCCAAACTTATGGTGCGTGCTGGAGGAATCACGACCCTAGCCAAGTTGCTGGCTGATAATGTTCAGCTCCATGGTGCAAAGAGAACGAACCTTGTACGGTTCTCTACAGCAAGGGAAGTTCGTGCAGGCCACATCAAGCAAGCTGGCTTAATTCAATCAGCGCAGCCTGCTCTAAGAAGGCATGCTCGACAACTCGTGCTCAACAGCAGCACTGGCAGCCCGAGTGGATTCCATCAGGGGAGAACCGTTGGGAAACATTGGAAGAGCCTTGGAGGAGATCAACAAGAGAATTGAGAAGTGGCCTCCTCTTGCAAAGCAACATAGGGCACTTCCCGTTCCTGGTTCTGAGCTTGGGAAGAAAAAGGGAGGTGGTAGCTGTCTAAGGAAAGCAAAGGTAAAATACACGGTGACAGACATGAGGAAGCTTGACAACAGGATGCCTTTTGGTGTACCTAAAGAGAGCCCTTTTGGGTATTGTATATCATAGGTCGAAAGCTGTGTACATTCTCTGGTCTTCTTGGTCAAGTAACAGAAAATACAGTTCTCTGCCACACACACTATCATTCTATCTTCTGATCTTAGCTCGTCTTGTTGTGCAATCCAATATAGCAAGCCATGAAACTATGCCTAAAACCAAAATGAAGTTTTAACTCCAAAGATTTTCATTAAGGTTAAAATACAACAGAAGGATCTGTTCTGATTACCAAAATCAATGCAGGCATCCGCACTAGCTGTAAGTTCCATAAGCACGAGGAAAAAGAACCAAAAGGTCCAAATGAACGTGAGTTTATGTTATTATGTCTTAAGGGGAGCCTTCTTTACCCTGTCAGATATACAAGCGGGAGTAGTTGAATGTGATTTGAATCGACCCCTTGCTCCATCTTCCCTTTCCTGGAAAAAATCAAAAAGCACAAATTTTCAATTATCTGCTTGTGCAATCCTCTTTTGCTCACAAAGAATAGATGAAAAGACAAAAGTTGTACCACAAGAAATACACTTGTTTGCTCCAAGAAAATGAAAGAAAAAGCAACATGAATGTGTCACCTTTTTCTTAACAATCTGAACCACGTCCTCATCTTGAAGAATATGACCAAGGCCACAGTGTTGTGGGTTATGCCATGCACTGCTTCCCCACACTAGCACATATTTCACTTCCTTCGCTAAATTTCTGTGAATGTGATTACAGAAATCTTCCACTGTGCAGCCACCTCTATCCTATCA
The DNA here is from genome assembly GCA_037832385.1 of Rhizophora apiculata. Taxonomy (NCBI): domain Eukaryota; kingdom Viridiplantae; phylum Streptophyta; class Magnoliopsida; order Malpighiales; family Rhizophoraceae; genus Rhizophora; species Rhizophora apiculata. Next base: position 7,753,474 of record CM075433.1, on the reverse strand, counting down.
TGCACATAATTGACATAAATGAGAAAAATATACTGCCTTGTACACAGAGCATAGATTGTCAACAAAAGAACAAGTAAATTTTGACATACAGCAGAGAGAACCACAGGGTCAGTGAAATCAGGCTGCTGGCCTTGTGGTTTAGTGTAGACTCTCACCAAGTCCCATTTCTTCCCACATCTTTGCAAGCAGTCTGTCGAAGTTGAGCTGTTCAAGGAAAATAAAAAAATAGAAATCAAATATTTTCAACCCATGCACATAGTATGGTCATTAGCAAATAATATTTCATCTTATGCCACATTAGTCTCACTATCAGTTTCAACCGTGAGCATAGATTGGACATTTGTAACACTGATAACAGAAAATAGATGTGCAGAACCTACCTTCAAATTGCAGCTAATGACAGCAGAGTTTGGCTGGTGAGCTAGCTTGTCCACATCATCAATTCCAATAACATCTATCTTGTTATAAACATACACAGACTTCATGTATTTACGGTTACCCTCAATGACATCTATGAGATCATCCACTGTGGCATCCTCGTGAAATAGAACCTACAACAGAATTCATCAGTAAATGAGTAAACTTTTTCCACAGAGTAACCAGTATGTCAAACCAGATAGAAAGTGATGATCCCCAACTGAAACAGAACAGCAGAACCATGTTGACAGGCATTTTCAGCATGGCCTGGTGCCATTGTTCTACCTCAAAATTTAAACATACAGAACAAAAAGCAGATCTAAGCAAAGACATCCAGACCTTTTTTTTTTTTTTTTTTTGGACGAACAAAAAAGGTGCATCACAGGTATAATGGTCATTGCACTCGTGGGCCAAGGCCAGGAGTCACCTGTTTATGTCCTCATTCAATATCCCCTATAGGGAAGACCCAGCACCCAAGTATTGTTGGGCCCAAGTGGGCCTCCTCATTTATTAGGAGGTGGGCGACAGGGAGGAGACTTAAACTTGAGCCAATGCGAAGGGAAGCACAATAGATCACCAATTAGGCTATCACTTTGGGTGGTATACCTCGACTAAAATAGCCTATGGCAAATTTGAAAAGCACATACTAAGCATAAGGAAACAAGGAACCAAAAATTTCAACCAAAGAAGAGCAAAAGTTTTGAATTTTTCATCAGCATGATATGTAATCATCAGCATTGCAGGAAACTGCAACAAAACAAGTGATTATTGAGAGAATGATGTTTCAGTCTAAGAAATCGAACACAACCAGGACCAGAAAATAAATTTTGGTGTTATCAAAGAGAACTCATTCACACAAAAGATGATGAATCAGCAACATGAAACAAACTTCAGTCAGAAATATCATTTTAAGCACAAAACAGAAGTCCCAATAGCCTCATCTGTAATATGATAGTTGCTCAGAACCAACAATTGCCTATCTTAATCAAGCCTAAGGAAAAATGAAAATCCAAAGATTTGTTGGCAATGTTGACAGTGCATAAACAATGCTGTCCATTTTGGAAGATAGAAAGTACCTCGGCATTGTGAATTTTATATTCATGTAGAATCTGATAACAAAGTTTTTCATTTACATGAGTCAAAGGAAGGGTGCTGTTGAAAGAAATGCCCCCAGTCCTTTTCCTCTTGAAATAAATCTGCCAAGAAAGAGAAGCGAAAGCAAAGTTGAAGCAAATTAATGCTCATGTATTCTCACAGGCATTGACATAAAAAGGGAATTTATGATAATTGCATTCTAAAAAGTGTTGAAACTTAGATTACTGCATCATGAAGATTGGAAGATTACTGGAAGGTTTGGCTCAAATGTTTAAAATTCTTTAATTTGGGAAAAAGTCAATGCAAGAAATTGAAAATATTGTCTCCCAGGCACACAACTTTCAATTTTCACAGATTGATATCATTCTAATGTTTCTGATATTTCCACAGCCAAGCATGAGGCAAGTAACTTTACCGCAAATGCATAACATTATAAATCCTTCAAGTAATTATCACCATCACATCTTTATATGTGTAATAGACAAGCTTACTTGAGGTGGTCTCTTGTTCAATCGCAAACCCACAGCTTCCAGTTCTCTTGTCAAAATCTGTCAATGACCCTCACTCTGCATAATTGTGGAGAAGTACACTTACACTCAGGACATGAGGAAAAAACTTGACAGGAGATTAAACATAAATTAAATTAAATAATAAACCTGTAGCTTTGTTTTTCTGGGTTCGAGCCATCTCGGCCTCGATTTCTTTAATCTTCTCAATAATCCCCATTTTAGCTCGAATTTAGTTGCCACCACCTAGCACAAGCAACAAACTTTACAAAAAAAGATTCTATATTTAACAAGAATTAAATATAACTTTTGATGCTAATAAACCAAAAGTGGGTTTAAAAAAAAAAAAAAAAGAAAAAAACAAAAGATTGATTCAAAACCAAAAAATAAACCCTGCTCATACTCGAAGAACACCAAAACAGAGTATAATGAGAGAGAGTTTGACCCGTGTAGGTGACTCACCGAGTCAAGGACGATCCCAATGGCTTGATATGGCCGATTTTGTGAGACCAGGCAGATGGGGTTGTACTATAAATGTGGGCGATTGTGTAATGAAATTAAATTACAGGTATGAAATTAAAAAACAAAAAAAAAAAAAAAAGAGGACTGGAAATAAAATAAATTTTAGAAAACATTTTGCATTCTTTTTTCTTTTTTCTTTTTTTTTTTTTCTGGGGCCATTATTTTTTTCTTTTTGTCGCCTTTTGCTATTTTGGGAGCTTTATTTTATTTCATTTTATTTTATTTTGCATTTGGGGATTGTAATTATTTAACTTTCGATGAAATCCTTTTAGTAACTTCATTTTATTCTAAATTGTTACTATTTTGAATTTCAAGTCAATGTAGGCTAAATTATCCTTGTAGTGATGATTATAGTAATTATATCAATTGGCTTTATTATTAAGCCAAAAAAAAATAAGGGACCAAATTGTTATTTTTTTATTTATCTAAAATGAGACTTTATTAGTTGTTCAATAAGCTTCTTACTATCTAGATTCAGTTCAAATCATATTTAAAGGCAGCATTACAATTTAGATGACAAAAATTAATACTTTAGTTTGAAATGTAATATCACAAATTATTTCTCTTAGACCCAAAAAAAAAAGGTTTTAAGTTTTATTTTTTGTCAAAAAAAACTTTTTTTCATTATTAGTCATTCGATTTCCCAATAATTATAATATAACTTTACCGTTAGACCAAAACTCCACTTCCACTCAACCCTTGAAACGAGGAAATCTTGTCCACACTCATTGCTTCTTTCATTTACAAGTTTACAAGCAAGGTATGTACATAAAAACGCTAGTTAAACCATGGGGACCCAACGAAGGGTTCTAAGTTTAACTTCTTTCACTAGAGAAATCTCAGTTGATCTTTACATGACAAACACCTTAAGAGACACTACCGAGAGCGTAACTTCCTATGAATAATTCCCATTGAAGTATCCAAGCCACAGATTTATCCAAAGACTGTAAGTTCTTTCTTCTCTTTCATATTCATTGTAAAGAGACTTGGATTATAGCATTCTGATTAGTGAGTCCAGCCCTTCACCTTGATCCCCACCACAAAAGAGCGAAGTTGTGGGCGTTTATATGCAATTTTGATACAACTGCCACAATCTAGTAGTTAGATTGTTACAAGTATCGAGGTTGCCTTTCATTTACACTCTTTCAGTACTGCCAGCCACATTGCTTGAGGTAAGATTTGGTGGGACCTGTGCTTGCATCTGGGCAAGCTCTCTTACTCTAAGCAATATTGGTGCCGGGATAGGCATTGAAGCAGTGCTCCTGCGGGGTATCTACATTATTGACAACATAGGAGGAAACGGGTATGGATCAAATGAAACTTGGCCAGATTTTTAAAGATGCAACAGCTTCTATAGATGAGGCATAAGATGATGAAGATGGTTACCCCTTTGTCTGGAGGCGTCTGCACAAGACTGGCTTTCAGCAAATTCCTCCATTTATCCTGAAAATTGGATCCAGACAGAGCTAAGTTAAATAAACTGTTCCCTCTGTGTGCAATTAATCTGCTGGGAGATCCAAGATTCAACCATGGATGTACCTTGAGATCAACAGATGTGCGATACGAATAGGATGCAAAGGCAAGCCGTCTAATCTCAGACCACCTTCCAGCTCCGTACCTGGACACACCCTCAACTAGCTTCACAACCTCTGAAAGAGTCCAAGCCCGATGATGTTTCCTTCTGATTCCACCTTTTGGTGTGGGCACAGTAACTATATTTTCATCAGGATATTTCATGGAATCCACATGTTTCAGTTCCATATTATGTCTCACCCTGGCTGCACCCATTGATGATAATTGCTTCTCTCCCTCAAGGAGACCTACAAGCTGCCAATGTAAAGATACATTCAGCAACATAATGACAAAATCAGTTAAGGAATGCAAAAAGTCAAGATGTATTCCCTTTCTGAGAAATGGTAAACAATCGCATTCAACCTCCAGGACATTGTGTTTTCAGTCCCCACTTCAGAAAGCAAATGTCAGAATTCTTATGTCAAATTCTGAAGAGTCCAGTTCCTTTCATTTTCTGTTACCTCTTAGAATGGAATATCAAGATTCATCCCCATTCTAATGAGCAATAAGGTAAAAGACCTGCCAACCCCACTTTTTAATGTTTGTCAGCAATGGGAACTACTCCTACCTTACATAAAAAGTTACTCATTAGTTCTTAGTCCTAATGGCCCCATCGAACAATTTTTCAAATTTTAAATTATTCACCCCATAAATAGCTTTGGCGCACCCAATACATGCAGATACACAACACAGAAATTAAGCTAGGAACTAGACCACAGACATGTTGCCCTGATTATTATAATCCCTGTTCAATGATACAAAAACTGTAGTTGTTTAACTGCCTAAAGGTTGCCACAAGAACAGTTGACATGGAAAAGATCTCCAAGAAAATCAAGAGAAAAGCCAAAACTATATGTACACAATGCATATAATTGATATTACCTGGGGCTGAAGCTGTTCAAGAGTAGATCTGGCTACCATGACTTTGGCCCCACCAACATCATCTGGTTGAAAATTATGTGCACCAAGGGTCTTCCTTAGCCCTGTAGCTGCCACACCCTTCCCACCTGAATTAAATCTCTACATAACACAATTCACATTACACAATGACTGAATTGATTAAAGGACAACAGCCAAAAGAAATTAAAAAATGAACAAGGTTTATGCATGCATAAGCATACACTACACAAGCAAGAATAAAGAGCCAGAACCATCAACAAACTGAAATTGCTTAGCAAAACCATGATTTCCATTTTCAGTGCCAAAATCAACATTATGATCCTTCAGCAAGATTCTAAATTCAAACCCAGAGCCAGACTGTTCCTTACAAACCATGCCACTGCTTAAAGAATAATTATTTACCCTGCTGTTACTCTTCCAGAGGAAATCTGATGTGTCTTTCTTTCTTGTACGACCCTTACTTTTCCAATATACAAACTTCTTTCTATTTGCTACTTTAAATATGTCAAAGGAAATAATTCATACTGCGACAGGCTCCCATTTCTTAACAAAAATTGAAACATTTCCATGACTCTGTCTAAGATAAATGTTGCTCAATGACATGTAGGGTGTATGTGCATATTCCTATCATACACAAAAGCACAAAAACAAAAATTTACATCAACAATGAGAAGACAACACATCCACTTTCATATGTTGAAATTTTCAGATGCATAGAACCTTACTCAGTTAAATGCATCTAGCAGAAACAAAGAAATAATTTATCATGTTCTTTCCATAGCTATATGCTTCACACCAACAAAGCAAACTAACAAAAACTCAAAGAAAATGCATATTGATCAGGGGGTATAGACTCTACACACCAGAAGGGCTGTGAAGTTTTTTCTTGGACGGCTTCTTCGGATCCTAGAAACACATGGAACCAATATCCCAGTTCCTCCAAGGGAATCCAGCCTAGTGACTACCATTCTCCCATCTGAAGAGGCACTGCTGGCAGACATAGCACCAGATTTTTGGGACATCAGTCCTAGTCTGGAACTTCTCGCCAAAGTCATCAACCTTCCACTTGAGATTTTTGGCACTGCCTCCACTTCTGAAAGTTCTTCAATATATCGTCTAGTAGGCTTCCGAACCCTTTGGGAAGCTCTCTGATCCATGTAATGGTCATCACTTGCATGGTGGCCAACCACCTTATGGTTTCTCAAACTATTGTCAGAAACAACTTGATGTTCTCCGAGTTCTTCACAATGACCAGCTGGTAGATTTTTCTGCTTATCATTTATTGCTCTGATTGGTGCATCCTCAGCACCAATACCACCCACATCACTACAACTTCCTTCACTGATATTCTCAACCAATTTGTTATCCTTTATCACAAAACTTACAGTTGAAACATCACAAGAATTAGTCAACCCCATGGCAATTCTTCTCTTCAGCCACTGCTTGTCCTTGACAGTAGTTTCTCGCCCAAATGTTGCCCTAAAAGTTTCATGAAGTTCTTTAATTGATAGACTGTCCAAGCAGATTTCCCCCACTGGCTTGGAAAAGTCAGGCTTTGAGCTAGCAACAGTGGCAGAAGTTGATGGTCCATCTTCTATCTGTTTTTCTGGAGGATTTGGACACTCCACAATACTCCGAGATTGATCAATATTGCTTTCCATCAAACTTGGTGCCAAGGAACAAACATTTTCCTGCAAGAGAATTTCAGATTGGAGCTTCTCATCAATACCAAGCAATTTAAGATGCTGAAGAGGACAGTGGGTCTACAATCAAAGAAGCAGAAGTATAATTGGGAGATTCATATGCTAAGTGGAGCCTTTGTTCCTCTTACACCTTTTGCAACATCTGTTCATTGTAATACAAGAAATTTTCAGGCCAAGAAGGATCCAAGGCAATGAATCATTTAACCAAGAGCTTAACATTTAGATAAGCTAAATTTAATTGCATGTTTGAAACTGTAAAAGCAAATATGCTAAAAAGAAAAGGAAACAAAGATTCAGAAATCAGAACAGGATGGTCAATCACATAACAAAAACTAAGGTAACCGGGACAGACTTCACATGTATATGTTGGAGGTACCACAAAATTAATGGCTCATTGCTCTGTTAAGTTTTATTTATTTATTTATTTATTTATTTTTGTTGTTTTACCATGTCTTGTTCTCTTTAAAAACTAACATGCTCTACTCTGGGAATCATTCCATTAGATCTGAATCCAATCATAGTCCATCATAAAGCAACTCTCAATCAAGCACAATATACATATAAGATAACAAGTTTCAAAACTTGTGTAGATCCTTGTGCTTTCAACTTGCACTGATAAGCAATTTTTTTTTTTTTTCTTTTTCTGTTTGTCCTTCCCAGAATAACAAAAGCTAGCTTGTCCACTTGGCAGCATCGATGAAAGATTTTCCAACTTTCCAGATTGAAAGTCAATTCTTTGACTCTTAAACTAAAAATAATGAACAGAGAAATGGTAAAAGAGACGGAAGTACAACGTTACACTAAAAGCAAAAGGTGAAACATTGTGAAGACAACCATGGGCCATTCCTATTTGGCACAAATACAGGAATTGTAACACAGTGAATTCAAATTGAAGTAAAGCATGTTGACCTTGTGTTGCTTGACAACAAGCAAAAGACTATATCAGACTGCCACTTTTTATACAAACTGTGGCATGATGGCCTCAAAAGAAACATTCTTTTTTTTTTTTTTTGTTATGTTTCATTTCAATTTTTGAACTGAATTATCCAATAAAAAAATAGAATCTAACCTCCTGAACAGTACTACATAATGAATTAAAAACCCAGATTCATAGAAAGCAACACTGTTATTATTAAAATGAATGGAAATCCATGTTCAGATGACAGTGAAATTCCATGGGAGTAATGGTAATCAAATAAAAGAGCACTTAGTAAGTCAACTAGCTGTTGTTGAAGTGGAAACTCATAGTAAACTAAGGATCAAAAGGGAAGACAGCTACACTATACCTCAACTCTTGCATTTAATTCACCTGCATCAACATCGGTCTTCTGACTTTGTGACAAACCTGCCATATATTACCCATTCACACTTGCAGGAAAAAGATATAGGGCATAGAGGACATGGTAACTAAGAAGATATGATCTGAAAATGTAATCTAAGTGAAGGTCAATAAAATAAGAAAGGTATCCAATAGAAGATTGTTTACAAAGCTAAAGCTTAACTTAAAGCCCACACAAGAGCAGGAGTTCGAATGTTTCAAGTTTTTGAAAGTAGGATAAACTCAAATCAGCCCATATTACGACAAAGTATGCTGTCACTGACGGTCAGCAGCAGCTCATATACAAAATTGAATTCTCCAAAAACATGAAAGTTACATGCAATGCAAAGCAGCAGCAACAAGAACAAACCCTCCAAGCTTGCTAACTGGGGCATCCCACAGGAATATCTTTCCTTCAGAGTACATCCAAATCTCTGCCCATTGTCTGGAGCAATATGCATTTCACTCTTGTGCTCTGCAAGCAGTACCTCAACCTCCATGACTTCGTCATCTGTTGCAGGTACTAATCTCCCGTCTCCTTCCACCTGCATATTTGTAGGATATACATCCATGAAAAGTTGATAAGTTACAGTCAAGAGAATAAAACCATGGGATTTCAATCATATTTTCTGACTCAGTGGCAAGGCCTATATAGCACTAATTGCATCTGGACATTGGAACACACAAGAGAACTAGTCTATCTATGCTGTTCTCTCAAAAATCATGCTGACAGTTTTATGACTGCAATAAGCAATGCACATTAGGGACCAATTCTGCATGTTAACACAAGGTGGGTCTTCCATCCCCTAAGCTAGCAGTTAAAAACTAATCAATGGAACAGCTAAATATACTACATCTGGAATATATGATGCAAAAATGGCAATAGAACATGATGGCGAAGTTTGTGCCAGGCACTTGCAGTACTATCTAAGCAAAATGATCAATAACACAAAAGAAAATTATCTGATAATTTCATTTCATAAGCAGCAGTGTGAATGCTATTATTGCTTAGTTTAGTTAAACGAAAAGGCATTATCACACTCTCCGGTCTCCAGATTAGTCAAGTGGTTGGTTCAGCAACCTCAGTTCTGTCAGGAACAAAGCCAACTTCACATATGTGTGTTTTTGATATAATATCAACTGGCAAATTATGTAGTATATTTGAGAATTACCCGAACAAGTTTGTACACAACTGGATTGGAAATGCACCGAGGTGAAGACAAAGAAGAGCTAATTTTCCCAAGCCGAGCTTCCCCAATCTTTCCTTCGCCATTCCCCTTAACTCTAACCTCTGTTTCCATGGAAAATCCACCACATGCAACTCTAATACAAAAACTGAAAATCCCAAGCAAAAGTAAACAAAGAGAGGATTAATACAAAATATTCTTTCTTCACTCAAAAATCAAGGATTCTCCATTAAATGAAAACGAAACATAGGAATACAATTGCCATTTTCCACTCAATCGAAAAAGTTCGTACATATATCACTGCCATCTACTCCATATGGTGATATGCCTACTTCAATCTCAGAAACAACATCAACTAAGCCCAGAAACCAAAGTAAAGAGAGGGGGTTGAGGGAGGGAGATTCCAATACAATGATAGTAAGCACTAAATGCCAAAGTAATATACCCAAATATTTTAAAAAAAAAAAAGCTGTAAAAGTTAAAAAGTTCAATAAAATACATAATCACATGCCTACTGTAACTACAAATTCTCACGGAAAATCATTACTTTCAACTACAAGTCTAAAGCCCAACTCCAATAGCCAAATATACACTTAATTCAATCCCAAGAAAGCCAAAAACTCCGTCCATATAGTCCATAAGCTAAGACATAGACAAACACACACACACACACACACACACACAAAACACAAAAACAAAATGAAAAGCAATTAAAACTTATCAAACACTAGACAAATTCAAATTCAGTTCAAGTAGACTTTTTTTTTTTTTTTTAATTGGGAAACAGAAATAAATGAACATCAATAATCATATAATTTTTAACAAAAATGGAAAATTCACATTAGCCCATTACCCAAAACAAAAGGCTGAATTCAATTCAAAATACCCAAAAAAAAAAAAAAGACAATAACTTGAGACGAAAGGCATTAGATTGAATTGAAAAATACACTCATTAAACAAAGATTTCTTCAAAAAATTCAACTTTTTCAACTCAAATGGAAATTGCAATACAAAGCTGGAATCAAAACGGTATTAAAAAAAAAAAAATGGAAAACGAATGGACCGTGTTGTTCACTCACCATAGAGGAGTGTTGGTCACTGAGAACCGATTCGACTCAGTTCGTCGCAACTCAAGAGCCAGCGAGTGAGTGAAAGAGAGAGAGAGAGAGAGAAAACTTGGTGGCTAAGGAAAGGAAGTTTCAATTTTGAGTTTTTAGAGAGAGAGAGAGAGAGAGAGTCTCTTTTTTTGGCTCGCTTTTCCAGTACGCTGTGTTTACTTACTACTGTAAATACACAATTGTCGGATACGAAGTTTCTCCTACGTTCGAATTGACAAAAGCGCGTGGGGTCCGCCATATCCCCTTTTTTTTGGTTTCCTTTTTCTTCTAAGTTTATAATTAATATATATATATATTCTTAATAATAACTAAGCGTTAAATTTTATATTTAAATTAAAAATTTAAATTATTATATTTTATAATTAATAATTAAAATAAAAATTTTAAAAATCTACTCAATTTAATACAAACGACTTTTTTGTCAACTAAATCCCGTAATAATTATTATGTTATATTATTTTAATAATTAATTACATATTTAATGTTATTAATAGTGATAATATTATTTATTATGATCTCATTATTTTACTTTTATTTGTTTGATTCCTATCAAAATAGTTTTGACTAAGTTCATACTGTGGATTTAGAAAAAAGTAATCTCAGTTAATTTCAACGGCACGAAAGGGGGACTTTTTATTTTTCTTGAATTTGAGGTAATCTATGTTGGCGACGGTGTTAAAATTTGTTGTAACTTTAAAAATAATAAGTAAAATATTTAGATAATATAAGATAATTCCTTTTAAACTTTTGTTTATAAAAAATTAGGACTTTATAAATAAAAAAACTTACGATCTCTCTCTTTGCCCCCATACTTTTTTACCAAAAGTCACGACAATTGATTTTTCAGTTACAATAAATTTATTTTAATTATATTTAAATTATATAATTTTAAATTATTAAAATAAAAAAATATTATATAATTTATAATATTTATAAATTTTTTTATTTATATATTTAAATATTTAAATAAAATAAAAATTTTATTAAATTATTTAATATAATATCAAAATTTAATTTATTTTATCTATTTACACTTACTCGTTAATAATTTTATTTTATTTTTTTATTTTTATTTTAATTAATTCAATTCAATTTAATATTAATAAAATTCAGATAAATTTAATTTATTTAAATTTAATTTTATTATATTATAGTATTAATTAAATTTAATAAATATAAAAATATATATTAAAAATATATAATTTTATATTAATAAAATAAAAAAAATTAATATAATTTATAATATATATTATTTTTTATTTATAAATTTAAAATATAAAATAAATTTAAAATATTAAAATATTTAATAAATTAAAATAAAATATTTAACAAGTTACTAAATTTTTATATTAAAATTTTATTTCAATAATTTTATCTATTTAGAATAAAAATTTTTTAATTCTAAATTTTAATAAAAATAACTTTATATTCTAAATATTCACGCTTTAAACTTTTATTATAAACACAAAAAAATAAAAAAATCTCATATGCAACTTTCCCCACCGGGTCAGTTTCGCAGAAAAACAGTAGAAGAATGGGTTGAGGGGGTTAGGCCCACCTAAGAATCTCATGATCCATCCCTAGTGGGCATTCCAATTACTAAAATGTTTTATGCGCTTAATAATTTGGACGCTTCTCAAATATAGATATACGGATTATATTATTAATTAATTACTGTTAGTACCCATTAATTATAATTTAATAATATATATATATATATATATATATATATTTTATTTTTTTTTTTGGGTTGAAGCCTTGTGCTTGAATTTCAGTGAAAGTTCAATTGACTAAGAAAAAATAACCGTTAGTCATTAATGCAACTCTTACAATTATGTTGTGTCTCACTGCAAAAGCCCCCTCGAACTGCCATCTGAGAAAAAGCAAGCTCAGCAGTAGATTTTTGTTGGAGAATTTAAATTTTTATTTTTGACATTTTAAATTTTAATATTAAAAATAAAAATATAAAATTATAAAAAAAATTATTAAACTACATAAAATAAATAAGAAATTAGATACGAATTTATTATAATTATTAGTTAAATTATTATAAATTAGAAAAAAAATTACGCGTGATAATTCGAGTATATCGTGTAATTTTAGATCATAATAAAGTTGGTAGAATAAATAAATAGTATGCAACCAAGTTGCCAGAAGTGTAATGGGCATAGGCTCCTAGATGCAGACAAAGTTCCTGAAACAGTGTTTCTTGTGGGAGCATTGTTTAAGTTACGCTTAAGCCATTAATTATTGGCAAACGGGAGTCTAAATTCAATGCTAAATTGCTGATTAAGGTTCCCTGCATGAGTCGCTCAAATGGTAAGGCTAGGAAATCCCAATATTAATGACGGGGTCCCATTCCCAGTATTACCATTAAAAGATTTTATACATATATATAAATGGAGAAGGATTTTATGTAGCACTTGGAATGGCAATAAGAATCAGATTATCGGCAAAATATTATCTGACAGTTAACGTAATAATTTAATTGATAATTCGATAACATATATTTTTTATATTAATTTAAATTTTAAATTTTTTTTTTATTATTTATTTTTAATTAGCAAAATATATATTAAATTTCAAACTTAAATAATGAAATTTTTTACGAGAAAATTAAATGGCCATTACAAGTGGGATGCTGCACTTTTATATTTTCGATTAAAAGAAATCATTGCTCCCATTTAAAAAAAAAAAAAAAAAAAGACCATGAATGAGCATTTTGTCGATGACGTAATTTGTCAAGACTTTGAGAGATTTTTTTTTATTATTTTAAGGATATAATCTTTGTGAAGAGACCCCACTAAAATGCTATATGCGATATGCTTGTCTTGTGCAAGTCAACATGTTTTGTGGCTCGTAGGAGCTGCTGGACTCTCGCGTGCATAAAAGCAAATCCAGGGGTGCATTTACAAATTCCACCAACTTAAGCATCCACACACCCTTTAAAAATAGAAGGTTAATATTAGTCCTCCCGTTCTTCTTGCTTTACCTGGTTGTTGGTCTAAATACCAACCTAAACCTTTTTCTTTTTTTTTTTTTTCTTTTTTCAGTACGAGACACCAGAAATTAAAAATTAAAAGTTCGAATAGAAATTAAGAATTAAAAAATTAAAATTAAAGAAATCACGTAAAATGAAGAATAATAATTAATCAATTTTTAATAATTACTTTAAATAAATCAATCTCTTATAAATTAAAAATTTGAATTAATATTTTTCATTGAATAAAAAAAATATATAGATCATTACAAGTATATAAACACACTTAACTTAACAACTTATTATTACAAAAATCATTAATCATATTAATTTAAGAATATTAAAATATAATTATTAAAGTATTTAAATTAACAGATTTGCATCGTTCTAACACAAAATACACAATAGAGCTGATTTAGCCACAAGTCTGTAGAAGAGTGAAGAAGGTAGTTGGAGGTTTGTAAGAAAGTCTTGTATATATTCAGACGTCTTTTTTTTTTTTAATTATATTCGTGCCCTGTTGTTGGTGATGGATCCCGGCAGGGCCAGTTCCAGGGGACATGGATCTACTGAAGCATAAGCAAGCAGCTCCTTGTCTTTCTCCAGTTGAATCAACTCATCTTCCCCCAAAACTACCAACGCTTCAATTCCTTTAGGCTTTCTTGTATCCAGGAGATAGATAATTGGAGCAAAAGATGGCACGGATCTACTGCAACCAACAACGGATCCCCACAAAGGTTTGCCAAATCCAAAATCAACATCGTACATATCAAAGTTACACCAACTAGAAATTGGTATGTATTGTCCACCACATGATTCCACACTGCCCATTTTGCTACTAATCTGCTCAAATAACCTGCAAACCTCAGCCAACCCACCATCCCCTTGCAAGTTACTGACCAAGTTAGCATCCACTTGTGCTATCTCTTTTTTCAGCCAGCAGGCCAAGGTAACCATGTCTGCTTCTGCTGGACTGCATACCCCAGTTACGGGTAACAAGAAGTTCCCAACTGAAGATTTTGGGAATGGTGGCGCCGCGCGTTTTCGCAGGTTCACAGTGTGGGAGATGACAGTTGGCTTGTTGGTATCCTTAAAAATATCCAGACAACATTGCCAGAGAAGTGCAGAGACTGCCTCCACGCGGGTAGGATTTTTGCACCTCGAGCTAGATATTCTAGCCTGGAGACTGGCGATGGACGAGGCATCGAAGACAAACCTCCTCGTTGCAGCCTTCGCGTTTCTGACGAAGGGTGTCCACACAGCATCGAATGTTGCCTCGCTTGGATACGGATTTCTTTGTGGGAATTTGTAGGAAGCATCAAAATTAGGCAATACAATCCGATCATCAGACTTGCTTGCCAATGCAGCCCAACCTTGTAAGAAGGAACAAAAGCCGGTTCCATCAACTACACCATGCGAGATGAGAACAGCAATGGCAGTGCCACCGCAAGCGAACGTGTTCTCCTGTACTAGAACAACATGAGATCCTGCTTCTGGCTGTCCCCAGATCGCTTCCCGAGGAAAAAAATAATCCAGTGAAGCAAGAAAATTGGGCTGACTAAGAAACTCAGACAGATTACAATTCACTCTACCCTGTGAATAATATGCCCCCTCGTCATTACAATCAATGGAAAGCCCATCCCTAAACCTTCCGGCAAATGGGTAGAATTTGGCTAAGGCTTCCGACAAAGATTGCTTCAGCAGAAACGATCTGTTAGTGTTGGCAAGCTCCTGGTTTGCGGGATAGAATAGAACCACAGGAGCATAGAAGCATACCACGTACTGGTCTAACAAAGAGAGTTTGTAAATTTTGAGGTGGTGGGGTGTTGGTGCAGATGGTTTGATGTTTTCTTTGGAAATTATTTCGATCTCCATCGTTGTTTGCAGATCACAATTCATTGCGATAGAAGTAGTGAGCGGACTCGACCTGATAGTGGATTGGACTGTAAGGACTTAGCAATTTATACCCATCTAACCAGGGCAGGATAAGGTCAGACCATCACGGTGGACTCCCTCTCTTACCAATAATTTTATTCCCGCAATATTTGAATGACGGCCTACAAGGAGGAATTGTAATTTATAACCATCTATCTAGTGCAGGATAAGGCTGGACCACCGTGGTGGACTTCCTCTCCCATTGAGAATTTTCTGCACACAAAATTTGAATGACGGCTAATTAAATGCTTTCTATAGTCCAACTGTAACCTAAGAAAGAGTTATATTGACCGTTCAAACGAAAACCATAATCAAACAAATCATTCCCAGAATTGACTCTCCCCATCTTGCAATGCACTTTTATAGGGAAACTAGGATTTTTGTGTTATGAAAATCTCTTTCACCAAATCAGTTTTCCACCTTCTATTTTATTTCATAAATGTGATTAGTTCATACATATATAAGAGGAGAGATATTCAAATCTCTTTTTTTTTTTTTTTCCTTTTGATACAAAATTCATAAATCACTGTTCTAGACAGTCAGTTTTTCAGGTCTATTTTCACTTTTCTTCTCTGGGACTAAAGCATACTAACAATTGATGTTATAAACCTTAAAATGGACACAATTAAGTTGTTGGGTAAGATTTAAAAATAAATTATATATTTAATTCCAACACATTTTTTTTTTTATGTTTACATTTATTTGATTGAAAATGTGAATAAAATTTAGATCTTTTTTATTTATAAAAATTCATGATTATTGGTAAAAAATTTTCTCATACTAGTACTGAGTTTTTTATTGTATTACTGTGTCAAATGTTTTATTTTCTAAAGAATGTAAATATAAAAATATAAGACTTATAATGCTAATATTTTTTTTTTTACTTACACTATTAAATTTTTTAAGTGAACTTAAAACCTTAATAAATTATTTAATATAGCATCAAAACTTGGTGCCGTGCAGGTTTGATGTTTTTGATGCGACTAGAGATACCTGGTCTTGACAATTGTGGTCAATTCCCTTTAATGATCGACTTTGAAATTTAAAAGTTTGGTCGTTGTAATTGAACAAGGTGAACTAACATCTTAAACAAGGCCTTGGATCTCATTTTCATTGTAGGCCTGCCTTCATTTTCGTACACTTGTAAAACACAATAAATGATGGTATTTAGTCTGATTGAGTTTCGTGGAATTTGTTGGATTCCACTAAAGTGCACGTAAGCACTTTTGTGAAACCAGGGAAAGTTCCGGCAAAGTCGGTTGGCCTAAATAGCATTACTCAAGCAGAATAACCCTTGGATATCTTCTTCTGGCATGGCCATGGAAACCATGAATAAGAGATTGCATTTTTCACCCTTTGACAAGTTACCCATTGAAGTTATCCATCAAACGTATGCCTATAGATGCAAGTGCCTATGCAGGCTTTGGCTATCTCTAATTTCCCATCCATCTCAACATCTCCTTAAGCAATTCCATCTTTTACACTGTAGTATCTGTTATAAAAGGATGCAAGAAGATAAATATATATATGAGGTATTTAAATGCTTTGTCTTTATAAACAAATTGTTACAATAAAATTGAAAAAGATGAAGAGAATTCTTCTAGTACTTTGGAAGAAAAAGAAAAATCTCATTTATGTGAAAACTTCTTAAAAAAAATTTTTCAATAAAATATAAGACAAATGTTATTTTGAAAATAAATATAAGAAATAAAATTTTTATTTTTAATGTGAAATAAAAATTTTTTAAAATATCTTTGTTTCCAATCCTATTTACAGTACACCTGGAATCTTCCTGGAACGTGTAATTCACTCTTCGATGTGTTCCTTGAGCTTTATTCCCCTACAACCAAAGGAAATTGGCTATTGGGGTCAAGCAATGGCCTAGTCTTGTGCTCTAGTATTAATGACACTAATTGAAGTGTTTATTGTGTTTGCAATCCACTCACAAGGCAATGGGACACTCTGCCTCCAACATCCCAAGGGAAGACACGTTCTACATAAATCATACTTCTTGTGGATTG
This sequence comes from Rhizophora apiculata, assembly GCA_037832385.1. Taxonomy (NCBI): domain Eukaryota; kingdom Viridiplantae; phylum Streptophyta; class Magnoliopsida; order Malpighiales; family Rhizophoraceae; genus Rhizophora; species Rhizophora apiculata. The sequence goes on along the minus strand of CM075433.1, from coordinate 7,736,200 downwards.
TCTGAATTGTTGATAATTCTTCTGTTACTACTCGTTTCCAGGTGGTCCGCGCCATTGTTCGTAAAGAAATGTACTATTCAAAGCTGTCAGGGTCCATCAGGGCCGAGATATTCGATTCAGAGACCAATTTTTGGAGGGAGTATCCAAAAGTATCATGCCCATCTGCTGTTGCATTAAACTTTAAGAGTGCTGCAGCCATTGAGAAGCAAGGAATCTTGCATTGGCTAGGCTATGCTTGTGAACAGGTCATTGTCACGTATGATCCTTGCAACAATCCTAAAACATTCCGGTTTATCCAATTTCCTGGAGGTCGCGTGGAAGACAATGGTGAATCAGTATGGCACTGATGCAATCCGAGAGGAGCTTGTATTTTGGCAGTTGGCAACTACATGGGACAATCGTGCCAATTTCGCCAACATTGTCCATTGCAGCATTTGGAAGCTTAAGGATTGTGAATTCGGGGAATGGTGCTTGGAGCATAGAGCAGTCATAGATAAAGAAGCCTTGGAGGGAATACACATTACAAGAGAATTCTACCACAAAGTGGTGGAACAATTGTTATACACTCCTCAAACTAGTAGCCATGGATCCCAGTGGCATGACGGTTTTGTTTTTGGCTTCTTTTAACATGTTTCGCCTTCCAAATTGGCCAACCATATGTAATTAGGTTTTTTGATACGATTTTGAAGACTTGAGATTGAATTTTGTCTATACAAGGGAGCAACTGCTCATATGTAATTCATGGATTACTTTGTAATTAAGAGATGGGGCTTTCTGCATTATAATTGGTTCCAAACTTAGGCGTTATGCAACACTTGAAATTTGTGTAACCTTATAATAATAATAATAATAATAACCGTTAGATGAAGATATGTTTTTTGACATGCAATAGACAATATTTACTCAATGGCCTTTTCCTTTTTATGATCATTTATTTAATGGATATAAATGTACAACCAACAATTCTAAACGTAATATTTTACTAATATAAATTTAAAATATTAATTAAATGTGTCACTGCTAGTTATAATAAAGGTGAAACTCATCAAAATTACTACAAATATTTAAAATATATATGCGCAAATATATTATTTTGGGATTCCATAATATAGTTATTCACTTTAGCGGGAAATTAAAGCGGTTGGATAAGGTAAGGAAAAGGTAAGAAGCTAAGGTCCACCATCTGTCAATGGCTGCCACACTTTCTTTAACGTTCCTCACCCAAAATTTTCCAAAGATGCCTAGTTATCAGGCTCTTCCTAGAGTATATAATCGACCCCTTCTCATGATTAACCTCAAAAACCGTGCTCATCTTGTTACTTGCTCGGCCAAGAAAAAAATAAGCTTTGTGGATCAAATTCTTGATTACATTGAAGGTAACCACAAAACCCTCAATCTTTAGCAATGTTTATGTTTGAATGGAGAAATGAGGTTGAATCAGGAGCCCTCATAATTGAGGTTTATAGGCTAATACAAAGATGGTTCGGGTTTGAAATTTTGTTTGATGTCTGTTTGCTTGTTCACTTTTAGGGGGTCCCAAGTTAAGGAGGTGGTATGGAGCACCTGATCTTGTTCCAAAAGATGGACCTACTGAGGATGAATTTTCAGGTACTTTTGGACTGGGAATTTGTTCTATCTGTTAAAAAAGAAAAACATAGTTAAATTCTTGCTTTGACCAATCAAAGATTCGTGTCTCTGCGAAGAAACTTGGTTTCTCCTTGATTTAATGCAGAAGAAGATGAACCAAGAGATGCTGTACTAGTCACTGATGGAGATAGTGAGATTGGCCAGGTGTGTTTTAGCAGATTTGATAGATTTCCTTCTCCTTTTTTTTCTTTAGGAATCTGATGCATGCATTCATTACTTGGATTATGGTTCTATCTAAAGGCCAACTGAGATTTGATCCAATTCCTGTCCAACATTTTATATATGGGCGTTATTTAAGTGGTTTTTGTGACTTGGAGATCATCAAGGAACGAGCTATTTATTAAAAAAAATAAGGGTAGAACTGCGTGCATCTGACTTTTTTTAGGTCAACATTATAAAAGTCTTGTGTATTAAGAACATCTTTTGGCTATTTGTGTGGTTTTTACCTTCTAGTCAGTTATTGCCTCAGTCTGAGACATGCCATCTTTAGTTTGTGTAGATGGTTATATTGTCGTTGATTGTCAAAGGGGCTCGAATTAAAGCATTGGTGAAAAGCAAGCGGACTGCCATAGAAGCTTTTGGAACTTATGTTGAAGTGAGTGCTTTTGTAATTCATTCAAATCGAGTTTTTACATGGTTATGCATCTGTTTTTGACGGCTGCCTCCCCCATCATTAATTACCCTGATAACAGATGATATGGCTTTTGTTGTTTGTATTCAGGCAATGACTGGAGAATCCAGCAGTGAGTCATTCCTCAAGAAAGCTCTCAGAGGTGTTCGTTCAATCATATGCCTAAATGTATGAGTTGCTGAAGAAGATTTATATGCATTTTCCTAGTGTACTGTTCACCGGGTTTCTTATAATTTAAGATTGAAAGTATAATTTGAACTGTAATTATTGGTTCCCTACGGTGGCAATGATTTTGCATCCCTTTCATTGCCCAATATGCATTTTTACAAAGCTTCTACACTGTGAGGTCTATAGAAAGCTTAGATGTACACAGTTTTATTATTGTTTTTAACAAAGAGACTATTTTTGTAATTCCAACTTACCACCTTCAAATCACAGTAGAATAATTTTAACGATATACTAAGACTCCAACCTTTCGTTACCTAGTATAGACTTTTTTTTTTTTTTTTTTTTCTTTTTCGACAGGAAGGCTTCCTGTCTAATGTTGGGAGCTTGAAAGGTGCAAAACATGTAATCATCTTATCCCAGGTATCTCTCTGCATCTCTGTGCTTGGTCAAGTGTCAACACCAATGCAAAGAAAGTCACCACTGTGGTTTAATAAGCTTGCAGTTGTCTGTTTATGAAGGTAGTAGTGGCATCCAAGCTCTCATGACAAGCAATGCAAGAAAATTAGCTGAGCAAGATGAATCGGTGCTGATAGCCTCTGGAATTCCTCACACCATCATCAGAGTCGGTAAGCTGAAGAACACTCCAGGCAGTTCACAAGGTTTCAGCTTTCAAAAGGTACTTTGAGTATTGTCCATCACTGCAGAGAATGAACCGAGTTTTCCGCAACCAGGGTACTTGATGTAAAAGTTTCTAGGTTCTTGGAATTAGCCTTAAGGCCACTAGAGATGTGATTTGCAGAAGAAGTTTCTTCAGGGATCCTTTTATTTTGAGGGGGAGAAGGAAACTTATGGTACATGTAATTCTCCTAATGACAGGGTAGTGCAAAGAAAGGAAGTCTAAGCAAGGAAAGTGCTGCCATGATTTGTGTGGAAGCTCTTGATGTAGTTCCGGAGAAAGGATACGCCTTTGAGGTTAGTAGCAAAGCAACAACTGACATCTCAATCTAGTTTTTTGGGCATAAAACACTATGTCCAACCATTTGCACGTTGATTTTGTAAATGAAATGGAAGATTAATAGTTCTTGAAAGTTTCAAAACAAACCCCTTTTGAATACTTTTTCAACATGTCATTTTCTTTTGCTTTTGGTTCCTGTAATCATCCTTACAATTATGTTACCAGCACCCTGTTCCTTTTGAACGATAGGTGGTGAATGGAGGAGAGAAGGTTTCAGATTGGAAAGAGTGCTTAACCAGACTGATGCGGACAGCAGAGCAGTGAACCCAGTGATATCTCTCCCAAGAGGGGGATAATCAAGTCAATTTGTGCCCATTTGTTAATTCTGTATTTTCAATTGGGGATAATTTAATGTTTAATGGATTGGCTTTGGGAAAGAACCAATTTTGAAAATAAAAACAATAATTCCTGCTCAATTTTCGTTGCAGAATCAACACATTTGTGAAAACACCGAGAATGGATAGAACCGCACACGTTCAATTTTTTCTCAAAACACTGTAATATAGAAGATTTCTGCATTGAAACGTCCTTTATTTTTATTTACTTTTCACATGGAGAAGTTTGAATTGCTTTAGCTGCTCAAAATATGATAACCGAATAGTACAAGAATCCAAAGGACAAATCTAAATTTCTTTATTGGCTGACATCCCACTTTAAACCCAAAGTCTTTAACTTTGTCCTTTTGGAAATGCCTCAAGATTCCCCAGCTTGGCTTCCACTGCATTCTTTCTTTCCAATTCAATTTATAGTAAAATAAATATGATTACCTTTCTCGGTTCTTTCAATCTCATTATCATATTTCAAGACAAAAATTTCCATAAAAAAAAAAAAGAAGATTACACCTTTTTTCCACTGTTAAGGATCAAGATTTCTAGTACAACAAAAGTGAAATCAACATTTACAGCCATCAATAAGAATGTCAATTATGGTAGTTATGATTGGGACATTAGCCTAACTAACAATATAAGTTTTGTGTTCCCTGCACAACAAGAAGCTCATTCAAATTAATAGAAAAAATCTTTAAGAAAAAAAGACGAATGACATTCTAATTCACATGCTAAAATCAATCTTGTGCTTCATGATAACCTCAGGCATGAAGGTCTCACTCACCCCATATACACTTAATGAATAGGATATTGCTTAGAAAGCTTAAAAAAGAGTTACACAAATATTATAATTGGCACCCACACTTGTTTGTGAAGTAGACAGGCAAGATCCAACTCACACGGTGCATTAAACCGCATCATGAAGACATTGTAGTGGTTCATTAACCTCATTTCCAATTCAAGCCTGTATAATAATTTCAATCCTCTTGAGTTGTTTCAATAATTGGAGATACTGCCATGTCAATAATGCCAAAATCAAACCAAAACTAGCCATTTAGAGAAAATCATCCATAAGTGCACCCAAATCAAGAACTCTAATAAGTGGTTCCATGAATTGAGACATAAATTGCAACAAGACATTGGGTCCACAGGAAAACCATTTCTTCAAATGCAATCATCCGTTTCTGTCATTACAAGTGGAGAGAGCGGAAAGGAGATGCGATGACGTCACATGGAAATGTGAAAGGCCATGTTCACTATTAAAACTTTAAAGAAGAGAGGAGAAGATTAATTACATTAGTGAGAAAGAAGCAAAGTACCTATGTAAAGGACAAGCAAAGTTCAACCAATTCCCACTAAAAAGAGAATCTATTGATCCTCATTGTCTCCTTTAATTATCTTTTAATCAGTTTAAGTAAGCATGACTTCTATTTAACTACCAAATATAGCATCTACTTTATCCTGATTGATCATTGCGAAGATTAAAACCATTAAAAGTTTGCCACTAAATGGGACAAAATAGTGGTCAAAAGGACAATCACCCCAGGATGAGAGATTCTACACTTAAGATGTGTTTAAAAAATCAGAGGCCTAACCAAGCTGCTTTCTCTAGTTGTTATGAATCATCATCGACCAAAGGGCAATAATTGTCAAAGTCACAACAAAAGTTGCATGACCCACTTTCACACATGGTCAAAAAAGGTAATGGAATCAACAACCAACAGATAGACTACAAGAAGGTTTACATTTGGTATACACCAAACTTTCACCATAACATTCATTTGATATGCAGACATGCATGAGGAACCTTTTGACAAACATAGGAAAAGAATAAAGTAGGTTGTTGTGGGTTCCCATCAAAAACAGATCATGGGACACCAGATTCATAATTGTTATGATCATCAGTTAAAAGACAGACAACATCTGAACCTGTAAAACAGCCCAAATTATGTCTAAATGTTGTAACTTGTCTCTTTAATTACAACTAAGTGATAAGCTTGGTCAATTAAAAAATGCATGAACCACTCAAAAAATATGAAGAAAAGATGAGACATCCTACCTACAACTCATCTGTGAAGAGCAACAATAAATAAAAGGTTATGTTTCCCAGGAAAGAAAAAGAAAAAGAAAAACTACATCTGCACAATATGTAAGCCCCTTGAAATGAAACAAGGTATTGTAATTGTAAACTTGTCAAGCCTTTATTCCATTGGATATATTAAGTTTTACATTGAAGCTTGCCCCTGAAACACATATCCCTCAGTCAAGAAGAGCTAAACAATCTCACCAAATTCTTTTGCCCCAACTCTAAGTACCCGTCTTACTGTAATTCCCAAATACCAGATGTGTATGGAAGGTCAGTTGAGCAAATTACCCGGATCTAAATCTTTTCTGACTGACCTTTCCACTGGACTTCAAAATCCCACTTGACTCTCCTTCGGATGAAGCCTCCATTGACCTGCTGAAATTGCTCGAAAGATCAGCATAAAGATCCACAACCCTTCTAATGTTATTGTTAAGCTCTCTAATCAATCCCACATTCCGTGTCAGGTTATCCGGCATCCTTGATTCATGGTTCTGATTTATTTCATTGATCAACAGTCTGTTTTGATCAAGAATGCCCTGAACCTGCACAAAACTCTTCTCGAATGTTTGCAAAACCTTTCCATCTATTTGTGCTCCATTGCCTAACCCTGGAAACAAATCACCTTCCATCTCAATTTCACTTCATTCAATCAAAATCAGTCCCTCACCTGCAACAAGAATTGAGTCAAAAATACCAACAAAGGACATAAGATGGCCTACAAGACAAGAAGGAAACATCAATAAACTTGGGATTCCATGAGTGCTTATTGCTTACCAAAATTTAAGCTAAAGTAAAAACAGAATGCGACAAGAAAAGAAGCCATGGAATGAATCCATACAAAACTAGTTTTCCGTCTTTGAGAAAATGAAAGATGGATATATAAATCAACGTTAAAAAGTGTAATCCAATAAATGGTACCATTGCATCCACAACCATCCACTTAGGATTTGCGCCTGCAACCGGTGTACTATTAAAGTTTAGAACTTTGGGATTTCCACTATACTAATTTATGTTATGCATGATGAAGAGACAAAGAAAAGGGGAGAAAAACAAGGCCCCCTTTTAAACATCAAAAAGAGACTAAGTTTCATTAAAACAAAAAGGCAATCCCAGGTAGAAGAGATTGAGTTGGAGAACAATAAAAGCTCTCCCTAAACAGAAAGAAATAACAACACATACCACAAGAAAACAAAAATACGAAAATCCACCAAATTGGGTGAATAAATTTCTGAAGAGGAAGAAAAAACAAGACAAGAAAGGGCAAAAGCCTTGAGACTGCAGAATCATCCCAACACCACAAAACAAAAGGATAGCTAGAAACCTTCCGCATGGGGATTTCAATGAAAATTAGAACAACCCATGTATCTCCATACAACTCAATACATGAGAAAGCACAAGACTTTTATACTGAAAGACCAAAAAGGAAAAGACAAACACAAACCCCACAAATCCAAAAGACTCAAAACATAGTAAAAAGTAAAATAAACAATAAAAGCTGCAATCTTTCAATAGTTTTTCCCATAGTCTTACCTTAAAACATCATGGCGTTCCGTTATAGCATCATCACCATGGGAGAAAAAAGAAATATTCAAAGAGAGAAATTTTCTGGGAAATTTTAAAAATGGAGCTGGGGTAGGATCAAGGGAATTTCCCAGTGATTTTCAGATAGAAAGAAGGCAGAGACAGACACAAAAGAGTATCTAACATTGTTGTCTCTATTCGCTATCCTCTCTCTCTCTCTCTCTCTCTCTGTAAAAATCTTTTATTTCCTCGTTTGCTTCACTTTTCGCTGGACTCCCAGTTTCCATTAAACAACGCGGGGAGCCATTTTTATGGTGTGTTGCGCAGCACCAGATATTACTGTGTCTTGATTGCCACGTGGATTTATTTGACATGTAATCCTGTCCGTTCATTGCAACGCCATTTTGTTGTTTGAAGATGATGAACGAACGTGCGCGTTAGTTATTACACATCGAAGTCGTTTACAAATCTGCACAAGACAGCTACGAATGACAGTACTTACGTTTAGTGGTAATATTCTTATTTTTTTCAGTTGTGTTTGTCTCGCGTTAAGACAGCACGAGAAGCATTTTCTTGTAGTTGAATCATTCAACACAATTCCATTGAATTATTACAAATAACGATGGTTTCAAACAAAGTTTCGTTATTAAATCTGTAATTTGTAATTATAATCTCCTATAAATCTTATTTTGTTTTAAAATAATAATAATAGGACGCTGCCTCAAGATTCGAAGTGGACCGAAACAGGGAGATTTTGACTTCATTCTGCCCGGGATAACATAACTCACAACCGGCCCCACCAACCCCAACTGATCCCACCTCCTTCTGCTTACGTGTACGGCCCAGATCACATGTCCTCTCTCTCTCTCTCTCTCCCCCCCAACCTGCGCTCTTCAGTCTGTCTTCTTCTCGCAAATCTGTTGAAGCGCCAAGAGGGAAAAAACCCACCAAAAAGAATGGATCTTTACAATTAAACAACCCCAACACCCTCCCCCTGGAAAAATGGCTTCCATGGCAGGAACTGCAGTTTCATCTGCAAAACCACTCGCTTCTCCAAACCCAATGGAGCCATCATCAACATCACTGCCACAGCCACAGCCACAGCCCCAACAAACAACAACGTTAACGAGCCCGAACTCAAACCCGACAGCCTTAACGCCGCCATTACCACCACAACAACAACAGAAGACACAAACCCAGACAACAATTTTGTCAAACATGTCGAATTTACCTCAAACCCCACAAATCTCTTCTTCTCCTATTGACCCACAAGTCAATTCGCCTTCTTTGCCTTCCCAACAACAACAACAACAACAGCAACAACAACAGATACAACAGCAGTTACAGCAACATAATGTGACAGCCATGTCAGGCTATCAAATTCCACCAACGCTTCAGAGATCTCCGTCTATGTCTCGTTTGAGCCAAGTTGGGCAGCAGCAGCAACAAAACCAGTACGGCAACGTTTTGAGGCAACAACAGCAGCAGCAGCAGCAGCAGGGGATGTATGGGCAAGTGAATTTTGGTGGGTCGGGTTCAATTCAGCAGAATTTGCAGCAGAATTCGCAGAATCAGCAGATTGGTGGGACCAATTTGTCCCGGGCCGCGACACTTCTTGGGCAGGGCGGGCATCTGCCCATGCTGACTGGGGCAGCTGCTGCAGCACAGTTGAATTTTCAGTCCCAGTTGTTATCCTCGGTATAAGTTTACTTTTATTTGTTAGTTTAGTCTGTGTTTTTGAACCATTTAAGTTGACTTAAAGCAGGGTTTTTGCATTGTTTTTTGTTGCCAAGAAGTGTATTTGGTTGGATTGTTTGAAGAGTGAGAAGTGGCGTGTGGTGTTGGTTTAATTTGTTCTTTTGAAAAGTTTGGACATTTCTTATGAATTCTGTGTTCTAGTAATGGCTTTGTATGCATGGAGACCAATTTGGAGTAAGTGGCGATCAAAATATTAGTATAATGTCACAATTCTTGATTTTCATTCTGGTTATTTTGATTTGGAGAGCAGAATTCAAGTTAACCTTTTTTCCATACGAGATAAAATAATATTTGGTAAAAAGTTACTGTTTACATAGGGTCCCTAAGTTGATAATTGTTTGTTGAAGAAATATTTATGATGGCCATCAGGTGCAATTTCTAGAATAGTTATGGATTGACTAAATGGTAATCACTTGTGTTTTTTTTTTTTTGTTGTTTCTTTTTGGGGCTTGCAAATTTGATATTTAGAATGACCGTCAGTTCAGGGGGATATGATCCAGCGGCTGTTAGTGTAAGAGCAGTAGTGTGTTTGAACTCAGTGTTGAAGGTTGTGGGCCTATTCACAAGCTGGTTGCATGTGTTAATTAATGTTAATGTTCTATGAATTTCTTCCATGAATTGGTGCCATGCAAAAGAAAAACAATACAGAGTAATGAATCTTGTGCTACTCTGTCTGTTGGAAAGTATTAATCATTCCTTAGAAGTGCTGGATTACTTAATAAGCTTCAACTGATGCTGATGGGAATGCCAAAATCCCTTTTGTGTCTGTCAATTAACTAAAAATATGTGATAATTAAGCTCATTTCCTAGTATATTGGCAGCTGCAGATCTAATATGAATCAAATATTAAATATTTATGTGAATCTTTCTTTGAGTAGTCAAATGGATTAATTAACCTGTTTACTTGATTGTTCCCATAATTTGTCACCCATATGATACATTGGTCATTGAGTAGGCTAGATAACTTTCTTTTCCATGATGATAGCTGACAAAGTTAAATTTTTGGATGTAGCCAAGGCAGAAAAATGGGTTGGTCCAAGGTTCCCAATTTCATGCTAGTAATACTCCAGGGCAGTCTTTGCAGGGAATGCAAGCAATGGGAATCATGGGGTCACTCAATTTGAGCTCACAAATAAAATCTAATGGGGCTCTCGCTTTGGCTCAGCATAGGATGAATGCAGGACAAATGGGACAAATGAGACAGCAGCTGGCACAACAAAATCAATTCTCTTCTCAGGTATATATTTTCTGCAAAGACATTGCTTTATTGTGTTTTCCATCGGTAAGTTTAAGTTAACTACTTTTGGATTTATGTTTCTACTCTAATGCTGATCCTTTCATTTGATCTGTTTTCAAGAAGCATTATGTTTTCTATCATGTCTCAAGTGTATAATAGGTACTAATGTAAAGGACTTCAATTTAGTTTTCTTTGTACAATAAGGTGACTTCATTGTTAGTTTTTGAATCTTAGTTAATGTCAAATACCTATTCTTTTTATAATGAATTTTATATGATATATCTGATTTCCATTATTATGTCTGTCAGTTCTGATATTTTACCTGCTTATTTGCAAGATTCATTATTAACTTTTCAGACTGTCTACTTGTTGCTTAATCTCAAGTCCTCACATCGGATCCTTGTTTTGCTTCTTGCATTTTTTGCAACCCTCCCACCTGCCATGGGGAGAAAACATTATGTAACATACTGTTCGATTATTTTGAGTTCACAAGTTACATATAATGTTTTTGTGTGTTTTCTGCTGTTTAGATCACTTCCAATGGGGACTTGAATTTGTAGCCAAATGTTCCTTAATTGATACTTGCTTTTGGTGTAACATAACTGATACTTTTCCTGGTTATATTTGTTCTCTTAAGATTCTTTATTGTAGACAACTAGCATGTTACTAATTAACACAGATAAAAGGCCTTCCAGGAATGAAGTGTTCATCTTTGCTGTACTGTCCTTTCAATGTGCACCAAAAGATGTTTAGTAAATTTGGAAAGCTTAATGTCTATATATTATCCACCGAGTGTACCTTCATGTTCCTCTTTGTTTGATCTTTTTAACGTCATCAATGGTCTGCAACCTGTTTTGCACTCAATTATTTTGCCTGACACAATCAATCCCAAACTACAGATGCAAAGCCTACCAAGGACATCGTCATTGCAATTTATGAATGGTCAGTTGTCTGGGCTGGTTCAGAATGCACAGCAAACTATGATGCCAAACACTTTGTCACAGCAGCAGTGGTCAAAGCAAATACCAGGATTGTCTGGTCCTGTCTCACCTTCATTGCGTCTTCAACATCCACGGCAATCGCAAGCCCTCTTACAGCAGCAGTTGACTTCATCTTCTCAGCTACTCCAGAGTTCAAAGGCATTAGGCCCACAGCAAATGTCTCAACTAGTACAGCAGCAGCCAACAATGGGACCTCAACAACTGCTGCAGCAGCAGCAGCAGCTACTACTACAACAGCAGCAATCGCAGCAACAATTGTCCTTACATCAGCAGCAGCAGCAGCAGCAACAACAACAGCAACAGCAATCACCAAGGCCACCAGGACCTTCAGGCCAGAAATCTCTCAGTTTGACAGGATCACAGCCAGATGCAACAGCATCTGGTACAACTACCCCAGGAGGAAGTTCCAGCCAAGGAACAGAAGCAACCAATCAACTTCTTGGGAAGAGAAAAATACAAGACTTGGTTTCACAGGTTTTCTAACATTTTAGCAGATCTTGTCTGTAAATTTTCTATCAGTGTCATGTTCTACTTTTTCTTGCCTTTGAACTCTTTAGTCACGTATTTGTGCTGACATTCATCTCTTTGCTATATGCAGGTAGACTCGCAGGGAAAGCTGGGTGCTGAAGTTGAAGATCTTCTCTTGGAGATTGCTGATGACTTTATTGATTCTGTTAGTCTTGCCATCTTAGCTAAAATTTTATACAATAAGTGTGTGTGTGTCTGGGTTCTTTGTTAATATTGCACATGTACATCTATAAAAATTGTATTTATAATATTGGACAAATGAGCTCTTCTTATCGAGTCTACTCCACATGGATTTCCCAAAGCAAGCTAATCTTACTAATGGGGTGGCTAGCGATGACACTAGCACATTTGAACAAGGCCTGTTACCTCCAAACGCTAGCCATACCCACACATTAACTTGCTTAGGATGGAAAATAGGGTCTAATATCAATGTGAATAATGACTCTTGCCTAGCTTCTCAACCTTTCCCATTCATATTTTATGATATGTCGTTGAATACCTGTTTCTTTGATCCCTGTCTGGGGCTAGTTTAGTTCAGGGTCCACATTGGATTTTTCACTGAATTAGTAGTACAGTCACTAATCATAACATTTCAGTCAGTCAGCATTTAGATTTGTAAGTCTTGGAAGTAGATAGTTCCCTGAAATCCATTGTGGGTAATATATATATTATTTTTTACATGTCATACTCAATATGCCTGTTGCAATCCATACTTGTTGGAAGAGCAGTTGCAGTTTTCAAAGATTGCTGTTGGAATGGCATATCTATAAGATTTGGCATGCTAAAGCTAGTGTCTTGTTATCATCTATGCTGTTATGAGCAATATTTTATAGTCATACTAAAAATTTATTCATTTATATGTGTGTGTGTGTGTGTGCACGCACGTGTACTTCATCCTGATTTTCTGTACAGAAACTTATCATCTTGCATCAAAGTGCAGGTGACAACATTTGCTTGCAGTTTGGCCAAGCATCGAAAATCTTCAACTTTAGAATCCAAGGATTTGTTGCTACACTTAGGTCTGTGCTGATCTATACTGCATTTTCATCAAGATCTGTCCCATGCTCTGTACAAGGATATTGATTTGTGCCGTACAAATTTAATGTTCAATTTTACTGGAAATTCTAATGAGATAAACTCTAGCAAACAATTGAGTTAACAGTAATAGTGAGGATCAGTGGTTTATGAATAAGCAGGGTGAAGCATGAGCAAATGCTAGATGTTGTGATCATGCTTTCATGTGATGGTATGGTTTTTACCATTGAATATGCACTCCTTCGGTAAATGTGATTTTCATTATGTGAAAATGTAGAGGATACAACATGTTCTTATTTCAGATGTGTGTCAAAACATGTGCTCAGTAATTTCTGGTCTATGTGGCTGGTTTTACAGTTGCTGATGCTATCTTATTACTAAGTTCTCACAGAAATTGGTCTGATAGATTATTTTGATCATCCATTTTTTTATCTTTGATAAGTGAAATGTAGAAATTTTCCATGAGATCAAGGAGCCTCAGGGCCTCTTTTCTGGTCAGGATTATGAAGATCTTGTATTTGTAGTCATGTTTTAATTAAATTTTCTTTTGAATTGTCTGTTTATGAATCATATAAAAAAAATGTGATGAGATCAATGATAGGGATGCCGACCTTTTTGGTGTGACGACTCAGTGGGCCCTTTCTCATGTGTGTGGATTGATGTGCCTGGTCCATGATATAAGGACACATCAAATTTTGGAAGTTCTAGAGCAATTCTGGGAGACATTGTTACATATTATTATCACATGAATGATTGTATTGCTAGGAGTTTGGCTCCAAATACCTAACATCATTTAGACTGGTAAATGTTTGGCCCAACAAAGGGAAAAAGGAATAAATAAGTCTTTTTGTATTTTTTTTGTCAGTCATTTGAGGGTGAGTTTTGGTGCAAGTGTAAGAGTAAGATTATCCTATTGTTACTTGAAGGTCACAGCTTTAATTTGTAGAAATAGTCTCTTCGTGAAAATATAGGTAAGGACACATACATATGACCCTCTCTAGACTCCAAAGTGTGGGAGCCCTGTGCATTGGGATGCCCTTTTAATTTGTCAGTCACTTTTTTCACACGATGCTTTTCTATGATATTATTTTTCAAGAACTAGATTGAAGTTTTGTCTGATGCATGTAGATTGTGTGCAGAGAAAAACTGGCATCTGACAGTACCAGGATATTCGTCTGAAGAACAAAAGCACCAAAGAAAACCTGTGAGCACTTAAAAACTTCCTATTATTTTTCAGATATCTGTTAGATGGTTATTGTCTTAGCTTATTTGTGGTATGGTAGATCCATTTCTATGTTTTGAACAAAGAATTTATGCATGGATGTTCTTTTAACATATTGATTGTAAAACATGCAGTTATCAAGTGATCTCTACAGGAAGCGCCTCGATATGGTTTGTAAATCCCATCAATTTTTATTTATATTCTTCTCTTATTGAATGCGGAGAGATTTTCTATTTATATGAATCATGGGTCCAGATTCGTGCATCGATGGAAACCTTGCACACGGAACCAAATAGTACTAATCCGAAAGAGCTGACAAAACAAGGGCTTGGCAACCCAGTTATTACTAACCACCTGATAAGGCCTTCACCAAGTTCAGAGCAGCTAGTTTCACAATCAACCAATTCTCAAATGCTGCAGCAACTGACACGGTTTTGATGGCTATAGCCGTCTTCTGTTGTTTTTGTGCCAACTGGCTGTGACAACTGGGACCTCACTGGTAAGCATATGGGTGCAAAATAGTTTCAGTATTTTATTGCTGCTGCAATTCTCTGAATCTGGTCCTAGGCAGGTTGAGTGTCATTGTTTGTAACAAATTATTCCATGCTGGGAGTTGTGTTTCCTTGGCCTCAGACCGGTTTCATTGCATGCTAGGTGCATTGTTGCCAAGACAAAGGGAGAGTTTATTTTGGCAATCAAACAAGAAGCCTGGGTTTCTCTTAAGATTGGGTCTTTTGCAGCTAAAGTTTATTTATGATGTTGGTTAATCCATTGTTACTCACAATTTGTTCTACAGTTTGCATTAACAGTCAGTGGCCAGACTGACGATAGAAGACCTGTAATTATTTGACAAAGTGATGAAGACATGAAAAGTAATACTTGCAGCACTGGACAATTCCAATTTACAGTTACCATCAATGTATGTTTATTTGACTTGGTTCATAGCTCCATAGTAACGTATACTTGGTAGAGTTGATGAGGCTCATAAGAGTATGGCTAGCCCTGGTTCAAACTTTATTTAGCATGAGGTTGTATATGTAGATTGTTTTGGGTGGACTGGTCCTGTAATGGTGTTGCATGGTTTAGAAGACATTCTTGCTCTTTGGATTCAGATTTCTTGTACCCTTAAAGACTTACAGGATCTGATATTTTGGGATGTTATTGATTCTAAACTCGCTTCAATTCGGTCGCATCTGTGGTAGAACCGCGCAGAACCTTGTGCATGTGTGCCACGAGGATTGAAGTTCTTCTATGCCAAACTGATATTCATTTATTTATTTTTCCAGGTGCCCAAGGGAATACCTACATAGTTTATGGCTTAAACGAATCTTATAATATTAGAGAAATAAATAAATAAAAAATAATGGGGCATTAGCATTTGTTTGCACAATCATTACCACATCTAAAATAGGTTACATAAATAATAATAAAGTCCAATGATTTAAAATTGCCATAGATTTTTTCAGCGAAAATGTCATTTGCAAAGAATGATCCACATAAACGGGCAAGATAAACATGTGCGTATGATTGGTATCTGTCGAAAATTTTATGTACAGCTTTACGGTGACAAGCTAATGTTCTCATTTAAAATGACGGTTCAGGAATCAGGACACATGAATTGGAAATCTCTGTGGACACAAAAAGTCCGACGCAGTTAGAGTTGATTGAGATCACGAATATATGGTACCCCCCCCCCCCCCACCAAAAAAGAAAATCATCAAATAATCTTGGCTAGAAATAAAATATGAATAGCAATCTGTGCGTGATAGCCATGAATGCACTTTATTTAATCAATTCCATTTCTTTTCCTTTTCAAAATATTGAAAGCTCAAGATGGGGTTTATTTAAAAAGCTTATCATTTTGGAATCGATTCCCTGTTACACGAAAGGAATTAAAAGACAAAAATTAGTGCTCTTTTAACTTAATTAATTAGCTGCCAAAGCAAAATAAAAATAAGGAAAAGCTTGGTATATAAACGTGCCATTGATGTGTTTTTCTCACGGGACACACTTTAAAGGTTGCTTATGAACGCTTTAAAATAAGGAAATTAAAATTAATTTGTTTGTCATTTGGCGGGTAGACAAAAGGGGGATTAAGTAATTAAATGATTATATATGGGACTAAGGTAAAAGATATTGAGTGTTAATTATTTTCTTTTTGGGTTCAATTTACAGTAAAATAAAAAATTCCTCTTCACACACACACACACAAATGATCACATCAAACCTTGTTGTTAGACTATCTCACAGGCATGTTCTTGGGTTTAGCAATGATATGATATTGTTGACCAGCTTACTCATAATGTCATCATAATCTTTGCAATCAAGAGGTCATATTTTCAAATCACACGACCTCATTCATATTGAAATTAAATTGTGAATTTGATATCAAATGGTGGGAAACACAGTGCTTTCTCTAAACTTTTAAATCAATAAACTTTATTTATAGGAGGGTGCTAAAATTTAGCATATATGAGTTATATCTCAGGTAAAATATATTCCAAAAACCATTCATGCCAGAGACCTTACCTCACAGTTTGAATTCAAGTTTGAATGCTTTCATGAAACACATCCACGGTTGTTTCTTTTCGTGTATTTGATGTATCTACAATTCTTCATCATGGGGTTGTACATCTTTGGGTGTCATGTAATAACTGATGACAGTTAACAACATCCAAACCCAACCAACCTCAATAACATGCACAGTTCCGAGAAGAAGCTGCTTATCTGTCTTAAAATAATGTACATTGTACGTTCATGGTTTGTCGCAATGAATTCTCTCCTCAGGAAGAGGAAAGAAATGCGTCCAGTGTTATTATATTACATGTGAAGTATTTAGTGACAGGTGACAACTCTTCAAACTTTGCCCGTCTCTTGGATGCCCCAGCAGGTAAGGGACAATGATGAACGCACAATAGCTCTCTCTCTTTCTCTCTCTCTCTCTCTCTGCGTGTCTGCCCCGCGTGTGTGGCTGTGTGTAAGCTTGTCAATGCTTTGTTTTAATGAAACATTCACATTCCTCTTCCTCTTTTCTAGATTAGTTTTGAGTCTGACTATTCTATGCCTGGAAAAGGCTCTGAAGGGACCGTTCTTAGTCTGTACCCCAGCCATCACGAAGCGCCCTGCTCTCACTGCAGAAGCAGCTCTAGCAATTTGTCAACAGCCAGCCGGTGTTGTTCATCCTTTTTTTTTTTTTTTTTCTTTTTTTGGCGTGGGAGAGTGTTTAATTGTGAGTCTTGAAGACTAGGTTCAATTTTTGCTTCCTCTTCAAATGTTTCAGTCTGGTCAATTCAACGGTTCTCGTGATAGGACACAAAAAGACAAAAAAAAAAAGAAATCTCAGTGGGAGTGTTTAATTGTGAGTCCTGAAGGCTAGTTTCAATTTTTGTTTCCTCTTCAAATGTTTCAGTCGGATCAATTCAATGTATCTTACAATTCAATGGTTCTCGTGATAGGAGACCTTAAAAAAATAATAAAAAAGAAAAAACAAAATCAGAAAGGGGAATCTCAGTGTCATGTGCAATGTAATAGACTATAATACATGGACTTCAGAAGGTGCTGTTGAGGTTATTGTTGGGAAAATGCAATAAAGTTTAAATAAACAATAAATTTTACATTGGATCAATGAATCACTCTCAATTATATATATAATTTATTTATTTTTTTAATATAAAATTTTTAACTCATAGTTAGACACTCACATTTAAAATTTCAATGATTCTGTATCCATCATGGTCCTATTATGCAGCATGTTTGCCACATATTCATACTGGCAAGTTGCAATACATTAATTATTATACGTGCATGCAGGAAATTTGGGGAAAATAATTCTTACCACTAGTCACAATTAAATTTAAGATTAAAAGTTATTGTAATTATTGCAGCAAAGTAAAAACCGCACCGACAAGGTGCCAACCAATGCGACGTTGCCGAGAGAGAGAGAAATTTGTCTTTTATTATATAGTCTTCAGAATGGACATTATTATAAGGAAACGCCATACAAATCTAATCACACAAATTTATGATACAACAATTTTTTTTTCTCTTTTCGTCCTTAATTACACTTGAAACCACTCCAATCCAATCCAGTCTGAGCATCTTTTACAGAAGCCACGGTGGGAAAATTCAAATCATCATCATGAAGTATGTTATCAGAAGCCAAGAGGGTATGGCTAGAATTTGGACTTGGAGACAGCAGGCCCACCTGGTCAAATGTAGTATTGTCATCGGTACTAGACGATGCCCAAGAAGGAAAATTATCAACTTGTTCTGAGAAATCCCCGTCGAGTATATCAGTCAGGAACTGCTCACTTATCTGAAAATCAAACAAAAATTCTGAGGAAACATCCGCCTCCAGTGCCACCGGCAATGAGTTGTCCAAGGTGGAATTCCCTGAGGGCACAGTTGAATTTGGGGCCAAGTTCGTTGCTCCCAATGTCTTAGTCCCATGATCATCATCAATTTGCTGTTTTGCATGACCATCGTCCAATAATAATTCTTGGGGTATGATGACTTTCCTGCACCTCGATGCTTTTGTCCGGATTGGACTTGCAAGGGGAGCTGTTGATCTATGGATTGTGGGGTTTGGTTTTTGTTCCTGAATTTGATGGTCAGTTCTTGATGCATCATCATTACTTGGAGTTCCATTTTGGCGATACTTTTTATTATTCTTCAATTTCTTGCCAATTTTAGTGTTCCAATAATTCTTTATTTCATTATCTGTTCGCCCTGGAAGCCTTCCAGCGATGAGGGACCATCTGCACATACCCCCACACAGAGTCTAAATAGTATTAGTAACAACAAACATTTGCATTATAGAGAGCCACTCTAAGCTCTGTAAATACTATATGTCACTTCACTTTCAGTGTTTTCCCTTTTTTTTCCTTAGCAAAGACAGTGAGTTGCTTTTGCTCACTTTTTCCATGGTTTTTTTTCCCGTACCATGTACTTCATTTTACCTTTAAGGAATGGACAAGACTTAATCATAACAATACATGAAGTTTTTGACATTGTAAATATGGTCATATATGCACATGTACTCAATCGTGTCCATGTATGTGTAAGTGCTAAAAAGAAAAAAGTTAGAAAAGTAGAACAGCTTCAGCTGAGTGAAGCCTTAAATGATTGACTCTACAAAAGTGGTTGGGAGAGATGGAAAATGAGGTAGATATAGACACCAACTTATACACATAAATTATAATAATTAGTTATAATTAATTATTATATTAAAAAAGATATACTAATTACAATTAATAATTATAAATATATATATTTGTTTTTTTTTATTTAATCTCCCGTCTATTTTTCGTATCTCCTCTATAAAACTCATTTATCCATGACAAAACAGTTGACCTGTTTCCCAGGAGCTTGTGGAGCCTGACGATGAGCTCCTCTTCATCAACTGTTATATTTCCTCTCTTGATATCAGGTCTGAGATAGTTCAACCATCTCAATCTGCAGCTCTTCCCACACCTCTTTAGACCTGCACGAGCCACATTAAAATTTCTGTTCTCCCCCTATTGAATGAAGTAATATATATATATATAAACTGCAATTTACGTGGCAACTATTGATGATCACCTGCTTTCTTGGGTAGGTTTCTCCATTTTCCTTCACCATGAACCTTAATGTAGTCTGTGAGTACCTTGTCTTCTGTTGCTGTCCATGCTCCTCTGTTCAAACCTTCCTTTGCACAACAAGGACTTCTGCCCATCTCTCTCTCTCTCTCTCTCTCTCTCTTTCTCTATGTTTGTTCGGTGACAGTCGGCAGAGAGACACTCGCGGACCTTCTATTATTTGGATCTTCGCATATGACTTGGGGGCATGTCATGGCTCGCTTACTTATATAACCAAGTGGGTGCCCACGAACCTGTGTACCCACGATTAGCCAATTATTCTACAACATGTTTCACGCCTAGACTTTGTAGCATTTGATTTAGTAACCCATGAAATTATGGGTCTTGTTTCATATATTTTTTTGGGACGATCTTATTGCTTAACATAATATAGCAACATGTTCTTAAAATTTCTATATACATATAAAAAATTCAAATGCATGTCGTTAATTGTCAATTATTATGGGATAAAAAATGGTCTAAAACTCTCACACAATGCAATCTGGGAAGCGTAAGAAGTGTCAAGCTTTGACCTTATTTTTTACACAAACTCTCACACAATGCTTGCCAAACTTGAACCAATACAATAATATTACAGTTGTATCTTGCCCTTTGTCTATTATTATGGGATTATGATTTTCATTTTGAGATTTTTTAATTTGATTTCCTTTTTTAGGAAATTCAAGTTAACTTAGTATCAGATTTGAAGAAAAATTATTTAAGTGGGATTCTATTAATAAATAAATAAATAAATGAGACATTATTTTGTGGGGCATAAAATTGATGTTTGCAGTACTAAAAATTGAGTAAATGTAGTCAAAGGATTTAAATTTTACTTTGGAACCAAAATTGCACCGCGGTAGAACAGTAAAATTAATTATCGGGTTAGTGCATTAACCGAGTCACTTCTAGTCACAATTAATTTTTTTTTTCTTAGTGTTATAAAAATTAAGATTCAAACCTTAAATTTGGAAGAAAAAATTCGAGTAATTTCACCATAATTTAAAACTTTTCTTCTACCTTTCTCTATATTGAGGCAACTGCAAGAAGTACTTTCAGACCCAAAATAGAGAAAGAAAGAAAAATGGGACACCGTTCATGCACTCACCTGCCCTTCTATTATGCCACGACAGCTATCTCCCAAGCTACCTTTCTTGCATGCCCTTGAAAGTTTGTTGCCCCCCCCCCCCCTCCCCCACAAAAAAAAAAGAATACATTTTTCTTGATGGCCAAAGTTCTCCTTTTTCTTTTCCTTGTGGGGCACGTGGGCCCACAATCAATTTTCCTTGTACCCCTGGCCACATACATTGACAAAAAAAAAAAGGAAGATTTTCCCACCGTTGCATGTGTAAGCCTGTTGTCCGCTGGCACTAGCTTACCAAAAATTTTGTTTGTTTATTTTTTGTCCGTTGCTTTGTCTTTTTGTTGGAGAGACCTTTTGGCATACATTTCTTTTATTCTCACGGAGTAAACCAAAAGACCGGAAAAAATTCGAAGACGAGAACAAAAGATTTGAACAAAAGTTTCCTAATAAATTGCGTTAGAAGCACAAAACTTGACATACATTTTCTCTTATTATTGCAACTTATTACTCTATTTATTTATTTATTTATTTTCTTTTTCCTCACATCTTCATCCATGTTGGGAGCCTATTAACCGAGCATCAGTGAGCCCTAGCGGCCTCCTCCACACCTGGGACACACGAGGTATTGAACCTCGGCCTAGGTGGGGGCACTCGCAAAATCGCTCGCTTGAAATCCCACCTCAGATGGTTAAAAAAAGCACAGATAATGACAATAGGAGAGTAGCTTTGTTACCCAGAATCACATTGAAATTTCAAGTAATGACGGCGAATTTGAGCTGGTCTTCCTCTCCCCTTTCTCCCCCAGCACTCGCCACGTAGGATTAAGTACTTACTACTTCCCATGCCAAAAGATTAATTAGAATTTCTAATTAAGGTTTAAATTTATGCTCGACTCACCATTAAGCGCTCCCCTCCAACAAAACATTTCAGTGTTTTATCGTGTAGAAGCCCTGATTTCGTAGCTTTATTTTGAGGCTTGTTGTAGTTTTCATCGTTCAGTTGATCATATAGGAAAATTCAAACCGTGTTGTCTAGCACGTTTTCGCCTTGCGGTTAGGAGACTGTAGTGCATGTGGAAATAGTCAATGGAGCAATGTACCCCGGAGTGGACGATCAGCAATTACGCTGGTGTGGTGGGCATTCACCTGCTCGTCCTTTGGGAGACATAAAAACGTGTTTTCCGAACGTTGATTTCAATGTGCATTGATTGAAATCTGCACAATAATAACCGTGTTGTTGCGAGGACTTCAGTTGATGAATTGCGTTAAAATTTAATATCTGATATATATATAAAATTTTAAATTAGATGATTATCAAAATTTAATGGGGACTACTAGAAAAACAGATGCATTTAGAGGTCTAGAGGGTGTCATTGTTTGAACTATTTCTGTTTTCATTTGTGTACGCCTTTTTGCCTAATGCCTTAGGCTCTAAGCGTTTGAATGAAATTTCATTGCTCGGAGAAAAGACAATCACCCTTTTTTTCTCCTTCGTAATACCGTCACACGTAAACCGGCTATCAATGTCTGCCTTCTCCATCCAAATTACCTCAGCTCTCAATCGTGCGGAACAAGGTGCAAGTCACCTCACTATAACGGTGACGTTTTTCTTCCCCTTTAAGTTTCTTATTTGATGCAACGCACAGCGTCCATCAAAGTTATGTGATCCAAGGAAATTAGCATCTTTCTTCCCCATTAAGTTTCTTATTCGGTCATCCGAAGTCTGCTCATGATTACAAACTAACAAGGATGAAGCTTGGTGATGGACACACTTGAATATAATTAATAAAATAATTTAAGTATTATTATGATAATATATCAAGTGGGTTAATAAGAAAATAGAAAAATAAATAAGTGGTAGATATCATCATAATAATGCAAGAATAGCTAAAAGAGTCAGAGATAAAAAATATTAAAAAATAAAAATTATATCATATTATCAAACTCTATTATATAAAAACAAAAAATACCATAACTTATATCACATAAAATAATATTTAATATCACATAAATTTTAAATCAAATTTTATTTTATTTTTTATAAAATTTTATTATGGGGTACTAACTTATTGTGTCTATATCAAATAATGTGTCCATTAATTTTTTTTTTATTTATTAATAGAGTCGACTTGTCTCTATTTCTTTGTGTCTTTTTCTTACACGTCTGTGCACAATTACGTCAAATACTCAATACTCTCCCCATCTTTTAGCAGGTGCAAGCACGTGTGCATGGATCCACGATTCCAAACTACCTTAAGACACCAAGGTTGTTTGCAGCAGCTAACTTGATATTCTGCTGTGATGTTCAAGCAAAGATGAACAAAGAGATATGGCCGCATTTGGTCAGGCAATTGAAGGGGGGGATATGTGATTAATGTTAGCCAAAAGCAACAAAGATCACATTTTTGGCAAAACCATTTTAGCACCGTCACAGTCAAAACAGTGAGTGGGGGCCACTTGACAATTATTATTGGCAGAAATGGAGTCTTGCCGTTTTAGCACCGTCACGTTCAACCCAAGCTGCTGTTGGGTTGCCAATTTTTCCAGCGGATGCTTCCTTGGTTTTTATTACGATGCTGATCGCTGAATATAATGTATGTAACACAGTACCTTTCAGTTGCATTTTTAGCATTGGGTTGGACAATTTATTTATTTATTTATTTTAAATTAAATGAAATATCATTTTTAATAAAATTGTAATTAGATCTTTGAAATTAGTTGTTTGAGGGATAACTTGCCAATTGTTATAAAAGTCAGAAAGAGTTTGGAAGTATAGGCAATTACAAGTGGCTTGCCATTAAAATTGAACACATCCTACAAATCAAAAACCAAAGAAACTGAATACATCTAGAGAGAAAAAAACTGAAAAAAATGGAAGAAATAAAGAATCATCAATAACCAAGCAGCCACTGTTCTTTTTTCTTTTTTTGTTCTAATGGTCTTGACAAATGTTGAGTATCTTCAACCCCACTAATAACTTGGAAATCTAATTTTTATTATGCACATCTTAAGATGATCCCCCCTCCCCCCCCCCCCAACAAAAAAAAACTCAAAAAATTATGCAAATCTTAATTACTCGCCTGGCTTTTCTATAGCTTTATTCTAACTATTATCTTTTCTTTTTTTTCTTTTGGGTGGAATTATGCACGTGGTATTTAGACCCCACCCAAGAAGATTCAAAAAAACGAAAAAGAAAAAGGAAAAAGGGAACCGACCCAACGACCCGACTAGGGAAGGTTGCAAGTAACCACCAGATCAAACGACAGCGATCTATCATCAAAAAGCACCCAAAATTACCAACTTCCCTTACTTTGTTGAGCTTACCAATCTTATTGAGAAAAAAAAAAAAAACCTTAAAATTTTTTCGTTCTCTCAAAACTACTCTAGAACTTGGCAATTTCACAGGTAAGTTCCTAAATTGGCCTTTCAATTTCACTCCTTTCTGCCGAAAGATTCGATCTTTGGGTGAAAATCGAAATCTAGGGTTTGTTTTTCATCTGGGTCTTGATTTTTATTTGAAAAGTGGTGCTTTCTATCTTATTGTTCATCTTGAATTTATATAGACGAAAGTCAAAAGTATGCGATTGTTTGGTAGATTGAATAGTGCGAAAAAACCCAAATTGAAAGGGGTTCTTAATGGGGTGTGTGCTATGATCCTGTTACTTTTATTTTACAACAAGGTGGGTATCCATAAAAATCCTTATATTGGTGGAAATTCAGCTCCAGGAACTGTTTTTGGTCGTGGGTTTAGTCATGTTGGAATGGTTCATAGGAAAATGATTGAAATCGGGGCTAATTCCTCGTTTGTATCGAATTTGAATGATGATCAAAACAATTCGGGTGTAAAGAATCCAACTTTGTGCAGTGGGTTGATTGATCACAAGGGTTATGCTAATCAATGTGAGTACTTGAAAGCAAACCCGGAGTGTTCATCGGATGGGTACTTTGATTACATTAAGTTTTTGTATTGTGATTGTGGCAAGTATAGAGTTTTGGGTTTTGCAGTACTGTCTATTTGGCTTGTGGCATTGTTTTATTTGTTGGGGAATACTGCAGCCGATTACTTTTGTTGTTCGTTGGAGAAGTTGTCACATCTTTTGAAGTTGCCACCTACAGTTGCTGGTGTTACGCTACTTCCACTTGGGAATGGGGCACCTGATGTGTTTGCCAGTATTGCTGCCTTTGTGGGTAAGGACGCAGGAGAAGTGGGTCTTAACAGTGTATTGGGAGGTGCAGTGTTTGTAACTTGTGTTGTTGTTGGGACTGTGTCGTTGTTTGTTGCAGAAAGAGAAGTTCATATTGATAGAAGATGCTTCATCAGGGACATTTGTTTCTTCCTTTTTACACTGTTGTCACTGTTGTTAATTTTGATGGTGGGTAAGGTGAGCATTGGGGCAGCATTTGCTTTTGTATCTATTTATTTGGTTTATGCATTTTCTATTGCTGCCAATGAGATTTTGAGAAAACATGCACAGAGATTGAAGTTGGATGTTGTTACGCCACTGATTCCTGTACGAGGAAGTATATTTTCACAAGGAAGTGGTGAGGAGGATGTAAGTATATATAGTCCTCTCCTTGACATGGAGACCGAGAGTGATGTTCCTCATCTCCCACCTTCCCTACCATCATGGATGTGGGCTTCCAATGTGGCAATATACTCTAATCATTCTTCAAAATTTGGCACACTTGATGATGAAAGGCCTCCATGGGGCTGGATTGATGAGAGCTTGGAGACCAATCAATCTTTGTTCTCAAGTTCTAGATTATTGTATCTGTTGGAGATGCCACTGACTATTCCACGACGGTTGACAATTCCATTAGTTGACGAGGATACATGGTCCAAGCCATATGCTGTAGCAAGTGCTGCATTGGCTCCAATTCTCTTGGCATTCTTGTGGAATGATCAAGATGATATCAGTGCTCAAAGTAAAGTTGTAGTGTACCTTGTTTGTGCTGCAGTTGGTTGCTTGCTTGGTATTCTTGCATTCCACTCCACTGTATTAGATCGTCCACCTCAAAAGTTCTTGGTTGCTTGGGTTTTGGCAGGATTCTTTATGAGTATCGTGTGGTTCTACATGATAGCTAATGAGCTTGTTGCCCTCCTGGTGGCATTTGGAGTTATACTGGGGGTTAATCCATCAATCCTAGGATTAACTGTATTAGCATGGGGAAATTCAATGGGCGATTTGGTGTCCAACGTTACACTGGCAATGAATGGTGGTGAAGGCGTTCAAATTGCATACTCTGGATGCTATGCCGGCCCCATGTTCAACACACTCGTTGGACTGGGGACATCAATGCTCCTGGGTGCCTGGTCACAGAGCACTGGTGTGTACATGGTTCCTCAAGACAGAAGCTTGTTTTACACTATGGGGTTTCTCGTGTTGGGACTCATTTGGGCTCTTGTTGTTTTACCTCGGAATCATATGCGCCCAAGCAAATTGTTGGGCATAGGTCTTGTATCTCTCTATTTGATTTTCCTCGCCGTGAGGGCGAGTGTTGCCATGCAGCCGATGGCAAGCTAACCAATTGATGATGTTGCTTATGTAATTAGATTGACCTGAAAGCCTACCTGCCAATTGTTGATTCATTTTATGGACCTTATGTGAGAGCAGTCTGGCTGTTTTCATCGTATCTGTATTTACAAGATCATATGATTAGGGAGTAAAATAGTTTCATCAAAATGCTCACATTTTAGTGCCCTCTTGGCTATCTCTTGTAGCAAGAACAATAGTTCATGTGGGCCTGCCAGGATTTAACATAATATGCTATATAAATGTCTTTTTTGTTTTTTGACAGCGAACGCTTTATGAATAAAGCATATGGAGGCCTAGTACGGATTTAACATGGTTTACAAAATGCTAGTTTTATTTGCCAGAGACTGAACTGGATCAAAGATTGGCATTCTGTGGGGTTTTGGAGGAGAAACAGCCATCTTCCGTCAAGTGCTTGCAGGTTGCCATCATGCCACTGATAAGTTATAACGAAACCAATTAATTTTTATGTTCGAACTGTCAATGAATGAGACGCTCGCTGGCTAAGAGTCCAGTTTATCTATTTTGAAAATTTGAAGTTCAAATCTAGGAACCATGGTTCCTAAACTCTAACTGAGAGTTGACTCGGAGAAGGTGGCGCGTCACCGGTCTGACTGCCGAGTCAATGTCGGAAAGGTGAGTCAATTCTTATTTAAACAAAAATAATTAATATTTTTATATTATATAAAAAATATAAATTATGATTAAAATAAAAATTAAGTATAAATAATAATATTACGTTTTGGGCAAGAAGTTTGGGCCGAATAAAACGAAGCCCCATCACCTGGAAAAACATATATATATATAATTAAAAATAAAAAGAAAAAATTGGGGGAGGAGCGTAAGTCTTCTAAACGTTCCCGCACCGGATTTTTATTTCTCGCAAACGAAATCACTGTACCGCCGCAGCCACACAAGACAAGTCCCTAAGCAATAAGCTTCCATCGCCCCGCAGCCGGTGTCCCGTTCTCTGCCGTCCACCGGCAGACTCGATATCCGAACTCCGCCAAAATTTAGCCAAATTGTATGTTACTTCCTACTTTTCTTTTTTCTTTTTTAACCAAATTCTCCCCCCCCCTTTTTTTTTTTGTTTTGTAGTTTTAAATTCGACACGCTATCCGCACTTAATTTCGCATATATATATATATATAAAGTTAATTGTTTGTTCTGATGATCTGATAAACCTTCGTTTACTATTTATTTGTTTGTTTGTTATTTATGTGGCAACTGAACTGAATTAAAGTTTGAACTATGATAATTGAATTTGAATTCTTCTCAGCTAAATATTGTTCTTTTAATTAATTTATTTTTTTTTGTTGGATTAGGTGAAATTTTGGTTCTTTAGTCAGTTATAATATATGCGGAAGAGATGAAATTGGACGTGGATGTGTTGAGATATCTTTCTAAAGATGATTTTAGGGTTCTTACCGCCGTTGAAATGGGCATGCGAAATGTCTGTAATTTTATTCTTACAATCTGTCTCTCTTTCTCTATGTCTCTTTGTGTTTTATTATTATTATTATTACTATTCTCCATATTCGAATTTCTTGTTTGATAATTGTTTTTGTTTACAAAATTGTATGTTTATGGTTCCTCTCAGCATGAGATTGTTCCTTCAGAGCTCGTTGCCCGCATTGCGTCTCTCAAGTATGCCTTCCCGTGCTTTGCTTTCTAATATATCTTTTTAATAATTTTAAACATATATATATAATTAATTAATTAATTTACTCCTTGCTACATACATATATTTGACCCTTCTCCATATAGGACGACACCCTTGTGCATTGAGATGCCCAAATATTACTTACTGTATAATTAGCCTAGTGGCAGGTTGATTGTTTTGATGTTGATTAACAAATAGTATTTGGGTTCTATTCACCTTTTTTCCTTTGTTACTCATACTTGTTCGGTTTTCAACAAATTCAGCTCATTATTAAACAGAATGACAAGGAAAGATTCATGTAGTTGACTCTAATTAGAATTTGGATTAAAGCTTAAGTGTTGTTGTTGTTGTCATTTACTTGCATGATATGCATCTAAAACTACTATCATGTCTATAGGCATGGAGGCACATACAAGGTCTTGAAGAACTTGCTGAAGCATAAACTGTTACACCATGACTCATCCAAATGTGAGTAATGATTACACTCATTGATGTGACTGCATATTCTGAGTTTGAAATGCATTTAATTTGTTTTTGCACATGTTTAAATCTAGATGACGGCTTTCGGCTCACCTACCTTGGCTATGATTTTCTTGCAATCAAAACCATGGTCAATCGTGGAGTATTTGCAGCTGTTGGACGTCAAATTGGAGTTGGAAAAGAGTCTGGTAGGTATTTTAATTATGCAAACAAAGTCTTATGTGAATCATTTTTTCCCATGCTATATGTAAGCCTCCCATTCTTTCCAACCTCCTTGAGCATTTGTCAGAAAATTTGAACTGTTTCTTTTGTTGAAGATATCTTTGAGGTTGCTACGGAGGATGGGACAGTATTGGCAATGAAGTTGCACAGGCTTGGAAGAACATCTTTCAGGGCTGTCAAATCTAAGCGTGATTACTTGAGGCATCGTAATAGTTATAATTGGCTCTATTTATCCCGACTTGCAGCTCTCAAAGAATTTGCTTTTATGAAGGTGCTTCAGTGATGTGCTCCATCTGTAGTTTGAATAATGACATTTTGGGAAGCAAACATATATAGTCATCGTGGTTCAAATCATACTGTTGTTCATTGGCCAGGCTTTAGGCGAACATGGGTTTCCGGTTCCAAAAGCTGTGGACTGTAACAGGCACTGTGTCATCATGTCACTTGTCCAAGGTTACCCACTGTAAGTGTGCCTCTAGCTTTCGCCTTTACCTTTGCCTGTGACTCTCCAATATATATGTGTAATTTGCTTCAGAGCCTGAATGCTTTTTGTAAAAGTCATCAATTCCTCTACATGTTCTTCATGTGAATTAATTGCTCCACAAAAAGACTATTTTGCATCTGTCCAGACTATTTCAGGCTATCTGTTGTCAGATTTTGGTCTTCATTGATGACAGGGATTTTGATTTGGTAAGCACAATAGACAACTACTGAAGTTACACAGGGTATGTTAGGGGGAGGGGAGAAGTTGGGGGTTTCAACTGCTAAGATATTTTCATTAGGTGTAAGGTATCTAAAATGATGTTGCTGGCATGAAAGCCTTGTTAAGTGATGTTAATAACATATTTCATCAAACTTGTAATCTAAAAGTCATTTTGTACATGAGGATATAAATTTGTTGCGCTAGGGGTGGAACAACTACTGAAGTTACACAGGGCATGTTAGAGGGAGGGGGGAAGTTGGGGGTTTCAATTGCTAAGATATTTTCATTAAATGTAAGGTATCTAAAATGGTGTTGCTGGCATGAAAGCCTTATTAAGTGATGTTAACAATTTTGTACATGAGATATAAATTTGCTGCGCTAGGGGTGGAACATACGAAATGTGGATGAAATTTAAGCAAGGTTTTAATGTCTCATGTAAAATGAAGGGATGACCTACTTTTTTGTCTCTTTCTTCTGTCCATCTTTCTGTGTGAATCTTCCTTTGTTGGTTTTTCTATATAAATTAAGAAAAATTTTCCTTCCAGTGGCAACAATTTATTAGTTCTCTCTTTGCAATCAGTGTGCAGGTGAAGCAATTGCAAAATCCAGAAACTGTTTTCGATACAGTCATTGGTCTTATTGTTCGTCTAGCAGAACATGGACTCATTCACTGTGACTTCAACGAATTTAACATTATGGTATGTATATGGGTTTCTTATGCCCGCAAATCTTAGAAATTTGGGTGTTGCATTTTTGTCCTATTCTGTTCATAATTTCATCCTTAGCTGCTCTGTGTCTTTTCTTGTGTGAGGCTTTGATCTATTTACATTTTGTTGTTGAGGGTTCCATGACACCATTGCAGTCATTCAATTCATGAGATTAATTCAGCTAAGCCTTATAATTCTTGTCCTTCCAGCTTAGTGGAAAACTTCTTATTAATTTTTTAATTGCTTTGTTTTGTAGATTGATGATGATGAGAAGGTCACGATGATTGATTTTCCCCAGATGGTGTCGGTGTCTCATCAAAATGCACAAATGTACAAATAACTGTCTTATCCAAAGCTACACCATAATCCATCCCATCTTTTTTGGTTTATTCTGCTGAGATATTAATTTGAAACTTTTTACCTCTCAATTTTGGTTGTTTAATTCACACTCTTTAACACATTTTCATTTTTCAGGTACTTTGACCGTGACATTGAGTGTGTCTTCAAGTTTTTCAGCAAGAGGTAAGTCGATGGTAGTTGTGTTAAAACTTGTCTCAAACTCACAAGAATTATTATGTTAATTCTGAATTGCTTTTGACCTTCTCAAAGCTTCTAAAGTGCAGAAGTATAATCGGATTATTTCTACATAATTTTCTGGCATTTGTTAAATGTAAGATGTACAACATGTGTGGCTTGAATGGTAATGCAAGAACCACACATGGGCATCCATAGGCACATGTTTCTCTTGAGCTATGGTCATAATTGCTCTTTAAAAATTTGCACATAATTTCATTAGACAAAAAAAAAATGATGTAAATCTGGGTCATGGGTTCATGCTTAGGTTTTCCCTGTTTTTGCCATTGCTGTATTGTTCTGCTTGGAATATTCTTTGTCGGCCTTTTGCTGCTGATTTATCTTCTTTGTTATGTGTCACATAGTGTTGGCTAGTATATATCCTGTGCTTTATTCTAGTTTGTTTCTTCTTCCTAAGGTTTAACTTGTCCTTTCAAGAACACATAAATGATGATGGGTCAGAGGCAGACACAGATGAAAATGGCAGGCCTGCTTTCTCTTCAATATCCAAATCTGCTGGTTTTCTTGACAAGGAACTTACTGCCAGTGGATTTACAAGGAAAGATCAGGATGACATTGAGAAAGTAGGCGAAACATGTCTTATTAAGCTGCTATATGATGTTTGGTGGGCATTTTGTTTACTTGTTCAATGAACAAGATTACTAGCTGCTATCACTTGGACCATATACTCTATTATGTGGCAGGCATGCCCTGGCCAATAACTGTGTTAGCACAAGCAATCTCAGTCAGATAAAGTCCTCTTGGTGCCTGCCAGCATGTGTGCTTGTTGTTTTTGGTTAGGTTGTGATGCTTATGCACCTTATCTTCTTTTGCTGAATCCATAGATTGCACTAAGACACATCTTTTTGTTTCAGTTCATCCGCACACCATGTAAACACTGTATGACACAAGTTATATCTAATAGGTTTGGGAGTCCTTATGATTTAGTTGCTTTCTAGGCATTTTATAAATAAGGTTGTGATATTTACTTATGTGCTTACCAAAGCTCATATTATGTTTCTACCATATATTGTTCCCATATTGAAACTTTTTTCATGATGATTTTGTACAAAAAGCATAAAATCAAATGATACTTTTTGCAGTTCATAGAAGATGGTGCTGAGAAAGATTTAGGCACTGATGGGCAAGGCATTGAAGATGATGAATGCATTGCTGAATCAACCGAAAACAATTCCAGACTTTTAGATTCCTTACACTTGTTGGAGCAGGTATGCTTTTCATAAGCTTTTTCTGTTATTAAGCATTTAGCTTATTCTCTGGTCTGCTATGGTCAAGGCTTTCTATCACAAATTTATTGATTGGGACTGAGAGAGATGTTTCTAAAGTGGGAGCCTTACAGCAAGAGCGACATAATCTGTTGGGACATTTAAAAGAAACTTTCTCGTGCTTGCAAAGGAGTTGAGGCAGGAACATAGCTTGCATTTTACATAAATCCAGCCACTTATGTCTGTTTCCCAGTCATTTTTCATAAGTCAGCATTTAGCACTGATAATCAATGTAAGTTTTTATCTATGATATAAAGCTAAAGCATTTTTTAATAACCAAGGCTTTGCAGTTCCTGCCATGCCTAGAGCACATTTACTAAGCAGGACATCATAGCTTTGATGAATTGAAGCATCATATGGTGTCTAGGCAGAGTCTAGATTGATTAAATTGTTTTAATACATCTTGTAATGAAATGAAGGGCATATTGCTTGGGGGAAATTTTCATGCATCTTTCATATTCCGCATCCACATCCATTGTTTCCATCACTTATTCAAGTTGCACATGCCTCATTGGCCTTTGGTTTGAATTTCTTTGATTTCTTCTTCTTTCTTTGTTTCTTTTTTTTTTTTTTTTTTTCTATCTGTTTGGTTTGTGTTGCATATTTTTGTTTCCTTGCTTCTGTGCTGGAGATTTTAAATTCTTAAAGTAAACAACAAATTAGGAGGAAGAAACTTTGGAATCTACTAAAGAGGATAGTTCGGACGAGAATCAACAGAGCTGTGAAGCAGGTCAAGACAACAGGCCTGAAGCTGAAACTCGAGATGCAACAAATGACGAGGTACAAATTGGCATGTCTGCCAACTTTACTTGTAACTCCTGTGTGTTTGGTGATATGCAAAGCTCTCGTGGTTTTTGGTTCCCCAGGAAGAAGACAGTCAGACAGTAAATGAAAATGATGTTGAATTGGCCAAGCGCCTGAATAAGCAGAGAAGACGAGCTATAGCAGCAGCCCGTGGGGGACAGAGGAGTCGCACCTCAAGAAATTCATACAAAGACAAGGGCGGTAGATCCTCCCAGAACTCCAAAATTCAAAAACAACTGAGCAGCTGGTGAAATATGCAGAGAGCTTGCAGGCTGTAAAATAGTGTTTGCGAGCTAAATAGCTACTACTAAGAGATCGATGTCCCCAAACCAATTGTGCCAATTAAGGCTTTGACAAGGAAAAAATGACAGAAATGTGCGAGAAGAGTCTTAAGAAGAGTGCATTTTTTGGTCGCTTACATATATTTATGTGCTTGTGGTGAAACAGTTGATGACAAAGTTTTGTAATAGAGAAAGAGGAAATAGAGCGCGGAGATGCACAATGTTACGTGTTTTGCCTTTTATTATTTTTGGGGCTTCGGAAAGCTGAGAAAATATCAAGCCGGGCAGGATTACAATCGCAAGTCTTGGATTGGGTGGGACTGAGGACGGGTGTGTAAGAAATGATCAATGTTATCTGAAATATATTTATAATTTCATTGCCCTGTAGTTCGTGTCGCTTTGGCCGAGTGGTTAAGGCGTGTGCCTGCTAAGTACATGGGGTTTCCCCGCGAGAGTTCGAATCTCTCAGGCGACGTGATGTTTATTTTTGTTTGTTTTTACATTTTCTTGTTTCTGTTACATCATACCAAAAAAACAGTCATACAGAAAGTTAATAAAATTCCTAAAATTATAGATTTTTTTAATATATTAAGGCCTAAATTTTTAATTACCACTAATAATTAATAATTACAAATATACACTCAAATTCGTGGTAGGATTATTCACATCAAATTGGTTGAGATTAGTAGAAGCGAGATTCATAGGTGCGCGATCGTGATTACTATCAATTGTTTTTGCACAATTCAAATAATTTTTGGTACATTTGTTGCAAAATTTACTTGACTTGTACAAAAAATAATAAACGAAATTAAAAGAAAAAAGTTTGTCCATTGTTATTGGTTTTTTTTTATTATTTTATATTTATAACATGCAAACAGATAAAATAAAATATACAAATAAATACAATACAACTATTAAAAAATAATGGATGCACATCGTAAAATATTTATTTATATAATTTATTTTATTTGTTTGCACATTATTAAAAAAAAAAAAAAAAAAAAACCCCACTTGGGTACCCATGCACAACAACAGTACATCAAGGTCCCAGCCGAAGAGGGCCTGTCCATATTTGTAGTCCTTTAATTTGTTAAGAGAAAAAGGAAAAAGGGTTTAGAAAGCAACAGTACAACGATAATTCAAGTTAGTCCTAACACGAAATGAGCAAAATCTCATATCATGAGAGTATTTTCACTCTCCCACTCACTTTTTTTTTTTTTTAAATTCCGATATGATAAGCTCCGTTATGATAATACTCAAAGAGATGCTTTGAGTACAGAAAACAAAAGTAAATCATGTTTAAACCAGAACGACTGACAATTCTGCGGCACCAAAATGGCAAGAAATGGAGTTCATCATAACAACAGTGCAAGCTTTCAATTGGGAATCCTTGAGTTTAAGGGTTGGTGGGGGAGGAAATCCCAAAATGGGGAAATGGTCCATGGGAGGTATGAATGTTAGGTAATTGTAGCAGCAATGGTTGGTATAAAGTAGGACCAAGATACCCAAAACATGGTCAGCTGCTCCATTATACTATGTGTCTTGAATCATTCAATGGGTAGAAAAATTAAAATTAAAAAAAAAAAAAGCATGAATCTTACCTATTAAACCAATTGTTAGAAACAATAAAATTTTATACACTAAATTAAAAAATATAAAAATATATACATACCACTATAAAATATTTTATATTATACTTGTAACATTTTATATGACAAGAAAATTTATGATAATATATAGTATATTTATATATTATCTCTTTATATTATATAAAATATTATTTATATAGTATAAAATATTTTATATATAATATAAATTCTTTTTTTTTTTTGTCAAAAGAAAAAGATTTCTCCTTATTTATAATCTACCTAAATTCTCCGAACGTGTCTAGCACGTACCATGCCACAATTGATATTGTTTTATTGCCCCTAGGTAAAATAAATACTTCGGCTGCCGAGAACTTTTAAGAGTTTGTAAAGAGAGAGTTTATGTCATAAAAAGAACAATGGCGTTAACCAAGATTAATTTTCTTCCCTCAAAAAATAATTAAAAAAAAAAAAAGAAGATTAATTATCTTCCCCGATGCAGTTGGCTGGCTATGTGCTTATTTTTAATTAGAGTATTCTCGGACCAGCTTTCCCCTTAATCGAGACTAAACCTCTTCCCAACCGGATCTTAAAGGTGTATTCCTCCACGTCGCTTGTGGTACATTCAAGTTGTTTTGCGGACTTGGCTCATCAAGGCAAAGCCACAATTGACGTGTGACTATTTTTTTTTTTTTTAAAAAATATTTTCACCTCAAGAAGAGCTATGACCTTTTATTTTCACAAAAAAAAAAAAAAAAAAAAAACAGAGAGAGAGAGAGAGAGAGAAAATTAATTGCATAAACAAGATGGCGCGGACCTTATAGCAAATTAAAATTCTCCACCCCATTGGAGTCCAAAAGCCCCAAAGATGCCTTTGTCTCCGCATAGCAGCTCTCTCTCTCTCTCTCTCTCTATATATATAACTATAATTCTTCCCAACATTCCTACACACAACCCACGTCTTTTTGATCTCATGCTCATCACATGGCTCTAGATCATGAATCACCCCTCCAAGTCCAAGTCCCTCTCGCCACCCCCAGTTCCCGGTGGTCCACTCGCCGGAGAGTTTTCCTGGGAAGGAGGCGTAAACTACCCTCAATAAGATTAGGCAACAAAAGTCCCCGGCGAGGCCTTTTTTTATTGAGATTACTCAGAAGAATCCGAATCAAGCGCTTGAAAGCTTATTATGCACGCATGCAGAAGATGCTCAAGGATTATTATCATAATTTGATTAAGGACATCATTGAAGGTGGAGCAACCATAGATGCTTACCAACAAAGGCTTTTGTTGGAGACCAGTTTTGTTGTTCCCGTTCTGGCTGTTTCTCTGTCCAACTTCCCTTCCATTGCCGGATCAGAGTACTACCATAGACGTTACATGTAAAAGCTTTCATCTTTAGCAATATGTTCTTGTTAATGTGTGTGCTCTTCTCTTGTTCATGGAACAATGTCTTTTCCCTGTGTTGGATGGTTAAGAAAACCATATTTATTTGTTAATTATATAAGAATACGAATCAAATCCCAAAAAGTATATAATCCAAGTATATACACAAAACATCTTCTTTTTTTTTTTTGGTCAATTAAAATTATTTTATTATAATTTGAACAAATTACAAACACGATATTCTTTTCTTTTTTTTTTTCTCACTTATTACGACCAATTGGCTCTGACTCCTACTTGAACTCGACGCCTCTAGTTCCTAAAACGATTTCAAAACCATTCAAGGACATGGTTGTTCTCTTTGAACTGGGAATCCCCACAAGTGCTTTGATTCAGATGTTGAGTCACGACATGGCATGAGAACTGGTTTTTGCGTTCGGAAATTGGAATTCTTGCAAAGGAGTTACATTTGATCTCGACTTTAACTCAAAGCATCGATGCTGCATTAAATTTCTCCACTTTTGCCGTTACTTCTGTGGGCTATACCTTTTCCTGAAGTTTCGTTTTTTTTTTAAATAACCAACGTATTTTATATACAAAACAAATCTAAAAAATCCAAATGATCTTATATTATGTATGTAATATTTTACATTATATTAATTTTTTTATACATAATATAAAATAATTTATATATAATATAAAAATATTACATTCATTAAAATTTATTATTATTATTATCATTATTTCTTGTATCCATGCGGTAAGACCCTTACAAATTTTATACACTAATAAACCTTTTTTTTTTTTATAAATGAATGACGCCAATAAACTTTGTCATGTAGGCATAACATTATTTAATGGAAGATTATTTAATGTAGGCAGGCTCAACTTTGTCGTGGATCTCAAAATATATTTAATGGAACATTATTTATCCACTTGAAGAAGTCCTATACAAAATGTAGTAAATTTTGTTAAGAAAAATAATATTTATATTTTTTTTTTTTCATGAGTAGACCCAAAAAGAAAATTTCTTTTTCTCTTGTAAATCTCATAACTTCATTTTCAGAAATTTAAACAAAAGATCTCGAAATTACATGTATGGACTCCAAATCACGGAATGCCATCCTTGAGGACTATAATTTCCATGTTCAATTTTTTTTTTTTTTTTCTCTTTTAACTATAGTTTTGAACTATTTCTCAACCTTAGAAACAACTTAGACCAACGTGTGCTAAATTATCTTCATGCCCTCCTGATAATCTCCACACCTCAATTATTTGCTTAATTATCCGAAATATCTCTATAAAAAAAAATAATTTTCGTGACGTAACCTAAAATATCTTTGTGGAAATGAGGAGACAAAACGGGCCAACATGCATGAGTTAGAAGCAACCAAAGAATCAAAGAAAGATATATAGCCTTGATGCCAATCAATTCTATGCACTTGTCATTTACCGTGACAGATCCATTTGAAGATGGCTGGCATAAGCAAACGAATTAGCAATTAAAAAGTTAAAATTTCAAGTTAGAATAGAGTATAATTAGATGAATATTGAAGGACAAGCTCATCCAAACCGATGATTATAACTAGTGAATTGCTCATTGCTACCTCAAGACAAGTTAGTTAACGTATCATAAGGATTTGATACTTGGACAAGACTTCGATTAAGCTAAATATAATTCTTAGTTAACGTATAATTATGAGAGGGATTGATTCATATTAGGTCCATGGAGTGTACTTATTTAGTTGGATTCACAGGAGAATCAACTTTTTATGTAGTTGGGTTACATATGAGATGAATTCTTACATGAAAAAAATAAAAACAAAAAAAATCTCATAATTAGTAATAAGTTAAAATATGTATATGGTTGTGATTAGAGCAAATTTTCAATAATTCTCTGATCCACCAATGATTTATTATTCACAGATACTGAAGTCGTGTCTAAAGTTAAAAAAATTTTGAGTTAAAATTTCAATTAGAATTAATTAATTGAAAAAATAAGATAAAATATATCTTGTTAAGTCTCTAAATAAAGCTTTTCACCCAGAAACGGTGGGAGTAATGCAAGTCCCCAGCAATTTTCCTTTTTTTTATTTGATTGTTAATTTGCTTTGACAGGAGGAGCCGTGATAGAAACAATTCTGGTTGGATCAAAATTGTCCCTGAACTAATCAGAACCGTAATTGAGCCGCCTCACCATGAGTTGGTTACGGTTCAATCTCTTGATGGAGCCGTAACCATCGGTTCGGAACCAAGAATTAGAACCGGCCCGACCTAGCCTGCGCTAGTTCCAAGCTAGATGGACAGGCACGCTTTTAAAAGTCAACCCATCATTAATTGGATATGTAATCTTTCGTGGTTGCGTCTGCTTGTTGGTTGAAATTGAAAATTTTTCATTGATATTTTTGTTGGACTTTTTCTTTAAAGTGAATATTATTAAATTTAAATAATTTATTTATTTAATTTTAATATTAATAAATTTAAAAATTAATATAATGTGATAAATAAAAACAATAATTTTATATTTAAAAGTAAGTAATAGTAAAAAAAATAGAAAATATATCAAATTGGCGATTTAATTGAGATATATTAATAAGTGCCTCCGTGGCTGAGGCTCCTCTTATTAAATGTTAATGCTAAAAAATAGCACCATTTATTATTTAAATGTGCTATAATAATAAACAATTGTATTGCATGTTTGTGCTTTAATAATTCCGTATTCGTAAAAAATATGTAAAACCAATATCGGGAAAGTAATCATTTTCAATATAGAGAAAAATAAAATATGTAAAGCTCTACATGCAATAATTTTAGGAATTCCAGAAATTTAGGTTATTTAAGTTAAACTTTCAAATCAATTAAATATGGATCATCTTAAGTTGGATTTTACGTTTATTTTTGTTTCAAGTACTTCCATATTATAGGTTATTTTTTGTTTTGAGTACTTCGAATCATGGTCTCCCTCGTCAGTTTTGAAAATGAAAATCAAACTGTAGCTTTCTATAATAAATCATTTCGTTCATTACTTAGTCATTATTTATGTTAAGGGAAGTCAGTCTTTTCAAATTCGTAAGACTGAAAAACAAAAAAAAAAATAGTCTTCTCTTTTGGGAGACATCACGAAATATAAATAATAATTCAGGTTATACAACAATCCACAGGTTATAAAATTGGAGATCTTTAAGGATTTATGTTTATTTAAGATGGTTTCGTGACTCGTGATATCTATTGAGCATTTAATACCCAAATTGAATGATTTGGTTTTAATATTAAGAAAAATTAATCTTAAAAGTAAAAAATTTTAATGAATGAGAGGAGTGAAAGAAGGGAAACTTTCTCTAAATTTCTCTTATATATTAAGGATAATTCATTGTATCATGAAGTGATAAGCGTGTAATTAATTGATGACGATTATGGCACATAATAAAAAGAAACATGTCGTGTAGCATATCTAGTATATCCTACATAAATGGGAATTTACGGGCAAATAACAAATTTTAAATTCAAGATATTGCAGGTGAATGCACAAAATATTTATTTGAAGTCATCACCCCTCAGATGGTGTATCTTTATTAAAAAAAAGTTGAATCATACCATTAAGTTGTGACCTATGAGAAGACAATAACCAACATCTTACTATATACGATGACAAGGGGTGATAAGAATGCAACTAATTGCGGAAGATAATGGCAGATGATAAGGTCTCTCACCGCCATTGAATGCTAGACAAAGCCATCCCATAATCAAAAGTATCCCACAACCTTCAATCCCTCAGTTTGTTCCGCACAGGCCAAAGGGGCTCAGAGATTATATAAACACCAAGTGTGGAGCATTAAGGACACATCCCTCTCAGTGGGTCGTTAGCTAGCATACACACACAAAAGAAGTGCTCTTTGGAAAGAGATGGGGCTGGCTAAAGAGCTCGTGGGTAGTTCTTTGATTGACAAATCATCATCTTTATGTACATCAAAAGTGTTGATGAACCGTAGTCTTCAGCAAAATTTGCTAAAAAATCACTTCTTGGTGAATCCTGCTTTATTAACTTTGCAACAAAGGAAGGTGAGCATGAAAAGAGTCGTGAAGAGTCCCGTGGCAACTATTATTGAGGATTTGATTAAGACTAATAGCGGTGTTGAGTTTGAAAAGCCGGACAAGTTTAGGGTGAGTGCTTTTGTGACAGTGAGGAACAAGAACAAAGAGGATTACATGGAAACTCTTGTGAAAAACTTGGATGCTATTACTGACATCATTGGGAAAAATGTTGTCCTTGAGCTTATTAGCACTGAAGTTGATCCAAGTAAGCCTTTATCTCCTTCTGGGTATAGAGTATTTTACTGTTTTTTGTTTTTGTTCTTTTTGCAGTTTTTCTAAGCAGTGAGACCATTTTGTGCAACTTTGCGTTGTTTTCTTTTTTATTTTTATTGCCAATTTTGTTCAAATTCTCTCATTTGGGCTTTCAGGTTTGGAGAAATTCTGACTTGTTTAGCACAAATGAAGCTTATATATGCCCAGAATATGTGTTAACTAGGAGAAAGTTTCAGGAATATGATTGGTAAATAAGAATGAGAAGGGTGAAGCGGTTGGTTAGCCCCACGTCTCAAAAAAAAAAGCCCTAACAAACAGTAAGGCGTAATATGCAGATAAATATCTTATAATGTATAAACAACTATTAAAAAGTACTGGTTGTAAAGTGTTTTTATATATATATATATATATATAATGATTTAAAAAAATATATTTTGTGACATGAGATTCACAATTCTCGTGTCTTCCGCCCCGTCTAGCCAAGTGTGCTCTTGTAATTAACTATTTTGAAAACTAGTGTTTATTTGTTTGTTCGTTTGTTTTATTATTATTATTATTATTATTATTATTATTATTATTATTTTATGGTTGCTCTTGCAGAAACTAAAGCACCAAAAAGAAGCAATGAAGCTGTGCTCAAGGACTGGTTAAAGAAGTCCAACGTTAAGGCGGAAAGGGTCGATTACACTGCCGAATTCGTAGTGGACTCGAATTTTGGGCTACCTGGGGCCATCACTGTGATCAACAAGCACCAAAAAGAGTTCTTCTTGGAGAGCATCACCATCCAAGGATTTGCCTGTGGTCCAGTGCATTTCCCTTGCAACTCCTGGGTTCAATCCAAGAAAGATCATCCTGGAAAAAGGATATTTTTCTCTAATAAGGTAATTTCCACCTTCAATTTTTTTTTTTTTTCCTCAAATACTATATGAATATGAAAATGTCAATCAGATTATCTCTGTATGTCATTATTGAACAAAGTTGATAGAGGCAAACCAGGTTGATATATCTTATACTTTGAATTTTTGCAAATGATAGCCTACTCGTAAAACATAGTTCAAATCCTCCTCGATGCAGAGACCATGCTGGCAACCCGGGATTTCAAAGAAAGAGATTGTTCAGCATCAAATAGCAATAACATAGATTGATTTTGTTCTTATTGTAACTTCCAATTCATATTTTGGAAAGTTTCTGCTTGATTTCTTTGTGCCTGATGACACAGATTTATGACTAAAAACTTAAAATTTCCCCCCAGATAAAAACCGAATTTGGATATGTGCAAATTTATAAAATGATGTAATGGCCACAGTGTAAGAACAAAAGGGAGGGGAAAAATAATTCCCCTTTGACTCTAATACGACTCCATTTGAGATATTCCTCTATAATTGAATGAGCCACCTCTCCACCATGAACCATTGGACCCATAAGCTTGAATCGACTAGAAAATGTCTGCTGACTCAATTTATT
Source organism: Rhizophora apiculata (assembly GCA_037832385.1). Lineage (NCBI taxonomy): Eukaryota > Viridiplantae > Streptophyta > Magnoliopsida > Malpighiales > Rhizophoraceae > Rhizophora > Rhizophora apiculata. The sequence goes on along the minus strand of CM075433.1, from coordinate 7,694,339 downwards.
TGCTTCTTGGTCTAATGAGCGATCTTCATTTAACATATGCCATGCACATCTCTGTGAATATGCAAGTGCACATTTTTATCGATCATATGTTTAATTTTTATTTATTTTGAGCAGCCATATTTACCAAGTGAGACACCAGCTGGGCTTAGAGCATTGAGGGAAGAAGAGCTCAAAAATCTTAGGGGTGATGGTAAAGGAGCTAGAAAATTATCAGACAGGATTTATGAGTTTGATATTTACAACGATCTGGGAAAACCAGACATTGGGTTTGAATTGGCTAGGCCAACTTTAGGAGGTGAAAAAATTCCATACCCAAGACGGTGTCGTACTGGCCGCGCCCCGTGTGAAACTGGTAGGTATCATTTCTATATTCTGGGGCTATGTTAATTTCAATAAATTGATTACTGTTACAACAACAACAACAAATCCTAACCTTGAATGCAATTTTAGTTGGCTACATGAACATTTTTTTTTCATCAATTTTTTCTATTATCAACTCAGTTTTGTCATATCCCTATGGTATTAGTTGGTATTATTTCTAAATTCTTGGACTCTTTTCATTTCAATAAATATAGTATTGTTAAAATAATAATAATAATAATAATAAAGTCTTAATTATAAATTCAATTGGGTTGGCTATACTTATGTTTGTCGTTGCTGGTTTCAAGTATAGAGAAAAAGAGAAGGTTAGAGTAAGTTGGCAATGAGCGTAAAACTAACCAAACTCTTGACATATTACTGTTGAGTATACTGAATAGTTTAATAACTTATGCAACAGATATGGAAGCAGAAAGCCGTGTAGAGAAGCCATTGCCAATTTATGTGCCTAGAGATGAACAGTTTGAGGAGCCTAAGCTAAACACCTTCTCATTTGGGAGGCTTAAGGGAATGCTTCATAATCTAATACCATTGTTAAAATCCAAACTCTCTCCTGATAATAATGATTTCAGCTCCTTCTCTGATATTGATGAACTATTTAGAGAAGGGCTCCTTCTTAAGTTTAAATTGCAAGATGATACCTTGAAGAAGCTGCCAGAGGTTTTCTCCCAGATTCAAGAATCCGGTGAAGCATTTCTCAGATATAACACACCCGATATTATTTCCAGTGAGTATTATCCCTCTTTGTTTTTTTTTTTTTTTTTTTTATATATGGGTTCAGGCCAACATGTTAAGATCTTGATTTTACATTTTTTCATAGATAGAATTCATCACTTGAATCAAGATGGATCCCAATGAACCTCCCGCACACTTGGTCTTAGCAATTATCAATATATGTCATCTCTAGCATTTGATTACTGGAAAAAAAAAAAAAACTACACAAACTCATGTTATGTCCCCTTTCTTTATTGGTTGCACGTTGGGAGCGACTTTCAGGCTTGAATTGCATTGAAAATGTGGTTTATGGGTTCCCAATGCGTCAAATTGCTCCCACCACTCTTTTTCTCAATGTAAATGTGCACTTGCTCGTCAACGCATTTCACACGTGGATGCAACAACCGTGACCATATAAGCAAGAACTTTCCAATTCCCCCTCTCTTTTTTTCTAACTGTGAATTGCTTTTGCATATTAACTCATTTCACAAGTGGATGCATAAACCGTGATTATTGATCTAATTAAACCCCACATGGCTTTAATCTGCCATGCCACACTTTGTGCAGAGGACAAGTTTGCCTGGTTGCGAGATGATGAATTTTCCCGCCAAGCACTCTCGGGTGTCAACCCGGTGGCTATTGAGAGGCTTAAGGTTTTTCCACCCAAAAGCAATCTTGATCCTGAAATCTACGGTCCACTGGAGTCTGCTTTGAAAGAAGAACACCTTCTGCCTCATCTTAATGCCATGTCCCTTCAACAGGTAATTCTCATAGGCCAACGCCGCTCCTACAAACATATTCGCTATTACATGTTACATTTTTATAGCATTTCTAGTAGAACTGCCTAAATCTAACTGTTTCACTCGGACTCCGCCATGTGGGAGTCTCGTTATTCTATTTGTCACATTTCCATCATGATTGCAGGCCTTGGAGGAGAACAAACTTTATATGATAGACTACCATGACATTTATCTCCCATTTTTGGAGAGAATTAATGCATTTGATGGCATAAAAGCACATGCAACTCGCACTATATTCTTCTTGACCTCACTGGGAACACTTAAACCCATTGCCATTGAGCTTAGCCTGCCACCAACCGTATTAGGTTCGAAATCAAAGCAGGTCGTTATAGCTCCGGCTGATGCCACCACCAATTGGATTTGGCAACTCGCCAAGGCCCATGTCTGGTGCAATGATGCTGGGGCTCACCAGCTTGTAAAACACTGGTAAGGACTACTTTCAATTCCATTATATATAATTTAAAAAAAAAAAAAATCACCATGCAACTCGTGCTTGGAACATTACACTCTTCTTTCAAAGCTTATGTCATGTTGGTGCTTCGCGATTTGTTCACGTAAAAATTGTTCACACATGAGCCAAACATTGAAATGATATGGTAATTTTTATAGGTTACGTACACATGCCTGCTTGGAGCCTTTTATACTAGCAGCACACAGGCAACTGAGTGCAATGCACCCCGTATCCAAGTTTCTAGATCCACACATGAGGTATACGCTGCACATCAATGCTCTGGCTCGCCAAAGCTTAATCAATGCTGATGGCGTTATCGAGAATTGCTTCACTCCCAGACGCTACGCCATGGAGATTAGTGCTGCTGCTTACAAGTCTTGGCGATTCGACCAGGAAGGCCTCCCTGCTGATCTTATAACAAGGTATATTTATTGTCCATCACACAAATTCACAAAAAAAATGTGATTAGAATCATTAGTTACCCAAAAATACGATCACAAATGTATCATAATTGCACTTTTTATAGGCATGTGTTACTCTCCAAAAAGAAAAAAAACTTGGATCTAGCTAACATTTTCCTAGTTTCTTTCAATGTCATTGAAATTTGATGTCGGGTCAACATGAAACTGGAGATGCTGCTAATGTTGGTTCTTTTACTGTTATGCAGGGGTATAGCTGTACCTGACCCGACAAAACCACATGGCCTAAAGCTTCTAATTGAGGACTACCCATATGCACAAGATGGGCTTCTAATCTGGTCTGCAATAGAGAACTGGGTCCGGACCTATGTAGACCATTACTACCCAGATTCAAGCCTAGTTTGTAATGACACGGAGTTGCAAGCTTGGTACACAGAGTCCATCAAAGTGGGTCATGCTGACGTCAGCGATGCAGATTGGTGGCCCAAATTGGAGAACAGTGATGATCTCACTTCAATCCTCACCACCCTGATATGGCTTTCATCAGCCCAACATGCCGCACTCAATTTTGGGCAGTACCCTTATGGGGGCTATGTGCCTAATAGACCAACCTTATTGAGAAGATTGGTTCCTGAAGAGAATGACCCCGACTACCAAAATTTCCTGGCTGATCCACAAAAATATTTCCTGTCAGCATTGCCAAGTCTGTTACAATCAACAAAAATTATGGCCGTGATAAAAAACTTGTCCACTCACTCGCCGGACGAAGAATACTTAGGGGAACGACGACAACCGTCAACTTGGACGGGGGACGCAGAAATGGTCGAGGCATTTTACGGATTCTCGGCAGAGATCAGGAGGATAGAAGAAGAGATTGATAGAAGAAATAATGATCCTAACCTAAGGAATCGGTGTGGCGCAGGGGTGTTACCATATGAATTATTAGCACCTAGCTCAGGGCCTGGGGTAACATGTAGAGGTGTACCAAATAGCGTGACGATATGATGCGGAGGCAAAAGATAAGACTCAGTCGTCTTATTTTAACTTTTTGCCATCGAGGCAATTCATAAATTTGTAGCCAGTATATTGATCTAGGACAAACAATAAAATTAAAAACTGATATGAATTTCTTTTTTTTTTTTTTTTAAATACAAATTAATATGATAATATATTCAAAAATTAAACTTAATATTTTATATCAATTTAATATCTATGATAGATTTGATTGATAAATTTAATATTAAACCTTATTTATCATTTATCGAAAAGAAGAAAATGGAAATAATGATAAAAAAAAATTCCCAAAGAATAAGATCCTAATTAGGTGGGAAATGGTATTTCTTTTAAAAAATATTTTCATTTGAGTAGTTGGCTTAGGACCATCGTTAGATCTTTGATAATACTTTGAGAAGAAATTGTCAATGGCTCTATCAGGACCCTGGCAATGGCATTGGGCAGGTAAATTTCACATCTTTGAAAGTTTTTTAAGCTTAACTCGCTGAGTTGGACGAGTTGACTTGGCTAATCGCAACCCCACGAGGTCATATTAGGATGTTGATGTGGTAATTGACTAATTGTGGGAAGCAAAGAAAGCCATGTACTGTGTCTTCACCAACTAATGCTTGGCACTTGGTTGCAAGTAGGGTTGGAAATGAGTCAACATATCTGCCAATGGTTGGATGGATTTGCTTAATGAGTGCCCATTTGATGAAAGTTGGGTTCGGCTCAGCTTGTTAGCCAAATGACACTGATACCGATACCGATACCGAAACTCATTTTTAGGCTGGTTTATTGAAGGAGTCAAGGTTGAATACTACAACGCTTAATGTGATTCGGCTCAGTACATTGACAGTCCTATATGATATGACCTGTATGATAAATTTGACCTATATGATTTAATCTGGTTTTTTCAAAGTGGCAATATGTTTTTTTTTTTTTTTTTTCTTGTTCTTTTTTAAGCCCTGATGCAGCTGTTTGACAATTCCTGGTTGCATCCTTGCCTAATGCGAAGTGAGTTCTACCGGATATATATCTATGCGGTAAAAATGGCCAATGGTCATAGCTTTCTGCTAGCTATTTTTCAGTTTAGAGCATCTATTAGCATGGTTTCGCGATTGTGAACTGTACCTTCTATGCTGGATTACTGCCTCCATTACTACATGTCTCATTGCTTCTAGTTCCATCAAAGTATGTTTGAGTTTTCTTCAATACTCGGTTGACTCATTAAAGTAGAAAGTCAATCATGTAATGTTCTCGTCTAGAAATATAGATCTTCAAAGCCTCATCTTCCTTCTTTTTCTTAAGTGGTAATTCTAGCTAGATGATAATCCATTGATTTCATTAGATTTCCAACTAATTGACGGCAGGGATCTAACTGGAGTTTTCAGTCATGAATTGCTCCTCCCCCACCTCGCCCCAGAAGAAGTGGCAACGACCATTTTGTTTGAAGTGTGTTTGTGTGGGAAAAAGGGAAGTTCCTTTATAAATTTTGATAGCCTCCTTTTTGGTTTTCCTTGATCTTTCAATTATGATGCTTCCCTCATGGAGTCTAAATGCTTTTCTTACTTCTCTGGTGATTATCCATTAGGGACTTCTAAAGGGAGCTCCAAAAAGGAAATTTGGCTTAATGACATGTGGATCTCAAAGTTAGAGAAAGCGCCAAACATTCCTGGTCAATCTTGGCTTGCCATAGTTGCCAGAAATTCAAGACTGAAATTGGCAGGTCAAACATTAGCATCTCCCCTCTTTCAACATTGTCATTTTGATGCAAAGAGGAGCCATGATTGTTTCACATCATCACTGTCACAGCATTATTGGTTTTTAGTATTCTTTTACAAATTGCGCGGTCTTTTTTCAATGATTTATCAGCTACCTATGCTTTTGCTCTTTGCTCCCAGCTTATATTTCCATGCAGGAGATTCATTTCTCCATGGAGTGGTCATTCCTGCATCGTGTCTTTATAAAATCATCTAATCATGTTTGAATAAAGCAAGCTTCTTATCTTTCCTTCCTGTTGTTTTCTGTTCTCCCTAACCGACTAGAGATGGTTAGTGTGATGTTTCAAGACCTGAAGGACTAACCTCTGGCCATAAAGAAATAATTGATTCAGTGTTTTAGCGGTCAGCTGCGTACCTTCTTGTACATTTTGCCATTCCTTATTGCCATAAAAGTTTGTGCATGCAGTAGTAATCTTGTTCCATCTTTGATCATTGTGTGCAAGTTGAATATCCTAATCTCTTTTAAGCCCTTGAAAGCATGTGTTTAACTTCAAACAATAGGCTTAAAATTCAACGTTTGCCGAGTTCGGCATAGCACCTTTTTTGTTTGACTCAAGTTTTAGGTGGGTTGGTGGAGAGATGGACATTTAGGAACGTTTGGCTCTTATTCGAAACATGTCTGTTCTGTTATCAAGGAAATTTTTAGCATAGGGTTTAAAACTTGCAGGTGATTGCAGTCAATCCTCTTATCCTTTCAACCTGAACAGTTGACCAATCCAGTCTAGCTGACCGTGGTGAAATGGGTTATGATCTTTTTGGCTGAAGAAAATGATGTTGTGTGGAAGGAGAAAGCAGGTACAGAAGCACTTACAATTAAGGTCAGTCTGTTCAACAAAACCCATGAAGAGTTGAAAAGTTGTATCCTGAAATGTGCTGGGTACCAATCATTTTGACATAGAAACTATAACCCAACCAGAAGGTCCATGTTGTTGTGAAAAATCAGAACATCGGATTAGAATTTTAGCCCATTACTGGAAGCAGAAAACTTGCAGATATTGAAGCCAAATATGATGTTGGCATTTGCATCATCAGGGCTAGCTTGTGTCTAGAACAGGCCTTCCTATAGGAATTACCACTGATATTTTCAAGACAAAAGATTCATTTTAACAGATGCAACTTGAAAATCTTGTAAAAGGTCCTCGATTTCTTGGAAAGATGAGAACTTTTCCACAAAGGATGAAAAGGAAGCAGTGAAAGAAGGCAATTCAATGTCCAGTAGGCGTATAAGACAATTCCTCTTGTCCGTTTCTCCTAGTTCCGAGAAGAATACAAACTAGTTCCTAAAGTTTTATACAGATCAGTATCAGAGTAGACAGCTCGAGACCTCAATGTCTTAATCCTAGACCTGTGTCTACCGCATTTATGGTGCCTGTGGTTGTAGCCCTTCTCTTTCATTTCCAAGTTCTTTCCTTCGGCCCTACCATCATATTTTAGAACGTTGCATTGATTTTGGCATTCGTTTTCCATTTTTTCCTCGTCACCTCCATTTTTGCCTTCCATTGGAGCAATGAACACAAAGGGTCCAAGTGGTATGTTATTCAACTCCAGCAGAGGTTCTAAAGTCTTCACAACGTTGCTCATGGTGGGTCTAGGCTTGCAATGGCGGCTCAAACATTGATAAGCCAATGCTGCTGCCTTCCTGGAACCCTCAGTCGAGTACCGACCTTCAAGCCTTGGGTCCATTATCGTGTCGAGCTTAAGGGGATCCTTCAAACATGGTCTTGCCCACTTCACCAGAATCTGCTCTTTACTCCGACGTTTCTTGTCCACAGATTTTCTACCAGTTAATAGCTCTAAAAGTACAACTCCAAAGCTGAACACATCACTCATAGTTGTCAAGTGACCTGGAAAACGCACCTCAGTGTTATAATAGAATGTATAGATTAATTACATGTTGATCTTTAGAAACATTAACTTGACTCACCAGTCTTTATGTACTCAGGAGCAGCATACCCTTCTGTACCCATGACACACGTTGTAATGTGCATGTCGTCTCCTCCTGGACCGTCTATTGCAAGTCCAAAATCCGAAAGCTTTGCATTATAGTCCTGAAAAAAGGAAGCATCTCGGTTTATTTTTCTTGAATTGGAATATTATTTATGGATTGCAGTGTCAACAATATATGCTGCAGCATATAAAATGTTCTGTTAGGTTACCAATACAATTCAGGAAGGAGAATATGTACAAGGGATTAAAGACAAACGATTACCAGGTCTAACAAGATGTTGGAACCCTTGAAATCTCTGTATATGACTGGTTTTTCTTCTCCATGGAGGAAGGCTAAACCTTTTGCCGCCCCAATTGCAATTTTTAGCCTTGTCAACCACGGCAAGGTTGCAGAATATCCTGCACAAATTGATCAAAATATATGAGAATATGAGTGTTTCTACACCAAGCTAAAATACTTGTAAGAGATTGGAAAACATACTGCTAAATAATTGGTTTTCCAAGCTTCCTCGCTCCATATATTCATAAACCAGAAGCCTGTGCTCGTCCTCGCAGCAGTAGCCAGTCAAATTCACAAGATGGGGGTGCTTCAATTGCCCGAGAAAAATTACTTCAGCCTATACATGAAAAAGAACACGTCCTGTTAAGCATAAAAAAATGTGTCCCATCACACTGTGAAACCTGGAAATGAATGCAGTTTGCTTACCAGCCACTCTCTATGCCCTTGAGAGCCATCCAAATCCAATACCTTGACAGCCACAACCTGAGACTTTAGTCCAGGCCTAAGGTTATCATCAATAAAGCCCTTATAAACCCTTCCAAATCCACCTTCACCTAAAAAGTTACGTTTTGAGAAGTTACTTGTCACTGATTTAAGCTCTTTGAGAGTGAAAATATGAAGGTTAGTAATCACATTCGATAGCTCGTGGACCAAGTCTGTTGAATCAGGATTGCTCAAGTCTGACAGATACAATCTTCTGGGGGAAATTGGTTTGGAATCCTGAAGGAGTTTTGGCTCTGGAGTCGGGATCTGTCTGTTCAAACATGAAGTGAACAATGCTTGCCAGCTGAACTTGTTGAGACCCATAACTATAAGGTTAAGTTCCGGACTTGTACCACAAGTCGGTTATATATATGTATATGCAGATAGAAAATTAAGCAGAAGAAACAAAATGGAACCAGTCACCTAATTTTCCTTGTAGGCCAATGTATGTATACATGTATCTTCCCAATTTAGATGAATGATATTTTATTTTATAGATAATTTCATTTTGAAAATATTATTTTATTATGACCTAAGTCTTAAAAATAATATTTTTACAAAAAAAAAAATAAAATTATATTTATGTAATTTAAATTCATTAAAAAAAATGTGAGAGTGTTATTTAAAAATATATATATATATATAGTTACACGCTATGCCAAGTCCATTTATTCTGCTTTAGAGAAGAATTGTCATGGGCCATTTAAGACTTTGTACACTAAAAATACCTTTTTGACATTGGAAAAAAAAAAAAAAAAAAATGGTCCTTGCTTTGCACCCCATGTTCCAAATGCTGAAATTTCAAAGTCATTCCGTCTGCAAAGCCACAATTTTTTTTTATTATTATTTATTTATTTTTATGCAAGGACTAGTCTCCATCAATGGATACATGCCCACCCAAGACTGTGTGCATTTAATGAACACGCGTGTGTGCACTTAATGAACACACGTGTGTGCACTTCTCTTCTTTCTTTTTTTCGGGATTATGCTTGGCACAAGGCTATTCCTTTATTAATCAATCTTTATTTATGAATAAATTGTACAGACAATGCAGATAATCAATCAAACCAAATGCACTGCTGTGATCTTTATTTATGCAAGGGCTAGTCTCCATCAAATGATTTTTTCCTTTTTCAGTGCTTGGTGAATAATGATGTTTGAGAATATCGTGTTATCAAGAAACTGATCTTTCTCTAAATGGGAGTCGTCAAGAAGATGTTGGGATGTGTAAATCTTAGGAAAATTGGTTTACATGCCAATACATTGCCAACAAATTTTTATAAGCATATGACCTTCTCGTGAATCCGATCCGTAGATTCCATTGACCATATTTATATGTCTATTTATTTGGCTAAGTTAAATCGTCATTTAGAGCTGACTTATGGAAAAGGGCTATATTATTTTTGCTAACATGTTTGTAGCTTAGAGACTGCCAAGCACAGAGTTTTGGGATAGAATCTAAAGTTCAAGCTCTCATTTTCACTCTTTATTAGCTTGACAGACAAAGAAATCTAACTTGAAACGTTCAACCCTTGAAGCATCATGGGACCCGAGCTCATTGATATCATGTTGTCCTAAATGTCAAAGTTTCTTCTGGTCAAAAGTATTGAGTTTTCCAAAGAAATGATTACATAGGAAAAATCTCGGATCAATGGGAAAGGAGAAATATATGTTTGAAAAGAGTATATTTTCTTCTGTGTAGTATATATATATATATATATATATATATATAAACATATAACGCATTTGCTTGAAAATATAGCACATTTTAAGAATCCAAACCCTCATTGCTGGAACTAAGAATCCAGCAAATGGTGACTGGGCAAAAACAGGTAACCTTATTGATGGGTTTTCGAAAAGATGATCTGCCATTGCTTCTCAAAACAAAAAGAAGAGCCTCATCTCTCCCCCTCATTCCTTAATGCTTTTTTGTAACATTTAGCAGCAAAGTGGTAATGAAATGAGTAGAAAAGAGCAATGGTATTAGATCTGGGTGTGCATTCAGCCAAACCATAAGACATGAACAACAAGAGAATATTCAATCCAGCGCAATCCTGGAAGGAGGACTGCATGACTGTGGTACTCCAAGAAGCCACAAATTATAGTGTCTAACAGGCTAACAGGCAAAGCAGAAAACGAACAAAGAAGTCTCAAACAGAAATCGTATTTAACTCTTTCACATCCTTTTCCAACAAAACATAGTCATTCCTTTTCACCATGGGCCAACAAAAACTCCAAGCCATTTCTCTTTGGAGGGTTCTCAAAATTTCATTACATACATCCAAACCCAGGAGCAACAAGGAATAATCATCTTAAAGTAAATTGATGGAGAAAGAGAAACTGCGCTAAATGCACCAACCTTTTTCACCATGCTGAAAATATAGAACTGCCAAGAAACAAAAAAGAAAAGAACTACATCAGCCAGACTACAAAATAAATTCAATTTCAAGGGGCTTAAGAACAAATTCGATTATACCTCTATGTCCACAAAAATAAAGAACCAGCTATTTACACCATGAACCTGCATTGTTTGCTAACTTAAGTCCAACGTATATGCTAATAATGAAACTAGAAGCTGATGAAAAATTGTTACACACCTTTGGGGAAGTGGAATTGAACTCCATGGAAAATTGAATATTGGAGAGTTTGGGCATGGCAATGTCACTTCTATTAAAAAAAACAAAAAAAAAAAAACTATGCTATTGTTCATTTTGAGAATACTATCTGAAAACAAGGCTTCCATTCTGTTGTTGTCTCAAATTTTCAATGAATGACTGGTAAAATGATCTCAAAGCCTTGACATCACTACCCTGCACAAAAGACACACCAGAATCATAGAGCAAATATTTGAGAAGTTTAAAAAGCATCCTTCTCTGTACCAAATTAAAACCTAAAAATTAAGGATTGAAGATCCTGGCAACCACTCTTAACTCGGAATTTCCAGTCTTGGTACATTTAACTTGCTATGCCTAACGTTAAGTAGAATGGTGAAGGGATGCAAAGCCAAGAGATAGAGAGCCAAAAGGGTACTCTATTCTCTATACATATAACATGCCCCCCCTTAATATTCAGAAACTTATCCGAGTCATCAGCTTAGTTCCTGCTGACAACAAAAGTAACCTCAAAGCACACAGGAAAAAATAAATACCCTCCAGCAACCACTAGTGGAACAGAAGACAGATCCTGTAATTTTAAAAGGATAGTTACTGTGCACACCCCTTCACTCCCCTAAGTGACATGAAATTGTTCCATGATTTGTTACCTGCAACTTTTGGCAATATTGCTCAGCCATATCTTGAGGGGATTGTGCAGATGAAAACCCTTTTGATACAAAATGGATAAGAAAATCATCACCAAATTTCTCATACATGACCTTCTGAGCCTGTACAATCTCTCCAAACAAAACAAGCTGGCACACAATCCAGAAGACCAATCCCAAAAGCACAAAGCCATAAGTCAATAAGAAGACAAAATCACAACTAAATGTAAATTTCTAACCATCTTTGAGATGTAAACAAAATATAAATGTGTTAAATCCACAAATGAAACTACAAAATGATACTTACAGTATTTGCATCGTGGAACTCAAAAGACTTGTCAAGCACACTGTACAAACAACAGTTCATTGCGAATACCTCTATTATAAAATTCTGAAAACCAGGTACCTGAACATACTGAAAGTGATTAGAATATTGAAAAATATTGAAAACATACTAGCCTGCTAAGAACAAGATAGTAGAAGGGAGACAGACATGTTCTTCACCCAGAGGCCTTGCACACCAATCTTTGATTAATTTAATGAATATCTGTACACATGCCTGAATATCACAGACAAGACAGGACATTTAGTCTGCAAGTGTTCTGGTATACTAAAAGATGCCATTTGCCAGTAAAATAGAGACAAGATCAAATTCACCTTTCTTACAAGAATATCCTTGTGATTACACGCTGTGTGCAGTAGCAACTGCATCATCAGATCCAAGTATACCCTACTTTTGGGTGAAAGGAAAACAGAAGATAGATCATGTGTAGCAATCACATGAAGAAATGTGTACATTGTTTTCTGAAGTTCTTGAAGCTCACGGGCTTCCTGCAAGTCAGAAATAAACAAAGGCATGGGTTTTGAATATAATAACTCAATCCAACCAAATTGACAATAAAAGTAACATTTAACTACTAGTTATCCAACAGTAGGACTACTCTATTGTGACCAAGAATCATAGGTCTGAGTCATCGAAACAACCTATTTGTAAAAACATGGGTAAGATTGCATACAACTAACTCTTCCCCAACTCCCACAGCGTAGACACCTTGTGCACTAGCACACCCTTTACAACAGAAAAGGAACTTCAAAACATAAATGTGCTGTATGAGTAATTCATTTATCATTGCTTAAATGCAACTTTTCATAAGGAGAAGAAAACTTAAGGGAGATTTCTGTTCAGAACACCCTAAGGAATGAGATATATTCCTTAACTAGTGCCTCGATACCTCGGTTCTGCTTCTGGCTTCCGAAGGAAATGCATCCTGTGGGATAATGTTAAAGATTCTACTTGCAATAGCTGGAAATACTTCCACCAATATGTCATGGAGAGATGTTTTGAATTTGCATATGAGCTGATTAAGTAATACAAGAAAACCAACCATTTCCTTTGGCTGCAATGCATCAAAAGTGAGAAATCAGACCCTCATGCCACATTAATAGTATACACGGAATGATGATGTAATAAGCATGCATTTAGGATTTCATAACAGATCCATGTTCACATCTAGTAAAGTTTCACCCTGGTAAAATTAAATCATTAGTATTTGCTGTGCAAAAACCATATCAAGCAAACCACCTTTCACCCTCCATTTAGTATCCCCTTTCCAAGCCTCTACTGAATTCTGGTTGGCCAGGTCCTCAGTAAAATTGAATAAATCTAAAACCTCATTCATGGGAAGATAGAAAACCAAATGGTCCCAATTCCTAACTTAGTCTCACAAAACAAAAGGCAGATTCAAAGATAAATCTATTTGTACAAGGTCTGAAAAACTCTCAAGTACTGCACATCAGATCAAACAGCACTAGCATTTTTAATAGGTAGAAAATCCACAGGTATTTAAACATGCAGATGACTAGTGCTCACACGAATAACCATCCTTAGGCATAGCAGGAAAGATGGTTTAATTGGGTTCCTCAGTCTAATCACCCTAAAAGGATCCTCAGAATGATACCAGAGGAAAATTCTTAACTGGCATCTGCATCAACCGGATTCCATTGCTATTTAAAGCAGGGCATGGAAAATGCTATCTACAAAAACCATTCAGCTATCTGTTTCCGTTTACCTCACTTTCTGCAAGCAGTTGCTCCAATGCCTTTGGAAGGTAAGGAAATATGGATGCTCCTAAAGTGTCCACCATACGATGTATAAACGATGTGACCTAAATAAAATTATAGCCAACTTTAGGGGATGTGCATCGTCAACAAATTATAGGAACAAAACATTCTCATGGCTCCATATCTCTATGCCTTACCTTAATCCGCAAAGGCTCTACCTTTGGATATACAACAAGAATTTGGAGCAAAACATCCAATGTCTGAATCAGAGCATGGGGAAACCCAACTTTAGCAAAAAGATGAAGAAAGATAGAGGAGTTTCTATCTAGCATCTCCACAGTACCGTAATAAAATCTAGCATATAATAGCATCTACCAACCAGCCAATAGATTGTACAAAAGAAAATCCCCACACCACTTTAGAAGTGTAATAAACAGCTAGATAAGTGAATGCAGCACATTGCATCCAAATATCTATCATTATGATTGTGGCCATGAGAAATACATCATTCAGAACCACATATTTTTGTTAAATAAAGCACGTTCAAAAAGCAATCTAAAATTGGAAACAGAAATTTCTCCAATCATCTGGAATTAGAAAAATGTGAGGGAGAAAACTAAAGAAACTGCATAGCACTGGAAAAATTAAAGAGAAGGTCTTTAGTACCAACCTGCTTAAACATGAGGCCTATTGCAGGGCGACTAGCAGTTACAAGGCGCTCACTGAAACCCTAGAGCAGAAATGGAAATTGTGAGGAAAAATGCATATTCATGAAGTCAATCTTCAGTAGACACCAAAAGGCACTGTATAAGACCTGGAAACATGCTTAATGTGTCTCCAAACAGTTACAGCAAGGAGAAAAAGAATACAGAGTGAACACAAAATAAAGATAATAGGTTGAAACATTAGGCTATAAAAGAATCTGTCATTTAAAACTCAAAATCAAATGATTAGAGTTCTACAATAATGTTAAGCCTTCATGTTTACAGAACAAAGTAGACTTTAAAAGGGAAAAGCATGCTCCATGCAGAAATTTAAGAGGCTGACAAGATTGGCAAAAAACCTTGCTGACTGCATTAATTGCCATTATTATGTGCTGAATATTGGCAATCTTTGCTGGACACTCCTCTGGATTCAGTACTTCAGCATTTATGAGCAATGTCTTAACCTGGATTAAACAAGAATACATCAGAAGGAGGTACAAACATTGGAAATTTGATAGATTCAATAGAGCTTTTCTTGGGTGTGGGGCAATTCAGTTCAAAAAAAGTAAATTGAATGTTAACTTGTTACAATCTCATGCAGCAGAGGACAAACAAAGAAAGAAGTCCAAACATAAAATAACCTGATGACAAAGAGGAGTGAGCAATGAAGAAAGATACTCAGATTGCTTTTCAAGTGGTACATCTTCCATACCAATCAATAAACCAATTGCCTGCAAATAGTCATCCAAGAAATCACCAAAAAAGAAGGCACTAGTACACCAACTCATAAAATGTTCATCTGTACATCCTTATGCATGCACAGTATGCAAGTTACCATGCAAATTGGGGTGTATCAAAGTTAAAAGTGACAAGTACCTCAAAAATGTGGCTACCATCTTCAGATCCTGACACATCATGTTCTGTATAGTCCATACTTGTAAATCGGGCAACTATATCTTGGAGGCTCTGGCATTCCATTTAGATACTCGTAAGATAGAGAAATTAATACTTCCAGAGTGAGTACTATGGCACAAAAATTTTCCAGCTGATGAATTAGAAGAGAAGAAAATTATTAGTTTAGTACCTGCAATATTGTTTCTATGAAAGGCACAAGCTTTGCTTTCAACAATTTGACAACCCTCATGAATAGGTAACTTGCTTTTTGACTCACATGTATGTTAGGATGGTGTATTCCTCTCTCATCCAAAAAAGCAGCCAGAAACATGGTGATATATTGGGTGTTCTCATGAACAAACTTCATATATCGAGTTATTGTCTCCAAATACACAAGTGCAACTAGCCTATTAGAGTGGCAAGAAAACCGTGTTGAGAGGAGCATGCGCACCAACTCGCTCAACGGTCCACTACCACTTCTCATGGCTTCATCACTCAATGACTCTCCAAGTGCATACAAAAGTGAAACTGCAGCTTCCACCTCTTCAACATTTCTTTCAGGTGAAGATGCAACAGCTCTACCTATCGAATTTCTGATAAATATTTGAGTGACCTCAGGTGCCACACGACCAACACTACGCAGTAGCACAAACAAGTCCTTTCTAAATTCAACCATCCTATCTTCCTCTTCTCTCCCAATCCTATCCAACACATCAAGATGATCCCGACACACTGGATCATAATGAATTTGCACACGAATCACTTCCAATATTTGACCCACATGTTGCAGCTGTTTCTCCCTCAATGGAGAAAAGCTCTTCATAGTGGCAACATAACTTGAAAGAAATTGCACAGTACTGAAGGCTGTATCCATTTCACAATTCTGCATTAGATAGAAAACTGAGGGCAGAACTTCATTCAAAAGCTCCAGTGAAACCCCCTTAGCATCTCCAGCACTCACACGTTTGTAGCACTCCAGGACCTCCACCGCATACCCAGTAATTAATGCAGCCACCTTGGACACCAAGTCTGAGTCACTATCCCCAGTTACCAACTCAAATACCCTACTTATCTGAAGACTCTGCAAAATTGTTAACTTTGATTGAGGATCCATCCGCTTAGATACAACTGCCAAAACACAGCCAGCAGCTGCACCTTGAAGCTGCTCAGATCCCCCATCAACCAAAATCAATTCAAACAACAATGGAATGAAAGCATCATTCACAATCAACCTGATATCAATCCAGGAGATATACCTACTCATCGAGTCCAAAACACTGGAACAAAGCTCGGAATCAGAATTCCTATACATAGACACAATGTCATACCACGCTCTCACTATCTGGCCAACACATTGCTGCCTCATTGCATCCTTAACCCTGCCCGCCACCCCAATGTCCTCAGGAGTCCGTACATAATCTAAGCTGATTAACTCATCATCCAAAGCATTCAGAACCCGACAGAACATATCAATAACAATCGCCCCTTTGCTCAAATGAGGCAAAAAATCAACAAAAACTGAGGACCAAATTAAAGGGTACTCAAAATAAATGAGAGAAACCAAAACCTGAGCAAGTTTATTCTTGATAAATGCAGGTCCCTCTAAAATCTTTACAGCATTGCCATCCTCAATTATCTCAAAACAGCACATAGAAAACACAGATTTCTTAAGTAAATGCTTCTCTTCCAAACCCAACAATCCATACTTAAGTGTAATAACCTCGTGCAGTGTCTGTAAACACCAAAACTGGACCTGAACAAGCTTGCAAAACCACAGTTTCTCAATACAAACACTAATTATAACTGGGGTCTCCTTAATTTGCTGACAGAAAGAGACCGCCTGTGATTTTAGCGAAGAATCACTGGCACCAGACTCATCAAAACTTATAATTATAGCCTTCTCGAGATCATCCATTTGATTGTAAACCGATTTATAACAAAGAAAAAAACAAAACAAAATTGAAACTTTTTGCCGTTTCTTGAGGTTTTAGAGAAATTTAAAGAAGACCCAGCAAATATTTTGCGATTTACTTCGTGGGTTTTGAGCGGAATTAATATCTTATGGTGATTGGCGGAGATATCTTTTAGAATGTGCAGGAGAGGGGTTACAGGCTAGGGTTTTTAGAGAAAATACTTTTGAGATTTTAATTTATATATGTACGTAATTAAGTTCAAGGAATAAATTTTGTGGAAACGGCAAAAATATTTTATAAAAAATTAATAAATAAATAAATAAGATTACAATGGAGGACCGGGAGGAGAGAGAATGAGTTATGTAAAATATTGAAAATGTCAACCCCAATTTTGTCAGGTTCGGCGAGGTCGTTCCCAGGGGATTTAAATCAACGATGTTAATGTCTTGATGGAGTGAGGTTCTATTGGAACCCTACTTAGTTGTGATCCAACGTTTTAACATTAGTAAAACGGAACAGTTTTGGTAAGTGTGAGAGCCCTTTTCTCATTTTAAAACTTGCTTTTACACGACATTTTATTTTATTTTATTTCCAATTAAAGTAACCGTGAGAAAATTTGTGAGCAGGCTTTTGAATTGTAAAACTAAATAGTCATTAAGATTTTAGGCTTTAATGCACCTGAAACTCATGCATCCATTCAGTCATTTTTATCTCATTATTAAATCAACCCATTATGATAGGGAATTTGAATTTTTAATTACTGTAGCATATTCATAAATAAAATTAAGTTGAATCCAAATTTATAAATCATGCTAAATAAAGTATGACACTATAGCAACTCTTAAATTTTGTGATATTTTCATATTTTTGTTGTCTCCAATTAAAACAATTATTTAACTCTTCTTCATTGTATTTTTCGCAAATGGCATATTGGTGTGGTGGACACGATGGTAATTTGAAGACATCCCACTTCCATTAGCAGCTTATAACGGAATATAATGCGCATCTAATTGACATTACTTATCCCAAAGAAAAAGAAAAGAAAAATTGACTACCCAAATAATTCACTTAAAATATGGCAACTTTTTGTTTGGTAAAAATCAATTGAATTTAGTTGAAAGCTTTGTGCTGGCCCCATAAAGGCGGTGATTTAAAGGTTAATTAAATTTCTATACACAAATGAATCTTGCAAATATATTATACCCAATGCATTTTTGCATGTAACAGTAGACTCCATTTTATGTAATTAATAATAATACATTCTAATCCAGTGGAATTTATAATAAACTGTTTTTAGACATCCAAATTATCTAAAAAAAATTATATAATTATAATAATTCTTTTTATTCTTATTAAATTTTTTACCTTTTTTTAAAATTAAAATTTAAAATTATAAAAATATAAGTATAAATTTTTAACTACTTAAAAATACTCCGAAAGACTCGTATGTTTTTTTTTTTCCATAGATGATTTTAGTCGGATTCCCAAGAACTGGGCCTTAGCCCAAACTCTTGAAGAGGCCCAATATATGCTTGGACAACTTGGAGACTGCATGGGTTTTTTATTTGATTCAAAGGTATCCAATAAGTTGGAAGATTTGAATCCCATTTCAAGCGATACGAAATGATTCTCTCTCTAAAAAGAAGAAAAAAAAAAAGAAAAAGAAAAATGTGACATATATTATGTCAACAAGGTGGATCATCGTCAAGTAATAAAATTAGTATTACTTAATGATGGTCTTATTACCCAACAATAATAATAATTAATAACAAAATTTCAGTAAACTCAATTATATAGAAATTCTCTCGTAATGTTTAAATGAAAAAATAAAAAAGCAAAATAGAAAAAAAATGGTACAAACTTCCAAAGTAGCTTCCTTGATTTGAGTTAATCCCCAATGCTCAATGCTCCTCCGATGTCATACACATGCCAATAGACCACTGTGGTATAGGACCCCAGGGGGGGGACACAGAAATTATTGAAATCTCAACCATTCGATTCATCTCAATGATTTCACACGGACCCACCTTGGTATCAACGGCCCAGATTCACCTTGTTATATAAGGAATGGAAATAAAATGAATTCAAAGAAGTACGTGGGCCCCACGGGAAAAAAAAAATCTAGGAGAAGGTCAAAGAGGAGGGTGGGGTGGTGGGACAGGCAGGACCAGAGTCGGGAACACAAATACCACGTGCAGCGAACGTGACGGGCTGTGACGGAACCTCAACAATACCCGCACCTACCAGCCGCTGTTTTTGTGGACAGCAGTTGGAGAGAGGAGTTGACCGCATGTCGGCCGCGGCGCCGGCGGACGGCGGTCACATGCCACGTGGTGGACGGAAGCAACTGAATTTCGGACAAAAAGACAGGAGGAATCGAAAAAGTTTAGCAGTAGGTGAGAAGATAGAGATTGGGGCCGTCCTTATCAACGCACTGAACGCTCTCTTTGTTTTTTATTTTTTAAGGAAAATAAAAAAAAATATGCGTAATATCTTACAATTTTGTCCAAAAATATTGCTCGTGAGCGTAGGTTTAGTTACACACTCCAACGTTTTTGTGAAGATGAAACCCAAAATCTGTAACCCGAACAACTTCTACCATGTAGATCACACGGCAGGTGGTGGACTGAACTCTCTTTTGTTCTGGTGGGGGCTGGAGCTGGAGCTGGCTCAGTCATTTGAAGTTGGATTATCCAATTTCCAACATTACCCTTTGTCCGATTTCATTTCCAAGCAAAAGCCACATTAAAAATGTAAGGGGGTTTTGAAAAGAAGATGTCAGAAAATGACTGGTTACAGTGATGGAAAGCTTAGGCAGACTCAGATTTGACTCACTTCAGGCTGTTTGAAGACGAAATATGGGACTTCGATTGTAAAAGAGATGGGTTCTGTTCCAATTTCTGCAATCCACGGGGCAAAATGAAATGCAATCTGTTACTAGTGCTCAAAGGAATAAATGCTTAGTGGGCAGACGACTGCACGTTGCAGTTCCAAGGTGCAGTTCCTGTGCTGTTGCCACTCCTCCAATGGATTAAATAGATCATAAAAATTAGGAAAGGTGATCACAACGATGATTAAGATGGTAAGTACAAGTATATTTTGTGTTAAAAATATAAAATCTCGTGCCTAATATAAAAACAACTTATGATATTTTTAAATTTATTAACTCTTTATTTATATATTTTATATTATATAAAATTTTAAAAAATTATTTGTATGATATTAAAATTTAATTTATCATCTTCAATATGCAGAATAATTTAGATTTTTTTTTTATATTTTTTTGTTTAATATTTTAATAAGAGTAAGATATAACACATGTTACTAGAAAATATTTAGAGTATATAATTTCACATTAATAAAATATAAAATCTTATTTTAACTTATAAATTTATAAAATTTAACTTCTATTAATTTAAAGTTTTAAATGAGATATAACTATCTAACTTCTACTATATAATAAAAAATATACATAAAGACACACAATTTATTTAACATTATTCATGTCATTTTTTTAATTTAATAAAATTTTCTTGAATGTTAATAAATTCAATGCATTGTTTTCATCAAGGCTTTTTTTTTTTTTTTTTTTTTTTTTTGGTTAAAAGGGATGACAGCGATATGTGTGGTTGAGATGATAATAATTGATTGATGATTTAATAATTTAATTATAAAATTAATAATATTCGATTGAAGTGATTGATAATAGTTGAACATTAATTACTATTATATTGAATAATATATACAAGCTAAATATAATAAAATGTCCCTGACATGTCGAAGCTGGGTCTCATGCATCATTTAGGGTAGCTCAGAATGTGTGCTAATTGTGTGTTTTCTTTATTCTTAAGACAAGACGTGGCACATCCATGGTCAATAATTTTTTGACATTTTCTGTTAGCTTTGGATAAAAGGGAAAGACTATAACAATTATGAGGGAGGGTCAAGCAAATGATATTTAATAATTAAACCAACAATATTAGACAAACATTGTAACCATTAAATTATGTGTAAAATTTTACTAAACCGATTAGATTAGCTTGGTGATCACCAGAGCAATGTTCTTGCCAAAAGGAAGATTTGAGTTTCAAATTTCTAATTCTCCTGAATTCTTAAAAAACCACAAAAAAAAAAAAAGAAAGGAGAAGCTAGTTTTGATGCAGATGCACCAAAAAATTTTTTATTAATGCAAAAGAAACCAATTCTTTTGTTATGAAAACTGCTCTCGGAACTTTCATTTGGCACATGGTTTTCAGTGCGGCTCCCAACCCATATTATTAATTTTTTTTCCCTCGGGGTATTCCTGTACTTTCATCTTAGCTATGCCGGGCAGAAAACCCGAGGTTCCAGAAGACAGAATCTCTCTCTCTCTCTCTCTTTCTTCGCACAAAATCGAAACGTCTTCGACTTTATTTTCCGATCAAATTGTGTCTGTTTTTCTCAATTTCTTGCATTTTCCAAAAATTTTCCCCTTTTTTTATTGTGGGAACAAATTCAATACTTTCTATATATTTGTCCAGACTACCGTTACCTTCTAGTTCTCCTTTCTTCCCTCTCCTACTCCTCTATGATTCTTTCTACCTCCAAAAGCAAGAGTATGCATCTTTGTTAAAATATGTTGAGCTCTCGACAAAATTTGTGGGTTTGGGGAGAAATTTAGTGGGTATTGATCAAGATTGGATCTTGAACAAAGCTTTTGCTTGATCTGCGCGGCCTACTTGGGTGTTTGGGAGATAAATCGTTGAATCATTGTCAAAAGGTGTGGAATTCTAGATAAAATTTGTGGGTTCGGGGAGAAATTTGGTGCTTATTTATGAAGACTGGATCTTGCACAAAGTTTTTGCTTGATCCGGTTTGATTTGTGTTTGTTCCAGCTTGTGATCTGAAAGAGCCATGCAGTACCCAACTATAACTCTGTATGCTAACCCACCGTGTTCGACTGCACATCCGTGCCAAATCAACGGCCACGCCACCTTTGATTTCGATTTGAACTCGAGAGCTTCGTCTACGGCTTCTTCTAGCGGGTCCTCTCCACAGAAACCCGTTGTCGGTGGCCTCTCCTGCTTGTTCTCGTCTCCGTCCGTCAAGCACGCGCCGTTTTCCAGCGATAGGGAGGATTTGGGCTCGCTGTGGCATGATAGAGGGGATGATTTGAAAGAATTGAGTAGCTCATTTCGCTATTCTCCTAGTAAATGTTTTGGTAGGCCTTCTGTTAAGAGGGATCAGAGTCCGGTGTCGGTGCTGCCAGGTCCGGTTTCGTGTTCTAGCAGCCCTCCAACGAGGATATGTCGTGAAAGGGGTGTTGCTGATGTGGGTTTTCAGAGCTCATTTCACGGCGCATCTTGTGGTGGGGCCCAATTTTTGTTCAATAGGTTCGTAACGAATGCATTGGGATCTTGTGTGGATAATACTGGAATCGATGTGAGTTCAACTTCTATTGTTGCTGATCAACTGACATTTGCTATGGAGGATGAGACATTTGGAGGGGCCAATTGTGAGCCTTATGCGAAGGAATTGTTGTTGGGTGCACAGCTCAAGCACAAGATATTTTATGAAGATGTTGTGCTTAAAGCTTTCTACGAGGCCGAGAAAGCACATAGAGGACAGGTAGATATTGAATTAGGATTTCTTTTAGTTAAGCTGTTTGAGATTTTTGTATTTTGGGCCGAGTAGTTTGTTTACATCGTGTTATTGTAGATGCGAGCAAGTGGAGATCCTTATTTGCAGCACTGTGTGGAGACTGCAGTTTTGCTTGCGACGATTGGTGCTAACTCGACCGTGGTGGCTGCAGGACTTTTACATGACACTCTTGATGATTCTTTTTTGAACCATGACTATATAAGTAGAACATTTGGGGCTGGCTTGGCTGAATTAGTGGAAGGGGTAAGAACTATGAAGCATACCTTTTCTTGTTTGATGAGTTATGGAATGGTAGAACCTTTTGTTTGATGGATGCCTTTTTCAATGTTCTAACTTGAATTTCTTTTATGCATAGGACCAAGTTGAAAACTTTTTTCTTTTTTCTTTTTTCTTTTCTTTTTTTATTTTTTATTTGGCTCACTTGCCATTGGTTAATATGGGAACATCTGCCATGGCTTCATATGGTTCCATAGATGAATTTGTTTCTTCACAATCTCTCTAAAAGAACAAATGTTAAAGTCAGGTATAGTTCTGGAACTTGGATCAGTTTTTAACTCTTATTTTTGAGAGTTACAGGGTTTTGGATTTCTTTTTCCAATCTATTTGGCCTTTTATCTGATTTTTTCATTGAATGATCAAGTGAATAAGGCTATTGATTTCCTTGTTTGTAATTTTTTTTCCTCCAAAGTGAACTAGACATTGTTGTCTGCTAAAATGGTTTTTTTTTTTCTTTGGTGTGGTTGTTTCCCATTATAGCTATGTCATATGGGAAAAATGATGTTGATTTGGATGCCTGTGTAAGTTTCAAAGCACTAAGGCTTTTAACAGTAGCTGGGTTTGATTAAAATTTGGATATCAATATTCACTTGCCTTTTTATGTTTCAGAAAATAGTTGAAAGTTGTTAATTGCTTCTGTTTGTTCAATAAATTCAATGTTTTCTTTCAATCAGTGTTTCCAATTTTTGAATCTAATTTCTTCATGCAGGTCTCAAAGCTCAGTCATTTGAGTAAGCTTGCACGTGAGAACAATATGGCAAGCAAAACTGTGGAGGCTGACCGCTTGCACACTATGTTCCTTGCTATGGCTGATGCTAGGGCTGTTCTGATTAAATTAGCAGATCGATTACATAACATGATGACACTGGATGCATTGCCTTTGATCAAGCAACAGAGATTTGCTAAGGAGACCTTGGAGATATTTTCCCCATTGGCCAACCGATTAGGAATTGCCAGTTGGAAAGACCAGCTAGAAAACCTCTGCTTTAGGTATCTTCATCCAGATCGGCATCAAGAATTGTCTAGACTTGTGGATTCTTTTGATGAGACAATGATCAATACTGCCATAGAGAAATTGGAGCAAGAGCTTAAGGTTGAAGCTATTTCTTATCATGTTCTCTATGGGCGTCACAAAAGCCTGTACAGCATTTATTGCAAAATGTTGAAGTATGCTCTCTCTCTCTCTCTCTCTCTCTCTCTCTCTCTCTATATATATATATATATATATATATATGAGGGGCGTGTACATGCATTTGTGTGCAGGCACCACAACATGTGAATTGGAACCCTTTCATTCATGCTGATGTACAGGTGTGTATTTGTGTGCAGGAAGAAGCTGAACATGGATGAGATCCATGACATTCATGGGATGCGTCTCATTGTTGATAATGAGGATGATTGTTATAGAGCATTGAGGGTTGTTCGCCGGTTATGGTCTGAAGTACCTGGAAAGTTCAAGGATTACATAAGTCACCCAAAGTTAAATGGGTATGTTCTGCTCCACTATTGGTGACATGCTGGCTTGGATGTTACAATTCTTCTTGTGATATTGATGATATAATGTGTAGGTATCAGTCCCTTCATACAGTAGTAATGGGTGAAGGCACAGTTCCGCTCGAAGTTCAAATTCGGACAAAGGAGATGCATTTGCAATCTGAGTTTGGGTTTGCAGCTCATTGGAGATACAAAGAAGGTAATTGCAAATACTCTTCATTTGTGCTGCAGATGGTTGAGTGGGCACGATGGGTAGTGACTTGGCAATGTGATGCAATGAGCCAAGATCGATCCTCCATTGGCTATGCTGATTCTGTGAGGCCTCCCTGTGCATTCCCTTCACATTCGGATGACTGTCCATACGCATATAAGCCTTACTGTGGCCAGGATGGACCTGTTTTTGTCATAATGATTGAGAATAATAAGGTTGGATTCCTTTATCTTGCCTTTATTAGTGAAATCTTTGATGGAAGATAGAGTAGGAAGGCCTCTATCTTTCGTATGTTTCAAACATGCATCAAACTTCAACGTTCTTTAAAAATAATATCTTTGGTACTCATAGTTAAATAACCTTGTCTTGTGCTGAACTTGCTTGTGACTTCTTCAGATGTCGGTGCAAGAGCTTCCTGCAAATTCAACACTGATGGATCTCCTAGAAAGAGCTGGACGGGGCAGCTTGAAGCGATGCTCATATGTTTTCCCTGTTAAGGAAGAATTGAGGCCAAAGCTGAATCGTGAGCCAGTCAGTGATCCCACTTGCAAGCTGAAGATGGGGGATGTGGTGGAGTTAACACCGGCCATTTCAGATAAATCTTTGACAGAATACAGGGAAGAGATTCAGCGCATGTATAATGGTGGTTTGACTTTTATTCCGTGTCCTGGTCCTGTTGCTAGTGGTATTGCTCGCCGGAGAAGTTAACCCTTTACTGATCTTTCCCATAATAGCGCATTTAACAGCGACAATTGGTTATTCTTGTATACACACACATGTTGTACAAAACAGCCATAGTTTGATTAGTTTGCAAAGGATGTATTTATTATCAAATGTACCAAAAAGAACGCAAAAAAGGACGCATCGACTAACCTCGATTCAAGAGGTTGTGGCACATTGGTTTGTCAAGCTCCCACAGCCAATGGAGATTATGGAATTTTCACACATTTTGCAATGCTTCCATTGTAATCTCTTGCAGAGTGCGTATTGTGCTCAACAGTGTTTTTCCAGTGCCTTTGTAATGTTGCATTTAAGCAGCCACCTGTTTACCTTTGAACTCAAAACTAGCGGCACAAGTTTATGGTATCTGGATATATGATCTTTCAGGCAGACCGGGTCCATTCGCTATTGCTGGAGATTACTGCAGTTTGGTCGGCCAGGACCAACAAGGTAGTTTGGCTGCTTTATGGGTTTCCCTCTATAAAGCAGGCAACATTATTCTTACTAGCATCGCTGAGGTTTAATACTGTTTGTAATATTTGCAATTAACCTACTTTATAAAATTTTTAAATTATTTAATAAAATTAAAAATTTCACATATATTTGAATAAAATTAATATTTTTACATGCATTTAATTATCTTCCTTATATTATAAAATCAAAGAGTATATTTGACTTATATTATTATTATTATTATTTTCTTTCAACTAGATTTAATCTAAATAATTCTTCTTAAAATTAATTCTTTTTTAACTAAATTTTACCTTATCAAATTTTCTTTAAAATCATTGTTTATACTTCTTTTTATTAGTATTAATTGGTTTTATTATTATAGTTGATTTTCTATAGTTTTTGTAAATTATACCATGAATTGCATAACATGTGTTTCAAACTAAAATGTATAATTTTAAATCTTTCATTTTCTTTTTTTTTTTTTAAATATGAAAATACTCACATATATATATATGAATAGAAAATATTCATAATTCAAGTTTATTTTTATTTTTTTTAATTTAAATTAAATAAAAAAATTTACTTTCAATAAATATGATAAACTTATATATTATATATGTCTAATACGAGTATACATATAGATAAAAGACAACGGTGAGACTGTGCCTTGATACTAAGAGATCAACATTTTTGTGAGACTTCAAGTGTGAAGTTGCGACCATAGATCATACTAGTAAATTTTGATATTTGTTTGAAAATGATTTTTTGCTATTTAAAAAAAAAAATCAGACATTGCTGGTAATTAGAAAGAGAAAATAAATTAATGCATATAAATGAGTATAAAATAGACTTGAATCCATATATAACACAATCATAATAATTAGTTGCATGTTTTTAATAGTTTTTTCTATGCATAATTATAATTAGTAATAGCCATTATAAAGATGCAACCGGCGACAATGGATGGCCAGGTCTGTATTTGTGTCTCAAACTTGTGTCCATGATGCGAGTGTCGACATTTGAGCATTATTTTGTAGGGTTGGGCTATGAACCTGTAAAATGAGCCAAAATCTCGAGTTGGGTCAGGCCTGAGCTTCTCAAGGAAAAAATTTTTGACCCAAATTCAACCTAGTCCAGGCTGTGGCATGAACAGATCCACAGGCCCATCATACATCCTGGGTGAGACAACCACTTTGGTCTCTTCGCTCACGTTCTTATCTTTGTTGTCTGTTCATATTCAAATATGGAAGATTGAAAATTGATAAACATCAGCACTTGCACTATAAAAGAAGTACTTCAACAATTAGCTATCGTTGGCTGCTACTTCTTTATTTTTGGTCTTGAAGATGGAGACAGTTTAGTTAATTTCCCACAAAATCTTTGTATTGTTGGACTTTCTTCAAGCCTCGCCAACTACTTGTCCCAGCATCCACCGGTCAACTTCAAGCTAATTTAGTAATATCATTTTAATTACAATCTAGTAATATCATATGTCAACTTGGACGCACCGATTTAGTGAAATATTGATCAATTATACATCATCTACGATGCATATTAATCCATCTTTCAATCTGATCAAAAATAGATCATTTACATTTGAACAATATATATATGTATATATATAATTAACTATTTGCAGTTTGATTCATTTTACCAACCTAATTTCCAGCTTAAAGGTTACATTTTCCTCGTTGCTTGACCATCCTCCACATTAATATTGATTTAAATATTGGTCCCTCAACCTGCATTGGATCACAAAATCCTTCAATAACAACACCATGGAAGGTAAACGAGTTAGGCAAAGCTTTTCATGGTGTGTCTCCGCCACAACTTCCATTCTCAAATCTTGGTTCTTTACTCTATTACTAAATTTATCAGTGATGGTCGTGAAAATGGTGGATACAATTCTATCATTGAATTTCAGATTATGTGACATGTCACCATGCACAATTGATCTAAACAACCATACCACCTTGCATTTTTGGATCGCCAACCATAGGCGATTTGATAAACCCAATTTAGTACTAATCCATGGCTATGGAGGGCACTCGGGTTGGCAATTCATCTCTCAAGTCCGTCCGTTGTCTAAAGCCTTCAACTTGTACATTCCTGACTTGCTATTTTTTGGCGAGTCCAACACAAGCCTCCCCGACCGGACGGAGGTTTTCCAAGCGGAAAGTGTGAGGGAGGGGTTGAAAAAATTGGGTTTGGATAGGTACAATGTGGTGGGAATTAGCTATGGAGGGTATGTGGCGTATTGGATGGCGGCACAGCACAGGGAGGAGGTTGAGAAGGTGGTGATAGTGAGCTCCGGGATATGTTACACTGAGGAGCAAAAGAAGGAACACTTGAAAAAACTTGGAAGGAACCCATGTGATCTTCTTTTGCCAAAGAAGCCAGAAGAAGTGAGGGCTGTGGTCAATCTCTCTATGTACAAGTTCCATCCATTGAAACTCTTGCCTGATTTCTTTCTGTGGCCTTCCATCAATGTAAGTCTCTTCTTTGTCCCTTTGTTTTTCTACCAAAAAAAGAAAGTAGTTGCAAGCATTAGAAAACAGACGAACTTATGTCCTAATTAAGGACAAAACTCATAAGGCAATTAATCTAGGCTTAGGAAGATGATAGAAGATACATGCATGTATGGAAACTGTTTTGCAGAATTTCATCAAGTGAGATATTTTTTTAATGATTAAGGAGGAAGGGAAATGGTTGCTTTTGCAAAGTTTTTGAAGGCACGAGGTCTCGAACGTCCACTGCTTCCTACTTGACCAAAGCCTTGCACAAACTCTGCTAATCAGAGTTGGCATCAAGTTTGATGTTATGAATTTATGCACTAGTGCTCTTTATTGTTTCTTGAGTGGAATGAGAGGTGATCAATTGGATTCCTTAAACATGTACTTACATAGTCCACTACATGTTATTTGGTTAGGTTGACCATGATGACCCCCAGCATATTTTAGATAGAAAATAATTCAACTGTGAGACTTTTGAGGTCCTATATCTAAATAAATTTGTATAGCAATGAAAGATGACAAACCTTTCCTCCTCATAAGCGTTCAATCTCTCTCAATTCATGAGAGAACAGTTTTAATCACAGACAAAAATCTATGTTCATGCATCAAAACCAACAATCTATCCACATTGGATGTATGGCGTTTTTATTTCCTTCCGGGTATCATATTTGAATTAGAAGGTAATGCAGTTGAAAATTGTCTGTGCTGTGTTTTTGATGGCTCAAGTTGTTTTGCAGGTGGTGGGTGGTAATCACAGGAAGGAGAAAGCAGAGCTGGTAGAGCATTTGCTGAACAAAAGGGCAGATACAGAACTTCCCATTCTAACTCAGGTAATCTTTGCTTGATTATCATTCTAAGAAAGAGTTGACTGTTTGATTCCCATTATCAGTTAAAAAAAAAAAAAACGAAATTGAAGATGGTCCATAATGTGACCACATGTAACTACTCAGTTTTGGCAAAGGAAAATTCCGGCCCCTTTAAGTTGGAATGGTCTGTAACAATTAATTTGTTAATCGTCTTCAACTTGGTTCCACTTTTCCTTCCATTATGGCTGCTTGGAATGTTTCTTAAAGGAAGATGACGATTTTCCAGATTCTGACTAGATCATGAAACCATTCAAACCAAAATTTTCAATTTTTGAGTGTTAACCTCTAACACACCTCCTCACGCACAAGTCCATGAACTAGAGCTCAAAGCTAGAAATTCATAATTAAATGTGAAGAATGAGAGAGCATAGCTTGAACTCAAGACTTTCAAAGATTCTGATCACATGTCAGTGAAAGCATTCAGTCAGAAACTTTAATCTGTTGAGCGAGGCCAAGAATGGATCACATGGTAAACTTTAAAAAACTATTAATGAAATTTAATTTTTGGCCTGCTCCAATAGAATTAATGCTTGCTGGTGAATGAATATCAAGTCATCAACAATGGTATTGTGTTTTGGGTTCAGGAGACACTACTGATATGGGGTGACCAGGATAATGTCTTCCCAATAACCCTGGCCTACCAGTTGCAAAGGTACATCATTATGGTGTCTTTCCTTTAGTTCAATTTTTAAAGGTCAAATGACAGAAAATCATGCTGCGAACTTTAGGTCTGTTGTCAGTTGTCACTTTGAAATGATGGTGACAATGTTTTTGTTGGATTACAGGCACTTGGGATCCAAGTCAAGGATAGAGATAATCAAGGACACAGGTCATGCTGCAAATATTGAATCCTCTGAAGCTGTCAACAGCTTGATAGCTTCATTTCTTCTCGGTCATTCCTCAAGAGGAAATGGAAAACCCAGTTCATTCTAGTTGGGGTGTAAGATGTTGTCAAGACACTATTGTTACGATTTATGTAATGCCAAATTCTGCTGATACACAATGCCTGGCATGCTGCCCATCTGCAATCCATTTTTCAGATTTATATATTGCTTGACTGCCAAAAATTGACAAGCCTGAGCTTTAGCTCACTAGTTGTAGACTCATCATTGAATCTCAGGCGAAGTCAATTAATCACCAAAAAGATTAAAAAAGAAAAAAAAGTTAAGTCTACAATTCTTTTTGTTTACTTTTTTCTTTTTGATACTACAGATGCCGATGGAATATGGAATTTAGAATTGAAAACCTGAGACCATTGCCATCCAGGCTGGTAGTCTCTTGTTTTAGTTATCTTTTTGTCAGATTAGAAGTTTAAGATCATTAGAATCGTAAACATTCCATGCAATTTTTTTTGTCCTGTTAAATGAAAGCTTATAGGTAATTTTCATGAAGAAAATAGAGGTTATATAAATTGCTTTGAGGCTACAACCAAATTGGAGTTTCAAATATGAACTTAAATGCTGGTTTACAATGTTAGATACAACACCATTATTTTGATAATGGAAACCCAATTTCAAGCTCCTACAAGTTGTTATCCCAATTGAAATTGAGCGTCTTTTGTTATGAATAATAACAAGTTTATATTCAAATACTGAAACACCTAAAAATTCTATATATATATATATATATATAAGAAAAAAAAGGAAATGCCTCTAAATCCACTAACACTCTTATTGCAGTGTCATTATACCACAGATTTTTAATTTATTTTTTTTGTTGTCTATTAAAAAATTTGTTTAGTTTTGAGTTATATAATAAATATAATTCTTATTATTCTCTTAGAATTTGTTTCTTCTTCTTCTCAAAATTAAAACTTAAAACTTTTAAAATGAATATTTAATTTCTTAACCTTTAAATGAAAAAAAAAAAAAAGAAAGAAAGAAAGAAAGAAAAAGAGTGAAAAATTATATAACCGCATTATCTAGACTTGATTAATCAAAATCACGATTATAACTTTGCAAGCAAGTGAACAGTTTTATGGGCCAAGTAATTGTATCACTGGCCTCTTAAAACAGCAAAAAGCATCAATAAGCATCCCTATAACATTACTGGGAAGGCATCTCCTGGCAGCTAAAGTGAAGATTCCAACAGATTCATTTGACCAGAATTTGACTCGGCTTGTTCATTCTTTCACCCAATAACAGTTGCATAGTATGCCCCTAATCCGAGCATTTCCAATCTAATTTCCCATAAGCCAAAAGTTAGTATCACAAGTGTTCCGTTAACACATGCAGATGTGAAACAACGTGAGATTCACGAATTCGTCCAAAATTCCAAGTTTCTTTCTTTGCACTCTGTTCTTTGTTTCTTTTGGTGAGAATGATGTTTTTGGCATGTGAACTTACTAATGGTATTCCTGTTATTCATAATCTTATTAGGATCAAGCGCCTGTCAGAGCTGTGCTTAGTATTGAGGGACTGCATCCATTACAGACACCATAGGCCGACTTGTTAAACCTACAATCTAAAGGCAATGCTGACATATTCTACCAATAATCTCCCTCCTAGCATTACGTGGGGCACTTGAAACCCATATCCTCATTCTATATCGATCAAACACTTGTCATCATGCCAAACATTTAAGTTGTTTAGATGCAACTTTATCATTTTAAAGTTAAAACCTTCTCAAAGCTGTGTCTAGCACTGATGATCTGCATCCATTATAGGTATTATGTGTCGAGCTGTTAAACCTAGAATGCAACATATTTAGCCAATGAATCTAATATGCCCCCTCCATCTCGACCCTTGTCCCTCGTCGCGTGCATCCCTGCAGTCTTTTGGTAATATGACATTCAAAAAGTAGTTTTCGCTCTTGTAATTGGCACGTCCATATAAGCAAATTGTGGAGTCTGAGAAAGGTTTAGAAATAGGTCATTTTACTTTTATTTTATAAATAGATTATTATTATGACTCGAGCATGAGACCTATGAATTATAATGGAATAATCATAACGTTATACCGAAACTCACCCTTCACCATTCATGCTTACAAAGCAATCAAAATCCAAACTCCAAAGCAAAAGAAAATTTCAATCTTTCATGTTTTGTTCACTTTAATTTTGAAACAGAAAAGGCCGTTCAAAGAAAATCAAGATTATTAACATACACAGGATTAGCAAAAAGGGTTATCTCCAGAGGTACAACTTTGTACACTGGCACTGCTTTTGTGAACATTCAAGATGATCAGGAATGAATGAAGCTCCTTGGCTGTTTTAACCGTCATTCCCTTTGGGGTCCAACTTCCATAATGAGCAGAATGAAACAGGCTGCCCTTTCCACCATAACCCCCCACGCAACCATCTCTCCTGTCAATTCTCATCTCCCAATTGCTATCATACTTCCTCAACAAAGTCGTGCTTCATCTATGGCGTCCTCTCTGAAAATTTCAACCACAGAACCGATCCCTCTCATTCTCTCACACCGTTTCTCCTTCACCTCATCCATCTCTCCAGTGTTTGTCAATGCCTTCGCTGCCTCTCCTTCCATTACCCTTCTTTCTTCGCCCTCGCGGCCTTTGAAAGCCAAGCTTGTCGAGTCAAGAAACCTCCATAAGTACTCTACTCTCCTTAAAAATCCTGTTGCAAAATCACCACAACTGTTGCAGCTGCATTCCATGTTGTTTTCACTCAATATCACACCTTTTGGCTCCAAACTTCTCAGGAATCTCAAGATCTCGGTTCGCTCATCTGGGTGTCATGGTTTAGATGATGCAGCCTAAATTGTGCAGAAACTATCAATGTTTCCTCAGGATTGGTGTTAATGATGTCTGCATTGAGATTCTGCAAGGGCTGGTTGTTGACTCTATTGGTTTGCAGATTGATGTTCATAGACTTGGCAAAATCTAGTAGTCTAGTGGAAAAATTATCTCCTGGAAGGCCGATTGACAATGTGGCCTCAGTGTTTTGATCAGTTTCGAGGGTGGGAGTGATGACAGTGATGCATACTAGCGAAGGAGATCCTCTAGATCAGTGAGTCAAGACCTCAAGAAGTATAGGCCATTGCACGCCATGAGAGACCTAGATATCAAGAATACGAAGACTTCGTGAGTGATTGATTGTTGTCGTAAGTGAGAATTTGAAGAATGGAAGCATTTGCAATGTTTTTAGGAAAGGCAAACCAAGGGCTAACTTCATAGTATTTGATCAAAGATCGTTGAAATAACTTTGGCTCAGTGGAAGCAAAAGTAATTGGCCCTGCTGAGCCAGAGGAGGATTAGGAGGAGGCTGAAGCTGAGGACGACAAGTGATGAGTCAGTGCTCGGTGGCCATGAGCCGCTAGCCGGTGGTTGGCATCACTGGTTGGCGAGGCTAGCTCATGGAGAACATCGAGAAAGTGTTGAACCCTTGACAAGTTCCCAGCAGTCATAGCAGATGCACAAGGGTTAGGCAATTGCTCTGTCCACCTTCCTTCTTTGTTACCGATATTTTAGTTATACCCCCGCGGCTTTACTGCCATTCTTCTTACTTCCACTTGATCTTTTTCTTGCTCTTTCTCGTTCTTCATTATTGTTGGCCCTCCGATTCTAACTTCTCCTCTGTTGAAGATGATTATGGAGGGGTTTCTGATCTGGGTCATCGAGAATCTCTCGTTTTATTGATGAATCAGATGTTTGTGCAGGATTGGAGGTGTTGGAATTGGAATTGCTTGCTATTACTAGGCTAGTGGTATTGGTTATCTATGGCAGGGTTGTTGCCAAGGTTGGTGTTATTGCTGATGGGATCCTGGCAAATTTCTTCATATTTCTCCCACCAATGATCGTAAGTGTGGTATCTCCTGTGTTGTATGGATCATCCAAGAAGGATGGCAAGATTGAAACTGATTCTACCGGCCAGTCCAATATGTGATCACAGCCATGGCATGGCTCTGGTTCTTCAATGTTCCTTGTGAGCTTGATCGAGACAGGGAATTGAGAGGAAGAGAAATTAATTTACGATTGGTCACTGACCAAAAATTATAGAGATGGTTTTGGAGATAGCAAACTAGTTGTGTGAGCAGCCTTTAAATAACGAACAATAAAGTCGCAAGTTGGGGAGGCGACGATTTTGGAAGGAGACGGCAGGTGGCATATTCTATGGGGTTTGGTGTGCCGTTTCACTTGGAGTATGTGGTGTTTTTATATTAAAATTTAAGAACTTTGGTTAACTAATTACATGAAAATTTCATAAGTTTTAATCATTATAAATTTGAATTCAAATTCAAATTCAAATGTAAATTTAAATTTCAGTTTTTTCACCTAATCTACCTAACTTCAACTTCCTTGCTTGCTTAGTCTACTGCTTTTGATCCTGACTTGTCCATCTGCTGTTGCTGTTGTTGAAGTTGCAGGGTTGCAGTGAGTGCCACGTCTGAATTGGAGACTTGAGTTTGAAGTTGTAGAGCAGCAACACTAATCCTTCGCAACCATCATACAAAGAAATGGAAAATCATGACAAGGGACTCCAGGAGAAGTGTTTACTGAAGAACACAAGGAATTAGTAATAAGAGGGGAGGAATGGATGAAGAACACAGCTTCTTCGCGCACGGTTGTTGCTGCCCTTGTTACCACAGTTGTGTTTGCAGCCGCATTCATCTTGCTAGAAGGCAATAACAGTGATGGATTTCCAATTTTCTTGAACAAGTTGTCTTTTCTGATCTTTTCAGTCTCAAATGCATTGGCTCTTTTCGCATTCTTCACTTTAGTGCTAATGTTTTTGGGCATACTCACATCACGATATTCCGAAGAAGATTTCCTCAAGGCCCTGCCAATGAGGTTGTGTATTGGCCTTGTAACTATGTTCCTTTCAATAGCATTCATGTTGGCAGCCTTCAGTGCGTCTCTTCACATTGTTCTTGTTTATCGGTCGGATTGGGTTGCGCCTCCAATCATCCTGCTAGCTTGCATTCCATTGACATTGTTTGCAATCTTGCAGTTTCCACTCCTTGTTGAAATAGTATCCTCAAGATTTGGGCCTAGCATTTTCCATCAACAGAGTAAGGAAATTCTGTACTAGGTTGGCATGACATGGATGGAAATTTTCAAACGATAATATTTGTTAAATTAGAGTCACTGGAACTGAATGCACCTTTCCACTGTTTGTAGCATTGTGTTATTTATGCTAGAATTTAGATCATATATATGTGATTGTGCTTATGATCACTCAATTTTTATGATGGGTCATATTTCGACCATTTTGTGATTTGAAATTTTTATAGCTAAAAATTCTAGCAATACAGTTGTGACTCTCAACTTACATAGGTTTGACATTTTTGATAATGGAAATGTTACATGCACATGGAATAGACGTGGGTCCGAACAAATCAGAAAATTGCTGCACAAATGCGGGGGTCACAGCGGGATTGATTGTCTTTGTGGCGTTACCTTCCACACAAGTCAGCAATGCTAAGTCCCTTAAAACACAAAGTCATCAGCCATGACCTTTGCAGGATTCCTGCAGGCAAACCCTGAAGGGTTTTCTGTACCTTTCAGTTTCGCCACAAAGAAATCAAATGCATTGGAGGAGGAGGAGGAGGAGGAGAGTAGGAGGGTAAGGAAAAAGAGGGTGTGCTGCATTCTCAACAAGGATGCCATTGTTGGTGTTTGATTATTTTGATGCGGTTTCTTTTCATGTTTCTTGATGGGGTTCTTATAGACATGTCCATAAATCAACCTAAGCTAGAGACACACAAAAAAGGACCACAATTGTTGTGGCATGAAATTGAAGCATGCTGCCCCTTGTGGCCCTTCTTGGTGATCATGCAAAAAGAACGAGAAGCATCTTTTTTGTAGTCAGTTTTGCACCAATGACTTGAAGAGACACTTCCTTTGGCAATTCAATTATGTCCATTGAGCAATGACAAGCATAATTAAGCAATTTGCATGAGTAATTAATGGAATTGACTCATCCAACTAAATTGAGCAGGGCAATGCTGTATTCAACTTGTTAATCTTCATTCGTAACAAATTCGCATTAGTCTTTACTTCTATATAATATTCAGCTCCAACACAAATCATCTTAGCTTTATCATGAGTTAGAATTGCAATTTCTCCTCAATCAGATTGGAAAGTGCAGTAGCTGAAGAGATGATTGGAAAGTTATGAACTTTGTGGTCCAATTGTGGCACATGGGAAGAAAAGTGGACTGTAACATGACAATTTGACAGCTAAAAGTCCAAATGGCTCCAATAAAAACACTTTCTGTCTAAATGACAACCATAGAAACAGTTTGTGGCATACAAGAGCTTCTCTCCTTGCTAGGACTTGTAGCCACACAGCATCCAAATACTCCTCATATTAGGATTGCTTTAAAATTATGCAACATAAAATGTGACTTGTTGGACATCCTTAGGATTGAGGCTAGAAATTGTTGTCAATCCTGCGCCGAAAAGCAATTGAGAGAATAAATGATTATAACTTCTATTAATGGAAGATAGTAATGATTGTTTTTGTGCTGCAAATGGTTAGGATATAACCTTTGACCAGATGACTGATAGGTACTATCTAGTGAGGAACCTATTAGCTGAAGTATTTTTGCTGCTTTCAAAAGAAAACGTTGCAGTCAATGTATTTAGTGTTACAAGAGGCACTGTCATAAAAAAAACAATGAAAGTCATGAGACTAATATAGCAGCGTTGATCAAAAGCTATTATACAGTGAGGAGATTGACTTTGAGATAACCACCTGCTGCTTCTTTCTAGTCAGATAGCTTTTAAGGTGAATGAAACATGCTGCATCCTTCTTTGCACCTGCTTCTACATAATATCTGGGAAGGTTACATAAAAGTATTTGGGAATTGTTAGGCCTAGGTTATTGGCCAAGCATCTAGAAAGGAAAAGGAACACATTGAGGAACATCAATCCATCAAGCTATGCATTGTGCACAATAAGATAACAGAGACAGAATGTTTCGACTATATCTGGGACCAACTTAGCATATGTATCAGAGCCACAAAATCAACCAATAAAGAACCAGAAACCACTGTAAAAGAATGGTGTTAACTGTGCATACTTTAATATGCATCTGACTAATTTGTGAATTGAAAAATTGAGGACATTACTATTACTAAGTAACCTCCTATTCAGTGATATGCCCATCCATAGTAAGAAGCAAATTATAGCCTCTCACTGATAGTTTGAGTTTGGACAAGTTTGACTTGGTAAGTTTGAGCTTTAAGTTGTTTTTGGAATCTCCAGAGACTACAATAGCAGGATAAGCCCTGGAGGTTATTCCTAGTCCTATCTACTTAACCCATGCACTCCTTCCTTGGAAGCTAGAGAGGGTGAAAAAATAGCTTCATGCAGATCCACGCTATCTTTCTGTTTTGGTTAAAGAAGTCCCATTATCTCAGAATATAAATAACTAATCTATGGTTGTTCAAGAATAATTCAACTAAGTCTTTTGCTTAGCACATAAAAATTTTTTTAAAAAAAAAAAAGCAGAAAAAAAGAAAAGGATCAACATCATTAAAAAGTAAATTTTCATAATACATCTAATATAGACAGCAATTGTAACACTGAGTTTGTTTTCATGGTGCTAATGAGTTTAGGCTAAATTAAGACTGATTCACTCAGGCATATATATCTGACTCAGTAGGCCCTGGCTCCCAGCAAAAACATCCCAGGTGGGCAGTAGAACAAATCTGTGAACTGAAATGATTTAGGCAACAAATTCTCCACAGTTAAAGAACGATTATCTTGGAAAAAGGTGTAGTCATTGAGGAAAATATATTTGGGTCAATGAATGAAAAGCCGAGTTGGTTGAGGGCTCAGTAAAGGAGGAGAGGATGTGTGTTGCTGCAGGGTAGCAGGAAAATGAGTGAACTGTCCTGACTCTTATCCTTCCCTCAACTCCCTCCTCACAGTGCACTTTCCTGACACTTGCTGCAACTTTCAACAAAATAAGAAAAATGGGCATTCAATTGCTAGCAAGCATGTCTAGACCTCCCTCTAACCAACAGTTTTTCACTTGCATATCCTTATTAAATCTATCCCCTTGCACTTGTTCACCACCGTGACTTCCCCACTCTTGATGGATAGGAAATTCAGATGAATTAGGAATAAAAAAATAACCTTTCTTTGTTATTTTCACTTGAATTCCACCCAAGTTTTAGTGAAAACCAATTTCAGAGCTTTATCAGCACAAGGATCATGCTTTAATGTCACAAAATTGTGGCATTTTTGTCATGCGAAGAAAACCGAAGCATTGTCTACACTTGATGGAACGTGCCAGTATTACAAATGGAAATGTTTATGGTGAATCTCATAGGACATGGTAGGACATGTAATTAATCACATAATCTGGATCTGCTGGATCTGTAATTAATCACGTGATTGCATAACTTAATCTGACACAATGATCATGTCCTGATTCCTCCCAAGCCAGCTCTCCCCTTCGATCATACACTCCAAAATATCATGGGTGACAAAAAGTATTTCTTATAATTATATATTTATATATATACGTGTGTGTGTGTGTGTGTGTGTGTGTGTGTGTGTTTGTGGGTGTGTGACCATTTCATCATAATCTCGTATACCGAGACGCCATGTAATGATGCGGCAGTATTTTTTTAAGGGTCACGGTCGGAGATACTCTTAATAATTTGATAAAAGGCGTATCTTCTTTATGTACACGTGTAGCCTCTAGTGATCTCACAAAGCACTAAAAAGAATACCACGTGTATCTACAGATTGAAATAATGGCATGGCACTCATTTCCAAGTCCATGATGTGGAGGCAGCCAAACCTTGGGTGCGCCCCAAGCATAAACTTGTACTAAATGCTTTTGAATCTGAACTTAATTAAAAAGATGCAAAATTTAGATATCGTTTTATTATAATTATAAGTTGAATTAATACAGTTTTTTTTATGGATAATCATTTATTAGAGGTAATGATCTGTGTCCATTTTGAATTTTCACCAACCTAAAATGTAAGTTTGTTTGTGGCCATGTGCAAGATGTCAGAGACAAGGGCAGTAACAAAGGCTGCAGAGCTGCGGTCATTATAAGTGCAGAATAGCACAGTACTTTTGAGGGAGATTGAGGGAGTGAGAGAAGAGTGGCAGCTGGGTTACCACAGAGCTTTTAGATTCTGCAAAGCTGTGGACTCCGTTTGAACACCTTATTCAAACTCGCAGACCCAGCAAGAAGCACCAAAAAAATAATTAAAAAAAAAAATCCTTCTTTTTTCTGTCTGTCAAGACAACTTATAATTCATTTTTGGTTCCTTTTAAAAATCCAATCTTTATTTGTGTTTTTCTACCATTTTTTTCTTAAGATGCTGAATGCAGCAAGCACAACTAATAGGTCTCCTTTCACTGCAACTCAAAGGCAAGAGCTTGAACACCAAGCTCTAATCTTCAAGTACATGGTGACAGGTGTCCCTATCCCACCTCAACTCCTCTATTCCATCAAAAGAAGCTTGGAGTCCTCTTTAAACACCTCTGGGCTCTTCCCTCATCACCATCCTGGTAACATGCTTTTGTAAAAATAAAAGAAAAAAAAGTAATTTATTTAGGATGTGTTTGTCTTTATTTAATTTCATGTTTCTTATGTCAGAATCTGACTCTTGGGTGTTGCAGTTGGGTGGGGTTGCATTCAGGTCAGTTTTGGCAGAAAAGCAGACCCAGAGCCAGGGAGGTGCAGAAGAACAGATGGGAAGCAGTGGAGGTGCTCAAAGGAGGCATACCCATATTCCAAGTACTGTGAGAGGCACATGCATAGAGGCAGAAACCGTTCAAGAAGGCCTGTGAAACTTACATCATCAATAACAACAACAACAGCAACAGCAACAAATGCTTCCAGCTCGTGCTCTTCTTACACTTTATCTCCACACCATCATCAAAATCCTAGCCATAGCACTTACCTTAATCCCTTCTTTCACCCTTATTCTTCATCTTCCAGGTCACCTGACTGTGCTGTTACACCTCAAAATAGCACAACCAGTGGCCTGTTTTCAGAATCTGAATCTTCTTTACATGCTGATAATGATTACAGGTTTGTCAAATTAATTATTTGAGAAAGACTAGTTCTGCAAATTTTTTTTTTAGTTTGCTTTGAACATTTTGACATTTCTCTGTCGCAACAAAGGTATATTCATGGAATGAGGAGTGTAAACGAGAGAGC
The DNA here is from genome assembly GCA_037832385.1 of Rhizophora apiculata. Lineage (NCBI taxonomy): Eukaryota > Viridiplantae > Streptophyta > Magnoliopsida > Malpighiales > Rhizophoraceae > Rhizophora > Rhizophora apiculata. The sequence goes on along the minus strand of CM075433.1, from coordinate 7,653,990 downwards.
TCTATTCCCACAAGGTTCGGGGAGTGTGAGAAGTTTACAACACCCGTATCAGGAATTGACAATGAGCTCTTATAAAGGCTACTCAGAGCTGGGGTTTCATAGCTTTTCTAGTACTACAGAAGATCAACAGCAACAACAAGAACAGCGGCAGCAACATTGCTTTGTTTTGGGCACTGATTTCAAGTCATCTGAAGCAACCACAAGGCCATTCAAGTTGGAGAAGGAAACTGAAACCCAGAAACCATTGCACCATTTTTTTGGTGAGTGGCAACCAAATAACAGAAACTCTTGGCTAGATCTTGCATTAAATTCAAGGCCTGCACACTGGCATAACAATCTGATTATAGTAAACACCTTTTTTTTGTTTTTTTTTTTTTGGTGAAAATGCTTTTCAACTCGCTAATTTCTGAGGATTTTCTTTCAGACAAATCCTATTCCTAGCTCGGTCTCTTTACTCACCGCGCGACTCCTACTTGAAATATCTAATGCATCTAGGGATTCGAACCCGACACTGTGTGCCTAACTGTTGATGTACATTAACCTTCTTGCCTCATGCATCAACAAACATCATGCTTGTGTCTATTCCCCTTTCTTGTAACACTTTTTTGGTTGTTCTTCAGATACTTGAAGGACTTTGAAGCATCGACCGTGCCATGGATCTTTTGTGTCCTGGTCCGAAAGAGAAATTTCATTGGTGGGTCAATGCCATGCTTCAGGCTCAAAGATATTTAAGAGTGGAGACAAGCATGACGTTTTTAGGGACACAAGAGGAAGCTATCTTGTGTCTTGCTTTTTCCTGATCGTTTACTTGTTATCTTCCCCTTCAGAGGAACATGTTTTTGATTTACAAGACTTCCATGCTTTTGTAATCTTCTCATTCTAGTCTAACTATTGTAATAGTAAAGGTGACCCATCTACCAATTGTATTAATCCCTTGTATCAACCAATTGTTATGATGTTGTCGAACATCAAGATCATCGTTGAATATAAGAGGGGAAAACATTTCTTTTTTTTTTTTTTTTGGAGAGTTTGGTCAGAATGAGGACATGAATTTGGATGTAATCATCCGTCGGAATCAGGGACGATGGTTTTTATGAAGCAAATCAAAGAACTTTTAAATCTCTTCAATTCAATCTTAATACTAGTTCCCTGTCTCTTACTCATGTTTTGGAAAATAAAATTATCTCGCGTAATTTTTATACCAAAAAAAAAAGCGATATATAGCGGATATTAGCAATTGATTGTTTGGAATTTAAGAAATATAAGCAATATATTAAGAAATTTTGAAAATTTTCTTTGTAATTCCAAATTTTTCGTTTTCTTATGGGTTGACTTTAAATTAAATGTTTTTTTTTTTTCAAAACAAACACATTATTTAAGATCCAAATGAGACTTGGTCAAAGATGGCACCAATGCCACAAACTTGATAGTGATTAACAGCAAAGCAACGTTTAATTACCGTATACTAAAGCCAAGTGCTGGGAATTATTGATGGTGATTAATAGCAAAGTGACGTTTAATTATAATAAACACACAAAGCAACAGATAGATTTCAAGAGGTATTAACACTTGGATTATACCAATACATGTCTAGCCAGTTTTCATAAAGTATAATAGTAGAATTACCTAAATTATTAATTTTAAATTTAAGGTTCAATAAAAAAAAATTAAAAAAAAAATACATGCCTGTGCTTTCATTCGAAGTCATTGTGAAAATCGAAGGAGCGTTGTACGAGCAAATAAAGAATTGGGGAGGATTCTCCATTCAGTGAACTGTCAGTATCGTTCGTAGTCGGCTGCCAAGCTAAGATTCCATGCTTTATTACGCGGAGGTTTCTCTTAACACGGGTTAGAATTTAGCATTATGATGATAATTAATTAATTTTTTGTATTTTTATTATTAATTATGATTATACGTCAAACAAATATAAATATATAACTAGTTTACTTACCTGTACTTTGTGCGAGATCGTTTGAAACATTTATATTACTTTCTAAATTTATTAAAATATTATAATAACTTATATTATAAGTAAAATATCATAAAAAATACTTTATAATTCTAAATTCAATATTTACAAGATAAATGAAAAAATGCATGCGCATATGTATAACAATGATTGATCTTTGATCAATATATATATATATAATCAAGAATTTGAAAAAACTAAAATTGATTTTAAAAATAGGAAAACTACACAAAGAAAATAATATAATAGGATGTATATGAAATAAATAAATCCCCACACCATGTTGACACTAATGTGATTGGTTGCCTAAGACAAATAAATACAATAACAAAATTGTGATTAGTCATGACAAATAGAATGCAATTAACGCACATATAATATGACTAAAGAAGAAGCGAATATCAATTATTAGAAGAGTTAGAAATCTGAGTGAATTAGAAATACTGCAAATTGTAAGACCTAGCCACATCAGTAGCATAAATACAACACAAAACAGTAAATAAATAAATAAATAATTTTTAGACTACTAATAATATACAAATTATGATTTCCATCCCAAGAGAAATATGAAGAAATTCTCACACCAAAAGAAAGCAGGGTTGCCTGACCAATACAGAGGAAAGAAGCGGACATGATATGCTAAATGTGATAGGAAAAAAGGGATTTTAAATCATTTTTAATATAATGGTAAACATCATTCCTCAATTTCTCTCAATAATTATTTTAATTAATATACTTCGGTTATGAACTCCAATTGTCATAAAAGTTACAATACATGCATTTAGAATGTAAATACTGATCAATAACTTAATTCCCATTAAAATTAAAGTTTAAGACAAATCATATAAAAGCACCATTCAATGGAATGAAGTCGTAAGGATAAAAAGAAAATTAGTTCAATCATTGCTTGTCATCCTAAAAGTTCTAAATTCTCATCACTTTCTCTCTCTAAAATGGGCCTCAAAAGGAAATGAGACATGCCGAGTGCCATTTTCATGTCGGAAGAATAATACATGTTATATAGATTAATAATTATAATAAGATGATGTATCGACATCTGTCCCACGTCACCTTCCCCCATCCGCGTAAAGTTTCTGGCCAGTTCCGTTTGAATCGTAGAGAAATATTGCCATCATTGGTTATGCCTGAGAGCTGAGGACAAAACATTCATAAAATGAATTTTAACTTACATTTGTAGATGCGGAAAATTCAGAATCTTAGAGTAATATTGACTTTATTTATATTTAAAATAATCATTCAAGGTTTACAAAAGTTTGGGTTTGTACATACGACCTTTTACAACATTTTACAGATAAAAGTTTAGAACATAGTTAAATACACACAGTATTATTTTTATTTTTATAAAATTTATTTTCACAAAATGAAATAACTCTACCATTATAGAGAGACTCGGCCACTACATTTGTTTCTTAACAATTAGTTAGTAACTATTGGATTTTATGAATGTGAGTCAATACCTTTCAATTTTTCAAATAAGATCAATAATGTTTCTAAAAAATATCAATTTAGCTTCTCATGTTCGATATGGATGTCGGCAAAAATTATAAAAAAGGTCACGTCCGATGGTGACGTGACATGATTAGGAATTTTTTGATCATTGACCTAATCACTCTCTCCTCCTCTCCAGGCTTTTTCTCCTCCGTCTTCTCTTTGGGTAAACCCCTTCTCCAGACTCCATCCCTGCCACCACAACAACCATGATTGATCTTTCAGAATGATTAATGGCTTATTCCACAATACAATAGCTGCCATCTACTTGTAAACCATCGTCTTCTTTTTTTTTCTAACATCTTTTAGAACATGAACTTCATCCATCAACTTGACTTAAAAAAAAAAAAAAAAAACCTTCATCCGTCAATATCGGCATTAAGTTGAAACATTTAACCATAACATATCTTAATGGTTGCATTAGTGATTTGCGTCTACCATCTATGCAAGTCTATACTACATATTGGAAAACTAAATTCAAAATAATCAATCAACAATGCCATTGATACCACCTAAAACAAAAGGTGTCATTGAAAGCTCTTTCAACTGATGATTGATTGATTCACTTCACGCTAACAGAATTATAAGCCGTGTAAATAAAACTACAAAAAGTGGGGGTTTTTTTTTTCTTTTGGGGGGGGGGGGAATTAACAAGAAAAAGAAGAAGATGCCAATGAATAATTACCCATTTACAGAGAAAGCCCAAGGATCAAGATGGAGAACCTATTTCCAAGTCAATGCCCAAATTTGTAATCTGTCAGAGCTCAATCTTGACTTGAATGATCCATCACTGGCCACCAGAAAGCCTCAAAAAGGGGATTTTCAATCCAATGCAACCCTTCAAAAGAATTAAAGATATGAGCTTTTTCCTTCTTGATGTACAAAGAATTCAAGATGTGAACTTTGGCACTTGCAAAAAATTTCTTGAATGGCAATTCTCATATCCATCTTTAAGCTTCAAAAGCTGCTTTCTTTTGAAAACCAAGTACCCAACAACAACGATCTGCAATATTGCCGCAATACCCACAAACAATAATCCAATCTTCTTCCCTGTATTCATCTTGTGCCTTGGGGGCAGCGGCGGCGGCGGCGGCGGCGGCGGCGGCGGCGGCGGCGTGTTAGAGCTCAATAGCTCTGATAGCGGAGGCGGCGGCTTTCTTCTTTTTGTCCCATGCCCACCTGGCGGTAATGATCTTCTGGTTCTAGGAGGAGGTGGAGGTGATTGCGACCGTGGTGATGGTAGCGGCGGAGAAGAGGGTGGAGTGGATGGCGGAGGTGGCGGCAGAAGAGGGGGAGGAGGCGGAGGGTGAGTCATAAAAAATAACGGTGATGCAAGTTCATTTTGGGATTGTGACTCCACAAGAAGCGCATAAAAAGTGAATAAAAAGCCTAAAATGACACAAGTCAATGGTGGGGTTTCCATGAAAATGCCAAAAGGTCAAAGCAAAATAGAAACTTGATCAGAGAAAGCACTATGCCTCTGCATCTGGGTTTCTACCTGAATTCTTGAAACCAATAATTTCGCCTTCTTTTAGATGTTTTAGCAATTGGTCATCACCAAAGAGACTGGGACCAATTGACCATTGGCCAGGCGCTGATTTCTGAATCCGGTCGTTCAAGATTTCACCCCTTTTTTTAAATTTTTTGTGGCTAATGGGTCAGTATTTGTGGCAATTGGCAAAAAGAGAGCTTTTTCTGAATCTGGGTGTTTGTGATTTTTTGCTCTTGTTGAGAAATCAAGGAAATGGGGAAATAAGTTTGGTCCCAAATGATTCAAAGTTTCAAACTTTGTGTGTGTGTGTGTGTGAGAGAGAGAGGAATTCTTAATTTTGGATTTTAAGGGTTTTTGGGGGGATATTGATCTCAAGTCTTGTTTGTTTTCAAAGGGAAGTCAGAGGGTAAGAGAGAATGGCTCAAAATGGATTAATGTGAAGGAAACAGTTATTGGTGATGAAGTTTTAGTAGTTCTCTGGAGTTTGGACTCAGAAAGATCTTTTTCTTTCGTGTTGTTTCTCTCTTTCTCAGGAGATGCGAGCGAGAGAAAGAGGGAATGGGGGAGAGGGGGAGAGATAGAGAAACAGAGTCCACGCCGGCTTCCAAGGTTGGGAGAGGGCGTGGGGGAGAGAGGGACGGCTGATATGTCAATTGGAATTGGGATCAAGTGGGCCCTGTCGTTGGAACCATCGGACGAACGAGATTCCACATTCAGGGATGGAGCATGGTGGAAAGGCTTTTGGGCCCTTCATGGCTGTCCTTGAATTAGCTCAGGAATGTCCATTGGGGCTCCAGCTGACTCGCTTTGTGCTTGGAAGGAGAACAAAACATCCAATCCGCTGCTCTCAAACAGGAAATTCCATTAAAATGTCACCATTTCATACGGCCAGATTAACATTTAAGGTCTTATGTTTAAATTTTTAAAAAAGAGTTGAGAGATTTATGTATTTGAAAAGACTTATTTTTTTATTATATAATTTACAATATAACAGATATTTTAATTGACCAAAAAATTGACTAGTATTTGAGAATTCTTTACAAAATATCTAATAATTAAAAATTAAAATTTTTATTTAAAAATTTTAATTCTAATTTTAAAAAATAGTATGAAATTTATAGAATATAGGGAGTCATAATGAACAAAATAATAATAATAATAGACAGATTTTCTTTCAAACTTTATATAGCATGGGCAAATTATCAACCGAGGGGATGCATGGGATACTTCTAATAGTAAAATTACTATATTGTTATCTAAATTATACGGGGTTTGAGTTGCTAAAATTGTCAATTCATAAAAATAGATGTAAAATAATATACATTTTATTTTTTTTATCTGGATCTTGAAAATCTTGTGTATTCAAATATTGAATTTAAGTCTTAGTATAGCATCGTAATGATAATTAACTTTTACCATCCAAAAAGTATAGAGACTAGAGAGACCATAGACAAGTTTAGCAAATAAGCTAGCCGACATTGACTTCTTTGATCTTCTCTTTTCTCGGCATGGAAATGCAAAAGGAAAGTTGACCCTGTTGCCTTTGGCTCATCGTGTAGTGAAACTTCGATGAGCCCTCCGTAACAAGACAAGACATCAAACCGGCAAGGTTTCCCTCGAAAACAAAATTGGTTGCAAATTTTAACAGTTTTTGAGACAAAAGTCGGTTAACAGTAGACCTTAGGTTTTCGTTGCATCACAGCGACTCATTGGAAATTGAACTAATTTTTGGCATATTCGGCTTATCAATGCCGTCTTAGGCCTTCTTTCTACGTACAGTGTGGCCTCATCCCAATATAGCAAATTGACAATAATATTACTGATATGTCTGAGTCTACCGAACCACAATTGAAAGTTAAAATTCGACAATAATTTAATGCATTTTTTTAATTAATAAATTTTAAATTTGGTACGTTATAATTGTGTTGAAAAAGTTTTATACAAAATTATTATTATGAGAATTATAAATTTTCCTCGTAAAAAAGATAAAATTAAGAAAACAACAAGTGATCTTTTACTTAAATATACAAAAATAATGTTAAATATTCTTACCTCATTATTTTTTTCATTTTAAAAAAAATAAAAAGTAAAAAGACTATCTAGCCAACTTCGAGGCCTGTCTTCTGCAAGCTCATCACATTCGAGCACATGACTCCCCAGCCAGCTCCAGGTCTACGTCTATAAAATTAGCTCACCTCGAACTTGAATTTATTATAAACATGTAGGTCTCAGTACCCTTTTAACATTAGGACTCAAGTATCTAGCACCATCCTTACGACCACATATCCAGATTGATGTTACTTCATCACTCACATTACCATTAAAATATACTAGGTCGGACATCTTCATGGCTGTATAAATGCCAACGACTTTCGAAAGACTCAAAATGAGTCTCTCCAATGCTCAATGTTGAGCATTATAGTTGTTGTCAATAACAAAATCTGGTGTTCTTGTTGTAACCTCCTTCAGGCAGGCCTCCATGTTGTCCAGAGATGACTTAATAAATCAATAAAGAGACGGACATGGCAGAGAAAGGCGAAGGAGCTGGGCAATGGCCAAGCACATACGTTTCAGCCCTTTCCATGGCAAGAAGAAGCAATGTTTTGGCTCGATTCACTTCAGCTTCAGCTTTCGAAAACAATTGAAGTCCATAAATTTTCAGTGAAAAATGTCTTGTAGTTTAAGAAATTATTAAAAGTGACTTCATGATTCATGCATTTTAAAACTAGTCTAACGTTTATTTACTTCTCTAAAACAAAAAAAATGATATGTGAGAAATTAAAGAAAATATAATAATAATAATAAATTGGCAAAGCAGACCATTTTTCATTGTCTGTAACTGAATATACTTACATATTCTGACAACAATACTATATGATGCTGAAAAATTACAATCAAATTCTCAATTATTTTCATTCTATCTCAATGCTTACCTTACAGACGGGTTTCTCTCCGATCCACTAGAAAGCTTATAGAACCATAACATTTCTCATCTTCTATTTAACAGATTCTTTTTTTTTTTTTTTGGTTAGGCAAAAAGATTAATATTTGATGTTTCTAATTTGAATATCTGAAGTTTTTAATTAGATACCACAGTGTGCTAACTACTTCCACTAATTGTTTTAAGATGGTAGGCTTGTGAAGAGAAGAAATAGCTTTGATCAAATAAAAAAATAAGGCGTAGAAATAAGAACAGAAATTAAAGTCAAAGAAGGATTTGAGTTGAAGTAGGTTGATAATTTCAAATTTGACACATTATATTTAAATGCAGAGAGTTTTGATTATAATGATTGTAGTTGGAGTGGTAGACTTTCCTCGTCAAGGTATTAATTTAACGAATAATTCTCAACTAAATTTTATAAAAATAATAATAATTAATAATTTTATAACTTTTTTTAAAACAAATATTTCTCATGTTCTATAAAATAGATTTTTTCTTTTTGGGGTTAGGCAAAAACACTAATATTTGATGTTTTTAGTTAGGTACCAAAGTGCACTTATTTCCTGCTTCCACACGTGGTTGGAATGCATGGATGGAAGGCTTGTTGAGAGTGGAAATAGCTGAAGCACGAATGACAGGGGAAAGGGAGAAGGAAAAGAGAGAAAGCATGGGAAGGGGGATGGGCCGTCAATTGGATTCATTTCCACAGTACCAAAAACGCTTTAAAGGCTGGTGGGGTGCCACTGTCGCATCTGCGGTGCATTGGAAATTGTTGCTTTTGTTTCTCTTGTATAGGGTTGAAATCAGAGACCGAGTGCAGGCACGCGGAAGTGCCCATTTGAAAGAAAGTTTGTCGTAAGCTCCTGACTCGAGGGGGCATCACTCCCACAATCCCTCTCACAGACAACAATTATTAAATAATAACAAAAAACTTATGACTTGTGCCAAACCCTTTTTTGGGCTCAATTGACGTGAGTTTGTTGAACTAGTCAATCTGAATTTAATGAATTCCTGCAAGTTTTTTAAATCCTGTTAAACTTATTCACAAATGTTACAGAGATGCAGATTTTTTTATTTTTTATCTAGCGTGCATTAGTCGTGAACTTATAAAAAATAACACATTGCATTAGCACAATTTTTAATTATATACTTGTAATCATTTATTAATTAATGATAAATATATTACAAACCGTTAGAATAATATTAAATGTTAAGAATTTTTTTTATAATTTAATATAAATGACTATCCATCCAACTAATCAGCTTCTATGTTTTCAGGAATAGCTCTTTTCAACTTCCAACATGACAAAACATAACGAATGAAGCCAAATGTGACAGAGTGAGTTTGCACGCCTGCAGCTGCTGTGACATGTCCACCACAGAGCGAGCCAAGAGCACAGAGCAAGTAGTACCTATAGCTGGTGAAGCCCCAACTGGTTAGCCCAGACCAAAACAGAAACCCAAAACCATGCAACAGACTTTGAGACTCAGTTGGCTATCAAAGACCTAGCCCCCAGCTAACCTGTACACCCTAAAGCCTGAAAACCCTAGTGCTACTAATGGCTGAGACCTACCATGTCTACACTATAAAACACAGATTTTCACGATGGAGAAATGCCCCTGCATGAATTATCTTTTCCCACAGATTTTGTACTTTTATTGTGTGAATATATTGTGTAGGTTTGTTGCCTGCTGGATGGATTTCTATTTTAACTAGATACCACTCCTGCATCGCTTCTAAGTATCCCGCCCAAAAAAAAAAAAAAAAACATATTCTCGCTGCAGAAACTAAGCCAGACCGGACACATTCCCAAACCCAAAGCAAAGCATATCCTTCTTTTTATAGTTTAAAGATTCTTTCTTTTATCAATAAATGCAATGCACGTAGTTAATACATGCCATAAATAAAATTATGATTCATTCACCAACAAAACAACTTATGATAAATTTATATTATCTAATATTACATTAAAGCTTGATTATTCACTTAAAAGATGCATTTTTGAGTCACACGAACAGTAATATTTTGACTTGAAGAGTACGAACTGCGTAAATTTTTAACTCTTTCTGAATTGATAGTATTAGTGTCTATTCACGGAGAAGTCTTTATTTTATTTTATTTGTATTTGATATACATTAATAAGCAAATTGTTAGATCTGATGATCTTATCAGAGTCTGTTCTTGTTTATAAAAATTTTACGCTACTAATCTTTCAGGAACATGTCATGGTACACAGTTCATATTTATTGAGTCCGTAACTGTAATAATAGATTGGGGGAGTCCTCCTAAGGGTTTAGTAGGGAATGTGCAAGGACGCGCCATGGAAGGAGTGGTACTAAGCATTGAAGAGGTGAAGGAGGTGGGGATGGGAGAATGGCAAATGCTCCAAAAGGGCACGCAATCTAAGGCCTTCCAACGCTGAAGGCAGGCAGAGGGAACAGACTGGCAGGTTTGGATTCTATTTTACTCCCTCTGTAAAAAGCTGCTCTTTCTCTCTCTCTATCTACATGAGTCAAAGGGCAAACTGTGTAATTACATAGTAATGTTTAAAAATCTAGATATTTATCTTTTAGAGAATCTGATGTTTAAATCCAAGGATAAACTAATGTATAAAGTATGCTCTGTTTAGTTGACTTTCTTTTCGTAGTTTGGTTTGACTGGCTTTCAAGTTCTTATCAATTCTCTATTTATTTCAATTAGCTAAAATAAAAACCCTGCTGTGTTATCTTATTAATTTACTTTGAGCTGACCTTGGCCTTCCAAGATTAAAATATTGATTAAACGTAAAAAAACCATGGCCAAATTGAACAAGATAACAATCGGCAAAAGCCTTTTCTCTATCCTACATTACACTACGTTACAGCTTTGGTTCTCAGATGTTATCTAAACCCACATCTGTTATCTCAATCATTCCACAATGCAAACATTGGGACTGGATGATGCACCAAATTCAAGTTGCCCATCTCATTTTCCCCTAACCCAGTGCTTCCATTATTAGTCCCTTCTTCACATTTTGCACCATGCAATGAAAAGTAACTCTCAGAGTAGTCTCCACCGGTACCATTGACAAAGTCTCCATTGAGACTAACTGAATCTTTTGGGGTCACTGCATTGGAGGTTCTCCTGCTACTTGATGCCACTAATGTAGCATCTGTGTTAATGCCGTTAACACTCTGCTGCTGCTGGTGATCTTCTTCCGCATTATCTCTCCACAGCATATCGGGCAATTCGTTGGCGGGTTCTCCGCCCTGTATGGTGACAAGGGGTTGAGATGTCGACGATGTAGTGCAAGAATGGTAGTCCTCGAGGAACATCGGCGATGAGTCTTTTGGTGACCGTTTAGCTAGATCACTGGCGATGAGTGTGGAGCTTGAACAAATTCTCTTCACATCATACCTACTCATATCAAAATTGGTCACAGCACTTGTACCCCTGAATTTTATGGCTGCAATATCATAGGCCTCAGCAGCCTCTTCTTGTGTGCCTATATCAATGTCACAAGTTAATTAGTAGCTAGGCTTCAATTAATTGTTACACTTCAGGAAAATTTTTTATCAGAATTAGTTGTTCCCAGTCTAAGAAAATCACCATATTGACAAGTTCCATGGTAACACAAATCATATTGACCTTGTAACGTTATAGAGACTAGCAATCAAATAATGAGGACCACTATATATATATATCTATGAAAGATTGGACAGTCACGTGAATAAGTAGAACAGGATTGGTTATGCAATGAAGATGATTCAAAGACATTAATATATAGAGAAGATGGTTGCTTAAAGGAGAAAGTGGGGAAAAAGAAGATGAGCCTTACTAAATGTTCCAAGGTACAAGTCCTTGTTTCCTGCAACCCTTCCTATTCTAGCTTGCCACCTTCCATGTTGGTGGTGTCTGCCAGGATAAAAAGGAAAACAAGCTTAGCAAATGAAGGGAAAGAAGGATGGACAAATTGATAAATGATATTTAATAATGTACTATAAGTAAACACACTTGTCATCTTGTGAACATATATAATAATGTCTGCCTATTATTGTCTGTGATAATTGAAAAAGCCTAAAAAAATGCAATAAATAATGGAAAACTTTATCTCTGAGGTTACTTTCCTGCCATTACCTTGTCACTCCTCTGTACACAGAAGCTCCTCTTGAAAACCCACTACTTTTCCTGTCAAAATTTGAATAAAGTGATTACCCTTTCATCCCATAGTTCCTTATCTTTTACAGGTTGATAAATAATAAAGAGAATTAAAAAAAGAGGGGGGAAAAAAAATAGAGAGATAGAAGACCTGGCACCTTCTTAGATTGGCAACAAATTCTTGCCTAGTCATGTGCTTCATCTCTTCAAGCTCCTTCTCATAAGTACTCATCTAAGCACATATAAAAGATAAGCTTAGACATTAATTACTTACAACCCCAAAAAAATTAAAAAAAAAAGATTCTGGAAATCTTTTGTATCATTCATTTGACTAGGGCGATTCAATAATCGAAGAAACTTACAGGGAAATTTATGTGAGTAGTTGGACCCCAATACTTCAAGGCAGCCAAGTCGTAAGCCCTTGCTGCTTTCTCTTCCTTGTCATAGCCACCTGATCAAAACATTTAACGAAAAAAATGAAGGAGAAGAGCATACACACTATCTTATATTGTCAAAAATAAAATAAAACAAATTTATATTGTTTTACCTGTAAATCTTATTAGTCTAAAGTCCACAATGGAACACAAATAAGTAAATAATACAAAAATAAGGGAGATTGAATATTTGATTTTGACCTACCCAGGTAAACTGCACAGGGTAAGCACAGTGAAAGGAGACACCCAATGCATGAAAAGTGAAAACATTGTGGTTAGTAATTTAGAATATTCTTTCCAGGAAGGAAAATGAAAGAACAAAAATAGAGGAAATAACTAATTGATATTCTTTTCACACATACCTTGCCTTCCTTTCCTTGTTTGTCCTTCATTTCGGCAGCTGTTGTCCCACAAATGGGCCTCATATCTTCCAGTCCACCTATGCCTAGTAAGGATAATCAAACAAGTACATGAAAAATAATAGATATACTTCCAATGCCATGTAAACACATATATGGTGAAATAAGGTTACAAAAAAAATATGTTCATTGTTCAAGGAAAATTTATATTTGGCACCTTGTAACACCTCTATATTGAGATGTTCTTTGTCCAAAAGTGTCAATGGATTTGCGAGGAACTGGTTCTCTGGCCGCAGGTTTCCCAACTGGCCTTTTGCGGTTGTCAAGGACTTGCAGTGGAGAAATGCCAGCCGTTTCATTCTCTGAACTTGGGCTCATTGTGAGTGATAGTGACTGAAAATTGCAACCGTTTGCTTCATTTGAAAATTTCTCACCGGAAACTGGTGCCTGCCTTAGCCAAGACTTGAACCCAGAAACTGAAGTAGTATTCTCAAATGGCACCTGGTGGAAAATGCTGCCATTGTTGTGGTTATTTATATGGCTATGGCTATGGCCATGATTGGGGTTTGGAATAAGTGCTTGTGGGTTTTCATTGTAATGGTCAGATTGAACAAAAGAGGATGTGTTTCTGGGATACTTCTCTCCGGTCTCAAGTATATCTCTATTGGTGTTGAAGCTAATCGGTGCTACATTGACATTGATTCCATTAACAACATGGTGTTGAGTTTCTTGATCATCTTGACAATAAACTTTGGTGGTGTCATCAGAGGGAGAGTTAGTGTAACACCCCAGGAAATCCTCAAGCTTTGGACCACGCTCCTGATCACTTGCACTGGTTTCGTCAATGGTGTTCTGATCATATGGCCAATATTCTACAAAACCAAAACCCCCCAATGAAAAAGAAAAAACAAGTTTAAAACACCAAAACTGGATCAGCTTAAAATACAAGAAGAAGTTACCTTGAGCACCATTGGAGGAGGCACTAAAGGGATCAACAACACTAAGAGAGCCATCGGAGCGCAAAGGCATGATAGAGATATTTTCAGAAGAAGAAAAAGCAGCTGCTTGGTTGTGGTGCTCTTGATCCCTACCAAACCCTTCGTCATCAATCCTCAGGTGTGGAGCCAGAGAGAACCCCAACCAATTACTCATTGTGCTGTGAGGTCTCTAAACATAAACCGTACCACACGTTATCTCTCGATCTCTCTCAAAAGGTGTGCTGTGTGGTGAATTGGTGATACTGCTAATGTCTCTCCCGACTTTTTCTTCTGTTGCCTACTTCACCCTGTCACTCGGGTTTTTGGAGCTCAGCTCAAATTCCAAAGAACTTTTTTCAAGAGAAGGCGACACTCTCTCCGACTCCCTCTAGCTGTGGTCTAATATTTCTCAGTATCTGTGTCTTTGTTTATCTGTTTTGCCAATGATCATAGGGTTTGGTGCCGTCTCTTTGATTTCTTCTCAGTCATGTAGCCAGATCTGTGGCCATGACGCCATGGCATTTATGTACAGTAAAAAATACAAGAAGTTTTGGTCAAAATTAATAGAGTTTTCATTATTGGGTATTATATTAACGCATAATAATTTTATATTTTTTTAATAAAAAAATAAGTAACAATATCTTGATAATTGTATCGTAAATTCATGTTAAATTTTTTCACTTAATTTATATGCATTATTTGTCTAAAAAAAATTCCTTCACTCAAATATGATTGGCCTCAAAGAAAATTTTCTTGTTTTATATCAACTTATATTAATGAATTACATACACAATGCATACATCAAGATGGAGTTACTCGTATTTGACTGTGACTGCACATTTGTTCATGACATCACAACATACCACCCGAATGCCCTGCAAACCCATAGAAAGAAGAATCATCAAATCCTTTTAGAAAACTTAAGTTAGCCTAAATAGTTTAATAACTTGAAATCTTAAATTCGAGACCTCTGAGTTTTTTGAATAACTTGCTGAAAAGTTTAATGAAATAGACAGGATTTTGCATTTGAGAGAACTTGTTATTAAGAAAGCCATAGAAGATTGAAAGGCAACAATGCAAGCTTGCGAGGATTGTGAAGGCACTAAGTCGATAAGAGTGAACAGAGATTACTCCTTTTAGTTGCTTGACTCAAAACAGTAACGCGTCTGCACGCAAAATATGAAAGAAGAACGCGAGCTCGTAAAAAATGTCTTGAAACAATATCGTTGATTTGACACCTGCAGCCATTCAATACATTTTTTTTTTTTTTCATTTACTAATTCTTGTTCATTTAGGAATGTACCTTTGTTGCTACTATGTATTTTTGTACTCTTTTTTTTTTCGTATGTTGATTGGGATATATAATGTTTGATTTGTTTTTCTATCTTCAATTGTATCATATTAAACAGGATTATTAATGTTTAAAATTGAATTAAAAAATAAAAAATTTAAAACTATATTGAAAAGGTTAAGAATTATTTTTTACCTTATCCTCTTAAACCATGACACTGACTATGGAGGTGGGGGAGGAAGAAGAAGAAGAAGGTTCATTAGACCGTGGAATTTTTCTGTTGGCCCCATTTGATCTGGCACTCGATCTATACACAAGCCTACATCTTCGTGTATGATATTAGAGTGGTAGACCATGTTTTGGTCCTATGACAAGAAAGGCCCAAACCATCCCAAAATTAAGAAAGTTGAAACCCATTAAAGGCCTACATGTGGGCAAACGTAGAGAACCCATGTATGCATTGCTTGCACAATTCTAGCTCCGCCCAAGACATCTGGACAGTACAAAAGTTCTTGGTTTATAAACCCAATGGGGGCCTCCAATAGATCAAAACAAGAAAAGGGGGAAAAAAAAAATGTATAAAGCCTGGTTCCACTCCATGAGGTGTGGGCTAATAGTTTGGATCTTATAGCTATAATCATATTAGATCAATTGGGTCAATAACAGTTTTAGGGCAGGCTTCAAATTGCTGAGTCCATTATATTCCATGAGGGTACCTTGAGAAGTCATGGTGATCATTGGGGTCAATCATTGGTTCAGGCAACCCTGTGGTGGCTCAGTCCATTCCACGATAGAACTTCCATAAATAATTTTCAACCCAAACCCAATCCACAACTATTTCACCCGTCTCAAGCAAAGAGCCCATAAAATATTGGCACTGTAAAACGCTCGAAGGAGCAAGTTGGGGTTTCTGCCGCATTTTTTCAAATTCTCATCTTAATACTAATAAAAAAGGAATATTTCACCAATGAGTTTTATTTCAATGTGTTCCATCTCAATGATATTAAAATTTTCTTTAAAACCGAACATCTTGAGCTCGAATTTCAACCGTGTCAATCAAATCATCAAAAAAAAAAAAAAAAAAAAAGCTACACAAGACTAATACATTTATTAAGTTTAAAAAGACATGCAATATACATAATTTTATCTTTATTTTGATTAAAAAAAAAAACAAACAAACTATTTTTGAACTTGAATTTATATTAAATCACAATAGGGTTACGTTTACTTTTGTATCAAAGTTTACTCTTAGTAAGTTTTGGTTCCAATAAGTGGAATAATAATAATAACAATGATAATGATAATAATTTTAGAATTCAAGAGTAAGTTCTCTGTACGATGCATGCTGGTTGTGAAACAGATTTACACAAGTCAGCAAAAATTTTATTAGTAAAAGCTTCGGTAATCTGTCATTATTTTTTCTGACCGTCCAATCGGACTACAGCTCCCTCCGCCGTTACTTCTGGTTTCTGTCACTGGTCCATTTCATTTAGGTCTCGTCAATGTATAAACTGTTATGATAGATTATCACGAAAATAAAATAATACACCCGCTTGGCATTTTCCCGGAGACCGACAATTTACACTTGATTTCATTATGAGATTCTTGAGCATTCGTATCGTTAGCTTATTGTTATTACTATACTCTTTGTCTCATTCCTCCTCCTCCTCCTGAGGCTTCTCATCGAACACCGTGTTTCGTGCCATAGCCATGTCGGACGAAAAAGTGGTCACATAATTATGGAGTTGTGCGGGATTTATTTATAATCACGTGTCACCAGTGGAGAATTTTTTTTTTTTTTTTTTTGGTCTTTTTGTGAAAACAAAAATTAGGATACGCAACCATTGCTCAGGCTCTGTAGCGCTAAAGCCGCCTGTACGGAAACACCTTTTTATATAATATATGATCATGGGGAGTCGGTGGAAGACATGAAAGCTTTTTCTACCCTTCATTGAACATAGAGAGGAATTCCAAGTGTGGCATTGATGACTTCCGACTTTAGTGTAAGATAATCATAGGTGTTGGAAAAGGAACATCTATTTTTACCTACGGTTATCAAAAACTTCCCAATAGTCCCAAAAATTGTGCCGAATAAGTCAAAGCCCTTTTAAGTTATCGTTAAGTTTTTGAAATGATATCGTAATGTGAAAGCAACATTCATTATGAGTTTGAGATGCGCTGTTGGTGTTAATTCTCATAGCTTGTTGTGGAATCAGATGTTGTGTATGGTGGGGTCTGTACTGCATCCATGCTTTTAGTCTAATGGACGCACAGCTCACCATCTTTGTGTCACCAACTAAAGAACTTGATCTCTCTACAATTTGTCATTTTTCTTTCCTAAAGCAAACTCTAAAACAAAAAATGAGACAAGGGTTCCAAGCCTGAAAAAAGGGTTTCAAAATGTCATTTGAATGCTTGGCTGTAAGGTGGCCTGCAGGTCAAGCAAGGACTTCAAAACAAGTAAAGTCCACATCTGTTCTTTGCCTTAGTTCTTCTAGACAGCTCGTTGCCTTGGAGGCTTTGGGATTCTCCCCAACTTTGCCACAAGGACTAACCAAAATTCTAAGACTTTTTATCTCGTACCATTTACCTCAAACCCAACCTGATTCGATCCCGATTGCTACCTCTAGCATTAAGTCTACTTTTTTCTTGTCCTGTCAAAAGTAGGTTCGAATAATTAGTGATTAATGAGAAAATTTCATTTTACCAACTATACTAACCTTTACCAACCATCAGTTTCTTTCCATTGGAAAAAATTAAAAAAAAAACTTTGATTCATTTTTTTGTCCTTCTTTAGGCATTTTTTTTTTTTGGGGGGGGGGGGTCGGGGGTTGGCGGTGGCTTCAGTCTTGAATAATGAAAACGAAAATGATTGGAAGAATCTGTATTAACTCAATCCAGCTTATATATATATAAATATATATATATAAAATGAAAGGAATCAGCTATTTCAAATTTAACTAGTAAAGACACTTTGCATCTTTTAAAGAAATCATCACATCTTACATACACAGCTTCATTATTGATGATATACATAGGTTTATATATATATATTGAAGTGGATGCATGTAATCTTGAAGAATCCACCACTAAATCACAGTACGGAAAGCAGTCAAAAAAAAAAATAAAATCTTAAATATATACCCATGTTGTGGACACCGTTAACATAATAGATTAGAGGCCTCTCTGCTTGGCTTTATGGAAGCTGATCATAAGAATTTTGTCTCGATCTGGCAGAACCAATGTTCCTCAAATGTTCAATTTGACACCACTTATGTGCTCAGCATCTCCCCCTCCCCTATCTCTTTCAATGTCAAACATCAACTGCAGTTCCTACACTACAAAACAAAAGCTTAGCGTGCAGTGCCACCATGCCACTCTTTGTGCATACCCTGTCACCTTATATAAATATTTTTTGGGTGGGGTAAAGTTTTGATTTTGTTTGATGGCTTTGATTTAATAAATTGCCCTCTTAACTTAATGCATCAATGTGATCAAACTTTGACCCGGTCTACCTTGGCGGCAGGTAGATCAAACCGTCGAACCCATAATCGTTAAATTACAACCAGAGCAGCTTTCTCATTACATCACCACTCTCTTTTTTATGTGTTATTCATGTGAATCAATATAAATATAATATAATACAGATACTTTATTCAAACCAAGAAATTTCAAGTTTAAGTTATAACTTGTCTACGTTACAATGCAAGGATCTAATTAAGGGATCAGTTTCCTTTATAAAAAAAAAAACTCTTTTATTTTAGGAGAATCTCTCTCTCTCTCTCTCTCTTTCATTCCTTTTCAAAACAAGGAATTCCCAGATCACTAACTTTTATCCATACTACAAATATCGGTTTTTAGGCCTCCATTGTATTAGAAAAACTAAACCCTTAATAAAGACAACCATTAAAATTTGATCTATAAACTCGTGATTTATTGTGCATTTTTCAATCTATGATTGAAAATAACACCATCGGCGCAGAAATGTCGAACGAAGTAGCAGTAAACTTAAAGACCCATTTATGGTGTTTTTCTCAGTTATGAAAAATCTCATCCTAGGGTACAATATTCGTCAGACACGTTAACCACTGCCTGAAGCATAACTACGCATTTTTTGACCCTCACGGCGAGGGCAATTGACTGACAACAGTACTAGATTAACTTATGCTGTACTGTATGATATTAAGTGCTGAAGTACCAAATTTTGAAATTGACGTTAAGTGATGCACTTTAACAACATTTAAATAGTAAAATTTTTATTAAAAAAAAAATGATAAAAATATTAATAATTAATACTTAATTTCGTCTCACAGAAATAATAAATAAAATTTTTACAATATACCCTTTTTAACTGTTCAAAGATAAAAAAGGTATTGTAGCATCAAACTCAAAGTTTAGACGAAATGTCAGGTTCAAACCTTAAGCCTTATTCATGAAAGTAGTCAATTACTAGGATATTGGTCAAGTTGGATGAGGCACGCAATCTCACAAGAAAAACTAAAAGAAAAATAAAAAGGGCTTGCAGCCAAGGGCACAGAAAGGAAAGAGAAGGATAATCAATCACATTTTATTCTCTCTTTTTTTTCACGGAACAGAGAAGTGCTAAATTTTGCAGGCAAATTGAAGTCTGACATTGGCACGAACTACGTTCTTCTGATCTCTTTGTCACTTCATAAGCACCGCCTTTTCAAATTTAGGAACTCTTGCAGCGACAAAGCTTCACGCCTCACCATTATAATATTTATAACATGCAAAAACAGAAAAGCTGAGCAAAAGGGAATTAACAGAAAAATCCATAGCCACCAGATGAAAAAGCACCACACACATATGGGATTCATTACTTAATCACAGCCATGAGATCTAGAGACCATTATACCTTTACAGGCCCTCAATGCTCGTCCCTTTCTACTTTTGCTTATTGTCCAAAAAGCAGGTGTAGGAGCACTTAACCTTTGAAAATCATTGTTTTTATTTTTATTTTTTTAAAATTATTATTATTATTATTATTTGTTAGAAGCCTTTAAAATTATTGCAGAAAAGCATGCTAACTTGGAAAAACTTTATGGGACTCTCAATTGCTCAATCATTTTTTTGGCCGACTAGAGCTCGGCTTTAGTCTCTCTGTGTCTTATATATAAGTAGGAGTTGAGCTTCTCATCTCCTACCAAGAAGGTTAGATGCCACAGTAGTCCAAAGCAGTTCTCTAGCTAAAGAATTATACCACCAATCTCTCTCTAGCCACAAACACACGCACTGACACCCCCTACCACAAAGGAGAAGCTAATAATGGCTCCCATGGCAGAAGAGTCAATGCGGAGAGAAGTCAAACCAATGAATACAAGTATGCCCTCCGAACAGAAAATCAACAAAGGAGCTTGGACAGCAGAAGAAGACAGAAAATTGTCTGAGGTTATTGCTGTTCATGGTGCAAAAAGATGGAAGATAATTGCAGCCAAAGCAGGTGCTTAATTTGACCATGCTAGTACTAAAATTGAGCTAAAAACCCCAATTTGTAGATTGAAATGCGCTGCATTTTGGTCTAAAGATTGATGATGGGTCGTCGACTCTTGCAGGTCTCAATAGATGTGGCAAGAGTTGCAGGCTTAGGTGGTTGAATTATTTGAGACCAAATATCAAGAGAGGCAATATATCAGATGAAGAAGAAGACTTGATACTTAGGCTTCATAAACTACTTGGAAACAGGTTTCTGGCTTATACAACAAACAGATAGTCCTTATAGTTGTACATTACTTCAAAATTTCTCCTGCATAGCTGCTAGTTTCAATATTGTGTAGCTGTAATTCTGTTTAGATCAATTGATGTCGCTGCATATTTTGATTTTGGGCACCTTTATGTTGACTAAACTTTTGTTTTGTCTTCAGATGGTCATTGATTGCTGGAAGATTACCCGGACGAACAGACAATGAGATCAAGAACTACTGGAATTCTCATTTGAGCAAGAAACTGAGCCAGAAAAAGAAACAGGTTGGAGCTTCAGCTAAAAGAGGCCCCAAGGCTGAAAAAAAGGCAGTAGAGAAAGTCCATGTGGAAATGGGAGAAGAGGACATTGCTATATCTAATCATAATAATAACAATGGAGGTGAAGACTCAAATATCAGCTTTAATTTAGATGATTTCTTTGATTTCTCCAATGAAGAACCTTCGAACTTGGAGTGGATGAGTCGGTTCCTGGAAACGGGTGACAGCTTAACTGGTATGTCATAAGGAGGGATATTTGGTATCTCTCTATGGTTTTGGTCCAGTTAATGGACTTAAAAATCCTGATGTATGTGAGATTTCACGTTGAGTAATCTTTTTTCCGTACATGAATTGGGTAGAGTTGGTGTTTGTGTGTCAGTTCTTTTTCCATCTAACACCGCTCGGCATGACCTTGTTGTGATTGGCGCCAATCATCCTTTCTTTTTTTTTTTTTTCACATTAACCATTAAATCCCATTTGGCCAAAATACAGATGGGAAATGAAAATTGCAGCAATCATGATGGTGAGTAAGTAGGCAACAACGGGGCCACTGCAAGACATAAAGAGCGAAGAGCACTTAGTCTCTCATATATTCCTAGAGATTCTTTGATGATGATGATGCGAGAGAGATAGCCTTCTCTTTTTCTTTTTGTAAGTAGTGGTCAATGAATTATAATCGAAATGTGAAAGGACCCGTCTGAAGTATTGCAGGCACATGATAGATGATACTCCTGTGATGGCACAAAAGGGACTACATGTGTGTCACGATGTCTACAATATATATTCACATACCAGTCCAAATTGTGAAGAGTATATAATGATAAGGTTATTTGATTGTATTTAAACGTCACAAACTCGATTTTTAGAAACAATTTTTTTATGATACAAAGGTAAATTTGTGTATAAATAAATAAATTTGTCTTTGATTTTACAATATGAAAATGTCGTTCATTAAAATACCTTTTTTTTCTTTTTTTCTTTTTTTTTTATCAGATCAAATGGTTTTTACTTAACATGCAAATGTACCGGTTATTTATAAATTTAACAGTAATCCCTCCTCGTGAGCTAAGAAGGTCTAATCAAATTAACACGAAAAGACAGACTAACACAAGTCGTGCAGCATTTGATGACGGTCTCATCTAGTCAAGGATATCATTGTGAGCCACAATGCTGATAACCCAGAGACACCAATTTGATTCCATTACAGCGCAAGCTGACATTAACTGCAAGGATGTATTTGCACCCACCATCTCGCTTGTTCTTCAAATTTTAATATCCCAATGGCCTGTGCAATTCTGGTGGACCATATGCTATGTGTGGTGCTCAGTTGAAGTCATTCAATAGGTTTGTCTTTATTAAAAAGGTTAATTATCACCACATTATCGACAGAATAATCAAAGGCAGCTGCTCAGCTGCAATCTGAGGATGTCAAATTGTTTAATCTGCCACTTACGAATGTTGCGAAGAAGTTAAAAAGTACCAATCACCAGAAATATCATAAAATGTACAACAAAAATCCATTTCATTTCAACCTTTTGCTTAACTCGTAACCCTGTATAATTTCCTAGTGTGTCCTTGTAATTGGCATACTAATGGTTATTTATACAGATAGATGGATTTTAACGAGTTCACTAACAATAAAAGAGCTATCATTTAGAAAAGGCATCTAAGGCAATCCCACAAGTATATTGCATGGCATTGTCTATTGCAACAGACATTTGGAGAGCTTATCGAGGGTCTGAAGTTTTTATCATATTTTTATACAGAATTTTAATGGTAGAAACTATAAATATAGTGATTCCTCTCAACATTTTGCATGCATCAGATGTAGAACGGGGACCCTTTTTCCACATTACAAAACAAAACAAAGAAAGAATCTTTCTTCTAATCCAAACTTAATTTCTGACAAGGTTACCGAAGATATGCAAATCTAATATAGAAATGGACAAATGGACAACTCTATTACTGCACATAAATTGTTCCCTTCTCTTCCAAGATGCCGTTTGCTAGTGCGTCTCCCTATTGTCAATTCCTCTTACAACTTGGGTCGCATTAGACTGAACTTCCTGCTAATTGACTGCTAATGACAGCCTGAAGATTCCCAAAAGGAACATATTCAAATCACCATGAACCCAGAATTTGTATTAACAAAAATGTAGTTACATCATATGCTTGAAGCATGTAGTGAAGTCTTGTCCGATCAAACCATGTTGAAAGTAAAATTCCATGAGATGCACTACCAAGCCTGGTGGTACCTTGAATGAATTACATCTAAGGTATATTGACAAAGGAAATAAAAAGGATAAAAAATAAAAGAAACAATAAGAAGAAAGAAGAAAAGGAGGAAAAAGAAAATCTTTCTGGTGAAAACTAAAAAATTCACATGAAATTTTTGCTTCCAATCCCATCTCTGCAATCAGAATCTTCATGCATATCCACAACTAGTGTGCCTTTGCTTGTAAGGGAAGAATCTATTGAAGAAGCCAATCAAAAACTTGTAAGGAGAAGAGAAGTAAGAAAAGGGCAGGATGGGGCTGCTGTGATTGCTTTCCTTATCATGCAATAACTTAAGGAGATAATTAACTGAGTCATAATGCAGGGAGAGCGAAATTCCTTACTGTATGAACAACAAAGTGCCGGTGGCATATCACCTAAAGTTAGCCCCATGCCACAGAACAAGCATAATTGACCAGCAATTTATGGTCAACACCAAAGTTCTGCAAGGTTAAAGTACAAATGATCAGATTATGCAAAGAAAGTGAGCGGCGCCTAGTCATGGGATAAAATGTTCCTGGGCTCATTTTATCTCATATGAATGGGCAAGCACGATAAATCATTCACTTGATCAGTCCCAAAACTGAATGATTCTTAAACCCATTTCTCAATATAATTTGTTATGCCCTTCAAGGACAGAAAGAAGCTCATTTAATTCCAAATAGTACAATTATATAAGAAGGAAAAGACATGAAAGGGGGAAAGCATTTAAACCCATTAGATAGAATATACTTTCATTTCTATGAAACAAGTGTTATCAAGTGCACGACTCAATGCAAGGGCAGTTGGGTGAAATGTTTGCAAAACAACAAGCTGCATCTAATTAACCTCTTGCTTGCAGAGTGTCATGCTTAAAACTAGCTTCAGACTAACAAGTAAAAGTAGCGCAAAAAGGAGTAGTTCTCTATTACCCAGCAACAAAGTAGATGATCATCGTATGTAATAAGGCGTAGGCTTATGTCATTAACATGTGCCTTCAGTTATTATCATCAATAAAGTGCTGCTTATCAATATTAACGTCAATGCATCTGTGGAGCACTCAAAAAGTACATAAAACAGAGGTGACAAAGTAAGACTTCAATAATGTATTTCAACATTCGACTGCATAGGACCTAATTATAACTAACTTTTGGTATTGCAGTAGTGCATCATCCTGCAAAATAAAGAACAAACATAAAATCCAGTTAAAAAAGGAATCACTGGAGCTCTTAGAACTTACATTAGAAAGATCAATCATCAATGTTTCGGGGTTTGGTGAGAATGTGCTGTTAATATATACAAACTACAATCCAAAAAGAAAGAATATTAGCAACGTAAATGTCATAGACTATACCAAATCGGATAGAAACCAGCATCAAAGGTGAGCTACCACTGTCTCCCGGTGAAGTCGCCGCCGCAGAAAGTCAATCACTTTAACAAATTTATCACTTCCAGCTAACTGCCATGTCACAAATTTCAGCCTATAAAACTTCAACATCACTCTCATAAATGAAAATGCAAGAGCAAAGAAATAAGTATCTAAACAAGTAAAACCAACTAATATACATGAAACTAGAGTAAATTAAATATCTAATGACAATGCCATGGAGTACACTTCATTATGCAGAATCAAAAAGTGTTATATCATTGAATCTACCAATTTACTCTGCGTGAGTGTCGAAACTAGTAAAGGCAGCAAGAAGCAGAGTTTTCCTTCACCAAGGTAATTTGCCACAACTTTCCTGAAGCTGAATGTTTCAACCCAGCAAAAACGACAATTAGGCAAAACATTTATTCAATCCACAAGGTTGAACTGCAATTAGATTCCACCAGATCAACTTCATAGAAACCACAAAATTGACCTCACTATCCAACCATGGTCCTTACATACCCATTCCAAACATTTATGCTCGAAACCTTATATTCCAACCTGAATTCTTGTTCTTTCAAGTCTTGTATGCTCAATTTACTCAATGATCCACGAGAAAAATATCATTTCAGTAAATTGTGTTTTGCACAAACAAAGTTACCACAGTAACAGAGCAGAATACTTGGTCTCTACTCTGTCCCATCTAGCCCAACACTTCATATCTAACTAGCCATCCATCAAACAAAATTAGGCAAGATTTACAAAGCTGCCTGTAACAAAATTAGGCATTAGAATCAATCATATACAGACTAAAACCCACATGCACAAACAAATTCAAAATTCAACACCAGCCCAAGATTTTATTTACTCATATCACATAACTGAAATATATAAATGTTAATATTGAGTAAAATTGTAAAAAAAAAAAAAAAAAAAGACCGTACCTTGAACTTGTTTTGCTTAAGTATAGGAGCATCAGCGGTAGCCTTCAATTGAACAACCACTGAAACAAATTAAAATCCAAGCTGGGTGACTCAGCAGCCGTTGTGGCCAAAAGGGTTGCCTTGCGTGATGGCTGTGATGGCTTGGCGGTGGTGGTTCAGGCGGAGGCTGCGTAGGCGGAGGTGGGTCCGAGACGGCGATGTAGATCTGATGCGTGCGAGACTAGGAAGTTGACTTTTTGGAGAAATTAGATCCGACGGTCTGTAATTGTTTGAGATTATCTTGTTTTGGTTGGACTCAATGGCTAGGATTTTAGCAATTAGCTTGGGCTTTTCTTTTATTTTTCTTTTTTATCGCTAAATTATTAATTGCTCGAGTAACTGGTTACACCAAGCTTTATGAACTTGTTAACATTTTTGTCAGTTTTATTATCATTATTATTTTGCAAATAGAATCATAAATCCTGTTTTTATGTTGTTGGGGTTCTCGAAATCATACATCTTAATTTTCATCCCTTAAATTTAAGGGTGCATTCGGTGAATATCAAAATTTGAGATTTTATTGATGAAATCGAAAGTTCAACTATTTTACTGTCAGATTATATTTCAAGTTGTAGAACTTTTTTAAACTAAACTAAAATATTTTAATTGTAAAACCAAACCGTGATGTTACACTTTGGTTTAACTGGGTTAACAGTCGTATACTATATAATAGAGAGGAAAAAAAAAATTGAAAACTAAAAAAGAAAAAAAAAAAAAAAAAAGGGGTCATAGAATTTACTAAAACAAACAAGAAAGCTTGGGGTGGGGGGACACTTGAAATGAGACCAAGCTAACCACACACAAGCAAATGAAAGCAGCATCATATAGAAATGAATAGACATGAAACCCATCAACCTCGACATCCATGAAGCCGGTTTAACATACAAGAGGAATTCAAGGACAAAGTACACAGAATTGCAACAAGGAAGCTTCACTCTACCAATAATTTGGAAGCAGTCAATACAGAAACTGCTTCAATTTCAAATTTTTTACCAGATTAATTAATCTCTTCCCATCAAAACAAAAAGGAAAACCATTATAAATTTGAACGATTCAAGGAACAGCAACCGGGCAGAGAGAGAAGTGGGGAGGCTGAGAGGGACGGGCCAAGAGTGAAAGGCAAAAATAGTAAATAAAGGGGGAGAGAGAGAGAGAGAGCAGTCGGTCTTGTCGCTGGAGGACAGGGGCCTCCCCATCTTCACCCCAGACCATAAATAAATAAATAAAAATAAAAAATAAAAGAAAATGAAGTGTGAGCCACAGGGAGAGTGATGGAAGCTTGCTATATAATTGGAAAGCAGATATGAAAAGCCTCATTTTCAAGTTTTTTCCGTTCATGGTTTCAATTTTCCCCGTTTAAAGCCTGTAAAGGGGACAAGATTCAATTTAGTCTTAAATTTTTAGAGATTTTTATCAATATTATCCCGAATCTTTTAAAGTTGATATCTTTGAAATCCATCTCAAGTAAGTAAATACTCTTTTAGATGAATATTTCCCAGATACTCAACTTACTAGAAGCTCTTTTTTTTTTCTTATTTCTCCCAAATAAAATTGAAACGATGGTGAAAGAAGATAATAATGACGATGAGGAAGAACATGTGGAGGAGGAAGGAACTGAAAAGTATTTCAATGCACGTTTATTTATTTATTTATTTTGACACAGTCCATTAAATGCGTTAAGTTTAAAAACACTAGATGGGGAGGAATTCAAATAGTAAAAAAAATTTAGAACTACATTAAAAACATCTTAAAATATTTGGGGCCATATCTGTGAAGTAATATATATATTTCTTTTAAGCTGGCCACGCTCTCCCTGGTTTATATTTCAGTTTAATTTACATTTGGTCCAGAACTATTTTGAACAAGAACTGGGGCAGGTCTATCCATGAAATCTGAAAAAAATAAATAAATAAATAACAGCACTTGAACATTAGGCCAAGAAAGCGAGGATTTTGAACTCCGGGACACTCGTTGTCCCAATTGAAGGGGGAGGAATGTACCTAATTAGCTACTTGAATTACTGGACGAATAGTTGGGGGTTGGCCAGCGGATGGCCCACGCTGGCACTACCATCCCTGCACAAGAAGTCTACCATTCCCACGTGCATCAGACCTCATGGTCCATACCCCGTCGCCATTTTACAAGGTGTTGCCTCCCTCCCCCGCAAGCTCTCCCATGTATGAGATCTGGGTTGGATCAAACAAGAAATTATGTCTTAATGTCGTTAAATTATAATATATAATTTTTAGATTTTATTTAATATTTCAAATTTTTATGTAAAATACTTTTTTATTATTAAAATTTTTATAATTAAATGATATTATTTTTTGAATCACACTTTCAACTCAACATATTGTGCAATAAATTTTATATAATATGTACTTATAAATTTATTATGATTAATTGCACATCCTATCAGCGCAATTGGAAATTTATTTTGTGCGTCTTATGTGTGAGAGAATCTTGCATGTGACGGTAACAGGAAGGCGACGGCGTGAAACCAAAAAAGGTTAAAAAAGAAAAAAAAGTCCAACTTGCTAGGCGGGGCAAAATTAATGCAAGGAGGTGGATGGATGGACGTGACAGGCGGGGGGCCGGGGGGGTGGGGGCGCATTCTCTTGTTCTTTTTCGAAAATGTATACCGTACAACGAACCAGCTGTAATACGGCGCGTGTCAATAATAATGTACAACAATTCTCATATAATGTACGCTTTGACATTTATTTTGTTTTGTTATACATTTTATTTATTTATAAATAAATAATAATAATAAAAAAATGTGCCAATCTCGTGTCTCTTTTACGTTCACGCCCCTCCCTCCACGTGTCTTTTGCCAAAAGGAAATGAAAGACAAAAGAAAAAAAAAATGGAAATTCATAAGTGGCAAACTGCTGTAATGAAACCAGGGTAGGCCAACTCACATTCGCCAATAGGACTTGAAATTGCTATGTAATTTCAGGGAATAAAGCTACCCTCTCCTACTATCATCATTATCTCTCTCTCTGTTTTATTTATTTATTTATTAACATCAAAACTTTATCGAGTAGCCGAAAAAATGGTACTACGAAATTCAAATGAAACCTGCTAAATTATATCACGGGAGGAGTTCCCAGCAAAATCACACGACATAATGCTCATAAACCGAGAAGGGAGTTTAACACCTAGAATTATAAAACCTGCTCAAAAAGACCATCGCTCGTTGAAGGTAGAACTCAAGGCAGTCATAATAGCGCCAATACTCCCTGCAGAGCTCCAGGCCCACTGTCACGTTGGATAATGGCAGGAGTTGTCGGAATAATTTATTGAGTGGGGCTGCCGAGTTTAGTGAATGTCATGGAACCACGTGCCACCATATACGAATTATGATATTTGAGAATGCCCTCTCCAATAATGTTGGTCCGTCGGTTCCAAGCATTGAGGGGAGTAAAAAAAAAAAGAAGAAAGAAAATGAATTAATTACATGAGATTGTATGAAGGTTGTGAATTTTGACATTGATCAATTTCAAGTTGAGATGTATGTGGCTCATATTTAGATCTAGTACTTCCAGCTCTGATGAACCAGTTACACAAGTGCCATTAAAATGATATATGAATAAAACAGAATGAAGTGTCCGTGGGGGCAGGTGAAGAGTGCAACAGCATAAAAATATCATGGCCAGGCTAGTCGCTCTAGTTAACAGGGTATACCTGCAACCGTGAGAAAATCTTTATATTTTGTAGGTGGACAAGGATCCAAGGAAACGGAGTGTGGGCCCATGTGATCCTCGAAGGATACAGAAAAAGGGAGAATTTCTGCCCCACGAAAACAATTGACCATCACGGCCATGTGCATTGCATCGTCAGCAAGTCGTCTTCTTTTGGGCAAGTAGTGTAACTTCGAGCCAAGCATTATTGTAAATCAAACGAGCATAAATGCATTCGTACTATAGTTAGATTGGCAGCGTGCATGTCCACCGTTAGCTCTCCGTTTTTGCAACAAACTTTCAAGGGCATGCAAGAAAGTTAGCTTGGAAGAGAGAGCCGCCATGACATGGTAGAAGGGAAGGTGAGTGCATTGAGGTCAACAATGATTTATATCTATCTAAATTCTTTATTTTAGATTCAGATTTCAAACCTTAGTCTTTGCAAAACCCGAAAAAAGGTTTTAAATTACTGTCATATCATCACGGCCTCAATTTTGGTTACAAACTGAGTTTTAAAACTTTTGGTTAAAGATTTATAGAGTTAATTAGTATTATATATCCACAGAGAGCGAATTTCATAGGAATGAGTGAACCATGCTAAATTTCATGGTTCGTGGCCACCAACTTGGCTATATAAATAAGTGAACAAATGACATGCCCCAATTCATATGTGACGATCCAGATTAATAGAGTGTGCATGTGTGTCTCTCTTTCTGCCAATTGTCACTGAACCAACATAAAGAGGGTCAGACACACACACACACACACACACAAAGAGAGAGAGAGAGAGAGAGAGAGAGAGAGATGGGCAGAAGTCCTTGTTGTGCAAAGGAAGGTTTGAACAGAGGAGCATGGACAGCAACAGAAGACAAGGTACTCACAGACTACATTAAGGTTCATGGTGAAGGAAAATGGAGAAACCTACCCAAGAAAGCAGGTGATCATCAATAGTTGCCACGTAAATTGCAGTTTATATATATATATATTACTTCATTCAATAGGGGGAGAACACAAATTTTAATGTGGCTCATGCAGGTCTAAAGAGGTGTGGGAAGAGCTGCAGATTGAGATGGTTAAACTATCTCAGACCTGATATCAAGAGAGGAAATATAACAATTGATGAAGAGGAGCTCATCGTCAGGCTCCACAAGCTCCTGGGAAACAGGTCAACTGTTTATCGTAGATAAATGAGTTTTATTATGGAAAGATGAAAAATTGATATTAGTTTGGATACAAACTTACAAATATATAATTATATATATTTTTTTCAAATATAATAATTAATTATAATTAATAATTATAATTTATGTTTGTAGGTTCTTATCTACTCGACGTTTATTTTTTATCTTCCTTCAACACTTTTGTAGATAAATTGTAGACGGGTCACTCTTTTAAGACCTCGCTCAGCTTAAGTTGTTATACTTCTCTAATTTTTTGTTATTCACGTGCACACTTACACATACACGGACACGATTGAGTACATGTGCATATATATGACAACATTTATAATGTCAAAAACTTTATGGATTGCCATGATTAAGGCTTGTGCATTTCCTGAAGGCAACAGAAAGTACTAGATACATAAGGAAACCATCGAGAAAGTGAGCAAGAGCAACTCACTGTCTTTTCTACAAAAATGAAAAAAAAAAATAAAATGAAAACACTGAAAGTGAAGTGACATATATTATTTACATAGCTTGGAGTGGTTCTCTAGAATGCAAATGTTTGTTGTTACTAATACTATTTAGACTCTGTGTGGGGGTATGTGCAGATGGTCCCTCATCGCTGGAAGGCTTCCAGGGCGAACAGACAATGAAATAAAGAATTATTGGAACACAAAAATTGGCAAGAAATTTGAGAATAATAAAGAGTATCGCCAAAATGGAACTCCAAGTAATGATGGTGCATCAAGAACTGGCCATCATACTCGGAAACAGAAACCAAACCCCACAATCCATGGATCAACATCTACCCTTGCAAGTCCAATCCGGACTAAAGCATCGAGGTGCAGGAGAGTCATCATACCCCAAGAATTATTATTACATGATGGTCATGCAAAACAGCAATTTGATGATGATCCTGGCATTAAGTCAATGGTAGCACCAAACTTGGCTCCAAATTCAACGGTTTCTGCAGGGAATTCCACCCTGGACAAGCCATTGCCGGTGGCACCGGAGGAGGATATTTCGTCAGAATTTTTGTTGGATTTTGAGATAAATGAGCAGTTCCTGACTGATATACTCAACATGGATTTCTCAGAACAAGTTGATAATTTTGTCTATGGGGCATCGTCTAGTACCGAGGACGGTAATACATGTGACCAGGTGGACCTGTTATCTTCCAATTCAAAATCTAGCCGAACTCTCGTGGCTTCGGATGACGTACTCCTTGATGATTTGGATTTTCCCACTGTGGCTTCTATAAAAGATGATCAGGCTGGAATGGAATTGGAGTGGCTTCAAGATTAATTAAGGCAGAAAAGTAACAAATAAGCGTATATGTAGAAAATGATCGTTTCAATAATCAGCGTCATGGCAGAAGCCTGCATAAATAAAAGACCAATCTGTCTCTCTGTCTTTCCGTGCACATTTTACTTCCCTATGTGATGCAAGGAATATATCGCTATTGCAACCCTCCCAACATTAATTTAAGGTAGAGTTCGCTTATAAAATATGGATGAATAAACAAGAATTGACATGGACCAACATCACTTAATTATAATTATTAATTATTGTATATAAATAAATATTAACTATAATTAATAATTATAATTATATATTTATGAATTTGTATTTATATATTTGTATTTCTCTAATTTTTTTTTATTTGTTTAAGATAATGCAACTAATGTTAATAAAATCTGATCAAGTTAACAGGAATAATTTTTACGCCATTTTTGTTGAAATTTCCAAACATATATTTAATATTTAAATTGATGCAACTCTTCCAAGCATAAATGAAATGTATAGCAGACATGCCGCTCCAATGATGGACACAAGTTGAATTACAAGGGAAAAAGTCGTCACCTGTGGGCGCAAAAATGAAGACCATGTTTGAGGCATAAACCTCAACCGCATTTTCTAGAGTCCAACTGTATATTATCAAAGTCAGCTTGCGCGCTCTATATGGTCTGGACCATCGCATTACACACTGAGATTCCTTTTGCTAAAAAAATAAAAAAGGGAATCCCTTAGGACTGGGATTCTAACCATTTGAAGGGGACCAAAAATTGAACCTAGCCTTTAACACTCTCTCAATTAAACACTCCAAGACAAACACAGAGAGAGAGAGAGAGAGAGAGAGGGAGAGAACAATTGTGAATGCAATGCAAGGTAATTGCGGAGTGAAAGCAAAGATATTGAAAGGCCCTTCCCAGCTGGGGCATGCATGAGAAGGGCAAAGTAGTAGTAGGTATCCCAGTCAAATACTGTGAACAATTCTTACCTATCACTAGATACTTCACACAATATCGGCACTTTCTCTTACTAAAGCGCCAAATGAGCAACAAGAGACTAAAATGGAGCCGTCCATGACCATATATATATATATATATATAGATCATCGGAAGACATGGGAGCAACTTTTTCTTGGGAACTATGCATCTTATTAAATTTTGGAGGGTAGTTGTTGGCTGTTTCAATTACGACATAGCATGAAAAATGTTGATCGAACTACCAAGCAATCCTATATATAGTTCTGGAGGAATTTTTTTTTAAAAAAAAAAAGAAAAAGAAAAAGGATATGTATTACAAATTATTATCCCGTGAAGAATTGTTAAATGTCAAATATCGGAAAAGAAGACTTGTAGATCTATTTCACGAAAGCGTCCAACTTGAGCATGTAAACGGTTAGGAAAGGTCTTATTTATGGTTGGTTTGCAATTGAAAGGAAAGATGACCAAAGATATATCTATAGTTTATGTATTAAACTTCAGCGCGCTGTTATAACAACAGGTTCATTGGATTGAAAACTTGGACAAAATATAGATTTTTTTCATCACTTTGCATCTGAATACAAAATTTAATAAGATGCTTAAAAAAAAGTAATTAGAACATCCGCCTAAATTCGGTTTATGAAAAACATGCCATCCCATCTGTGTTCTCCAATTTCCATGGATCATTGATTTTCAACCAAATTTGAACATTTTGTGTTATATGTTTACTTGAATTATATAGCTTATAATCAAGTATCCCACGTTCCCATTGAACTCCTTAAATTGTTCACGAGTACCATAACTAAAAGAGATGAGAAGTGTCATTGTCGGTGCCAATTAGACCCAAAAAAAAAAAAAAAAACCAGAAGTATTATTTGTAGGCAAGTTTTAGCTTTTATATGCAGCAAAACCGTTATCTTAGATAAGGGTTAAGACAACAATATTGTGTATTTAGAGACAAAATCTGCATGTAAATATCAATTTTTCAACCGAAATCTTGGCCATGGAATCTGGAAAATGGTGGCGTAGGAGAGACCTACTGGTCTTCTTATGATAGGAAAACTGCTACAGGCAAGTGTTGACTTCATAAACCGACTTGAGGATCTCAACCCACTAATGGCCCTCGTCACTTAGCCCATTACTCAACAACTGTTAAAGGGCTTTTTAATTGTCTGGACACGGGCTAGCCTGGGTGGCACAAGGACTTTGTGTCCTGGAGGAGGGAGTTCGACCTCCAACCTCCTCAAAACCCCCACAATGTGTGGGCATTCGGGGTGGAAGCACATTTTTGTAGTATCTCTCGGACCTGCACTTCTCATTTTCTCTAATGTCTAGCAAACTTAACCACAGACTATTATTGTGTTAACAAAATTGTCTGGATATATATATATTTATATCGAATGACTGTAGTTTGATGTAACAATTCCTTATTCCCACTGTGTAAATGTGCATGCCAAATTAGAACCTGTTTTTTTTTGGTGTTATCAGGAAATCAAAGCAAGACAAGGTGAAGACAAGCAAACGATTGAACCCAATTAAGGTGACTTGATCCAAGAGTCTGATTTTAATTAATAGGACGAAGCATAATCTGCATATTCAATCACATTGTTGAATAACCACCAATGACCTTTGACACTAATAATCTAATGGAGAAGTCAACAATTATTAACAAAAATACACGGAAGCTAGAAGTTTCATACTTTCATGTAATCTACTGCCCAAAAGTAGAGAATGCTGATGATTGACAAAGATTTAGACAAAAAAAAATAAGGCCCGCTAGTTAATCAGCAAAAGTCTCCGAGTCTGTCCTCTCTCAGAAGGGTTCTCGACATTGTCACGAGTCAGCGTGACTTAGATAGGGATGTTGGACTCTTAGTTCAAGTTCAAACTTGGATCCAACAAATTAAAAAATATATATATGTGTGTGAAAAAAATGAAAAAGTTCTTGACGTTAATTTTCGATTAGTCAACAGAAGTGCCACGCCATATTACCGGCTGACAAACGCCGTCTTGCACAAATTAAGCCAAAAGATAGGTTAATTTTAGACGGAGACAAGTGGGTGATGACATGTATTGTAAGATCTGAGGTACACTGCTACCTGTGGAAATAGAGAGAACCGAGCAAGGTGTTTGATGGACACTGACATGGAGTCTCTCATCTACTAAGTTCTTCTTTCAAGGAAACAATAATTATTTCTGTGGCCTTTTCAGGATAGTTGCCATAATACAACCCTCAGAAGTCTGATACTCAATAATTGAACAAATGATTTTAAGTAAAGGTGTGAGGGCAAATAGCCTCCAGTTGGAAGCCACATGTCGTTCTGTCAAAGTTTTGTCATTTTGGTTCCTTGCACATTTAGAAACCTCCTCAATGTAATTCTAATCTTATTATTAGCTACAGCCACTGCTTGATTTGACCCTAGTCGCCAAGATTATGCCTATGACATTGATACTAGTTGCTGAATCATTTTCTTCATGTCAACACCATGCCAAATGGGATTACTATTTTTCGGGAAGTTGATGAGCCAAGCCGCATAATTGGTAGACAGTGTAGATGCTTCTATTGCCTAAGGAACAACTCGCCATTTTAAGAAGACAATCCAAATAATTACTTCATATTATATTCTCCGTCATTCTAGCTCACCATTATGCTCCATTCCCATGTATTGGATTAATTTGCATAAGAATCAAAAGATCGTAGGAATAATCCCTATTTAACA
Source organism: Rhizophora apiculata (assembly GCA_037832385.1). Classification (NCBI taxonomy): domain Eukaryota; kingdom Viridiplantae; phylum Streptophyta; class Magnoliopsida; order Malpighiales; family Rhizophoraceae; genus Rhizophora; species Rhizophora apiculata. Next base: position 7,618,459 of record CM075433.1, on the reverse strand, counting down.
TGATGATGCCAATAGCTCTGTGTCATTGGATCTTCAGCAGTAAAATAAAGCAGCTTTGAGTTTCAGGTAAGATGCCTACTATAAAATGCAGGTGCTTGGGATAACCGAAAGAGCTACAGTTACAGCATATTTGATTCTTTACACTTGCTTTTACCAAGAAGGATAAGGATCGATAATTCACAAATTCCTTGATGATAAAAAGTACATGATCAATCATAAAACATTGTTTTCTGTTCCTTTCACTTTTCTGAAATCAAATATTCCATCTAGCTTGAACTCTTTCCCCTTGATATTTTACGTACTAAACCATGAAAGCACATTTTACACCAAAAAATGTACCTTTGCTGCAGCCTTAGCAGTGAGGCAGAAACGGGTGGGTTAATAAAATTCAAGTTTGGTTATTTGAGTTTTGGATATAGCATATATATAGCAAATATATATATTATTATATATTTTATATTAAATTTATTAGATTTAAATTATATATATATATATATATATATATATATATATAATTATATTTTATTTATTAATATTTTTTATATAATATGTATAAATATTAAATTTTTTATACATTTAATATTAAAAAATAATTTTATTAATTTTAACTTTAATTAAATTAATTAAATTAATTAAATTTTAAATTACTTGTTAATCATATAACTTGTTTAGTTCTTAAAATATTAATTTTTAATATATTCAATATCGATTTTTTTAAAATTTTGTGTTCAAATTTTTTTAATTTGGATTACAGGTTTGAATCAAATCAAATTTCAAAGAGATTAAATTTCAGAAATCTTTTGCCATCTCTCCCCAGCAGCTTGCAGAGATCTGGACAGATTCATGTAACAGAGTGTTAATCACAACTGGACAACTCAAAAATAGTTGTCATATGAGACAAAGGAACAGTACATCCGCAACATGGTCTTCTCCTGTCAGTAATCTAATATAGAAATGACGGTAATGGCACCTTGAGCATCAAGGGAAGGAGAATCAAGGATAGGTTTTTCCCATTAAACATTAATATCATGCTCACCAAATTAAAATCTTACGTGTATCCATTTACCAACTAAGTATTGAATCATTACTCAGCGACTTCAAACAAATTTCAAGGTAGAAAATTCCTCTAATAACAAGATCACATGCCAAAGATTAAAGATTTTAAGGGAAAAAGAAAAGAGCAGAGAAATTTCATTTTCCGACAAGAAGTTCTGTATTTAACATCTAAACAACTACGTTTAAGCACCTAACTCCAAACTTGTATCTGTTTTTTTTTCTTAATTGCATCTGTAAAATGTAATTCTTTTCTTCTCCAGCGTTCACTTCCAACTTTATTGACCCCCTTATTCCACATCCCCACACCCAAAAGTGTGTATATATAATCTCAACCAGACAAAGTAGTGAGACAGCTTCCGGACCTCGTAAACTTGGCAGCAGTTCCTCTAATTTCTCCATTACTATTTGTAGGACTACTTGGGGTTGATCTTAAAACCTTTGGTGAGTCCAAGCTTCTCCTAAGAATTTGTCTCATGGCAGATATCAAATGGACTGTTGGATCGGGTGGTGGTCCTGAGGACACAAATTTCTTGCAAAAATTCATGTGGGTGGCCAATGCTTCCTCGGTGCTAATAAGCCTCTCAGTCTTCACAATTTCATCTTTCACAGCTTCTGCACATAGTCCACAAATCCACTTACCGTGGTACCTTTCGCGTATTCTCTCGATGTACGCTGGTGTGCACTCTTCAGTTAGGCCACAGCAGTCACATTTGGCAAACTCCACCTCAATCTGGGAGATAAGCTTTGCTGTTGCTGGTTGAGTTTCTGGGGTTGACACCGCCAGAGGGTCACTGATTACAGTAGCAGACATCTTGCCAATTTACCCTGTAGCCGGAAAAAAAAGAAAGGAACACCGAAACCATCAATAAGGCATAATTGTTTCACCAAATTTTTTTTCTTTGATTATATTTCCATTTCCACTGTAGTTTTCCCCACAATTGGAAGATTCTTAACCAATATCAAGGGAAATGGGATGTGCAAATATGTAATTTTGGACTAATATGGGAAACCAATTATTTTCTTGCATATTTGGCCTCAATCTATAAGTCAATAACATGTAAAATAGAACTTGCCATTTAATTATGTTTCTGGAAACGTAATTGGCCGAAGCAACAGGACATGACTGGAAGCCAGCTGGACTCCAAAATACTTTCCTAAACCAACTCACAAAGACACAGCCTTTGGACATCCAAAGAATTCCAAAAAAAAAGAAGGAAAAGAACAAAGTCTTCTATAGTGCTTGTTTGCTCATAGATTATCTGTCTAGAGAAAGAGAACAGCCAGAATAACATATCCAATAGATAAAATTTCTCAATCTATTAAATCAATTGAGCCTTATTGACAAAAGAGAAAGATACACATCCCTTGGTAGCAACAATCATTGAGAAAAATAAACGAAAAGGAAACATAAATACCCAACCGAAAAGAAAAAAAAAAAACTGATCTTTATGAGAATTACCAGCAGAAGAAGTAGACCAAAAATGCTTGAAAATAATCTTTCCTGTTGTATTTACTTGTAGAAATCTCTCTCAATTTCTGCTACTTTTGGCTTTGAGATGATCTTTGTTATCTCTCTTTCTCCCACTCTCCTTCTTCAACCTTTCCTTCTCCGGTAGAGAAGATCTCACAAACCAAAACCATTGCAGAACCCAAAAAAAGAAGATCTCTCCCAATTTCTTTCTCTCAAGAAAACTGCCAATCCCCAAACCAGACAAAAAAAGGAAAGGAGACAAAAACCCTTTTCTTGGCTACTTCCAAAGAACCCGAATCTTTATATGAACAAAACCAAGGGCTTGCTGTATTGCTTCTCCTCCCACAAAGTTCCCCACTCAAAGCAAGTACCAGTACTTGGGCGAGATGCTTATAAAGAAGAGAGAGATGGTTTAGGCGGAGAACCAATGATTGAGGACTTCAAAGAGTACAAATCCGCGTAAGCATTCATTGGCTGTGTGAATTACGGCCGTTGATTTCTGGATTACCATCCAAGCATCCCTTTATCATTTTGGGGAGAAGAGTTATATTACTTAGACGAGCAAATTCGACATCTAAAATTGACGGACATTTGTATAATTAAATCTTAATTAATAATTAGTGAATTAATTATTAAAATTCAATAATATATATATATATATATATCCAATTTACACATTGGTGTTACTTATTAAAAAAACAAATGTATCAATTAATCTATTATTATGCAGATATGTAAATTAGACACTGTATTTAACAATTAAAATTCAATAATAATGTATATGAATTTGCGCGTCTGCATAATTCCTCAATTGGATCGATTGGAAAGTACGAAGCGCAGAATACAAGAATGTTGAGCGAAAACTCTTGGGAAATTTCCTTGCACGTTGTTAATTCGAGCTGCTCTAGCCTGCACACAGCCACAATAACAAAATTTTAATTTTGTGTCCGAAAAGATTTCCATTCCCAATTTTTAACTTCAAAAGAAAATTTTCATTCTAAATTTAATTTGGTCTCCCGTGTTCTATCATAAACTGAATTTGATTGAGTTTTAATCGTTCGATATCTTTCTTTAAAAAAAAGAAAAAGGTCAACTTAGTCCATTCTCTCATTCTTTTTTAAATTTTCTTCCAATTAACCAAATATGGTTATCCTTCCTAATTGAATTTGGGTGCTTATTTATGGTGCATATTAAAATATTTTTCTTCCAAAATAATAATCTAATCTTAAAACTCCATCTATGCCCCATCCTACTTAGGGTGGACTGTGCCCCTTATTATCCCAACTAACTGCTTTTATAGAAGGCAACTTGGTCTACAATCTTAATTATATAAGCCACCATGCAAGAAAGATGGGAGAATTTCTATATAATTTCCTCCCTTTTTTTTGGTTGGAATAATAATAATTATTATTATTATTATCCTCCAGAAAATACAGCTGGTCGAAATGCGTTGTCCCCAGACGTGACCTTTGCCGTTTTGAGTAGAAAATTGTAGTAACGTAATGTCGCATTGACTTCTTTGGCTAAGTTTATTATGAGACTCGAGCTGGCGGTCCATGGTAGCCAACCCTAGAGTCTACAACTACGAGTGTAGGTTGATCTTCTGGGTCTTTATAAGATTGGTTGAGTCACTTTCAAACAACAAATTGACGAGTCTCGTGTCCTAGTCAATGGCTAATTATGAGTTAATTAACAATTTTTTTTGATATTGTCGATGATGCATGTACTTAGAAACTAATTTGAATTATTATTATTATTATTAATGGATACCGATTTCATTAACTATATGACATTATTTTTCAACTATTTTAATCATTAGGCCTGATTAGATTAGCATTCTAGTTTACGCAACCCCTTACCACCCCCCCCCCACCCACCCACTCTCCATTCCATTATCACCGAGTTTTTTAAAGCACGAGGATATATATATATCTCAACTTTATTGAAGGAGTTGGAATAATAGAATAATAAGATTATTTTATTATGATGTAAAAGTTAATTTTAAAAATAATTTAGTTATAAAAATATTAAAATGAAGACGCGTATATTTTGATCATTCTCCAATATACCATAAGAGCACAGTGCAGGAGCGTCGTGCTTTCAGAGCACTCTCACTGGTCCAAATTGTAGACCAAGGTGCAAAACATGTCATAATAACTTGACAAATGCATGGAGCGGGTGCTGCCAAGACAGCAAGGATAGGAGAGAGAGTGTGAAACTGGTGGGTTGTTGGCATTAATGGGTGAATGACGCTTTACAAAGGGAGACGATGAAATAGTTGTGCGGGACAACCAATTTCAATATCTTGCGCCGATCTTTCCCATCCACGAAAGCAGATATGATGGGGTTTGCAGAAACTATCCTTTTGAATGCCTTAATTAAAAGGGTTGTTGGCATATGTACCCTCTTCACAGGACAAAAGCTTGCAGTTTCCCACGACGAAAGACTTTTTGTTACACACTTTTGCACGCGAATCATGCGTTATTGGATCATTCCACACCCTCAATAAAAGGGGCGGGACAGGTTCTGGTCATCATGTCAGAGACTCGAAAAAATACGGATACATTATTTCCGTAGTAATTTAGTGATAATTTTTTTTATTAATTTAAATATAATAATATTTTTTTAAAAAAAATTAAATAAAAATATTAATAAATAATAATTAATTCTAATCTATAATTATAAAAAATAAAATATTTATAAAATATTTTTTTTTCTAATTAAAAAATAAAAAATAAAAATAAATAAAAATATTACGTAGATATTTATCGATTTCATACTTCAATTAAGGGTAGTTAGCAACCGTGACATTAACCCATTCAGATCAGCATATTACTAGCTTATCAGACTGATAGTTTAAGTAATTATTAAGACTCCTATCCAAATCATAAGGAACTTAGTGTACTTTATTATATAAATTTAACTTTTTTTTTTTTTCTCTTCTGATACAAAATTTTCAAATTAATCAATCTTTTTTTATATATATGTTTCACGTCTAATTTCTATTCCATCCTCTCTTTATATGTCCTAAGTGTTCCTATCATTTAATTATACAATTAATTATTGTCTCCTCCATATCTTTCTTCACAAGAATATTTATAGGATTTTGTACAGCTATGTAAAATAATTGTATAATTATATAATAATACTAGAAAATTATAATATGAAAAAATTAATGTAATCATTTTATAAATGGAAATGAATTGCAATGATATTTTTTGACAATTAAAATAATATACATTTAACTTTTACTCAAAACTCAAATAAATAATGTAAAAACTAATTAATTTGAGACAATTTAAATAATTATATAATAAAAAAAAATGTTACCGGTATTATCTTAATCTAAAAAACTAACTGTTTCCTCGCTTTAGTCCGAAAATTCCCGCATAATTCACAAGCAAGATGACTTCGAGATGGTTATGAAAGTGTCAAACATTTCTCTCGATGAGTTTGTTTTGGAAGGTTTATTCATATTTCTAAACAATTTATTGCGTCCAAACATATGGGGTAGCTTTCCTTGGTTGGGAAGTAGAGTTGGATTACTTAAAGATAAAGCGAAGCCGACTTGTGTCTACAAACGTTGAAAAAGGAAAAGAACAAGGATTGTTGATGCGAGTGTGACTAGATGACAAAGACAAAGGGTGACACTTTAAAGACATTAGGTGTTCTGCACTTATCACGTTGATTGTCCGTCAAGTGGCTGTAAATTAATTCGAAGTGTGATTCAGCATATGCCTTTCCAAAAACAGCAACTCTGATATCATTTAGCAACTTTGTTGTCCCTCTCTTGACTCGATTCCTATCATCGAATTACAAGATGGCAGTTGAAGTTTGGGTGCTTGATTCATTAAGTAGAGTGGTTACAGAGGAAAGCTCAATTAAACTGTTGATGCATTCACATGTATGACCCAACTATAAATGCCTTTTTTTTTTTTTTTTAATCCATATTAGGTGGCAAAGTAGTACCCTATTTTATAAATCCCTTTCAAAACGATCTAGCTGTGTATGAAGGGTTGGTTTCCAAAGCTATTAAGTAAAGGGAAATGGAGACTGCTTGCAGTGTCACATAACTAGGTTTTGGTTATAGATTTATGAGAATAATTATGGTCGAAATTGTGATTATATCGCCATTAATTATTTGATCAAATGAATGACTCTAGACAAACTACGCTGGATCATGGCTTGGACTTGGGAGCAGGCCTGTCGAGTCATCAACATCGCCAGACTATTCAATGAACAAAAGAAACAACATACTTAGTTATGTTAATTAATATATAATTTTTGAGATGTTTCTATAATTGGGGGTTGGAAAATTCTAAAAGCAGGATATATAAATATTTCTCCAAATAGTGAAACAATTTTACTTTAAAATTAATTAGCTTCATATGTTGTTTTGTGAGTATTAATTAATTACAATTGTACTCTTATATATATATGATAAATGAGATAATATTTTAATTAGAGGTTTACTACATTTATATAAATATAATTAATTTGATATATTTTAAACTTAAATTCACATTATATTATAATAATTATTAAATATATATTTATAATTCTTATTATTAAATATATCATGTATTAAAAGATTATAAAATTATAACATTAATAATAATTATAAATCAATATATAAAATTAATGTCTAAAACATGATTAATTTATTTCATTCATGTAAATTTTTTATATTATTTAATCAACAAAACTATCACATCAAAATATCATACATTAGCCACCATTTTCACAGTGGCTCTATGGGCAGCAGTAGTCAGAGTGTCTGGCTCCCCAACTTCTTTAACCGAGTTTTCAGTTGATGTCTGGAGACCTGAAATGATGTATAAAGGAGTGCCTCTTTTCATAAGAGCAGTCCAGGCTAAATGCATGGAGATTTCAGGCAGCAAAACTCCTTGTCCGGTTTGCACGACTATTTAGCTTTCTTTTGTTGAATTAGCTTATTGAATTAGTGCGTTTCTCTTTTTATAATCTAAACAAACTTCATTGTCAAAAAAAATTATTAAAGAGGTTAACCAAATTGCCAGATTCCCGACCGAGTGCATATCCAGCCAGCAGATAGCGTGTGAAAGAAGTGGGGGACACTTAATTCTAAAAAAAAAAAAAAAGGGAACAAACAAGAAAGTGATTAAGCTCTTAATTTTCAACTTTTTAAATTCGTTATAAATTAATATATATATATATATATTTTTTTTTTTTTTTTTGGATAAAAAGTGGTCGAGCTCTTAATGATTTTGTTTGATTAATGTACAATTTCAAACGATTTTCAGAACTTTTTGTCAAAAAAAAAATCAATTTAGAGTAAATTTAAAAAGCATAAAATTTAAATAAAAATATAAAAAATTATAAATTCAATTGTTAATACTTATAAAAGTTAAGGACTAATTTTTTTATATATTTTCTGATTATTATCCGTTGATCATGCTTGGATCTATAATGCCTTTTTGCCCGTTCAAAAAGTCTTTTAAATAATTCTAGTATGGTTAATGGAGGTTCTCGTTTCTTTTGGCAGGTGAATCTGCCGTGTCAAACATTTCTGAAGGTCATGCTTGTGGAGTTTTGCCAGGAATGATGAAAATATGCTCCATTTTAAATCTTTAAGTTCAAGAAGTTTAGAACCTGTAGTTTATGGAAGAGTTCTTAGGGATTTCTATCAACAAAATTTGTGGAAGGTGACTACTATGCACAATGGTTTCGTTGATGATGAGAGTATTGTGAGCAGCGCTTGCACTATCATCAAGATATGAAGCAGACGATCGCTGCTGATTTTCACCGTGTCAAAAGAGGTGGGATGTGACAGAAACTAAGTTGAAATTGTGTACGCAATATAATCATTAGAATTGTTACTCGCCAAAATTCAAGTTATTTTTATGTTGAAATTGGGAATTATTAGGGATGGATCTTAATCTTACGTTATACAAATGATTTATCAATTTACCGTTTGGTCTGTCGGTGATTCGGTATACCTATATAATTGGCATTCGACTGTTGACTCATGCTGTTAGGTCATATGGCGTTGGTCACATGAACAAATGAAACCATCGTCCAAACATACGGATCAAACAATAAAGAGGAACTTCAGTTAGTAGCCAAGAAGGTTATAGGCAGGCACTAGATATTTAGTATTTCAGCACCTTTGCGCCTAGAATTCACAGCGCCGCCTTTTCTTCTTCTCCTTCTCCTGTTTTATCTAAAACTCAAGACAATAATATGTTAAAAAAAAAAACCAATAAATAAATCATCACGAGTGGTTTGATGGAATAATTATTATCGGATGTTAGTAACCATGAACGATAGAGACTCACCACAGGGTAGGAATAACTATTAAATAGGGTTGGCTTGTTTGAGCTGGACTGACGAATCATTTTGCCATATCCTCCATCACCCCAAGTCTCTCCGTAGGAATTCCTCACCTTAAAATAGTTACTACCATCCGGCGCCGTGTCATATCCCACAAGAACCACAGCATGTTTGTCTACATTAGGAGAAGTTGGCTCTGTTGGTCCACGATAAATGTACAGTATTAAACCATAAGTGAATATTAATCGAAGGCGTCATCATTATTATTATTATTATTATTATTCAAAAGCATTATTACTATGCTTTCTTTCAAAGGTAGTGTACTCACACCTCGTCCCGATTCTCTTCTTTTCCAGAATTCTCGAACTCCTCATGAGCATCAAATGTGGCAACCACAGGATGCTTCGACAACAATTCTAACAGGTTGGTTTCCTTAACTTCATATTCCTCCTTGAAGTTCTCAATTTTTACCGATTTGTGTGCCTCATGAATTATAGAGAAAGAAGCAAACATACTAATCAAATTTTTTAATTTAATATTTTATAGATACAATAAAAAATTGAAGTGTATAAATTAACATTTACAAATTAGAACCTTACACGAACCTTTTCCCGACATTTAAGCCTCTTTCCGATGAATGGACAGTCATCTTCTTTACTCAGTCCTTGCTCTCTCATTATATGTTTGTAAACCTTTTTCAAAGATACAATTGGTCTTCCTTCTTTAGGATTTATACAATTAATCAATTCTTGCGCAGATAAAGCTTCTCGGTTGGATTCCTCGACGTTCAAGTTGTAAATAGCTTCAATGACACCGGCAACGGCGATAGCCCAACAAATCTCTACAAATAATTTAGGTGAATATAAATCACAATAATTGATATGTCAAAATCTTTTACATTATAGTTCACGGTTATTCAAACAAAGATGCTGTAAATGAGATAGAATGATTTCCTTTCATTTTTTCCAAAGCTGCCGAGAAGTTGCCAAAAGAAAAGGAGGAAGTATTGTTTTTGTTTTGTCATTTTCACCCAACCAAAATCAAGATTGAGAAGCATAAACACGTAATTATCAAAACTTCATTAAAGATCCAAGACTCTATATACCATCTCGACCCTGGTTCCGGATAGGACTTACCATAATACCACGCTTTGACCAATCCACAGAAGTAGGCAAGTCATCCCCCAAATCCTTCAAAGGAAAATAAGTACAACAAAACATTTGATTAAACAACACAATAACTAGATTGATGAGCAAAGCAAAGAAAAATGAGCGAGCATCTTTTTTTAACTTACAGAAGGGTGTGGTTGAGGTAGAGGACCACTTCCTGCTCCAGCTTTCCTCTTCTTGGGAGCCATTAGAAAGGGAAGGAACAAGTTCCGAAATTGTGCTAAAGTGTCCACTTTTATCATCTAAAACTTTTGTTTTTTAATTTTTGTTGGGGGTTGCCCTGCTTTTAACTTAAAAGCACACACTAAAAGATTGGTTCTTTATTTTTAAAGCAGAAATCACACTTTCCATTTGGTATATATGCCGGTTTCTCTCGTCAAACCAAAGCATTTATTTATTCGATGCGATTGGAGCTAGGAATCAGAAACCTTCATGTTTCGGTAACTATTAATTTATTTATTTTTACAAACAATTTCGATTTGAATCAAAATTCAAACGTTCAGAGAAAACGAAAAGCATCGTAATATTTAGTTTAGATACATCAGAATATTAGACACAAATGGCAATTTTCTTTTTTTTTTTTTTTTTATACATTAATTGCCACTTCAAATTTAAAATGATTAAAATTATAAAATTATTTTGACAAAAGAGCCCCGAGGGGGTGGTTTCAATGTTTCATCGGTGTCGGATGTAAGAAATTGGGACTGTTGGAGTGGCACTAGAGTAAAACGCACGCAGAGAATCCCGGGAATCAAATCGTGCAGACATTCGCTTTACCAGTTCCGTTCAGCCCTTGTCAATTCTTGATTACTTAGATAGAGGCTGATGAACGGTGAACAATTAAACCAACTCAATACTTCTTCTATTAATAAAATAAAATAAAATAAAATCCTTCCGATGTGATCAATCATTACTTTAAATCATGTAAACGCGTTTTATGAAAATAAAAGTAAGGCTACAGTGTGTGGAGCGCCGTACGGTCTTTTCGTGTTGCTTGGCTAAGTTGATTGTTATCAACGTGTTTGTGTAATTAACACCTGAAATTGAGATCCACTGGGTCTCCTTATTTTTCTTCCATTTAACCAAATACGGTTATCATTCCTAATTGAATTTGGGTGTTTATTTATGGTCCATATTAAAATATTTTTCTTCCAAAATAATAATCTAATCTTAAAATTCCATCTATTCCCCATCCTAATTAGGGTGGACTGTGCCCCTAATTATCCCAACTAACAGTTGTGTTTGAAAGAATTAACAGACACTTAATCTTAAATAAATAAATATTGTATATATTAAAAAAAGTAAAGTTGACAAAAGAAAGTTATATATATATATAAGGATTGTATTAAGGAAACAAATAAACGGTTTATTATTTTATATATATATTATTTATTTATTTATTTATTTTTTCTTTTTTTTTTGACAGAAAAGAATCATAGAGGAATTGTATCGGGAAAAAGGGAAGGGCTATCTTGGAGATATAAAGAAGTTTTTGATTGAAAAAGTAAATTTGTAAAATTGTCCGACTCTAGAATAGCCACCACCTGAACCGTGCGAAAGGCGCAGATCTCCCAATTCTGCTGGCCTGGCATTCTCATTCTAATTTTAATTCCAGGTTTTCTCTATTCGTCTGTTCGCGATGAGTTCCGATTTGGCCATGGCGGCGTATGTGGCGGAAGCGTCTGCGGAGGGAGGATTAGGAGGAGGATGGGATTCCGATGATCTATCCAAGGAATCAGCCCTGAAGAAGCGGAAGTTTGTTTCTGACGAAAAAGAAGAAGCGGTGGAAGAGGAGGAAAATAATAACAACAACGATGACGACAAGAAGCCCCCGCGGGATATCGATAGCGACAGTGAAAGCGAGTACGAGACAGAAGAGCTCAAGGACCAGTTCCGCCGCTATAACAAGCAAATCATTGAGAGCGAGGTATTCTCTTTTTTACCATACATACATAAATACTGTTTATTATTATTAGTATTATTATCATTTATTTTTTTTCTTCGTATTTGGACTTGAGCTGGAACTTGAATTTGATCGCTCTAAATAGCCAATTAATGATCAATAATGTTTTTTTTTGGGTATCATCAGGGTTTTGATGTTGATTTTGTTCCAAACGTGAGCTTTTTCGGCGGGGTTCGACCTGTTAATTTGGAAAACGATAATAGTTTGTCCACCAAGTGGGTGAAGGATTGTGTGTTTTTTGCTATTAAGGAGCACAACAAACGAGAGGTTTTTCTTCCATCATATAACCCTTCTTCCTGTCTCTCTCCCCTCCTTCTCTCTTATCTCTTAGTGTCATTAGTTTTTGTTGATTTGTGTTATGTTGGTGTTCAATCCTGTCTCTCTCCCCTTCTTCTCTCTTATCTCTCAGTGTCATTAGTTTTTATTGATTTGTGTTATGTTGGTGTTCAAGTATGAAAATTATTTCACTTTTCTTAATTTTGGGTCTGTTTCATAACAGAGAGCCGATCTACAATTGGAGTCTATTGTGAAGGCAAATTATAGTCCTGCTGCTGGTAAATTGTTTTACATTACGTTGCAAGCCAGGGAGTCCTCTTCTGGTCCGGTGCTAACATATCAAACCAAGGTGTTTTGGGGTTGGACAGATAAACACGTCATTGAGGTGGATCTTTTCAGGCCAAAGCGTGAAGTCAGGGCTGCCAACTAAATTCACTGCTGCTGCTATGTTATCTCTCGTCATTCCTGCATTCAATTCCTGCCGTTGCTTTGTGTTAGTTTTCCCAACAACAGTTTCATCTGCTAGCTGAATAAGCATTTGGCTTGCAGAGGGCTCGTAGTTATATACCGTCCTCAATATATCAACATTTGGTTAATCTTAATCTGGATTGTTTCTTATTTGGACAATTTCACTATTTTTACTCTATTATTTCTTGTGATCAATCCGTCTAATGTTGTTTCAGTGCTAGTCTTCCCATCAATAGTTCTATCCATCTGCTCAATATGTAGTTCGTCAAGTATACGTCAAATGCCTGTTACCTTATTTGTTTCTATGTTAATCTTTGCTTGGATTTGTAATGCCTCTTTGCATGTTTTAAGTTCTTTTTTATACAAATAATAATATTATTATTAATTCATATATAGTTACAGGAGGTTTTTCTTTTCATTTGCAGTTGCTTCTGCTATGCAAAATATTTGTAGAAGTCCTTCTTGTGGAGTTTTGCAAGCAATGTTGAGTATGTCTTTGAGTCAGATTGTAGAACCTTTTATGTGATGACTGTTTATGAATGAGTTCTTGTGTATTTCTATCAACCGTGTGGATGATGACTATTATGGGTAATGGTTTCATTATGGATGGTAGAATTATGAGCAATGATTGCAATCCTCTTTGTTTTGTTGGTGATTTGGTGCAATTATCTCATAATTCTTGTATTTATGTATTTACCAAATTAGTATGTAATTCTATGTAATGTGTCAGACTCGTTATATAAATACTATATAAGATTCCAAGACCCCAAACCTGCGATTATCATAAGAAGAATCTTCTTACTCGTCTTTATCATCAGAAGAAGAGTCTTCTTCCTCTGCTTCCTCTTCAACTCCGCTGTTTTTACTACTGTTCTGATTCTTCTTCTTCCCTGCTGTCATCCTCATGATCAAGCTTATGCTTCTTTAGGGCTGATTCCTTAGATTGATCACTGGAATCTGGTCCTCCACCATCACCACCTCCTAATCCTCCCTCTACATATGCTTTCACGGCATCCACCATCTCTGCTGTCGTCGCTGTAGCCGAATTAGAACTCATCCCAAACAGACTATAAGGAAGAAACTCTAGAATTAGGATGCCAGGCCAGCAGAATTGGGATCTATGTGTGCCTCTGGCACGGGCCAGATAAAAGTGGCGAGAATTTTACAAAATTACCTTTACAGTCCACAACTTCTTTTAATATCTTTTACAACAATAGCATTCCAGCAACCAACCATGCCAATCACCGGTGAAAGGGAACATAACTAGAATCGCCCTGATCATAGTCTAGGATATTGTGTGTCAATGAGAACTCAAGAAGTGAATATTTTTTATCAATTTGGGAAGTGCAAGTCAACAAACCTAATGCAAGAGATTAACAGATATTGACCTTTTTAAAATTTGTTACCAATATATATATATATATATATATATAGTGGTTAAATTGATACAAATTTACAGTGGCACTAAATTGGAGAAAAACCACAAAGCTGGGCAAACTTTTTTGATATGCACGGACAATTTTTGGGTTGTGCTATGGAGAGGAAGGAAGGAGGGAGGGGGGAAGGGGAACGGTGGGGCAGGGAGACAGTCCGTTGTGAGAATATTTTGCTGGGACATGCATCTGATGTGGGCGTTTGGCACCGAATAAGAGGCTCGTGTTTTTGGGATCGTCTTGAGCGTGGGATTGTCTTGCCCTCCAAAATGTTGGAAACTGATTAATAGACCCACAAAAGAATGAGATAATTGTATAAAAAATTATAGCACTATAGTCTTTATTTGAGGAATCATCTTGGACCTTTGTGCCCCAGGTAGAAGTATGGAAATGTAGCTTTCTTAATTTCTCTATATATGTTACAAAATAGCTGCATGTTTCTGATTTAAAACATTAAAAAAATGAAACCTCTGGGATAAGTTTGTATTGAAGGAAAAGTTTGGATCAGCCATTGAATAAGAAGTTATGATTTAAAAGTTTTATTTGACTCTGTGGGGATGATTTCTATAAAAAAGAAGGAGGATGATCAAATGAAACCCTTTTCTTTTATCCTGGACCGTGGGATTGATTTTGAGGTACACTTAGAAGACACGTGTAAGGTTGAAATTGAGGATTTTTCTTGGGACCGATAAAACCGAAGGTATTGGAACGAAGACCTTACCGTTTGGCAGCAAGAAGAAGAAGAAGAAGGAGAAGGACCCCCTCGCTCCTCCGCAGAAACTCGATATCTTTTTTATTTTTTTTCTTTATTTTTTGGTCTTTCTTGTTCCTTTCCTTTTTCTTTTCTTTTTTTTTTTTTTTAACTTGTGACTTGTTTTTCTGAGTAATTGCTACCCAGAAACGGCAAGTAAAATCCAGTGGTAGCCATACTACCAATACTGCTGTTTCACTGCATCAATCCATCATACCACTGCTAGCTCCTCTTTCATGTCCTTCTGTAAGTGAAAAAGCTATATTTTCTTACTCACTCCTTTTTTTTTTTTTCTTCTTCTTTATATTTGTGTGAAAAAGTTATCTTTTTCTTTGTTCTTTTCTTTTCTAATGGCTCCCAAGAGAGAGAAAGGTGAAGCAGGAAGTGGTAGAAGTACCAGGGTTGGTGCTCCATCTCAATCCATTTTGCCGCCTCCACCTCCACACCCTTCGGCGAGTGTTAAAGCTCTACTTCACTCTCATTTTTTAGTCTTTGCTTATCAATTTATTTATTGTGTTGTTTAATCTAATGCTGGTCATTTTTGTTTTCCTTTGAAGGATCTGCCTGATCACTTGCCTACTACTTCCATTGATTGGTCGGAGAGGGGTATTATGAGGAGTCCAATCCTGAACCAAGGACGAGAAGGTACGTGAAGTCTTGGATCTTGATTAAATTTTGATCTTTACATCCTAGCTCTGGCTGGGTGACTTCAGAGAGAATAGATACTTTCTTCTAAGTTAATATTTTTTCTATTGAGTATGTTTTTTTAATAATAATATTCTTTTTTGCCAGCTTTGAAATATTTAAAGGAAATAGCTATATATATCAAGAGTTTCAAAGCAATTAAGTAAAGGGGAAATGGACATAAAAAATTTCTTTACTATAACCAGCAGGGTCAAAACCATGATTGTATCTCCATTGATTACTTGTTCATGCGAGTGACTTTGGACCCACTTCGTTGAATCACCCAAATATATATCTGAAGTCATGGGTGGGAGAAGGCATGTTGTGTCGTCAACATATGCCAGACCATTCAATGACCAAAAGTCGGCTCCGATTGATGAATTGAAATTTAATTTGATTCATTGGTAAGTTTTTGTTTTGTCGAATAGAAACAACTTCACGATATTAAAATAATAATAATAATAATAACTTACTCTAGGAAAAGTCGGCTCCAAAAATTGCTCATCACGTGGGGGATTATAATTAAAAACAAAAATAATAAACGAATTGTGAATTTTTGACGTGAAAGAGTTTCACAAAATATATTATATTTTGAGTTTGTACATTGTTATAATATTTAGATCAATAATTATAATTAATAATATGATTATAAATAAAATATTATTCTATAATAATACATATAAAAAAAAACAAAAAAAATTCTTTAATCACATAATTGTGTCTCTCAAAAATATAATGAAAAAGAAAAATTATTTGCAAAGCCCATTCCTTTGCTTCCCTGTTATAAATAAATAAAGCAACTTTAATTTTTTTTTAAAGGAAAAAAATTAAATACAAGAGAAATAAAATAGCTCACTTTGTAATATATAGGGGGAGGGAGATGTTACGGTATAGTTTTAATATTATTTTGGATTGTTGGCTCGAAATCAAAAGCTATTGTTAGTAATATCGATCAATCAAATCAGGTTCGTAAACATTCTTATTTTAAATCTGGGCTTCTGCAAATCCAATGTTGATGCTTCTTAGGTTTGATTCACTCTCCTCTGAATCTTCTCGATTTTTTCATATATCGTCTTTCTTTTTTCCCTGTCGTTGATGTTGTTCGGGAGCCTAGAAAATGAGGGTAAAAGTTTTGGCGATGGGAAATTTGTGAATTTTACTTCGTTTTCTCGGCAAACAAACAGAAGTCTTCCACTGCCACCATGTAATTAAATTTAATTATTCATTGGGTTTTTGTTTCTATCGTAAAGATTCGATTTTTAGGTTATGACAACCTTTTTCTTTTTAATTAAATTTTTTCTAGCAAGAGATAAAATGTTTAATTCTTGAAATTGATTCATTTGGGTGTTTCTCATTCGTGGGCAACTGTCAGTTGTTTGTGGAAATTGTATCAAATTTCGGGACTTTGCTATCGTTATGAGAACTGAATTGCTTTCATGCTTTGTAGCTATTGATTACTGAAAGATTTCTGAGGCCTGGTTACGATTCTTTCTTTCTTTCTTTCTTTTTCTTGAATTTGGATTTTGTCTGTGAAAATTAGGTACAGATTCATGGCAACTGCAACTATGGCTACAGCAGCCGGTGTGGCTGCTTTTTTGTACTATACATTAAACCGTAAACTACAGTCAAGTAATTCTCATGATGGTGATGATGAAAATGGAGATGGTGATTTGCCTGGTAATGTGCGTTTAGGAATTGATCGAGTATCGCATAGGTTAGTTCAAGCACCGGCTACATGGTTAGAGACAATCTCAACTTTGTCAGAGACTCTTAGGTTTACTTACTCTGAGACCCTGGGGAAGTGGCCCATTGGGGACCTGGCATTTGGGATCACCTTTTTATTGAAGAGGCAGGTAGGCATTTTGTTTCCTTGTTTGATTTTTTGGTTTTGATGTAGTGGTTATAGTGGGACAAGCTGTGATTGTGTAATTTTCTGAATGTTGCCGTTGCCCAAGATAATATACTCTTAATGCAAGAAGCTGTGATTGCATGATTTTGTGCATGTCACCATTCTCCAATATGACGCGCTCCCTTAGGTATTACATTGTGGTGTCTTTTAGATATTATACTTGAAAAGGACTTTTTCTGAATGTCAAAGGGGCTGCATCAGGATCTACATGATCTTTTTATAAGATAATTCTGGAAACTGAAAATGATGTTATGATGATCTATACGAAAATATACTAATATAATAAGCATATAACTTGATAATGTCTCGATTCCATTTACTCGCACTACTAAAGTCTAGTACAGATCATAGTTTTTGTTCCCTGCATTTGACATGTTGTGAGTGTCAGTTACTTGGAAAACTGGAGAGATGCTTGTTTACTAGATTGATTTTGGGAATCAAAATCTTAACATTTTGTCTTTATTATTGTGGGCATGCTGGAATATATATAATTGAGCAAATTCTGCATAGAATATTTTGTGCCTTGAGACTTAATGACAATGATGAATGAATACTGAAGGGGAATCTTTGCTTTTTTCATTTTCCTAGTGTAAGCCTGTTGCTGAATTGAAAATCCAAACATCTGGATGCTTTAAAAATTTCTAGGATGTTAAGATCCTTGTGAGCATTCTGATGGATTTTGGCTACCCACCATTTTCGTTTTCATGACCAGCATCAAAACCATGAGAAATGGAATTCTACTGTGTGTGAAGACGCACGAGTCAATTTCGGTAGTTGTAAAATGTAATTGTGCTGTTTTGAAATGATAGTCTTGAACGGGTCAAAGAATGCCCTTGCCCCTATGACTTATATCCTGTTTCTTTTGCTCTTGAAATCACCAAATAGTTTATATAATGTGTCTAGGAAACAACGATGCAGAGATATTTACAGAACATTGTTGTACTTTTTTGCTTTGAAGGGCAAGTAATCTGATCCTATAATTAGATTTGCAGGGAATCCTACATGTTGGTAATGTTTTTGGTGGCAAAGATAGTATACAGCTCAAAGGGCGAGAATTGGCCATTGAACTTAGAGATCTCATAAACTTGTTGACTTTGTGTTGGCATTTTTCCAAGAAACCATTTCCTTTATTTTTGGAGGAGACAGGATATGTCGAGGAAAATGTTCTTCTTCAAGAACCCAAAGCAGGAGTAAGTTGCATCTTGATTCCAATCAAGTCACAATGCCGTTCTTCTGTAATTTATTCACTCTTGTGTTCTGTTTATATTTATTGGATTATATCTATAAATTTATTTTCTTCTTATGAGTTCTGGTATCTATGAGGTTGTAGATATACTTCGTGTTTGCCCTCAATCTGAATTTTGTCTTCTTGTAGATATTAAAGCCAGCTTTTACTATTTTGGTTGATCATGGCAAAAAATATATTTTGTTATTAATCCGTGGAACACATAGCATCAAGGATACTTTGACGGCTGCAACTGGAGCTGTTGTGCCATTTCATCATACCATTGTGCATGAGGGAGGAGTCAGCAACTTGGTTTTGGGTTATGCACATTGTGGGATGGTTGCAGCTGCTCGGTGGATTTCAAAGCTTGCAACTCCTTGTCTTAAAAAGGCTCTTGAGGAGCATCCTGATTACAAAGTGAAGGTAAATTTGCCAACATTTTTGTTGCTTTGATTTTCCTTTGTTTCCAAATGATTATGTTGGCAATGTCTTAATAGTGTATCACACTCTCTTTACTTCTATAAAAGCTACTAGAAAATAATAATAATGATAACTCAACTCTGCATCTCAGCTTGAGGGAAGAAGAAGAACCTCAGGTTCTCATTGTTATGTCAGATTCAGTCTTCCAATAAGTGTTTGATTCTATACTTGAAATTTTTACATCTTATTGTAGCCAGCTTGTTCCAATAGTTTTTTTATTTTTCATGTACCTGTTTTTTCCAATAGGAGCATGGGAATGGTTTAGAAGTTGTTGATCTGAAGCCTTCCCCTGCCTTCTTTTCTTCCACACTTTTCAATGCATAGTGATTTTGACCAATGATGTTACCATGTCATTAAACTACTACTCTCCATTTATTGTCTGGATACACGCATCTCTCTACCTGAGATTGTTCTACTGAATGTCTAAAAACTTTTTCCTGGGAACATCATACCCCATGTAGTAGATTAAACAGCTAGTTTGCTTAGGGTTTGTAATCTGCTTGTTCTAGTTCATTTATCAGTAGTCGCCTCTTGCAAAACTGCATGATTTACTCCGAAACAATATCAATGTATTTGAGAGCATACTTGTTTCTAAACAGGTATGCTTCTTTGACATCTTGTATGTTATGGGTTTGAAGAGAAAAACTAAGATTCATCTCTGACTCTTGAAGGTTGTAGGACACTCATTAGGTGGAGGCACTGCAGCACTTTTGACATA
Source organism: Rhizophora apiculata (assembly GCA_037832385.1). NCBI lineage: Eukaryota > Viridiplantae > Streptophyta > Magnoliopsida > Malpighiales > Rhizophoraceae > Rhizophora > Rhizophora apiculata. Next base: position 7,598,544 of record CM075433.1, on the reverse strand, counting down.
TGTGTTGAGGGAGCAGAAGGAATTGTCAACAACCACATGTGTTACATTTGCTCCAGGTTTATATTGATTAAATATGAAATCATTTGCAATATGCTTTAAAGGTTACTGAGTTGATGCTAGGCCTAGAATATGTATATGCATAGAGGTTTATGTAGTTGGATACATGCATACTCTTGCATATGTGTGTTTCCATATGTGGCTTTTGTTTGAGGTGTTCTCTGACTTGTAATTCTTCACACAGCTGCTTGTATGACATGGGAATTGGCTGAATCAGGCAATGATTTCATTATTTCAGTTATAAATGGAGCTGATTTAGTACCTACATTCTCAGCTGCTTCAGTGGACGATTTGCGTGCTGAGGTTTTGTTCCACCTCCTTCATTGGATTGACCACCATGTCCTGAGCTTAAGTTACATTTCACTCTTCTGCTTCCCATATTTGTGATTAAAAAAAGAAAAAAAAAAATCTCTTTTCAGGTGACTGCATCTGCTTGGCTGAATGATTTGAGGAATCAGATTGAGCGTACAAGAATTCTCAGTACTGTTTATCGTTCTGCGTCTGCACTGGGCTCCCGTCTCCCATCAATGGCCAGCGCAAGAGCAAAAGTTGCTGGGGCAGGAGCAATTCTGCGCCCTGTTTCCAGTGGCACACAGGTGACTTTTTAATATGACATTGAACTAGTTTCTCTTTGAACCCATACAGTTCTTCTCTGCCTCATCCAGGGCTTTTCATGTGTGTTGGCATCTACTTGCTTTTGGTTTGTGATGTCATATTTCTCAATTATTATGTGATTGGGTTAAACTGTGTCATCTTTTTCTTTGAAATACAAATTAAACTTATTGCTAAATGTAGTTGCTGATGATGAGAACAGATGGCTATCTTATACTTCATTGTAATTCCCCAGGTTGTGATGAAGAGGGCACAGAGCATGGCTCAGGCAGCATGGACAACACAGTCTGCCCTTCGCTTGTCTTCCTGGTCATGCATGGGACCCCGACATCGAGCCACAACCGTGCGTTCAAACTCAGAAGAAGAATCCTCTTCCAAAACTGACACATCAGTGCCTCTCCTTACATCTCCTAGACATGCAATGACTGCAAATTCCATTGAAACCTCTGAGCATCCTTTGCCTGAGAGAGCAGAATGGGCCTCAGAAATTGAATGTTGTCGAAGTGATGAAATCATTCCACGAGTTGATATAAGCGCCGATGTTGATGATGGTGAGAACCTCATAGACCATACGCATGAAGATCAGATGAACGAAGTTCAGTTGTGGGAACAACTTGAGCATGAGCTTTATGTTAGAATGGATGGTGAGGATGCTAATGCGGCAAATGAAATAAGGGAAGAAGAAGCAGCTGCGATTGCAGAGGTAGGGGAGAGCCAGACATATGCTGCAGCTCCAGAAACAAAGGAAGCTCACAGATTCTTTCCTGCTGGAAAGATTATGCATATTGTTACCTTGCAAGCTGATAGTGCAGAGAGGGAAGGTGGCTCCTCTACATCTAGTGATTCAGACGACGGACACCTGCAGGCAGAAGAGCCTAAAGTTGGGATTTTCCTGACTCCAAGATCTCTTTATAGTAAACTAAGGCTTTCTCAGACGATGATTAGTGATCACTTCATGCCTGTTTATAGGAAACAGATTGAAAAGCTGATTAAAGAACTTGAAGAGGAAGAAGTGACTGATGATCGTGTTTGCAGTCATGAGGAAGCTGATCTTTAACACAGATCAACTTTAGTTTGTTCAAATGGGGTTTTTGACTCATTCTGACATACTCGGGAAGAGTAAGTACACGCAGGATTGCTGACATCATTCTTATTACTCGTATTTCTATATGTAAAGAAAGAAAACGGGGGCTTTTCAATCAATAGCCATAGTTGCAGTGCAGAAGCATTGCGGTGGACTGGAGGACATGGTTAAAAGAAGATGGTTGTTTTGAGGAGAAGATTACTTTTCTTGAATGGATTTGAATTTCCTTTTTCACCCCATTGTTTGATTCAGTCTATATAAGTCTACATTTAGCATTTTCTTCCCCTTTGATGATTTTATAATTCCCCATTAAAATTAAAAATACTTTAGCAGCACACTCCCTTGATAGCAGGAGAAGAACATGCTCACTCCACGGTCACTTTATGCACAAATATTAACTGGACAAACATCTATCATGTATTGTATTACGTTACAAGATACCACATGCCGTACTACCATTAGTCAAGAAAGTATTAGTTAGTGATATGATATTAAGTTCCGACTTTGGGGTAAGTGCATTAATTCTTACTATTTCGCTAGTTGTGATCAATATTAACAAATTATTATAAATTTCACTCTCTCTCTTTTTTTTTTTTTTTTTTTTTTGTATTAAGAGAAAGTTGTAAGTTACTCCTTAGATGATTTTCTTTTTTTCATTTTTATAAATTTTATATGTTTTTTTAAGATTAAAATTTGAGATATTAAAAATGAAAATTTAAATTTTTTTTAAAAATTCAAAGTTAGGACACAGAGTGGGCTTTCTACGCATGGTTCCCTGATCCTTGTGCGTTGGTCCAACCTACTTTGTTGCTTCCAAAATTATCTCTTTGCAGGAACCTTCTTGGGTCTGTTCAATTAGAAATTAGGAATTGAACAAATAAAAATGGATAAATGGGCTCTGTTAACCTCTCAAATAATCCAAAAAAAAAAAAAAAAACGATAATAAATCACATTGTTGATCCCTTTTTAAGCTTAACCAATTACTTACAAGTTGGGCGGCTTGAATATTTCAGTTAAGCTACATGTGATATGATGGTCTTTGCTCAATAATCAGCACGTTGTGTTGTTGTACGTGGGTTGAAGAAATGTAGGGATCAGAGAACGGGCATCCTTGTTCTTACGCTCAAAGCAAAGCACCTTATTATCTTCATGGCTTTCGTGGGGTGTTTTTTTTTTCATCGTAATGTTTTGGATTGAATGATTCCATACTAATTTGGGATTTATACTTAAACTACGCTGGTGTTAATCTAAATGCTATTCTTTCCTTACAATAATAAACTTATTACTTTTTGTATTTAACACAAAAAAAAAAAAAAATGTTTTTGATTTGTATCATAATTTTTATGAATTTAAATTTTGGTCATAATGTTCTATTAGAATAAAAATACAATGATCTTGCACAAATTTTAGAATAATAACTGCCTTTTTATTCGGTATTATGTAATTTATTTTTTTTTCATAAATTTAACTTAATTTATTATATAACATGATTAATGTAAATTTTTTTAATAAAATGATGAAATAGTATTTATATTTTTTCATTTTATTTATACAAACAAATAGTGCAAATATATGCGACAAAAAGACAAACCAAAGTCTATCATGCGATTCCAAGTCTTCGTAAATGCACTTTAAAAAGTTCAAGCGGATGCGCTAATTGTGGCACGTTAGGCACATTTGGTCCATCCCAGCCGACCGGCCAACATAGAGGTGCTCAAAAGTCCACGAAGACCAAAACAAAACAAAAAGCAGCCATGATTGTAGTACGGGACCATTACTCACCATCAAGCGATGTGTCGATTCAACTACCAGGCGCATAGACCCCGGACCACAACGGAAACCCACTTAGCCCCCGAGTTGAATAGGCGCTCGTTTAATTTACCATCACTTCTTCTTTTTCTTTTTCTTTTTTTTTTTTTAAAAAAAAATATTTTAATATATAATTACAATTTGAGATAAAACTATAAATGTGCATTAAATACTATCGATAATCTAAACCGAACATTTATGTAACAAAGTTGAACTCATTATTCCTAACATAACATAGTTAACGAGAATTTGATTGCTTCAAAATTAGATCGAGCTAATATCGGTTTAAACTATAACTTTGAAGATGATTAATTTAATTATGATTGAGTCTTTCTAAAAAATTTGAAATCACTTGTTTTATATATATATATATATATATATTTTTAATAAAATGTAAAGTTAAAAATAAAAAACTTAATACTGTCTATTAAAAAATTAAAAAATAAAATATTTCTAATTTTTCGGACAAAAAGTGACGAATCGGGTCAAATTAATCGAAATTAGATAAATTAAATCAAGCTTAAATTGAATTAAATTGAAATTTAAACTGAATTTAATCCTCAAATCGAGCTGAAACCATAACCTAAACCGCCGAACCGAAACCGACGTTTCAAAATGAAAACCGAAGCGAACCAAACCGAACCGTATATCTACTGATCCCAGCCAGTCATTCGATTCGAGTCACGTTAATTACTGATGTCCGAAAACACCTCAGCGGTCCTTAAAAATAAAAAAAATAAAAATTAATTTCAAAAAACGCCTAGTGTTATTTATTATAATATTAATTTTTGGTCCCCCCCGGGTCGACTCACCGGCCAAATAAGTAAAACTATCGTCCTCCTCGTCTTCCGGCTTCTCTCCAGCTGCTGTTGAGAAAGAGCCAACGCCTTCACTTTCTTTCTGTCTGCTTTAACACCTGGTGTCTCCATCGCCTGGAAAATTTTCCGGCGAAATGGCCGGCCAGTTCGAGGCCTCGGTGGAATACGGACTGAAGCTTTCCAAGAGAATTTTTTACGGAAAAGAGCTGACTCCGGCGCCTGCACCGGCGATGTCAAGGATGCCTGAGAGTTACTTGCCAACGGCGGTGATGGTGTACGCGGTGGTTCCGGAGCCAGAGGCGGTGGACAACCCGGACGTGCCGAGCTACCAGCCTTACGTGCACGGGCGGTGCGAGCCGCCGGCGATGATACCGCTGCACATGCACGGGGTGGCTGTGGAGGTGGATTGCTGTCTGGATTACGCGAGTATAAGCGTTAGCGGGACTTGGCGCGTGCATTGCATCATGACCAGTAGAAAGTGTGATTGCCGAGTCGCTGTGCCCATGGGAGACCAGGTAATTAGTTAGTTTCGTAGCAAAGTCCAACGTGAATGCTATGTTCAAACTAAGGAAAGTACGAGATTTCTGTTTTTCTCTTTTTTTTTTTTAACCTTTTCCCTTTTACAAAGGGATTTTCATATGGTTGTTTCCTTTTAGCATTGGAAGTATAGGACCATGAATTTGATTGAGTAGTAAAGAGTAACAAAGATCAATACTTTGATACAAATATAAACCCCTACTACTAATAGGAAGCAATTTCATTTGCTTGAGCTACTTTTGGGTTTGTGGTCTGTTTTTACTTATTAAAGTTTGCGCCTTTTTGTTGTACCTGTTGCCTAGCAGGCGTAGGGTGGGAATCTAGTATTTGCTTCTTGCTTTTTGATGATCATTTAGCTGCATTCTTACACAATTGTCGTTGTTTTTCTTTTCTATCTTGGTCTTGTTAAATGTTATTATTATTATTATTATTATGCATCTTCTTTTTGCTCAAAAAAATACATGATGTGGCTAACAGGGTTCACTTCTAGGTGTTGAGGTTGATGTTGCTAAAAGATCATGGCACAGCCAACTGATTACGGCAGAAGATGCGAAGGAAAAGGAAAAAATAAGCAAAGGTGGAGAGGGACGCTACATGAAAGGCAGCATATATACTTTCCAAATTCCACGGGTGTGATGGCTAGTTGCATTTAATTGTTAGTTGTTGAAGTAATCATCATTTGCTTCTGATTGCAGCATAATTGTTCGATGTTTACCATTTTGGCTGTCAGGTGGAAGGAGGATCAACCATCTCAATTAGAGTGACTTGGTCTCAGAAGTTGTCATATAATAAGGGCAATTTCTCCCTAAGTGTACCATTTAGTTTTCCATCCTTCGTCAATCCAACTGGACAGAAAATTTCTAAGAGAGAAAAGATACTCCTAAATGTGGACTCTGGTACTGGCAGAGAAATTGTGTGCAAGAGTAACACTCATGCTCTGAAGGTATTCCCATATCCTTTATGTTCCATTTCATTTGTAAAACACAGGGGAACTGATCTGCTTGTTATGTTCTTGTTAGGAACTAAGGCGTGATATCAGCAAAATGGGTTTCTTATATGAATCAGAAGTAATGAAATGGTCAAGTTCCAACTTCAGCTTTTCATATTCTGTAAGACCTTGTACTGGTAGTTTTTGTCATTTTCATTTTTTTTTTTATTTCCTGGTATTTGACATATTTGTTTCTATTGCAGCAGTTTTTTCAGGACTGATTTTTTCTTGTTCTGCTTGACTTTTGCATTTTCAGCTTGCTTCGAATGAGTTATTTGGTGGGATGCTGTTGCAGTCCCCACTTTTGCAGGACTTTGATGATAGACAGATATTCTGCTTCTATCTTTTCCCCGGACATGATCAGAGATGGAAGGTCCATCAATATTAACCTGATACCCAATTGTTTTACTATATATTTGGCTTTGGGTCCTCTAAAAGACAAGGTTCTGCTTCTTCTTGGTTTTCAGTCGAGTTCCTTGAAAGCTCAAAGGAGGACCAAAAATCCTTGTCTCTAAAAAAAGGCTTCATGATTCATTTATTTTTGTATTAAAAAATACTTTTTCAATTGATGTTCTTGGATCCTGTAGGCTTTCAGGAAGGAGTTGATATTCTTAATTGATATTAGTGGAAGCATGAAGGGGCCTCCTCTTGAGAGTGTAAAGAATGCATTGTTGGCATCACTTTCTAAGCTTAATCCACAAGATTCTTTCAATATCATTGCTTTCAATGGGGAAACCTACTCATTCTCATCATTAATGGAACCAGCAACCCAAGAAGCAATACTAAAAGCTACCCAGTGGCTCAACAACAATCTACTTCCTGATGGTGGTACCAACATCTTGCTTCCCATTAAACAGGTGTGACCAATTTTCCTTCATGTTCTGATTATGATCAGCTGTACTGATTACAGGCTTCTTATTGTTGTGTATGTGTTATCCCTATTAAAATAACTTCTATATTGCACCTCACCTACCCCTTTCTTCATTTTCCAAGTTACCTCTTACTGTCTTTGCTAGCAATTTCTTCAGTGACTTATTCTGCTTGTAGTCTCCAACTTAATGCTGTTTTTCACATTTCCCTTCACATTTCTAAAGATAGCCTTTTTAAAGAGAAATAGTGCAGATTGAAATAGATCTCACTTTATAATCTGATCATTTTAGGCTTTTAAGCTGTTGGCTGATGCTAGAGATTCAATTCCTCTCATTTTTCTTGTTACCGATGGGGCTGTTGAAGATGAAAAGGAAATTTGTAATTTTGTGAAAGATTCTCTTGCACATGGGCAATCTGTTTCCCCTCGCATATGTACATTTGGTATAGGTGAGAGTTTATTAAATGAGTAATACATACAAGCTAGCACATTGAATTACACACAGCATCCTTGGAGTTCTTTCCATTTTTATCAATTTCTAAGAGTATACCACCCAAATTTTCTCCAGGCACATACTGTAACCACTATTTCTTGCAAATGCTAGCGCAAATTGGGAGGGGTCACTTTGACAGTGCTTATGATGCAGGTTAGTTATGTTTCCTTTCTGACAAGGAAGTTATGGCACCGTTAGGTCAACATTGTAACACCTCTAGAGTTCGAGACTAATAAGGAATTGGGAATTCTTATTATGCTCTATGTTTCCAATCACTTTCTGTTTGCCAGATTCAGTTGACTTTCAAATGCAGAGATTGTTCACAACTGCTTCATCAGTCATTCTGGCTAATGTATCTGCAGATGCTTTCAAATGTCTTGATTCACTTGAGGTATACAGTTAATAAGTGGCAATGCATATTTTTTCCCATGCTCATTCTTAGTCAAGATATATTTCATAAATGACACAAATAATTGTTTCCATAATGAGGTCTTTTTTTTTTTTCTGCCACTCATCTCCTTTGATCTGTCTGACTGCATCCAATGTGTTGTCTTCTTTGGTATTCTTGCAGCTGTTCTCATCTGGTATTCCAGACCTCTCACTTGGCAGTCCGTTAATTTTATCAGGCAGATACACTGGAAACTTTCCAGACTTGGTTAAAATTAATGGCACCTTGGCAGACATGGGAAATTTTGTTATGGACTTGAAAGTCCAAAAAGCAAAGGATTTCCCTGTTGATATGGTAATATGTACACCTAATTACTTGACTCTACTCATTTGTTTCAAGCAGGCTGCCAAAGACTCCAATTACATCTTCAAACAAAATATTTTGTTGCCAATTTTCAACACACTTTATCATAAAATCCAAGATGCATTGTGATTCTCTCAAAAATATAGGGCTTGTATTGAATTCCTTGCTCCTAGCAAGTTTGAGATTATCTGGATCTTTGAATTTCATTTTCATTATTTAGATGCAGTGGATGGTAGAATTCCTTAGCAGCATGTTTGTTGCAGGTACTTGCAAGGAGACAGATTGATGCTCTGACAACTAAGGCTTGGTTATCAGAAAGTAACGACCTTAAGGAGAAGGTTTGTGACTGAATTTGTTATATTCTGATGATTGAAAATCTGGTACTTGTCAGCAAAATATGCTGAGACCTGCAATGTTGCCAAGGACCCCAGAGCATGGTTAAAGCTTGCAGATGGCAGAGTGCCAGGTTGACATTGATTTTAGGTGATGGCATGTGTTACAAACCTAATTCTTTTTACATGTTGCTGTAGGTTGCAAAAGTCAGCATACAGACTAGAGTTCCATCTGAATATACCCGAATGATTTTGTTTCAAGCTGATAGAGGGGAAAAAGCACCAGAAACAATTCTGGTACGACAGGTACACCAAATTTTGCCCAACTTCAAAACATTTTTACATACCGGCTTGTTTACTTTGTATGGCGGTATTAGCACCCAACCATATCATGCATGCGAATTACTGAAAGTGCATGTATAAATTACACAAAAACAGGTGGCCAACAGAATGAATCCTCTCAAGCAAGTTGACAAAGAAGGCCAGAAGATAATATGCTTGGGAAGCCTAGGTGTTGGTCTGGGCAACATGATTGCAACGGCCAAGAATGTTCCTCCAGGAAGCGAGGAAGGGAGGCCACTTGAAGCTACAGAAAAGGTTGTCAAGGCAGCTTCCAAATGCTGCAGCAGGCTGCTTGACCGATGCTGCTGCATGTGCTTCATCCAGACATGTTCGTACATGAATGACCAGTGCTCCATTGTTGTAGCGCAGCTCTGTGGTGCCCTCGCTTGCTTTGAGTGCCTCGCTTGTTGCTATGAACTTTTTGGGTGATCCTTTGTAAATGATAGTGTATATGTTAATAATTATGTTATCCAACATCATAATTTAGGACAAAGAAACTGTAACATAAAAATATATGCATGTATGTCATGTAACATGTTGGTTCTTTGTGCCATTTATGTAAATATGAAGAAAGATGTTTGTGGAATTATGGTTGAGTTTTGGGGTACCCCGTGAAACTTGAAAGGGATGTGAGCAAGTTGAGAGGAGGAAAAAGGAACAAATGTTTGGACCATCCCTTACCATTTGCACTACTACTGTTACTAAGTAGATGGGGTCCAGAAAGAAAATCCTAATAACAAAAATAATAAATGACAATATTAAAAATCATAGAGGCCAGCGACTTTAGTAGCTGTGGGGCTCCACTAGAAGTTTAAACAATGGTTTATATGTATACAAGTGTACTCACTTTTATATTCTATGTTCTAAACCTCCTTCACCCCATATTTTTGGTCTTGCAACTGATTTTTCCTTTGTGTCCATAGACCGAATTGAAAAGAAAAAAACACTACGAAGCATTTGATAGAAACATAAGTGCCATTAATTTTTTTTGCATTTTTAATGGTGAATTTTTCGCCGATGTACTGATTTTTTCCCATATATTTAAATTTGTCTATTTAAAATCTACTATCGTCTTCTCCACGTAAATTCTCGTGACAAGAAGACTCAAATCCAAGCTATAAAAAAGAGGAAAGCGTCCCACCTCGTTGATGAAGCAGAAGAAACTCCATGATCACGACGAGGACACTGTCGGTAAAGAAAGAGAAGAATGAAGGAGGAATGCAAGTAGAAGAAAAGGATGGAGGAGCTGCTGATGATGGTGATGGTGATAGGCTATCCTGATTATACCTTCTACAGCGACGGCATCAACGAGAACGCGCTATGGAGCAATTTCGTCGCGACGACCAACAAATTGCTTCTTCTATCGATTTTGCTTGATTGATACCATGTGCTGTGGACCTTGTTAATTTGTTTAGCGTACTTGTTATTTTTGTATTCTTTGTTTGCTTTTTAGGATGCAAATCTGGAATTTGTTTTAACTCAAATTTTTGATTTGCTGTTAGAGATATGTCACCAGTCTTTATGTGACCAAAGCTTACATAACATTCGAGATGTGAGCTCGATTATATTGAAACAAAGTAACCAGCAAAAATGAAAAAACTGATCTAATATACACATCAGCGATATTCCCACCCATCTGGTTTTTCCTTTGTTCTTCTTTCTGCTCTAATTCATTTGAAATTTGACTTCATAATGTTTGTTCTTACTTTCTTTGGTCGGTAGACGTTTTCCAGATGAATTGGATTATGTATTGTTTGCTCATTTATAGTTTTAAGAGGTAGTTGATGTTCATTATGTTTTTGTGGATTGGATGCTCATCAGGACTGTGACGTTGTTGATGATTACGGACACAATTTTGTTGGCATTTATTCCTTGTTCTTGTTAGTTCACTTGTGGGATCCAAATGACTCTGTCTCATGACCCATTGATGCTCTTGAATTTCTCACCTGATGTTTGATATGGATTGCAGACGCATAGCTTTAGAAGAATGGGTGCATGTTATCATAATGGCAGCCTTTCTGGGGTTGCTATGTGGCTGTGATTCCATCAAGTTTTCGGGTGTCCTCGTGATAGCAGATATTGGTTTAGCATTCATGTAAAATTGCTCTTACCATCTCGTTGTCATCCGCTGACACAATTCCTTCGATGATCTGGTGTTGGTTGTGATGCTGAAGAAGGAAAATGGAGTTGTTGATTGCCATATTCTGATACGGCCTATTGATGCAGGCAAATCCAAGGGCAATGTTTAGAGCAGATAGAGAACAGAATTGTGTGCATGGTTTGGACTCCCTGAAGAGAGATCTCATTTTTGCTTTGGAGATTTACACTCGGGTGAGTTCCAATGTTTTTGTCATCCAAGTTCAATGAACTAGATACAGAAGGCGAGCCCAAAGCCCCCTTCCTTATTGTTACTCTAACCTTGTGCTTGAAAATATGGTACAGACTTGGCGTTTCATTCAATATGACACGGACTTTATTTCCTATAACTTGGAGCTCTAGAAAATGAATAGGGTGACCCCAGTACGTACTAGTGAATGAGAATGCTCAGTCACACCGCTGCCAAATAAGTGTTTGTTTGACACAACTCAAACTCACGGAAAAGGAGAACTGTGGGCTGCTCGGGATCCACCAAAAATAAAAGGAAGAGATGAAAAGGCAGATATTCTATGTCTAATCATTCAATGGGGCCCCGACGATTAACTTATCACTTGAATTTCTGGTTTAGGAGTGAATGCTGTGAATGGCCTTAATCATGCATCCATCGCTAATGAAAATTTCGTTATTCTCCCTTTGACTCTGCTAAATGGGGGGAGATTTACCACTGTATACAAACACCTATTGATGGCAATGTTGGCTTCCAGGCCTGCCTCTGGCTTTATATTCCGTGATAGATACCTCTCCGTTTTTGGCCATACGAAAGAACTATATTCCTTCAATTTCTATGGTCATCCAATAGTTTCGTGTATATTATGAGACATGCCACGCACATATCTGGTGATGCTCGATATGATGGCCAAACTTCTAGCATAGTACAGGAGTACAACGTTCGTGTTCCATTTGCTGAACACTCGTTAAAAGGTTATAACTTCTGAAAACATTCAATGTTGAGTGGTTGTCTGCCCTGGCAAGATACCTTGCCTATGTTTGAAGCACAGGCTGATACGTTCTGTGATACGAATTCTCGAGTCTATTGATTGGACAAATGTTCTTGTCAGAATTTTGAAGCAACGCGGCAAATTGATCTAAGCTTCTCTTGCAGGCGAAATGCCACCGAGTTAGTTATGTCTTTCGAGTCGTGTGTGGGGTCATTAGAGATGCAGGATTTATTGATTACCAAAAGTTCCAATAGGTCTGGTGGAGAAACAAGAATTCTATTATCATCGATTGAGCATCATTTCCAGGATCAGTGAACTTATAACCAGAAGTACAAGCTTCAGTGGAATTGTCAATTTATGCTGTAAATTAAAACATCAGTACACACATCAACTTGTATTCATGACACATAAAGCAACAGATTATTGTTTAAAATATATATATATATTCACATCAACTTGTAATCTACAGCGTCTCTCGTGGTTCTGGTGGATCAGTGGGTTACTTTTCTGCGGGTGAAGATTAGTTAGCTATGCACTATATATTCACATTTATAACAAAAGTGAAGCACCAAACAAGGAAGAATAATACACATTGATTATGTGCGCACATGTCTGACTAGCCATTGGCATTTCAAAAGATCTCCACAGTAATATAAGGAACATAGATCATTGCATTTATTTGTCTACCCTATTGAGTGTTAACTTCAAATTTTAAGCACACACATATGCATACATTTGAGCATACATTTTCTTTGGTCCGGTAGACTTAAGCCTGTGAATCATTGTTGCCCTCTGTTTGTCTGGGCCCCTCATTCAGTCAAAGACTCTTGAAATTGATCTTTTATAATTATGGCACTGTTGTTCTCTTCTTTAAAAGCAAGGTTAATGGGTTTTCAGAACTGAGTGACTCGCTATTCATCATCAACTTCAATTGTTAGACTAATTTCTTAAACGGGTTTTGATTGTGGAAGAGAGAGAATCCTGCCGTTCAGAACAAAATATAGTCAATGTTGTGTTCTAGTATATACCAAGTGGTTATGTTCGTACACATATGCAATATTAACCATAGGCATAATTGCAAAGTTGACATACACAATGGAGTGATGGACGCTGCAAATCACAAAAATGGGTTTAAACCTGCTAAATTTATGATTATTATTTGTGCAATTGAATGAAATCTATCGAGAAACCATTCAGAAAACACATGTTAATTTTTTTTTTTTTTTCTGGTCCCAATAGCACATGTTAAATTTTAACTGGCTCATTACGCGCAAATTAATTTGATTGAAAGCATAAAAAAAAAAAAAAAAACACAAACGCTCCTTACATGTGGAAAATTGTAATTAAATGAAAAAAAAATAAAGATAGTATAATTTTAACTCAAGATCTGAATGACATAATAAACTCTAAGGCAATCTACTTCAATCTTAAGGGCCAGGAATGAAGGGTTCACTCGTTATTCTCGAGAAACATGCAACAAAATTTCACTGTAGCATTAGTTATTAAAGCATAACATATTTTTGGGGACCTTTGTGGAAGACGAAGAATTTGCCTAGCTACACTATTCTTAATGCAAAGAATATGAAGATATTCTAATTGTCAATTTAGGTTTAGATCCAATCAAAGGGAAGCTAGCTAGTCAAACCCATGATGACCACCAGCTTCTTCTCCCTGGATGAAAGACGTCCACATCTCACATGATCTATACTTTAATGTGAGGACAAAGTTTGAAACATTCCAGAAGTAGTAAGTCTTGCAAGTTTCAGCCTAATTCCTCAACCCAAGGCATCTAGCAGCTGCGCTAACTCACATGGCTTCTCCCCTTTTCTTGGTGGAAGCGACCATCAATTGACTCGCTACCCTTCTCGCATTTTCCCCTTTGTACTTGCAATCTCGAGGATCTATACCGAGACTTTCATGTAAAAATTTCAGTCTCAAATAAGCCTTTTTCTGAACGCGTTGGTGGCGATAGTTACAAGGTCACGTGTTTTCGTATTACCGTGTCATTTGTCACATAGTGCAATAGTCTGAACGCTAAGCTAGAAATCTATTGATTCTCGTAATTTTGTTCACAATGTCAACATTTTCAAAATGAAAATAAGTCACATTCTTTGGTTTATTTGGTAACCATAGAATGATATCTTTTTTATGAGAAAATGCATTCAAAAGTCATTTTCATTGGATCCAAGATACGAATTTCCTATCTTTGCTAAATATATATATATATATATATTCCAACTAGTATTGGTAATTTTTATTTTTCCTTTGTTGCATGAAGGGTTGAACTTGAGCCTCTTGTCCGTGCAATTGAGTGATCATCACTGTTCTAGTGTAGACCCTCCCCCCCCCCCCCGGCACCCACATGACTCATTGTGTTCTTAAACCAACTAATATTTGTGATGATCGCTACAAAATAGTACTAACCGCATACGTAAAACAACAAGAACCACATAAACCCCTTTACACGCACAATTAAGTGGTCCCAGGAAAATTCGTTTCAACCAATGACATAGCTTAGTCAAGTCGTCCAACTCAACCAAAGTGAATACGAAATTTACTTGGAATCCTATTAAATTTTCATCATGTTCACTTTTTGGAAGTCATAGATGGATTCATTTGTGGTTCGGCTACTGAGTGGACCCCAGTTCATATAAAAGAGTGTCCTTGCCCGGGAAAAGAGAATGGCAGTGGTGGTGGGGTGTTCCTATTGGCACTATTTTATGGTTTTGGTGGAATCTGAGAGCAACCAATGAGCAGCGCGGGAGGGTTGGGGGCATGCAAATTTTGGAAATGGACATTTAAGGAAAAGTCAACCAAAGTCCTTCGAGACACGCGTTGGCCCAACAAGAGTAGATGGATGTACTTTGTCGTGATACGTTGACAACTGTCGTAACCTAAACCCATTAGATTTCCAGTACCGAGTCACGACACGCAGAACCATTTGTATACATTTCGGGTCCTCTAATGAAAATATATGTTCCATATCACGGGTGTGTGGAGAACGATAGGCATGCTTTGTGACTCGAATTTATGGTGTATGGGTTCAACTCTTTCCACGGCTCCAATTTCGTTGTGCGCCATGTTAGTTAGTCGGATCTAATTAATATGCAACAAGGAGCTGTCTGAAGAGTATGAACCCTGTAATGATAATTGTGTTAATTGATTAGTCACTATTGCTATAGTTGATCAGATATTAAAGCACTTAAATACGATTAAAAGAGCAAGAGTACAATTACATTGATATTAGAAATTTTTGTACGTGAAACTAGTTCATAGTGGACTCCTCTCGCAGGGAATACTTCTCACAAGCAAGGGGACTTCCACCGCAAATCAAATTACTTATCTAAAAGTTCAAACTAGCTAGTAGATGAAGAAATTTATAGATATTATAAATTATATCAAATTTGTTTATATTTTGTTGATACATAGGAGAATTTTATACTGTTTAAGACTTTTGAAGTGATAAAATTTTCTCTACCGATTCTGCCCACAGTGTTGTAATCAATTCAAACCATTTTCATATAACTAAATAATTAATTAGTCTCTATTGGTGTTGGTGTTGCTTCATGTTATGCCATGGACTGTTTCAATTACAAACCAAAATCCTGACGGGTGACCTTACGATGAGATTCTTTGTACTATCTCACATGGACGTCTTAGACCCTACTTTTTTCTTGGTTTATCATGTTGATCTTTGAACTTTGATTACTGGAACTAAAAGTATAACTACGGCTATCGGTAGCCGTATCAAACGTGACAAGAGCTTTGAGGATGAAATGGGATGCACTAGCTGAACTCTCTTTCCACCAGGAGGCAGCCAAGTATTTTGCTTAGAAATAAGATCAAATGCCTAAAGGAACATTAATTTTTGTTTTCTTAAGTTGAGATCATATATGTTTTGCTACCCTTTTAAAAAAAATGGGGCGAATGCTTGACTACAGCTACGCCTTGTCTCATGCAAAGTGTGCCTGTGAATGTGTGCTTGTCCAAGGCTAGGCATGCACATGCATGTGTGCTTGCTTGTAACTCACAGAGAGAGAGATAGAGAGAGAGAGAGAGAGAGAGAGAGAGAGATTCACAGTTTCACATCATCCCAATCTCTTTCTGTCTTCCGGAGAAAATTAAGTACATACCTTAATTAGACTCCATTTAATGACACACGCCAATCTTAATTTGGCTCCTCTTAGTCGTGGAATTGAATTGGGAAACAATGCAAACTTCTGGACTTGATTCTTGTCATTTAAGTCAATTGGAACTATCTTTTAGTGCTTTACACCTGCAGGGAGCAGGTAAGATCACAAGAAGCTGATGTTGTCGGCGAGAGGAGACATGGACATGCGGGTGTCTACTGTTCTCTTTTTTTTTTTTTTCTCAAAATTGCATCTCCAGACGTTTTATTTTATTGGACATTAACATTATTATATGTTATTCCTCCATGCTGCCCATCTTTTGGTTTTTGATTCCTTTAGATCATTCGTCTGCTACAAAATGTGAATTGTAACATTTATGTTTGTTCTGCCAAGCTAATTGAACCAGTGTTCTCATTGTGCGTGCAGGGACATTCACTATAAGCTTCTTGCCAGGTACTTTTATTATATTATTGTCGAGTACCTAACCATTTAAGCTGTTAATTAGTGTAATTTGAACTAAAAATCTCCTATATTATATCAAGAAATCATTTAACTTTTAAATTTAATCTGTAAGGTAAGACATAGAAATAGATTATTTATTAAATTTTAACAATTATAATTCGAGGCATTTTATTTGACTTGGCAAGAAGTTCTGTATGGCATGGTTTTATTGGTCTAGAGAGAATTGAGATGGATCATTAAAAAGTCGAGCGTTTTCATCCGATGAAAACCTTTGTAATATATATATTGATGTAGTTAGCATGTTATTCTCCAACTATAAACAGTAATTAACTAGCTAAATTGCTAGTTCCCTTTTCAAGGAAATCTTGTTTCAGGAGATGAGTACAGTTGATCAAAGTTTGAATATTAAAAGCCTCAACTATAGCCATTTATCTTCATTAGCCCCCTCGTGTTGCCCCACACCACCGTTAGATCACGAAACGTATAGAGATTGATTCTTTAATTTTCGTACTCAATACAACTCCTTGGACATCGCATGGACAAAATGGAGCCACGAAAGCAGATCCGATCTGAAGGTTTGTTCAAGAAGCATGTCTATTACTTTCTCAGACCCAGGTGTTATAGAAAATGGACAAGGGCATTAAACAAAGTAATGCAGTCATTAAAATAAATTGGAGAATGTCCTTATGCTTTGTGGGGTTATATGGGTGTGTATATAATTGGTTGTACAAAGACTATTGACGATCTGAATAGAATAGAGCACAGACACAAGAGGGTGGCAAAGGGTGGGGAAATGTAGAGTGGCAGGCTGGCTGGCCTGGTGTGTTTGGGGACTTGAACCACAATAGCGGAAATCAAAAGGAGGCTTGGCCATAAAGTTCATCGAAAGGGTGCCTTTTCGCAAAATTTATACTTCCCAGCTGGCCAATCCCATTTTCAAAGCCCTGTTCTCATTGGCTTCTGAAGTTCACCCCTCATTGGCTTCTCAAGATTTGCTTTTCAAGGCTTCAGGTTCTTTAACAACATTTCAATCATCTTGTTTCCTCCACTCCGGAGCCCACACCCACAGCAGCTTTGCGTTTAGACCCAAAGCGCAAAAGGGTTGTCATTGATCATACATCAAAATGAAGGTTAAGTGTGTGTGGGAAAGAGAGAGAGAGATTGGAATATGATCAATTTCATTTTGATACGTGTGTTTTTTTCATATTTGAATAAAAGAAAGTGGAATTTTATGTATGGCTGTTATAATAATGGGATCTTTTAATTTTTGCATGTGGACAGTTCTTCGGCTGGATGCAAAATAAGCTTAGTTGCAAACAGGTCAATAAAAAACCAAATATGGTTCCTGCTACTCGTAAGCATTCCTATACCTTTCCTTTTTTTTTTTCCCAATGCTCTTTTGTGGTTTTATTCTTCTGGTTGTCAATGGAAGGTTGTTCCCTCCTCCTCCTCCTCCTCCTTATTACAAGAGAGGGGATCATGATTTGATCAACATTTTTTCGTTTTTATCCTTTTCCTTTTTGTGATAATTATTGGTTGATCATTTTTTTTTGTCATATTTTATTCCACTTTGAATGATTAGCTGAGTTGGATCAAAGTCCAAATAATAAAAGGCTAGCAACAAGAATTGGTTCATTTGGTCACTATAGACGTCAAGTTTATGGAAAACTTTTTTCAAAACATGTTGATATTGTTTGTATTTATTTCTATCCAGCTCTTTTCCCTTTTTTTTTTTTTAATTTTTTTTAATGGTAATCAAAGTAAAAAGGAAGTATTAACCAAATGAGAATATATATGCACACACACACACATATTGTAAAACTACGAACTAAAATCACTCTAAAGCATATTGATGTTCTGTAGTATCTCATGTTTTAGCAATATCGATATCAACTTTTCCACATATAATTTATTTTCTCCGCTAGCGAATTATATAGGGCATATGAAGCAAGACTCTCGCGAGGAATTTAACGATTGGCCTCAGGGGCTGCTGGCCATTGGAACATTTGGCAACAATGATCTAAGACACCATAATCATAATAGTGTTGAAATCCAAGAAGAATTCCATCAAGAAGCACTTCAAGAGGATCAGAACACATCTCCTTCTGATGATTTAGAAGACTTCACCCCAGAAGAAATAGGCAAATTACAAAAGGAGTTGACAAGTTTACTATCAAAAAAGCCAACCTCCGAGAACAAAGACAAGCAAATTGCAAACCTCCCATTGGACAGGTTCCTGAATTGTCCATCGACTTTGGAGGTCAGCAGGAGATTAAGCAATAAGGGTGATAAGGATGACAAATATGGTGATGATGATGATGATGATATTGAGCGGACCATTAGCGTTATTCTTGGTAGATGCAAAGATATTCGCAAAAATAGACAGAAAGCTATTGGGAAGAAATCGATTTCTTTCCTTCTCAAGAAGTTGTTTGTATGTAGAAGTGAATTTGCACCACAGCCAAGTTTGACAGATATTATGCTTCAGGAATCAAGAATGGAGAAGGTATCATTAACTCACACCACTCTTCCCTCCACTATACCCTTGTGTGTCTATTTGATTACAATGCATAGATCTAGGCTTATATCCATTATTGGCCCAACCATCACATAATTTGCTTCCTAAATTGAACCCTTGAACTAGGCTCAAACTGGTTACGTTAAGCTTGTTCCTAAGTGAAGGTCCTTACAGGGCCATGAGCTTCAAAGCCCGTTATACCGAGTGAACATAAAGGCCAATCTCAAAACCCATCATGTCATTGACCTTGTCCAATGAGTCTTGTCAAAGTTTTCTATCATTAATTAATATCTAAGTTTGCCTCAAAGTAAATTGTTCTACAGCTTTTAAGATCATTGCTTCACAAGAGGATCAACCCTCAAAATGCTTCCAGAGCATCCTTTACGAAGAAATTTCTTCAGGACAAACAGACATCCAGGGTGGAAAATGAAGACGAAAGGCAACATAAAGCTACTAGTGGTGGGTCTAAATGGGTGAAGACCGATTCTGAATGTAAGTGTATTTCATAAATGGGCTTTTAGTATGTGATACCTAACGAAGAGAAGTGCAGCCATCCACATGAGTTACTAACCAATTGCTCCTTTCTTTTTTTTTATTACAGATATTGTTCTAGAGATATAAATTGGCATGCTAGATTCCATAAGAATTCATCTTGCAAGGTATGCTCACCGTTGCCTCTCTTGCAAGGGTGAACTAAAAATTTCCGATAGACAAGTTTCATTTAAGAGAAGCAAAAATAATTTCGGGCAACTATGTGCATTAAAGGACTGTACAATATAGCCATCTGGTTGAATAATTGCATGCACATTTGGCATAAGCAAATGTTTGTACTAAATTGGAAATCTTAAGAGATCAAGCTATTTATGCAACAAAGTGGGAAGGCTGAATTCATTTATTTTAGAGTCCTCCAATTTGCTGATCCTCAAGTCCACTTAATCAAAATTTAAGCATGAGATCGTCAAATTAAAACCTTTTAAAGTCCTAATCAATGAGGTTTAGGTCAATAATATTAGGGTGGGTTTTAGCACTCTAAGTTCAAGTCACGGTCAAATTAGTTGACCAAAAAATTTATCCTTAATGGGTGAACCTAGCCAACTCCTGGACCATATGCATGGCACGTTTTTCCACCCCTAAGCCTCCGTCTTCTTACTTTTTGCAAGCAAAGTTTGCAGGTTCCAAAGTGGATTTATGACGCCAAAAACTTGAGATTAGAGGCCAAGTGCAGAAATGGAGAAAAGGGTATCCAATAACAGCTACATCTCAAGCTGCCGCAGATGGCTTATTAAGGAGTGCTACTCTGCTTTTGATCAAGATTGTCACCATTAGTCTTGAGGCCACTTTCACCTTTGTTTTTTTCATGGTTGCAATATGGATTCGGCGCAACACATGTCTTGTGTTGTCGACCAAAGGGATTCCTGTAGTCTCTAACACTGGCAAAAGCTGGACAATGTGCTCCGCATTTTTTTTGTCCTTTTTTACTAAAATCTTTTTCTGCACCATTTGGACACCCCTTTTTTCCCTTCAAACTTAGGTTTGCTCTTTTGTAACATATGTCAAACGTGAATAACATTTTATTGGTGTTCTCAGATGGCCACCGTTTATATTACCAAACGCATAAATGGGTAGTATCAGGTCTTGCAATGCCAAGTGACTAAAATTGATCAAATTCAATTACTCCATTTTCCTTTTTGGCTTTTTCTTTTTTTTTTATATTTCTTAGAATAAAAAAGAAACTGCCTTGTTTCTCCCCAAAATGGATTTCCATCATTCTGTGCCGTATAGTTAAGTTGGTAGTTTAAACAAATGTAATAAATGGTGCCACTAGCATCATCGTCCATTGGTAGAATTTTTTTGACTCTCAACAATCAAGTTCAAATATTGGTATTGAGGGAAAAGAAAATTGTAATAAATAGTTCTTGATTGTATTTATACCCGAACTAAGAAATTTTGATAGAAGAATGTTTAATTTTTTTATGTGTACTCTATATATATAATTTTTATTTAAAAATAAGAAAAAGAATTTTTTTTTGACAAAAAAAAGGATCATATCTACAATTAGTCTCGCTTGATACCTCGACAAATATTCTAATTTGTGACCTTACAGTAGAAGGAATAGTTAAAGAGATCTTTTTTGACCCAACTGAAAGCAGAATCTTGCCAGTCACTCCCATCTCATTGTCCAATCAAATCCAGCAAAGGGGGGCATGGAGCAAGAAATCCAAATAACACAAAACAGCTCCTCAATCTTCAATTCCCTCCTTGCAAATTCCAGACCCTAGCATTTAATACAACTTTTCCCCTTTCATTTTTAGATAATTTTCCTTCATTTTCTCTCCCAAGATTCTGTCTTTCTTGAGCCTGTCCCCTTTCTGTGTTCTCTATTAATATCTTCTAGCGAGTGGATGTGAGTGTTGGAAGAACTCTTTAGGAAATCAATTTTTTTTTCTAGGGATTGGAGAGACTAGTCTATTTGGGGTCTTGGCTTTTTCGTTTCTTGTTGGGTTAGTTGTGATTTTAGTTGGGTTTGTTGCTTTTCTTCTTTGTTTTCATTTTCTTGGTTAGTTTGTGAATCTTTCTTTGGAGTTTTTGGATTGAAAGGGGTTGTGTGGTGAAGTGGGTAAAGAAGGAATTTTGGGCTGCCAATGCCATATTTTTTGGATTGGTATTCGGAGAATTTTTCGGTGATTTTTGCAGTACCGAAAAAGTTGGAGCTTGAGTTTATCAATGTCTTGGGCAGGCCCTGAAGATATCTACCTTTCTACTTCTCTTGCCAATTATCTTGATAGTAAGGGCTTTCTTCATTTCCTTTTGTAATTTCAAAAATTTTTGAATTGTTAGGTTGAGCCGTATTTGTTAGTTGAAGGCTAATGTTAACAAGTTTCCAAATTTCTTGGAGTTTGCCTGGAAATTGATTATTGGGTGCTTAGAGTTATTAGTCTTCTATGAAACAGTAGTTGGTTCTGGTTACTTGTAGTATGGATTCTCACAATCTTGGTCTGCTGGCATCCCTAGAACCATTCAAGATATGCTCAATGAATTGTTCCACTTGAAGTAGAACTGTTTATTTATGATGTTCTAAAGAGAGTTCATAATGAATGGGTTAGAATATATTTTTCTTGTTATCATAGATGAGCTGTTCAAAATCTTTGGTTTTTTTGTATAGGTTACAGTGTTATTTTAATGTGGTTTTGGATGCCAACGGGTTAAAGATGTGTTTTGAATCACACCTTTTTATCTCAACTTTTGGCTTTCTTTACGTTTCAGAGAAGATTCTTGTGCTTTTGAGAGATGGACGGAAATTGATGGGGATACTTCGTTCTTTTGATCAATTTGGTAAAGTCTTTTCCATCTCACTTTTATGGTTTTATAAGCCTCTTAGTGCTCAGATTAACAGAAATCCTCCACTGCAGCTAATGCTGTCCTTGAAGGTGCATGTGAAAGAGTCATAGTTGGTGACCTGTATTGCGACATTCCTCTAGGTCTTTATGTAATTCGTGGTGAGAATGTGGTTCTGATTGGAGAATTGGTATGAAGTGATTGCCTTGTTCAATTTCTGTAAATATCAAAGTTGATCTATAATCTCTGCTATTATTCTGAACTTGCTCTTTTCTCTATTAGGATTTGGAAAGAGAAGAACTTCCTCCACATATAACTTGTGTTTCAGCTGCAGATATTCGAAAGGTAAGTGTTATTCTGGATTTCTTTATGTCAATAGTTAACCTGTCTATATTGCTGAAGATAATTCCATAAACTTCAAAACATCATGTTGGTCCATTAATGGCCTGCATTAGAGTTGCTAAAGTAGCTTCCTAATACAGATTCTTACACATACTCCTTTCTGTTATAACTAATAAGCAGACAGGGATGGATATAATTAGCAAACAGTTCCCAATTATGAGATGAGGGAAAGTCTATGTGGCTAAAGCAGCTGCCTGTTACCCCTCCCCCTGAATTGTGAAGAAAAGATTAGATGCCATAGCATAAGCTGCAACATATTAACATGCAGTGATCTTGCAAGATTTAACAATCTGATGTGCTTGGTCTAAGGTATAATGTTAAAACCTTGAATGTGCACTGGTAGCAACATACAAATGCATACAGAGATGGTGTACCAGTTGCCTTTTGTTTTGAACCTGGAAACTTTTCTAGGACAAGGGCTTCTTATTGAATCTTTCTAGTTCCTGTGATTATAAATGTCGAACATCGCTGCTTATTGGTGAAGAAATTAAATGATGTCCAGTGTTCAATTTTTGTTTTAATCCTTTTGGACGTATGGCCTTCTTAAGAATTTGCACTCAATGCAGGCACAAAAAGCAGAAAGGGAAGCTTCTGATCTAAAGGGTACAATGAGGAAAAGAATGGAATTCCTTGATTTGGATTAGTTTAATCTCTTGCACTCAGGCATTGTGGTCTGCACATATTTGAGTGGACAGATGTGTGAGGAAGTATCATTAGTTTGTAAGTTCTTCGTTTTTTTCCTCCATTGAAGTTTCTGTAAGATCTTTCAAAGAATGTAGTTTGAAAATTCAACTAGCGCTTGTTTTCTGAATTTCTGTATTCAGGTTGATGGGGGTATTGATTCCATTAGCTGCTTTTAAATTGTGTTCAGCTTTTCAGTCCTAAGTTATCCTGCACAATGAAAGAAGAAATGAAGTGGTACCTTGAGGAATTTATAGCAAATTCTTTACATCCACAAATTGCTTGTTGCAATTCAATTCTTCTTTTCAATTTTATCTACAAAAAAAGAAAAAAAAGAGAGAGAGAGAGAGAGGAAAAACAGAACGAAATTACTTGTGGACTCACCCGCATGATTGTACCTTTTCCATAACGGGCATGTGCTGATGTGCGCAAGTTTTCGGGTATCAAATTGTTATCAATTATATATAGACTTGAAGATCCAGTGGTATGCAGATTCTGTGTGTAACTTGTCGAGTTTTAGACATCAAAAATAAAAATTATGGTAGGGCGCACCTTAAATGTATATGCTTCTTACTTGCAACCCATAAATCAATACATCAGACGGCTGTGAATTTCAAGTGTCCCTGCCCACGGACAAACTCTCTTTATGTTCACGAGCACATTTATTATAATTTCCTTCTGGCCTTCAGAAGCAAGCGATCAAGACAGCTAATCTCTCACTTCAAAGTCTACGGACACTCTTCCTTTCTGGCGGTTTAGCCTTGAGCATTGAACAGGAAAGATCTCAACTTGCAGATCCAAATTCACAAAAACAACACACATTTTCTCACTATTATCTTTCTCTCTCTCTCCTTCTCTCCGTGTAAGAAGCCTCCATGGATCAATGGATGTCTTGTCTGCCATATACTCTTCGTGGGTCTTTCTAAGCTTTATTGTTGAAGGTTCGGTTCATGAGTATAAAGGCGAGAGATTTGTGAGCAGAGGTAATGCTTTTGTTGTTTATGGAGGCAGTGAAGGGATTTACTCTCCTAACCATGAAAACCCAGATGAGAAAAGTGTCATCCCTGCTAGTGATGATTCTTAGATACAGTAATTTCGATTGTTTCCCCATAATTTAGCTCCACATGCCGCTAGTCTTGTATCCATGTATGTGCATTATGACTAGACCTCTTTGCCCTCTGAAGGAAAATGACTTAGTTTTACGTTGAAGAAAGGTGGGGGGAAAAATGAACAACCTAGAAAATGGACTTATTTTAAAATTTGCCTTCTTTGACCACGCCGGTTAATTTTACCGGCTAAACTGCCAGGAACTCTCTGGTGATTGCCTTGAATTCTGACATAGTTTTGCGAGAATTTTCTTTCATCTTTTTCTTTTTCCTCTTGTTTCTCTATCTCTGAGTTGAGTTTTATTTGGTAACTTTTAAGTATAATAAGTGGATGCAACTGTGTTAACAAATATATAATTATTAAATGAAAATTGTAATTTCTACATTGATATCATGTAAATTTGCTAAAAATATCACGTTCGACACCTTGTATATAGGGCAACGTTCTTCTGTGGGGTTCAAGCAAATGTTGACGCTGCAGGTACAGACTCATTTGTCATATCTGCAAAAAATAACAAAGGAATTGATTTGCCTAAATTATTAACTTAAATTAGAAGCATTGTTTGTATCCAGTGAGGACTTCCTTAACCAAATATTGGGAAATGTCCCCCATTTTGGCGGACTTAAAGCTCTAATTACCCCCGCAGGAACCATTTTTTATGCTAAAATTTGGTGGTACGATTACAGTTGAGCATGCTGCCTAGGGAACTCTATCTAAAATGTTGGCTTCTTGGCAAGGTTTGGCTGTTTATGTCATGTTCTTGTCCAACTAGAAATCAGAATTCAACCCAAGATTCCAGAGAAATCAACAGAGCTGAATTTGCTGTCTCTTGATAGCTCTAACTCCTTGATTTAGACCCTATCAAATAGTAGGCGTGGGATTACTTAGACTTGAACAATCTTGATTAATCATTGTATCAATATCAAATTAACGAAGTCAACTCATTACCGCTAGAATGGGCCAACATGACTCATGAGTGTGTTCTGACATTGTATGATTTACAATGAATGTGTCCCGTGACATTAAACTAATTTAAAAAAAAAAAAAAAAAAAAAGAGATGGTGTTTTCAGCTAGTAAAGTTAAATTCTTTATGCATGATTTCTGATTCTGCAAATTTAATTAGGAATCTGTTTTCCTCCAAGAATTGGATACAACTTATTTATCATCAATAGCAACAATCTATAGGTGAGAAAAAACAATACTGAATTGGGGTTGCACGAATGGTGCAGCAGCTACCATGGTCCATTTCGAAAGAGATTAAAGATCTTGGATTACTCCATTACAGTTGTTGTACAAGGCTACAACTTCAAGAACAATTAATATTTGATTATGAACCCATAAGCATGGATGATGTTCATGTAACAATATATTCTTTATCCAGAAGAAACCCCTCCAATTAATTTCCATAATGACCCGCCTAAATGCACTCCATCCTATATAATATTGACAGGTTAACTGTATAGCAGTTTGGTAATCCAGGCATTCCTGACAATTGATTTACAACAAATTGACAAGCTTAATATGATGTACACCATGGAGAGTTACAAAATTTTGTATGTGATTACGAGGGCAATGGTGGGCCTTTGTTATGTGCCGGGTTAGTTTCCTATAAACAAGAAACACTTCAGATGCTTCCTTTCATTGATGAACTATAGCTGTAGTACTCATCAATTATGTGGTACAGAAGGGTTGACTTTTAACACATTTTTTTAATCTGTCAAAGAGTTGTAAACTTTTGGAACCCCAACAGGATGCTTGAGGTATATCCAAAACTGCTTGAATCAGGCCTCACTCCTTCACTCCCAAATGAATGAATTTGAGGCCTCAACAATTACAAGTTTCAATTTCAAACCATGTTGTTTCCCAGATGGATAGCTAAGTTCCAACCTGTGTTTTTTTACGGCATTGTTCTTAGTTCACTCGCTGAGTTTCCAATGCCACGCAATGCTTTCACTCTGATTGCCTTACACCTTGACATAAGAAGGCAAAACTTGCTGTGAAAGGGAAATGGGATTCAAAACCACAAGGTTAAAAAGAGATTGAATTTAGAAAATCATTTCCTGTTCACTTCAAAATAGACATTCTTGTATGTGTCTGCTGCTTAATACAATGTTTGGTCTGCAAGCTACAGAATTAGTCTGTTAGGTGTTTCAAATAGATACAAGAGGCATGTACAAGTGTTAAGCTTTGTCTAAATAGACTGGCGCAGAAGTTAAAATAGATTTCTCCGGCCAAAGAGGAAAAACCTAAGAAAGACAAAAGAATCACCATCCCGAGAGTCTACTCTGTCTGTGAAGCTGTCTGATGAATATCTCCTACTGTAATGCTCACCGTAACCTTCCCGTAGACTTGATGCATTGGCCGGTGGTGCAGCCGCATATCCATCTTTGAGTGAAGGCGATACTTGGATTCTTCTGGCCTCAATGCCACCACCCTCCAACTATATCTCCTTTTATCCATTGAGTTGCTTCCATTGAGTCTAACCATCGATTAGGATTGGTTTCAGCACAAACGGCTCCATTATGGGGAAGTTGCAACATTTCGCCAAGTGAACTATCTAGTAGAGCTTCCAATGTCTGGATCAAACAATCCTGATTCTCTTCCCTCAGAAATTGCAGATATTATCCATAGGACCACATCAGGCCCTGCAGAGATATTGGGAAGGAAAATATCCCAGTAAGGGTTCCAAGAATAAGAATTTTTAGGCAGCAAGTATAAATCACATTTTGGTGATACCCCATTGTGCACACAGCTTCTGGGGCCTTGTACGCAAATATTGTTTGGGTTGCAACTAAAGGGCCGATCAGGGGACTAAACCCAAATTGTGAAAGCAGCGGCGGGTGGTTAGTTTCTGAGGAAGACATTGCTTGACTTGAGATTGCTAGGAGGCAATCAAGAGGAAGGAAGTCAGTATGTAGATAAATCACTCAACTCTGGCGATTCTATGAACAACCTTCAGGCATGCAGAACTCAACCAAGTTCTTCATGCAACGGTCCAGGATCATCTGAAAGAAAGTAGTAGTTAGCAGATCCACTAATGTCATGAAAAGTAATGAGATGCACCTTTAAACATGATAAAATCAGAGCTGAAATTCATATTTCTGTGGGGAATAAACTACATAAATGTCTTTTAACAAGATATATATATATATATTATATCATTGCTGCCAATGCTAGATGTAGCAGCATTTGAATCAAAAGCATTCAGCGTCATGGAAGATGCCTTTGCTTTGCTGGTGCATGCCTTGCCAAACTTTTTTCCACAAAGGCCAGCATTTCCATGAAGTGAACTCACATTGTGTCTTGCTAAACCAAAGGGAATTCCTCCTTCCAAATTGTTGTTTGATACATTGAATGTCATCAAAGTTGCTTGCTCCCCACTAAACCGATTGCCTTCAAGGCGTAATTCCATAAGTTCAGCCGATGACAGCGGAATTTCTCTTATAGAACTTGTTATCTGCAACCCAGATTTCTTCAAACACAACCATAGTTGAGATTTTTTTTTTTTTTTTTATATAACCAAAGTCATCTCTCGTACTTTACTCCACTAGCATGAACAAGACATAATGAACAACGATGTTTATTCAACTAACTTGGCCAATAAAAATGTTCCACGTGCATTAAAAAATTTTTGTACTTTTTTTTGATAATCCATAATGAATTGAAAAAATAAAAATCGCGATTCTTATGCAAAATTTTTTCAGTTTTCTAATCTACCAAATTCCACTGGTAACTTATGATTTTTTAGTCAACAAGAAGTTACTATAAAGAAAATAATAGTAACTTCAAGTAGGAAATATATATATATATTTTTTTTTATGATTTTAAAATTGTGAATTAATATAGAATCTACTAGAACATAAAATTAGAAAAATTAAGAAATAATAATCATTTTGACAGATCTTATTCTCTCGAACTCTCGAACTATGGGATACAAATTTAAATTTTATCCTTATAATTGAATATTTGAACTATAGGATATCTTTTAATCAAATATATTGTGGGTATGACCAAGTTTTTGACTTGCTGATCTTAATGTTTAGCATGGGGCAAAATGAAATCAAATGAGGACACCCCTTTATTTTCTGATTTCCATTTTTAATAAAAATAAAAGTTATTATAATCTACCGATCCTTTTCAATTTGACATTGTGTTTGTTCGTAGCTAGTGGGGTTTGAATTTGTCAAGCAACATAAAGCCAATTGAGGCATACGATTCCATGATTTACGTGTCAAATTGCAAAACCACAAAAAAAAAAAAAGGGTTGGCCAATCAAGGAACATCCAAGTCTAACACTCGTGTTTCATCATGGCTACTTCGAGGCAGTCCTGGGAGACCACATGGGTCAAACAATTCGCTTTTTGAATCAAATCATGTCCCTTTTAACTATATATATATAAAAAAAAAAAAAAAACACAAGTGTCAAAGAAATTGAAAATGTGTGTACAATGCAGACCCCCCTGGGGGCGGTGGGTCGGTGTGGAGAATACATAACGTCCGACATCTACATTTACTAAGTCCATTGGGATATTTCTTGCGGTCTACCAAAATTTTTAATGAATAAGTCTATGTTGCTTAAATATATATATATATATTTTAATAAAAAATACATGGTTCATTGACTTTCATTAACATAGCCTCCATAGTTCAATGATATATTTCTTCAATTGATCCATGACATTGATTAATTTTAGACATTCAAATAATATCATCTTAAATACCTGGTTCGAGCTTCACTTCTAATTAATTTAGACATTAAGATTATAAGCTATTATAACCCAAAAAAAAAAAAAAAGAAAACGGTGGAGAAACATTCAACATAGCGTTAAAAACATGTTTCTTCTTCTATTTCTTAAAAATTTATTATGATTTTTTTAATCTATCGACCAGAGTTAATTCATGCCGTAAATTAATTCAGAGGAATGAGCTTTTACATAAATGAGGAACAAATTATCGATTAATTGAAAATTAGAGTGACATCCATTTTTTCAAAATGAAAAAAAAAACAAAAAAAAAAGAGAAGAATAATGATATTCTTTTCAATTTGGTCGAACGATATGAATATTTTAAAATTTAACATAGATAAATAAAATTAACACAATATTAAAAGTAAAAATTTTTTATTCTATCTCTGCCTTGCTTCCCTCAATCATGCTACTTAATTTTATGCGAGGAAGGAAGGATAACCTTATCGAAAAAACAGAAAATAAATAAAAATAAAAATTTATTTTCCCTTCCTTTCCAGCCTATCTCGGCAACTCCGGCATTAATTTAATTTCTTTTCCATTCTTTTTCTTAAATGTTAATTAATTCCCAAAAACATTAGTGCCATCACGTGGAAAAGGTGCAGCCAAAACCAAAACGTCAATTGTTCAGATTAGCTTAGCCTTGGCAACCACTCCACATGGGCGAATTGCCCACCGAAGAAACCAAACACAAATGAACGCCACATGATAATGACACGCGTCCCTGATTCTGGACCCCACTGAGGACTACTTAAATCATCCGATTACCGTTCGACCAAGTAATTGTTTATCACGTGTTTCTATTATTTTTCTCTAAGGCAATAAATATTGCAAAGAAGTTTTATTATTATTATAACGTAACATACGTAAGAAAAGAATAGAAAAAAGAGAAACGCGGAACGAACAACCAGCCAGCCACACGCGGGTCCCACGTGATTGTCGGCCGTAACTGCAAAAAGGGGGACATTCTGGCTCTGGCTGGCACTTTCATAATTTTTGACCTCGGCTTCAATGGCTGGCCGGTTCAATTGACCCAAATGGTCGCACCTTTCTCCCGGAATTGCGCATTTGCCATCCGGTTGATAAGGACGGACAGTCACTCGCACACAGATGAGGCTATTTTATTATTATTATTTTTTCCAAATTGATGCTAATTAATTACCTTCCTAAATTAAAGCTTTTGTCAACATTATTATACGTTTGTTTTGTTGTGGGGGTGGGGGGGGGGGGTGCTGAAGCAGTTTCAGATACGCGTGATGAATGACAAACCCCATTTTTAAACCGTGAAATAATCAGTGGTTAAGGGCCATGCTATTATGCATCGTTGTATAATACCCCTACAACAGGAGGAGCCACTAATAATATGTGTAGCATTTCAGATTATTTTCTTTTATCAATATCTAGTTTGTTGATTGCTAGTTGTACCAGTCATAGATGAGAGGAGCTTGCAGATATCACTAGCTAGCGTTATTCCATCCAAAAAAATTAAATTAAAAGCTATTGAGATTGAGATTGGAAATTACAATTAAACTCCCCCAGCACTTAATCTAGGACTATCTGTCCCTTCATATCATATCATATCATATATGTGTGTGCGTGTGAGAGAGAAAGAGAGAGAGAGAGTTAAATACAGTTACTTTGCTTACAAAATTTGATGGAAAATGCAAGTTTATCTATTCATTCGTTACACTCGTTTAGCTTTGCTTTCACCTTAAATTTGATGTCGACGGTGGCGGTGGTTCTTTGCACACTAGTTGATGAGCTGGCTACCATGGCTACGTACATATTCCAATTTTACGGTAGCAATTCCCTCTTGTACGTACGTACCCTAACTTCAACTTGGAAGAAAAGGACAGGATGAGAGTAGCCCAGTCAACAAGGGAAGGCCAATATTGTAAATCCACCCCAAACACGGAAATAGAAGAAGAAAAATCAACAGCAAAACAAAGAAAGTTCTCCGCATCACCAGTATCAGCCACATAAATATTGTACCATATTCTTTACATTTTTCCAATGCAAAATAAACGTGCTTGAAACAAATATACAATTAGAAAAAATGTGAAGTTAGTAGAAAGGAGCCCGCCTTTAGCCAAAGACAAGGGGGACAAGGACAACCCCATGAGACACGCTAAAGAACCTAACGATACCCATATATATATTTTTCATCCTTTGTCTTGATTCCTTAACAAGTATTCACCAAAGCAGAAGACAAAGACAAGTTTTTCTGATCGACTTTCGTTTGTCAATTGTGGAAGGCTCAAAGTCCTTATTATATCGTCATCGGAGTGGGCTTTCCTTTGTCCGCTTAAGAGCATTTTCATTTCATTAGACTTCATCAAGAATTGTTGTGCTGGAGGATTAAGGAAAAAACAATTAAGCATGGCAAGTTTTGTCAACATGTCTGGCAAGACGCAGGAGAGATACAGCTTTTCTCAAACATACAATCGGTTGAGCCAGTTTTTGAAGGCAAGAGGCGGTCTTGGAGATGTGGGCCTGCTTGGAATCAATGCCAAGCCTGAATCTAAAGGTAACTGGATTTTGTTCCCAAAATGATGTATTAGCAGTTTTTGTCTTCTTTGGGGAATGGAATGGAAACTAGGCTTCACCAAGTTTTTATTAGTCGTATTTCTGGGGTTTGAGTTGAATGGAATTTCTAGTTTGGTTCTCTAATCACCCTTTTTCGGGTTTGCAATAATCAAAAAGCAATCTTCGAAATCCGATATTATTTCTTTCTTCTTGTTTTAGTTATCGGGAGAATGATAGTCTGCCTCCCTGTAACCTAGAGATCATATGTTTAAGTCGAGAAAAGAGGAATAAGACTGTAAATTTTAGGTTATTTTTGTTGGGGCTTTTTTTTTTTTTTCTTTGTGTTCTTTTTTGAAAGTTTTATGGACATGGGGTATGGTCAAAAACATGCATTATTCTGTAATGTTTTACCCATTTAGACTAATGGATCTATCTTGGAATTGCAACATTTCAGGCCTGGAAGCATCTAGGCAGCCAGCAACAACAATGAATCTGTTGTCCAATTTGGAAAAAGTCCATGACTCGCATCAAGAGGACTCTTCAAGCGGGAACTCCTCCACAATGGATTCTGGAACTGCCAGAATGACCATATTCTATGGTGGACAAGTGATGGTTTTCAATGATTTTCCAGTTGACAAGGCTAAGCAGATCATGTCTTTGGCTAGCGGCTCTAATGGCTTTACTCCTGCTTCTACCATGGAAGCACATATTTCCAAGGGTCCTACTGCTACTGACTCCAATAATGCCCCAGCCCGGCTTCAATTACAGCCATCCCCAATTAATGATTCAGGTAAACATATATGTGAAGCCCTTTGTAATTAAGCATCTGAATTCAATTCCGTACTTTGATATTGACTATCTTTGTGGCCTGTAATAACAAAATTTAGATTCCCTTGTTTTTATAGGTCTGCGAATTGCTAGAAGAGCTTCACTTCATCGATTCTTGGAGAAGAGGAAGGACAGGATTGCAGCAAAAGCACCATATCAAAGAAACAGCCCACCAACAGCCACTTCAAAACCAGTAGTGGAAAGCAACGAATTGCTTGAGCTCGAAGGCCTGTCATCAAAACAGCTTGAGCTTAGATTATAGATACATGATAGCTAGCGGATCTATTTACCATACTCTCAGGACATGCATATGTCAGCTCAGTTCAGAATCCTAACTTTCTAGCTATGCGCCATTTTTTTTTTGTTTTTTTTCACTTTTTGCTCAATATTTGTAATTAAGTCAATCCTTTGACGCTTTGACGGAATTTGTTAGTGCCAAATTGAGGAGTTTTTCTTTTTTCTATTTTTTTTTTTTAATCTTTATTCTCTTAGGCTTAGATCTTGACTGTTCTTCGTTGATTGATGTTTGTTGTGATGGTGATGAGCAAATAAGAAAGAAAAATTTCCCATCTCGTTCAGCTTGGCATTGGCATGGGCATGGGCATGGAAACTAGGAAACTTTATTATTTTTGGATTGCATCTTTGAATAGTCCACTTTATATGTCTAAATATGACTTTTTGACAGAATAAAGTTCTACAAAATTATATATATATATTTATTGTCCACTTGCTTATTAAGTCACACTTGTACATAACAGGGGAGTTCATATAAGCTGACGGTTCAAAAGGTTAGTAAATGAAAATAAGAACAAAAAATTACGCGTCTCAATGTGCCCCCGAGCTTGCTTACAATTTCTACAAAATTCTGTAAAATCTTTTGTAGATTGTTTACGGGAGTCCGACGTTTAAAAATGTGTCTGACGCGTAAACATTGGCCATTTTCTGTCTCTAATTGACGTAAATATGTCTAGAAATCACTGATTAATTCCAAAATTGCCAATAGCGTTGTCGTAATTATTGGGCCAACGGAAAAAATACGGAACCAACACAGGAGGAATGAATCAACTTCATGGGTCATACAAAGACACAATGTTGGTTAACAAGAAAGTCTTTTGGGAACAAGGGGCGAAACCCCGGATGCGTGTGAGAAGAGTCGTTTGCTTTTCCCTCACTTAATATATAAATGGACTAAAGTTAGGTGGCAAAAGGAGAAAATGTTGTGTATAAGTCACTAAAGTTGAGGAGGCTCTCACAATTGCCTAACAGCTTAGAACGCGGTGGCAAACCTCCCCCATATGTCAACGTGTGTGTGCGCGGGTGCGTGAGAGAGAGAAAGAGAGAGGTGATTCAGCCTTAAAATTTATTGATTTCCAGCGCTGTTTTTACTATTAATATTTTTTTCGTTTCTAACAAAAATAAAAATAGTGTGTCTCACAATTTTAATTGTAAATTCAGGGCAATTTAGTATTAAAACTTTAAAATTCAGGCTAATCTGTGCATAGTAATTGAAATCCATAATAATATATATGTATTCCTTTGGCGTTCATGAAATGATATTAAATATACAAAAACAGAAAATATATACTTAAATATTATAAAAACAAATATTAAATATTATTATGCATTCAGTGATTCGATAACTTAAAATCCTTGATAACATTGATATCTGAGTCGGATCATGAATAACAACAACAAGTGTGCTTGAATCGAGGGAGGATGGATCCACATTTCTGTCTTGGGTTGAGCAATTTGGATAAACATAGGTTGGGTCCAATTTCATTTCATCCACATGCCCAATTTCTTGTTTTTGGTTTTCTGGGTCTGGGTCAGATGTCACTTCACGACGCTTCTTCTTCACAAATGTCCCCCACTAAAAACAATCTCTTCAAAAATCAAAAAAATAATAAAAAAAAAAAATCTCTTCAATTATTCGGAGTGGCCCCGAATGGGAACCTTCAAAACCATTGAATTCGGTCTTTGTTGTCTCAAGTCTAAACATTGTATGCTTGTTTCTCTCCCTCTCAGTAGGTAAGTCATAATTTTAAAACAAAGGAAAATAAAAAGAAAAGGAAGGCCCCACCTTGGGAGGGCAGCTTGAATTTTATATTTTATATATTAAATTTATGAAAAAATAATAATAATTCTGTTCATTACTATAAGTCTTCTACACATCATATTTTGAAAATAAGTATATGATTAGAGTTAAAGATTGTGTTTTATCTTAAAAAAAGGTTAATGCTAAGTGACGGAGTTATGCATTTTATTATTATTTTTGGAGAATAATATGTAGGGATTGTCACACATAATTCCAAAAATATGAAACCACGGGAGGATTCTCTAGAGTAAAAATTCTAAAGTTACATGCCGAGACGAGCTTTGTTAGAATTCACCCAACCATACGCTCACACGTCCTGCTCTTCCAGCGCAGAGAAGGACTAGCGTGTTGTCTTACTGACATCATCTGATACGTGTCACTTCTCTATTCGAGATTTCATAACATCTCCCAGACCTGCGGTAACTCTATCTATCATTCTGTTCGTGTATCTATTTTCTTTTCTTTCTCTTTCTTTTTTCTCTGTGAGTTGCAACTTTTTTTTTTTTTCTCGGGAAACAAACACGATTTTTCCCACTTTCAAACTAGCGAAAGGAGAGAGAGAGTGGAAAAAAAAAATGCAGCACCCGAGGCTTAAACATCAGCAGCAACAGGCTCTGATGCAGCAAGCACTGATGCAACAATCTCTCTACCACCCTGGCCTCCTCGCCGCTCCTCAGGTTCCTCCCTCTCTCTCTATATATTGACGTATTGTGAAGTTTTTCAATAATCAGTGGAGGCGCTTGTAATGTTTCCTGTTTTGATTCGGTTTCTTTGAGCTGTCTGAGATTAGTTTTTTTTTTTTTTTTTTTCCGATCGGGACTTTTTCGATTGGTCTCTCAAGTTTCGTATTTTGATTGTTTATTCCCCATTTTCTTTTTGTTTTTAGTGCCGTTGGGAGTGCTTATGTTTAGTTGGATTTTGCGATCGATGTGTTTTTTTTTTAAATGTTTATTACTGTTGAAATGTTAGGGTTTTGGATTTGTGTTCGTTTTGTTCATTTTTTTTAATTTTTTTATTGGGTAATTTCTTGGTCTGTGTTTCTTGTCTGTTGTTGTTGGGAAGTTGATTAATGAGAAGCTGGACGTTGCTGTTTGCCGTGTTGTTCATTGCTGCATTTTACGATTGGAATTTAGTTGTTTCTTTAAGTGTAATAATGGTTTGATTATTGTGTCTCTTTTTTTTGACCCCAAAGCGGTCGCTTTCTGCTGAATGCAGAATGCAGAATGCTTTTGTTTGTTTGCATGTTCTTACCACTCTTGTTGTTTTTAGTAGGTTGCATTTTTATATTTTATTGTGTTTCTGTTTTCATCTGGGCTTGGCCAGAATAAGCGGAGGATTGAATTAGGATCTGTTATCCTTGGTTTCTGTCTTCTTTCTATCAGCATTAGTCAATCCAGGCAATTGTTCATGTTTGTTTTGAGAATGGCAATATCTTCACCATGTCTGGTTTTGTTGATGTTTCTCAATTGCCATCATATAAAAGAACCTCTTTTTTAAGGTTAAAATAGTTTAGATGTGGACACCTTAAGCAGGGTACTTTGCTTAGACTCCTCTTTCAACTTCCTTCTCTCTCTCTCTCTGTTTTTTCTTTTTTTTCTTTTTTTTTTTATCTTTTTTTTTTCTTTCTTTTCTTTTTTACATTTTCTTTTTGCAGATTGAGCCAATTCCCAGTGGAAATCTGCCTCCTGGTTTTGATCCAAGTACTTGCCGGAGCGTGTGAGTGTTTTTCAAAGACAAATTTCCCTTCCATTCTGTTTGTTTGTTTCTGTTTGTTTGGCCCCTTACATGTTTGCCATTTCATCTGCTTGCTTGTGCCACTAGCTAATCACTTTAGTTTCTTCTTTTCCCTTTCATTATTAAACAAGTAGTGTTTTTCTCCCGACAAACTGCTTGTCATGTAGAGATTGCTATTATTTCAAGTGTCATTAGTGCTTATGACTGATTTTCTTTTGATAATTGTCTTGTATCACTTATTCTTTATAATAAGGACGTCACTTATAGATTTATTCATTTTTCTTTTTTCTTCTTTTTCTTAAACTTTTAGTTTCTTTATTTTTGGAAAAAAAATGCAGGTATGTGGGAAACATCCACATCCAAGTAACTGAGCCACTTCTCCAGGAGGTTTTTGCAAGTACTGGTCCTGTTGAAGGCTGCAAGCTTATTAGGAAGGAAAAGGTCTACCTTCTGCAAGGGTTTTTTTTTTTTTTATATCCATTGCTATTTTTGTCCTAGTTTTCCAGCTTAATAAATGATGTTTTTGGCATCTCTGTTGTTTCTTCTTTTGCAGTCATCCTATGGATTTATTCACTACTTTGATCGCAGATCAGCTGCTGTTGCTATCCTGTCACTTAATGGAAGGCATCTGTAAGTATCCACCTCAAGATTCTCCTCTGGATTTTTCTCATACTGAATCTCTTTTATCTTGCTCTAGAGCGCTGGATTTTTCTTTATCTCTTATTATTATGTTATTTATAGGTTTGGACAGCCTATCAAAGTTAATTGGGCGTATACTAGTGGTCAGAGGGAAGATACATCAGGTTAGTCCATGTTTTTGTCTGCAGTTTCATGGTTAGCTTCACTACTTTGATTATTTTCATTCATAAGCAAGCTGTCCTTGTCACGTGCAGGTCACTTCAACATTTTTGTTGGTGATCTTAGTCCTGAGGTTACAGATGCAATGCTTTTTGCCTGCTTCTCAGTTTATCCAAGTTGTTCGTAAGTCTTCCCTCTTGTATTTCTATGTTAGGTTTATATATATATCAAGCATTAAAGGTTTGAAATAAGAAGGTTGGATAAGTTTTCATGTTGTGAGAATGCACAACTTTATGACTTTTTGCTTGTTATCAGTGATGCAAGGGTTATGTGGGATCAGAAGACTGGGCGTTCAAGGGGTTTTGGCTTTGTTTCTTTCCGAAATCAACAGGTGCTTTATTTTTCCATTTATGCATCCACCATGCGCAGTAAATTGGTCTTGTGATGATTCTGAAATTTTCATTTTGTCTTCAGGATGCCCAAAGTGCGATAAATGACCTAACAGGTATGAAAATGAAGCAAAAAAAGTTACGAAGTCAGCTAGAAAAGATTTCATGTGAATTAGGAATGATTGTAGAATTTCTTGCAGGCAACATTTCCAATACATTAGTTTTGGTACCCTCATATGAGAAGAAAGAGTAGTTTTATTGTCTTATTAGGTGCTAGGTGAGGCAGATTGATGAGAGAAGTAGCTTCTCTAATTTTATATGTAATGTTGTGAAACTTTTTATTGGATCATCTTTTTAGGAAAGTGGCTTGGGAGTAGACAGATACGTTGCAACTGGGCAACAAAAGGTGCTTGCACCAGTGAGGACAAGCAAAGCTCTGATGCCAAA
Source organism: Rhizophora apiculata (assembly GCA_037832385.1). Classification (NCBI taxonomy): domain Eukaryota; kingdom Viridiplantae; phylum Streptophyta; class Magnoliopsida; order Malpighiales; family Rhizophoraceae; genus Rhizophora; species Rhizophora apiculata. The sequence continues at coordinate 7,560,559 of CM075433.1, read as the reverse complement.
AGTGTGGTGGAACTGACAAATGGCACATCAGGTCAGTTGCATTTTACTTAATATAACAGGAATAAATGATGGATGATCATTGAGATTTTTTAAGTTCATAACATTAGTTTGTTCTAAATGGTGGGAAACTAGTTTGTTGAATGCCCAAAGCCCCATGCCTTGTCCACAAGAGGGTTTAGCTCTTGTTTAGTGTCATGTTTTCTATCTTGTGTGGGATGTTATTTTGGTTTTCTTATCCTTCGTGAATGCCTAGGCTTATGATGGAAAGTTTTGATGTTTTGTCTGTTGCTTGTGCAGATGATGGCAAGGAGACAACAAACAGTGAGGCTCCTGAAAACAATCCTCAGTATACCACTGTCTATGTGGGCAATCTTGCTTCAGAGGTAAGAAACATTTTGTTCCCATATACCAATTCTCTGCTGCTTAGTTGCGTGTGGTTTTTCTTGTGAACATATGATTGCTTTCCAGCATTTGTTGGACTGATACCTTTGCTACACCTCAGTGGACCTAGGCACATTTAATAAAAAAAGGTCTGGACATGAGTGAAACTTGTTATCCTACTGAGATATAAGTTACAAAAAATTTGTTAAAGATTTGTTGTGTTTATTGATTTGGCAGGTATCCCAGTTAGATCTCCATCGCCATTTCCATACTCTCGGTGCTGGAGTGATTGAGGAGGTCCGTGTACAGCGAGATAAGGGGTTTGGTTTTGTGAGATACAGTACTCATGCTGAAGCTGCTCTAGCTATTCAGATGGGAAATGCTCAGTCACTTCTGTGTGGGAAGCAAATAAAGGTATGTGTAAGAGCAGCCCATGCCATCTCAAATAGCCATGTAAATCTCTCATTTTGCCTGGAACTTGGCTTAAATATATTTGTTTGTGTTCTTGCAGTGCTCCTGGGGTAGCAAACCCACTCCACCAGGGACAAGTTCAAACCCACTTCCCCCACCAGCAGCTGCTCCTTTGCCAGGCATCTCAGCCACTGATATCCTAGCCTATGAGCGGCAACTGGCAATGAGCAAGATGGGCGGTGTTCATGCCTTAATGCACCCTCAGAGCCAGCATCCTCTTAAACAAGCAGCAATGGGCATGGGGGCTGCTGGGGCAAGCCAAGCAATATATGATGGTGGGTTCCAGAATGTTGCTGCTGCCCAGCAACTCATGTACTATCAGTAACAAGAGTCTGCCATCCACCCCTATTTCCTGCCTTTGCCAGTTTATTTGATTTATAAGTAATTAGGAAGCTTTTTCTGTTTTTACTTTATCTAGCTGTGTGAGGTTGTTACCCACATATTTACATCATACGCTTGCCATCTGTATGGACGTATACATCATTTGTATGCTTTTGTGTTATCCACCATGTAGGGTGAATGCTTATATTCTATGTAGAGAGGAGTGATTATGGTGATTAGAGGGAATTGAGAGTGACCGTCGAGTATGGAGAATGGCATGCTTTAAATCTTTTGAGTATCTTCGACTTTTCTCTGTTGTATTGCAAATTTCTATTAAGATTGACTTGGTGGATGTGGTTGTCAGTTTCTGTAGCCGATACATTTCCTATTTTGGATGATCTGGTGCTTATTGCTTATTTACCCGTTTGATGAACAATACTCAACTAAAATCAACTTAACCGTGGTTCTAAATTTATTGCATGACGATTATGTGGAAAATGAACTTGCCAAGAGTGGGTTTTGGTTCTGATTAACGTGTTCCTCTTCCACTCTTTGTAAAAACAACGTTTATGGTAGATGCACGTGTCAAGGTTGAAATGGGAGGTATACTTGACATGACAATGGAGCTGAAGTATAAATTTCTACGACTGATTAAGACCAAGCTGAGCTCCGAACAACCTGCTCGAGCGGGTCGGTGGGGAGCCAAACTTATTAGTTAGAGGGGTGTGGGTCAAACTGTTGCAAAAGAAAATTTCATACAGAGAATTGAACTGCGCCATTAAGACATTAGAGCCGAGCAAAGAAACCAAACCCCTGAGAAGCAAAACGTAGGAAACAAGTCACTAGTCCTATTAGGAAACACAAGGTGGTTCAACTAAATTTCATGCTTAGACGCTTTGCTATAAACACAACCAAGCGAGGAAAAATCTACGAGTCACTAGTCCTATTAGGAAACACAAGGTGGTTCAACTAAATTTCATGCTTAGACGCTTTGCTATAAACACAACCAAGCGAGGAAAAATCTACAACTTATTCTTGGTTTCTTATGATAGCTAGTCTTGTTAAAAGAGTTAGTCCCTTTCCAACCTTGCAATATACTCATCGTAGAATTTTCCAGCTCGTTCAAGGTCTCCAAGCTCAGTGTAGCAATCTGCTATTGCTCCATATGCCTCTGTGTTTCCAGAGTCCTCTCCTTGTCGCTCAGAGATTGCAAGAACCATAAAGTGATATTTGATTGCTTCACGGTATTTACCTTGTCTTTGCAGTGCGGCTCCTGTACAAAAGCACATTTCGGTTTTAAGAACCTTGAACATAAGCTTGTATCAAAATAAAAAGCAAGCATGTTAGCAACTTGAACAGCAAATGTACAGATTGACAGGAAGCAGAAGATTCAAAAGAATGAAACAGACCTAAGCCTCTTGTAGCCTTCTTTTCCTCTATGGGATCCTTCACATCCTGAGCAAGCTCAAGGGCTGTCTTGAACTCCACAAATGCCTTCTCTGGATCTTGATTTCTCAAAAAATTCTTGCCACTTTTCAATCTAGAAATCAATTCCTCTTTCCTTGGATCAATGATGACTTCATTCTCTTGTATTCTGCTACCAACAGGTGCATAACTCAAGCTGGGGGCATATGACTCAATCTTCGCCTGCCTCCTTAAAGCTGCATTTATTTGGCGCAGTTGCTCATTCAGCCGCTGTAACTCTCCTCTCCTCTGTCTTGCAAGCAGGCCTATGATACAGGCATTAAATCATTGATGCAAGAACAAAGCATCTTTAACGTCATTTAAACACTCAAAGCATGCATTACATCAATCAATGCGGATATGACAAAGAGTACCAATAACAGATTTTGCATGAAACATGAAGGAGCCTTCCCATTCCAACAATAAAAATGCATATGTTGATCCCACAACTTTGCACTGTGACATGCAAAGAACACAGCACTTGCACTGTAAGAAAAAGGAAGGAAGAAAAGAAAACCTGAGGGCAGCTCTAGAGGTAATCTTATAAGGCCATTACAGAGATAGATTTGCCATTCATGGATCTCCCCACTTTACAAACAAGACCCTCAGACTTGATTCAAAAAACTTAATGGAAAATGTAAAAGGAAATAATAACACCATACCTCCAACAGTAGCCCCTATGAGGGCTACAAATAACAGTAAAGGCATGTTGAAGATGGAGCTATCAGTGTCACATGTCTCAGCTAAAGCTTTGAAAGGTGCAGTCCACGCCAAGGCATTACTGACAAGAAAGGCCATTGCTGAGTATTTTACTTTTGCTTTTTCCTGCAAAGGCTATATCATTACTCAACCAGATGACAAACATGATATTGAAGAAAAATATGATCCATGTGATAGAACCAATAGGTGCCTCTACAAACTCTATAAAGCTCTAATCATAACAGAATAAACATACAAAGACTATCAGGACATATAGATTTGTTTTTAACTTCATTTATTGTCAATGACTGTAAAGAATTTATGCTTGTAAGCTTCACTATCCATTTATGATGCCACCAATGGAATGATTTGCATTGTATATAAGCATATGCACTAGAATATAAGTACTGATTAGCATCATGAAATCTATATTTCTTCAAGCTCCCTGCATTAAATGTTTCTTATGAATCATGCAAAAACAACTAATGAGCAATCCAAAAAAAAAAAAAAACCTATTAAGAATAGTATAAGGAGAGAATGAAAGACAAAAATTGAATAGAGGACTCACCATCGTACCTGAAGGGCTGGAAATGGTTGACCAAATGTTTCATAAACAGCTGGCACTTGAATGGCATCAGAACTTCTTTTAAACATGAACCTTGGAGCTATACGCCTGCTGTCTGGCAATTTGTGGAAAAAAGCAGAAGGCAAACTAGAAGCACATCCAGATTTTGATCCAAACATATCTACCATAGACAGAAGAGGAGATAAATTAGATGGTCAAATAGAAATACAAAAAATTCGCTTTGAATTCAGCACAAGGCTGTAGGAAGTTTTTATCCTACAACATCCGAACATTGATGCAAGGCAATGAAACTAATGAAGGGCAAGCCCTTGTGATATGACCCAGAGGTCACATGTTTGAGTTGCAGAAATAGCATCCTTGTGAAAGCAAGGTAAGGATGCATAAATCTGTCTCTGTCCCCAGTTTAAGAGCCCGCCCTTTTTTAATATCCCCACATTCATGCAAGGCAATGAAACAAATGATCATTAATTAGCTTCCCTACATTCAAAAACGCTGCAGTCTGAATATTCAACACAAACACACACAAGTCATTTTAAAAATTAAAGGTTGGAACTTCATTAGCAGACCCCCTCATCAGCCATCAAAGATACAAATTTTATTACCAACGCAACTAAAAATTGCCCAAAACAAGATACCTCAAGTAACATGCTCATCAAAATATCAACCACATAAATGCAACGTAACCAAGTAACAATGACGCACTCTAGTCAATCTCTGCCGCAACAGCAAAACAGCCCTGAGATGGAGAGAAAGAGAGAAGAGGAGAGAATCATGCACTGACCAGGAAGATGGGATTTGGCGGAGACGATGCGATCCGACGGTGGAGAAGGTAGAGCATACGAGGGTCCAAGGAACAGAGGGAAGCACCGGAGTAGTATCGAGGCCATCTTTTGCCTTCAGCTTCCACTTTCCATCGGAGAGGATTGGGAAGACAGGTAGATATAGACAGACAGAAACGTGGGCTTGGCAGCATTGACTTTGTTTGATTTTGAGTTGGATCGAGTTGAGGTGTTCAATGGGCCTGTTCATGGGTCTTTTAGTCCTCCAGTCCAACTGTCTTGAAGCATCAGCAAATTCCAAACAAATGGACCAAGGGACCAATGGCACTACTGTTTTGGGTTTAATTGGCATTACTGTTATCGGATGCAGCACAGCCTTCTTTGCTCAGATGCTTGTAACAAAGCTTTTAGCTTATGACGGTTAAGGCTTCCAAACTCCAGCATCATTAGTTATAAGCTTCAGGTTAGTTTATCTCTCCTTTGTGTATATTTGAATATTTCCCACTACCCGCTTGGTTGTACATTATGATTGATTGAGTAGATTCCACTTTTTCATTTTTTGATAGAATGATTTATCCAGTCATATGAACATTGTTTCTTTCCAATCATGCGTTGACTTTTCGGTTAAACAATTTATAATTTGTTTTCCATTGGTGTCTCAGACCTCAAATTATAAACACGGTTGATTTATATGTTCTTAAACATGGCACCGGCACCGTGTCTGGTGTATAAAATTGTCAACTGAAGCAATCTTCTCAAGCATAGGTTCTTCTTTCACTTTCTTCACCGCAACAATCATTTCCTTTTTGGGTTAGATATAAGGTCAAGAATGGGCAAATGATTGCTGATGTTCTAACCAGAGGTCATGGCAATTGTTGAGAATTCAGTCAAAGGAGCACATATAATAATAGAGTAGTTTCGAATTGGAGTTGGATTGTGCTAAATCAAGTGCTACAAATCTTGGACATCCTCTTGAATTATTATCAGATAATCCAAAGTTGTATTATTTTTCTACCATCAAAAAAATTCAAAAGAAGAAGAAAATAGTTGTACTATTCTTCCAACAGGTTGGAGTCTTAGCTGTGAAACTGGTCCCACTCAACAGTGGCTCCGCTTAGAAGATGATAAGGTATTGTTATTACTTGTAGAAGGATGATGATTGACAATCCAAGTCAATGTCTTTCCTCTGAACAAGTCCGTCTGCAATAATGTGCAATTTGGACAAACTACATCAAGTCATTGCTTATGCTGTTGTCTCTAGCGGTCCACAGACATAAAAGCAGAATGAATTATATGCTTATGCTTTTGAAAAAACTTCGATGGGCAGGAGCAAGGACCAACCATTACCATGTTATATCTTTAATGAGTCTCTGAAGTTTGCGGCTTTAATTTATTTTTCTGAGACGTATGCAAAATGAACAACATTGCAGGAGTCACTATTGTTGATATTCGCAATTTCGCATACACTCCTACCGAGAGTTCAAGTGGACAATAGTTAGGCCAAATGCATGAAATAGATAAAACAAAGTGAAGACTTGTCACATAGGCTCCTAAAGAGTGTTTAAATGCAACTTTTGCTGTAATTTTATTCATAGAACATTGAAAAAAGTAAGAATGGAAGTTGAAGGGCACAAATCACAGCAGATGGGCTGTAGAATTTTGAAACTCACTGAGAAAGAATCTCTCATTCACAGTTGTGTACCTTGACAAACACATCTTTGCTCACTATAGCTTTAATATCGGCCACAAAGTCTTCTGGCATATTTGTTAATGTCAGTTCCTGCAAGTAGCGCTGCTGCAATCCAAAGGGTGGCCGCATCTTCCTGCAGCGTCTAATCTCTAATACCTGAAGGACAGGCATGGACTTGTGCCCCATATCCCATTCTTCTAATTCCTCCAGCATCCACAGTTTCAGGACACGGAGTTCAGGAAATGTTGCTGGCAGACATTTCATTCCCTTCCCCAGGTAGGAATGAGCGAAAAGCCTGAGAATGTGCAGGTGAGGGAGCTCTCCCAGAATTGGCATTGGATCTTCTTCTAGTTGAGACACTGACAAAGTAAGAACTCTCAGATTTGCAGGAAGTAGTTCCCGCAAATTGACATTCCTCCGTAGCCTTCCAAGCAAATACAAATCATTGAGCTTCTTGTGCCCCTTCAGGGTCTTCACGTTGAGTTCTGAAGGTTCATAGAACTCATTGATTGATCTCAGCCTCAATGACTCCAGATCTATCAGTTTAGTAATCCAATCAGTTATTGTCCCTAGTGTTGAACTATGGCAGGTCAAACCCAATTTCCTGATACTAATCAATCTCTGCAGCCAATTGATTGCTGAGTTGTTTTTGCCTATCAAAAGCCCCCATAAAGTCTGAAGATGGGCTAGAGAATCACTGCAGGGTGACATTTTTGCACACATATCAAAGTGAATATTGTTCATGTAGAGGTGCCTGAGCTTCTTTGCATGCCAGATGGAAACAGGCAGAGTAGTAATATTCGTGTGCTTCACATCTAAAGTCTCCAAGCAAGGCAACTTGCCAACAGACTGTGGAACTGAATCCAGAAAGGTCCATCTCAGCCCTAAATACTTCAAGCGCAGTAGTTTTCCAAGTGCTTCAGAGAGAAATGGCTTGTAGATGTTTTCTAGATCAAGCACAGTAAGCAATCCAAAGCCTCTCTTAGCAACAATCTTATTGAGAAGCTTACCTACTTCATCTGCAGGCATATCACCTTTGCAAGTGTTAAAGGATATATAAGAACGTAAATGCTGAATGTAAGGATCTGATGAAGGATAGCTCTTAATGTCCAGGTATTCAGCAATCCTCTGCACATTGAACTGTGGTTCTTTCTCATAATCCGATGATTTGCGGTGGACGCGAAAAAATCCCTTAGCCATGGCATCCTGAGAGAGTGTATCGTATAGTGCGCCGGGCATACAGCATTTCTTGGGGCTCCCATCTAACCTCCATTTTTCCACCTCAATCATGTTCCTGTTGACAAGCTCTTCAAAGTATGTCTCCACCAAATCTTCAGGAGAAATGTGTTGGCCTGCAGTTGGTGTTGCTAGTCCCTCAGCGAGCCAAAGCCGGAACAGTCTCCTGACTGGAATCTCATATGATCTGGGAAATAGACCCAAATAAAGAAGGCAAGGCTTTAATGCTGAAGGTAGGTCTTCATATCCCACAGCAACTATATTCATGGAATCTGATAGATCTTCATCAAAAGATCCATGACCAATCAATCTTGACCAAACTTGATAATTCAGTTGTTTGGTAAAAAACATGCCACCAAGCATAGCAATTGTAAGAGGAACACCGCCACATTTGCTCAGGATTTCTCCCTTGAGGCTTAACAAACCAGAACTGATCAAGCTGTCTTCCCCTCTTTGGACCTTCTTCAAGAATAACGTCCAACTCTCTTCATCCGTCAGGCGGCGTAGCTGGAGAGAGAATGACATCCATGGGTCAAAATGATGTGCAACATTCGCATCTCGAGTAGTGAGAACGATCCGGCTACCATTGGATGAATGTGGAAATGCAAATCTGAGATCCCCCCAAACGTCTGGTGACTGGACATCGTCCAAAACAATTAAGTACTTTTTTTGAACTAAGACTTTGCGGACTCTTTCTCGTAGCAACTCAATTGCCAATCTCTCTTCCTTCTTGGACACCCTGAATTGTGTTAAGATCCCCTTCAATAGGTCTCTTTCTTCATAATCATTAGAAACATGGACCCAAGCAAGGCAATTCTCAAATTGCCTTTTAATGTCAACTCTATTGCACATCCTTCTCATAAGGGTTGTCTTACCAGAGCCTCTTCCACCAATAACAGAAACAACAAAAGGGAACGAGTGGCTTCCAAGAATTACTTCAGCTAACTCCTGCTCTTGATCTTTTAGAACGTCATCATCCGGTTCTTCCGCAAAAGAAGCCATGCGTTTCCAGCGCCGAGGATGATGACTTTGGTCCCCCAAGGCTGGCCTAATTTGATGGTCCCTAGCATCTTTGTTTCTGCCTGGATGATCTGGTCTGCATTCTGAGTACTGGCTCGAAAACTTCGTCAAATTGCTAGTAAGTTTTTCCATCTCACTGCTCAAAAGAATTTGGCTCCAGGCAGACCCGAAGAAAGCAAAAGGATTCATCTTTATGACAGTGAGGCTTGGACTTCTTAGTGATGATCTAAGAAAGAAGCTTTCGATGTTACCTTCTGCAGCGTAAAGATTGCGCAGAAGCTCGACAAACAACTCTTTCTGGGCGCTACTTTCTCTTTTATTTTCTACTTCTGTCAATAATGTCTGCAGCCATTGTAGCTTCGCGATGGACCAAGTGGCTTGGCTTCTCAATCTTGGATAGGATATTTCCTTTTGGGCTAAGAGATCTTGTAGTTTCGCTATCAGGACAGTCACGGTTATTTCAACCGCCATGGATTCAAAACCATGAAATGGGATTGAGGATGATGGGTTCTATAGGAGTATAACAGATACGATAAGTCAACTTGATCAGAAAGCCAAAGCCTTGAGGTGAGATGGTAAGGGGGTTCCATTTCTACTATTACACATAAACACTTTTAACGCGCTTAGAATAGTCTGAGCTTTTTTTTTTTTTTTTTTTAATGCACACATTTGTTAAATATATATTTATTTATTAATTTTAATTTTTTATTAAAAAATTAAAAATGTGTTAATAACAATTATAATTATTCAATATATGAGACTACGTCTAGAACTCCTTAAATTGACCATGTAAATGTAACCTTGCTTGTTAATATTCGGGGATTTTCCATGTCATTTCTCCACTTTCCAGCTCTTTCTTCCACTTCATAGGAAGTGATGATGTAGGGCCACTGAATTATTGCAACTCCCTTCAGACTTTTTGACCCTTGTTTGAGAAGTTTTGAGTAGACTTTTTAGTCTACCATGAACCTTATCACAAAATTTGTCAAGTCCCACTCCCATATGTAGAATCCACAAGTGGAAAACCGGCCAATGGAAGTAAGAGTTAAAATACTCAAGGCAATTGCTCCATTTTCCATTACTGAAGCTTGAGCAACTTGCACAGATTTGTTTCTGTATTGGATAAAATGAATGGTTAAAAGGATTATAATTTCCTAGAAACTGTCTTAAGAGTTCATAGAGTGGCAAATGGACTCACTTTTTTTCTTTTTAAGTATATCTAGGCTCCTAACGTTATTTCAGACCACACCAATTATGACAGATGGACTAATTGTATGATTAACTGTCGTTCTGGATGTGTCCAGGAGTGCAACCAATGTTTCAGCATGTGCATTTAGGAGCTCTGTCCCGTTGTCATCCCTAATTTTAGCCTGCATCATTTCTCAAATAAACTTACATCAATGGTGTGGATAAGCCTATTGCTACACCGCAATTCCAATCTATAAATAAGCCCTTCATTGAATAGCCAACGTAAACAAATAGCAGCCGAGTTGCTTCTACTTATTTGATACACAAGTCTATAGTGATGTTCAGGCTTCACTCATCCATCCAGGATACTGCCAATGATTCAAACAATACTACAGCATAGACTGGAGTCTGTTGTGCTCTGTCCTCACATGACTTCTGGTAATATCTTTCAAACTAGGACAGCCACATTGAGCCATGATAAGCTCAAGTTCATTCGTCAGCATTTCAAGCGCCTGCCTCACCCCATATTATCCTTTTGCTGCAAGTCCATAGATAACTGGCCTTCCAAACCTGCAAGAAATTAATCAACCTCAAAAGGCGAAGGCCAATTGTTATTCAAGTATTCGCTTGTAATGCAGCATTCAAGGCATTCCAAGAAAAGCAAAAGAAACATGTCATCTTCAATGATCAACTTGCACTCACATACACCATCTCAACAAGAGTCTGTGATGCAAATACTAACAGCAGGTAAAGGTTATTAAGATGAATTTAGAAAAGGGAATTCTGTTTTTGTGGACCTAATAGTGCATCTCACCAAATGATCAAAGAGGAAAAAATAGAATAGATAGAACAGAACTCACTCAAAGAAAAGAGAAAAAAAAAAAACATAAAATTTGAACATCTGAATGCATTTATAACATGGTCAGATGAACCTACAAGTACGGCTTGTGCACCAAGGGCCAGTGCCTTGAAAATGTCTGTCCCTTTCCACACTTCTCCATCAAGTAGAACAGGAACCTTCTCTTCAACTGCTCGAACTACCTGAAACTGCAACATTCCAAAGAAAGAATTATGATTGACCATCAGCAATCAAACCTCTTTAGACAAGAACAACAAAGGTACACAAATCTGTGAAATTTAAGTCATCACCTCTTCCAGAACAGAAATTGTAGCATAAGTGTAGTCCTCAAGCTGCCGACCTGCATGATTGGAGACAATAATCCCTGCAACACCTACTTCCACAGCCTTTGAGGCTGTCAACATGTACACCGAGTGACCAGGGTGACTGAACATAAACTAAAGGCAAAAATGGACATCAAACTTATGTGGGAAACTAGACAATCGGATAATACTTGTAAAAAAGAAAAATGAAAATTGTCTGAAAGAATATCTTATTATTTAGAAGTTCAAGGCTTTTTTGATATTAGCTGAAACAATAGTTCGCATAGCTGCCTTTAAGTATTAAAATGTAGTGGATGCTCAAAAAGATGTGTCTAATGTCAAATTCATAATACAATCTTTGATCTTACCATCTTCTTCAGTTAGTACTCCTTTGATCAGAATCGGCAATTTTGTAATGGATTTTAACCATCCAATATCCTGCTGATGAAAACACTCGGTCACTAAATGAATGTAACAGAGAATTGCTTCCCCTGAGCATAACTGCTGCTTCATGGCTATGCTTAGAATCTAGAAAGCTGTAAAATTATAGATACTGTAAAGGGAAACTACTACATCTATTAAGCACAGACATCAATTCCATGATTAAGAACTGTATAACAACTACAATCATTCCAATGGTATTCTCTTGCAAGTGGAAAAAAGAGCCTGGGAATGAACCTTTTCTGAGGTGGTTAGTAACCTTCCAACACAAAGAAGCATCAAAGCTTGAATTGGCGTAAGGTTCAAGATTTGAACCATGATCCTGCAAAATCTAGCCCAGTACACATGCACATATACATACATGCATACATACTTACATATATGAGTTTTATTGAATCTGTGTACTTGGGGAGGGGAAGGGAGAGAAAGAGAGAGAGAGAGAGAGAGAGAGAGAGATTTTAAGCCTAAAAATTAAAAAGTGGTCGACGCAGGAATTGCATTTGGTGTTCAGAATGATTGGTGGACCAATGTTACAATCTGTGAAACTCTACTATTTTACTTACAAACTTGTGTTGATAAGAGACCTTCCAGATTATTCAGTCCAGGTGCAATCATTCTGCGGTTGTTTTGATAATTACCATTTCAGATGTAAAATTCCAGCTTATTGCATCAAATTAAACAGGATAAGAGGAAGAGAACAGAATTTCAATCATAAAACAGGCAAAACATTCATTTGGATAAATTCTCACCAAAACAAAGCAGCTCAAACCAAACTTTAACAGCAACTAATCAAATGCACAATGTGGGATAGAATACATAAGAAAAGAAGTGATTAGCACTTACTCTTAATGTCTGCCTCCCTTCAACCGAGCCTCAGGCTATCAGCAGTTAGTACAAGAGCCTTATATCCATTCTTTTCAGCTCTCTGGACTAGGTTTGAAGCAATATCACTTCTTTTATACAACTATACAAAAAATATGATCAGAAAAAGTTTAGTACCCATTAATGATATAGCAAGATAATGGGAAGATCTTCTATCACACAAAACTAGAAAAAGCTCACTGAAGGCCAAGTACATATAGTTGGAAGAATCGAACTGCATTAACCTCCTCCGCGCTGAAGGAGGCCACAGATGATAAAACCCACAACAAAAAGAACAAGTCAATATACAATCACCAAAGCAAAAAATGTAGATATTAAGTAGATAAATACCATTATGGTATTGGATGCAGCTGCTGCTCTGTCAGTGGCATTCTCTCCTGGCATACACAGAACAGCTGGTGAAAAAAGGAAAACAAAAGGAAATGGAAGATTATGCAAAATTTAATCTCTGATGTCAGAGCTAAAGACCTTCGGAATGAGCTAGTCCATGCCTGGGAGTTATCACAATAGGAGCTGCCATAGGGTAACCCAATAGAGTGATAGACAATGTTATTCTACTCACATCCACAAGAACTCTAGGCCGAAACCAGAGAAGCCACAGAAACTTATGGTAAATCCCCTATCAGCTAAATTGATCATCAATTTGGATCTTACATAATTCTTTGAAATGCTTTCACATTGTCTTCTAGCATATACTGGTCCTCAGCACCCCCACTGTAGAAATCATACAACATTTTTGGGAGGGTTTGTCTAGCCAGTTCTTGGAGCTCATTGACATAAACCAGCTCAGCAGCCATTGAACCTGGAAACAGACTTTTCTGCTGATTCACACTCAACACCATCTCAGGAATGTTATTAATAAGCATAGGCATAAGAACAAACTCCAACAGAGAATCTAAAAAAGATTTAAGGATACATGGAGAAGCCTAATAAATTGAAAGCACATTGTTTAAATCATAGAAGGCAAGCATCAAATTAGCTTAAGACACATTATCACATAGCTCAAACATATGCAGCATAACAGTAAACTTGCCAACATGTGCAGAATAGTTTATAGCCTAAAGCAGGAGGAAATAATAGTTAACAGCCAACCTCAGACCCATATTTCTGTAAGAAAGTATTGAAATTTGTGCTTCCCCTAATCACTCGCCCAAGCAAATATGCCTTACTTTACTGCCTGATGCATAAAACAAGTTCACTACTATCTCAATACTATTAATGTTTCAATGCTACTTAACGAAGATAGGGCCATCATCAAAAAGATATATTGCAATTAAATCTTAGAGATAACAAGGCAGGTTGATCACAGTAAAACAATTAGCATAAAAAGGTCACAGGAAAATTCAGCCGGAAAACATGGGATCTTAGGAAAACATTTAATGCTGATTATATTAAAGCAGAAAACCAATACAGAGAAGGAAAATTTTGATCAATAGAACAAGTTTTTTTTTTTTTTTTTTCACTTTTAGTTGTGCAGATAACAAGTAGGTTGATGAATATACTGGATGGATAAGATTGCCAGACAGAAATTAAAATCTCAGAAAGTTAGTTGACAATGCAAGAAACATGCTTCCTAGCTGAGATCAGATTTTCTTTTTGATCAAGTTGACAATGCATTGTCAAGAACAGCAGATGTATACTGCGCTATCATATGCCATCCAACTCAGCAGATGTTGACATGCAGCAAAGTCGAGAACACAGTCAAAAGCATGCCTTCAAAATTTAGATCAAGTTGAATATTCGCTTTTTATTGTTCTGCATCTTACCCAATGCGTCAAAAAGACTCAATTGGATTGTTCGTCATTGGCTGTTGAAGACCAACGTTAAGATGATTCTGTGAAAGCAATGACAGGCTTGCTTGAACGAGGCCACTCTATAGCCTAGACTCTTAGAGTAGGATGAAATCTAAGATACAAACCTCATACCTCATTTATTGTAGTTAACATCTCTCCCTCGATTCGACTGGATGAAATGATATTTCCTGTTTTCCCAGGTTCTTTTTCACGTCAGTGCCATATGCATGAACATGCTGTAGCGAAAGTGAATACCCAGTTTTGGAGTTGATTCACATGGCCTGTCTTGTATAGTGTAGGTTCATATCCCATTCAAGTGGCTTTGGGGCATAATAAGAATTCGTGGTTTATTTGGCCATGCAAGAACACAATTCGAGCAAACAAGCTCAACACCAATGTGATTAGAGAAAGAAGATTATGTCCGGACTAGGCGACAATGGCAAAACAAAGAGACCAGAGGAGAAAAAAAAAAGGACAAAAAAAAACACAATACCCCACAAATGATATATTGTACTATTAGTCCCAAAACAAGCCTCAGGGTCATTAAGGCAACAGTACACTTTAAGAAGTTAATTCATCTTGCTGATTAAATCATTAATTTGATCTGCACGATTGCCTGTATCTCCCCCATCCTTGTACAAAGCTTTCCTTCCCTGCAATCCTTCTTTCGGCTTGTTGAGTGCAAATGGCTCCAAAAACCTAGTAATCTCCTTGAAATGTGGACCAACAGTAGCTATTTCATGTACAATATCTTCCAGGCACAGGATGCCCTGCTTCCCCAATGCCTGTCAAATGCACAAATCACATATGCTGTGAGACAGTCCCGAAGCTTCTTGACTTAAAAGCAGCCAAAAGTTTAGGGGGATTGAACTTTACTTGTTCAATTATGTTGTTATCTATCAGAGCAACCCTCTGGTTGTTTATCTTTCCATAACCCTTCTTGTATATCAGTTCACTAACATTCTTAAGACTTGGATATCTGCAAAAGAGAAGCTAGGATCTCATAAACACAATGAAGTAGATGACAGAACATTGTGTCCTACAGCTAAAGAACAAGCATCATGGCACATACACTTTCTGAAGGATAAAAAAATGAGGGAGGAAATATGTCAACTTTTTTAAGCTGAATGTTGTTTTGTAGTCCCAAAATAGGCAAAGATGACTTTAATTTTTAGGGAAAACTCCCACTTTGCCAATGTACTCTAGAACAATATGTCTGAAAGAAAAGTTTTTCAACCTTTTACCACGTTTTATAGGCTAACCAATGGTGGCACTTAATGCTAACATCTGCCCCCATGCTAAGCAAGGTGATTTAAAAAACAGTTGTGAAAGAATCCATAGAACAGGTTAAGGACTGCAAACAATAATTTAAGCTTGTAGACAGACTATGCTTTGTGTCAACTGTCTCAAGTCTCTCTTTGCTACATTTAAAGCTAAACCTGACCACTACTAATGTAGTAATGACATCTCACTTCATAACAAGAGGATAGACCTAAAAGTTGTAACATCTAGTACCTCACCCATCCCGCCACCCCACACCCTCCCCCTAAACCCCAAAAAATAGGGCCATGCAACAGATAAAAGAGAATGAACAAAAGAAACAAAAAATGTCTTTAAGCATGAAAATGACAATAGGGTTAAATGTACATCAAGGGTCCACACCAGCAAGGAGCAACAAAAACTAATAAAATGTTGACATGCAATCTCAACCAATTCAACATGAAGCAAAATAAATGAGGCACTGTTCAAGTTGGTTCACAAATTCAACTACAATTTTAAGACCAAAAAAGCAAAACCCAAATGTTATAACAATCAGAGAAGATTTTTATCAGCCTCACATCTGTTCCAGCTTCCCACTCGCAAATCCAGAACAAAGAAAGACAAAAGAAGAATTGGCACAGTTTAATAATCTTTGCCATAGTTCAAATAAATCAACTAAAGAACACAGGAGCAAAGATCCAGCAAAGATAATTTACAAGTTGAATCACCCAAATGAAGACAACAATCAAGGTAAGCTGAAAGGAAATTAGCAATAGGATATAATGTAATAAAGTAACCTGAAACAATAACTTAAAAGGTCTAGTTAGAGTGACTTCTAAATTAGAGTCATGAATTTACTTAAAACCCACAGTTGCCAGTCTTTTGAGATTCTCATTACATTCATCATCCAGAAGTTATGCGTGTTCCATAAAATATATCAGCAGAGCTTTAAGGAATCATACCCATACGTAACATATGGTTCCACCTTTTGAAGCATTTCTAATAATGCAGTACTTGCCTTCAAGAAGACACCATGAAAAATTTTCCTCAACCTTAAGTTGTAGAGGATCTTCTTGGTTTTTGGGTGCATGTCATTTTTTCTGAAAACAAATGGAAAAATCAGATGCAAGAACACTTAGTAAAAAAATTGAAAGGACTCATCTCAAAACAACAGCAACCTACCCCTGAATGCGAATTACAAATAGCACCTTTGAATTTACTGTCAATGATGCAGGTACATGCCTCTTTGCCCTCTTTTTCATTAGCACGAGGTCCAATTCCTAAGTAAAATATGACCAGTTAGCAATTATCCAGAGAACAATACGTTTTACACAGATTAAAATTGCATCCAATGACATATCAAACAACATACAACTACTTTTTACTGAATGATATACAGTCCTTCAGGCTATATGCTACTGCAAGTCTCAGTTGTGCTCTGAATCAATTCTTTATGTCTCCAAACAGACACATGGATCTCATTTTTTACAAGACTTTGTATGTCATATAAAATGCCCAAAAACAATCTAGGCTAACAAAAGAGACAGTAATTTCAAAAGGGGGAGTACAGAGTACTACATCTATGCATACGAAGCATGTGGTTTTTGGACCCCAGTTAAGAGAGCCAGTTGAATATGGAGGTTCTTAGGCCCTGCTTTTTGAATAAAATGAGTACATGTACATTGTAAAAGAACTTGTGAAAAGACCATTTACTAAGCTCCAAAAATCCCAGTTTCCTTGTTATCATGATCCTTAATCTATTATGTAATGGATACCTTCATTATTTTAGAAATATATATCCACTGCTCCAAAAGATTTGGCCTTCCCACCCACTTCTTCCTTATTGGTGTTGATTTGGAACAAATTAACCAAAGACATCAATAAGCACAGATATATGCATATATGTCACCCAAAGCAACAATAACAAGTTAAACATGGCTGCAATATCCAACCCTTCTTCACTTTCAAGACCAAATATGAAAAACCAATCTCAACCAAGCAACGCAACAAACCAACAGTAAAA
The DNA here is from genome assembly GCA_037832385.1 of Rhizophora apiculata. NCBI lineage: Eukaryota > Viridiplantae > Streptophyta > Magnoliopsida > Malpighiales > Rhizophoraceae > Rhizophora > Rhizophora apiculata. The sequence continues at coordinate 7,543,164 of CM075433.1, read as the reverse complement.
TCTCCATTAAAGAACAGTACTTAACTTCCATTTAAACACAAGAAAAAAAAAAGAAAAAACCTTCTAAAACAAAAGAAAAGAAACGAAGGGAAATTGTTTCACTTTCAAGACCAACCATGAAAAACCAATCTCAACCAAGCAACGCAACAGACAAACAACAAAATCTCCATGAAAGAACAGAATTTCACTTTAATTTCAACACAACAAAACGTTCTAAAAGAAAAGAAAGGAAATTGTTGGGGTTTATTATATATACCTTGTCTCTGAAGTCCTTAACAAACTGTTCAGGCCTTTTGATGTCCTCCAACTTTTTCCTCTCATTCCCTCCATACTTCCCCAACTCCAATTGGGTTTTCCTAGTAAGTGCTATTGACTCTTCCTTGTGCTTCCTTTTCTTCAATACCACCTCCGGTATATACGTCAAAGCCGGCGATGCTTCCTGTTCCGCCATTATTTTCTCAACACCGAGCTCACAAATTCGGAACTGCTTAACCGAGAACTTGTGTTTGAACTAGACGTAGAACCGAAAGCCAATGAAAGGCAGCAGAGGTCCACCACCGACAGCTGGAAATAAGGACGGTAAAGTGGCGCCGCCGCCGAGGCTGCAAAGATGATTTAAGGCTTTGCGAGAGAGAGAGAGAGAGAGAGAGAGAAAGAGGGTCAGATGACCATATAGGTGCGAACAAGATGGGCTTCAAAAGCAGCCCATCTTCATTGGGCCTGATCTATTTTTCTTTCTTCTTCTACCTATTGGCCTTTCTGTTTTTTCTTTTCTCTTTTTTTTTTTTTTGAAAAAAAAAAAAAAATCTGCATAGGAATAAATAAACAGTATAATAAAATTTTCGAGCTAGACGAAACAAAATAATGGGTTGTGCTTAATTAATTTAAATTTTTTTCTCTTCATTCATAAATTCATTACCTATAAAATTATTAGTGTACTATCCAAAGTTATTAGTTATTAATTAGAGAATTATGTAAATTATTATAATAGATAGTCCAACAACTCAAACTTACAGATAAAATTTAGTTAAAATTGACTATAAAATTTTTTTTATGTCTTCCCATGATAAAGAGTTTTGTCATAACACATCATAAGATTACCCCTTTATTGCACAAAAACATTACATTTCCTAGAAAAACCTTGTGTTCAGCTGTGTTTTTCTTCGTTATTTCCCCTTATATTACAAAAGAGAGAAGAAAAATGTACTTGGACAGACGAAAACCTATGTTACACCATGAGGACGCTTTCCATTTTTCGGTCAGAAAACTACTAAGATAATGGTTGCACGATTGTATTCCATTATTAACACAACTCTTATGCTCTTGAGTTTTGAATAAATGTAGGGAGTTTTGAGTAGATCTAGGACTAGCCTGGTGCCTGATTCTTGCTTGATCATTATCGGGGGATAAAAGATACTTCAAAGTTCTAAGCAGTAGACGCATCTTTCACTTTCCAATTTTGTGTTCTATCAGGTCTTAGCTTAAAACCAAGGAAAATAGATTCAATGCGAAGTCCTAAAACAAGTATCCAATCAATATCTGGAGACTGGAATCCCATGCACAACCCCTCCCTGCAAAGCTAAGCTGAACTAGAAAGCCCATTACAAGTTGTTCTTATCAGTATTACTACCATCTGGTTTGCACGGTGGTCACCGCCCCTTATCAGGACCACCAATAATCCCCCAGGTCTCAAACTGCCTTTGACGAGCTCTAGCCCGCTCCTTCTCTTCCTCGGCTTTGGATGAGTAACAGTGGGGACAGGAAACTCCATATTCCCACTCTGGGGCTTCCATATGAGCATCGCTCACTGGTTGCTTACATCCATAGCAAAGCTTGAATGTTCCCTGTGCCAAACCATGCTCAACCGAGACTCGCTTGTCAAACACAAAGCACTCGCCTTCCCACAGGCTTTCTGACTTGGGAACCTCTTCGAGGTACTTAAGAATTCCACCTTCCAAATGATAAACCTGGCAAAGAGTTCAGATTGAAGCATCAAGAAATGAATAGAACAAGTAAACTAGTAGAAATAGAGAGCTTCAAACACCCAGTGAAATAGTATGCTATCATGCAAAACCCAAATTAAAAATACTTCAAACATGAAACATCCAGTCCATCAAATAAAAACGATAAAAAAAAAAAAAAAAAAAAAAAAGGAATTGTCTGGACCTAGCCAATCCTACTAATTCAGGATTTGGTTAGTAAAACACATCAAAACATCCAAACTGATGTTATAGGAGGAAATTTATAAAAATGCCAATTGAGCTCTCATGCAATGAGACACACAGAGCTCAAGACCACAGTTTCTCCAGCATCATAAGTCATTTCAATGAGAAAGGTCACTGGAACATGGATAAGCTAGAATTCAAAAGCAGAATCACCTCTTTGAAACCTTTACTGAGAAGAAAGCTTGATGCTTTCTCACATCGAATTCCTCCTGTGCAGTACATTGCAACTCGCTGAGGCATTTTGTCTTTCAAACACTCTGTTTTATTATCCATGCTTCCATCTGAAAAGTTCATCTGTGCTGCTTGTTCAAGTTGAAACTGATCTTCCACCCAAGATGGGAATTCCCGAAAAGCAGTGGTGCAAGGATCAACTGCTCCCTTGAACTTCCCAATTCTAGTTTCATACTTGTTCCGCACATCAATCACCATCTGTGTTTAAGATCAAATGGCTAGATTAGCATGGCAGAACATAGAAAAATAGCAGCCCAAAATCTTATGATTGTTAGTAAATACAAATCTGACCTCAGCTCTGCTTGTGCACCCATACAATTTTAATTAGATGAAATGGTTCAATGTTTAAAATACATGAGAGTTGAGATGACACTCAATTCCTACATTCTAGTAGGAGCTGTGTGAGATTATGAAAAGGGGAAAATCAAATTTTCTGCACAGTCAGGACAGCCATCATAAGTACATTAAGCTAATGTGGTTTCAATGCGTTAATAACATACACGGGCATGATTTATGAAACAATTCAACACACAAGAATTTTTATGCACCTCCAATCGTTTAGGTGAAAACTTGTTGGTTCTGTTGGGAAAAAAACAAAGAAAGAACTATCACAACTTTTTTTGTGCTCGCAAGACTCAAAAAATTTTTTCCTGTTTGGAGAAGAAGAAAAAACAACACCGCCCCAAATTCCAAATCAATTCGCTCAACAAAGCATTTGCATTCTTAAATAAACAAAATTAAATGAGAACCATGATAAAGGAAACACTTAAGGAAAGTAGTTCACAACAAACAATTAAATCCACTGAAAAAGTAACTAATCTCCAAAAGTAACAACATCAATTTGACTAATCTCACAATTCAAAATAATACTCCAGAAGTAATCAACATGTAGAAATTATCCTGAGATATCATTGACCCACCGTATCTGCTTCACTAATCAATGCATTCCACTCCCAAGGATTCACATACTTGCCAACTCTTTCAATGGGGGATACAGCAGGCATCCCAAGAGTGACAATCTGCTTAGACATCACGTAAAAGAAAATCTAAATAAGAACACCTTTCATTGCAATTCTCCCTATGACCAGGTTCAGAAAACCAGAAAAGCAAAAACGGAAAGGCAGGACCTCTTTCTTCAGCTTAACCCGGACATGATCCCAGCGAAATGGAGCATCTTCACCAGCTGCAAGTGGAGAAGCAGTGGTGTGTCCATGATGATGGATGGCTTCATCCTCAGAACTAACAGGTGATTCCACCTGTCTTAGACCCTTTAACCGGTCATCCCTTTGGATGAATTCGAGAACACTTTCCACCGATTCCCTGGTCCCGCAAATGCTGCCATTGAGACCCTCAGGTGCAAGAATGATACCACCTGAAACACGCTGAAAAACATCAACTTGGCGAGGTGCAAATCTGCTGGGGATATATTCACTTATCAACCACATCGAAAAGAATAAAACATCACAAACAAAAAATAAAGTTCTGTAACGACTAATCAACCTATTGGAAGTCCCTTGTAATGAAAAGGAAACAGTTTTACATGGATAGGCAATGATAATAAAGGAGAAAGTATTAAGACAAAAGAACGACAGAGCTAAAAAAGGCGAAAGTGTACAGACCAGCTCCTGACAGAGATCCTTCAAGGGGTTCCGGAAATCAGCGTGGTCAAGAAAATCAGCAAACTTGTAGAAAGAAACGACGACAAGATTTGACTGCGAGGGATCGGGCGGATCAATTGAGCCTGGCAAAACGAGAACCGGGTCGGAGCGAGCAGAAGAACCGAATTTGGAGGCAGCTGTAGCCATACTTGAAAGATGCAATTTTTGGGAAGAAGAAGATAATAGCATAGTTGGAGACAAGTTGTAGGAAGTATTAGTTTGGTATGGTTGGGATGTGGTGGCTGTGGCGGTGGGATTCATCTTCATAGAAGAAGAAGAAGAAAATGGCATCATATTACTCAGTCCGAGTGTCAGCAAGAGAAGTGAAGAACATCTCCCATTACAATTACAACAAAACAAAGGCCACCCAAGAAGCATTATTGCTTCTTTCTTTGGTTTTGTCTCTGTGATTGTCGTCGTAGCTTACTTAGGTCAAGGCTAGGCCGCCCAAGGCGGCTGTGTGTTGGTGCGGCAGTAGCTGACAATGTCCATCACTCGTTGTTTGCCGGTCACAGTGTCCGAGGTTGTTTCGTTTTAAAGTTTTATTAGCCCAACTAGTTAGAATGGAAGAAGAATCACTCTAGTAAGGCCCAACCCAGTAAAGGCCCCACCAACGGGTTACGGTAACCTAAATAAATCATCTTCATTCCATATGTTCAATGGTATTTATTTGTTTCTGTGTGTTAGTATCCGTCAAAATATAGAAGTCTCACATCCGCTTAGAACGTGAATGTGATTCACAGTTTAATGGGTTAGAACTAAACTTTAAGATGGATATAAAATTTAATAGTATCATTTGAAATAGTACAAGAATTTGCTTGTGTTCCCTAATTTACAACAAGTACAAGTGATTCGATTCTTTCGATTTGTTTGGCAAAATCAATTATTTCTAATTGTTTAGCTACATCAATTCATTCCAGTATTAATGCAGAGTTCAAAGCAGAAAATCAACAAACTGAGACTGTCAAGGTTATGAAAGCAAACCATGGCATCATTCCAACACGTCGTTGAGATTACACTACAACGTAACCATTAGAGATCCATCAAAAATGAGGACAAGCTCATCACATATTACCGACGTTTGCATCAAAATTTGGTATCCAATTTCTGGGGTTGAACCGTGACAATAAAGAATGAAACAAAACCTGTGTTCTTACACAATTGACATTCCTAATCTCTTTTCATACCAACTCATAATTCAAAACAATAAATGTGGTTAACTGCAAAGTTCCTTCATTCCCAGCCAATAGCAGGGGCAACAGCTGCCGGTGGTGCTGCAGTATCCCATCCACCCGAAAATCCATCTGAAGTCAAACAACAAGAGGAAGCAAAAACAAGTCAAAAAAAGTCTCACCAACTCACCATAGAACACGACGGCTATCTATCATACTTCAGTACATTTCATAAAATGAGAAAATTTTGCATGATATGATTGCATAGGAACAAATTTTGCACCTGCATTGAACTAATTTTCTACAAGAAATCAAAATGTCCAGTTCAAAAAAGTTTTCAACGTACATTGATTCCCAGATGCTAACCAATCAAAGTACTTTATAAGGAGTATACCTTGCTCTGGATAGTTGGCAGCAGGAGTAGCTGCAATAGGTTGTTGAGGCACATCAGCCGTCCACTGGCCATCAGGAATTGTACTACTCCAGTCATTTGGGCCTAGCCCATATTCAGGAGCAGTAAGAGCAAAATCAGAAGCAACAACTCCATCCTTCTCTTCTGGCTTCCTGCTTTCTTCAGGCTCCCTATAGATGAATAAGTCCACCTGCACATGGAAAGCACATTAAGGAAATCAAAGATAGACCTATTCATAACTGACACTTAATACGCACCAAAAGAGAAATCCAACCACAGTGGAAGGTAAATACAATGCCAAAGGGGAATACTGAACCATAACACATAAACACTTTTCCAGCACTTCGCTTTTTTCAAATTTTGAGATTTCAAAACTGTTTTCTTCACTTTTAGATGCTCACCATAACATCCCATTTGTGCCCTTGTGGAATTGTACCCCTCATCTGCAGGACCATTCTTGCTAACAGCCAAAACAAGCAACCAATACTATGCTTCCCTTTGTTATTAGCAGGAATGCCAATATCCACATAACGCATGGGAGAATCAGTGTCACAGAAAGCAATGGCAGGGATATTTCCAAGAGCTGCTTCCTTTATAGGCTACAAGACAAGTAACACCAAATGACAAAAGTTAATCATTAAAAAAAATAGTCAAGGATTATTACAAAATCAAAAAGCATAAACAAGTTCAAATTATTTTGGTGGCCAGATTTACCTGGTGATCAGTCCTTGGATCGGTGAGGATCAGAAGACGGGGCTCGCTAAAAGAAGTCTGAAGCTGGTTAGTGAAGGTACCAGGGGTATGCCTCCCAGCAATTGCATGAGCACCGACGTATTGAGCAAACTTGAGGACAGCCCTCTGGCCATAAGGCCTTGCAGACTGAACAATAATGTCCTGAGGATTCTCAATGGCAACAATAACTCTGGCAGCCAATTGAAGCTTTTCCCATGTCTTTCCAACGTTGATTATATAAATTCCTGGCCATAAACAAATTAAAGCTGAAAACTTTGATACAAATTCTACCTTAAAACTCGCATAAAATTCCCCCATTTGCCTATTAAATGGCATACATTCAAAAATCACATCAGCCAATCAATAGTCACGAATATAAGAATTAAACTAAATTAAAATAAATAAATAAATAAAAGAACACAATCGTATGAAGTTCTCGTTATAAAAATGAAAAAGAAAAAGAAACAAATTTGAAAAGAGTGTTACCTACCGTCATTGCGGCGTTTGAAGACGTAGCGCTCCATTTGGAAGTCGCAGTTCTTGGTTCCAAGGTGAACCTCAGAGGCCAGCATCAGCTGAATGTCCTGCTCCTTCGGAGAAAGAGCCCGCTTCGCTTCTGGGGTTGCTATGTCCGGGGCTGCCGCCGTCGCCATGGCTTTTCTGCTCTGGAAATTGAGATAATTTTTGGTTGGGAATTTGAGAATCGGCCCCGGAGGGGGGGGGGGGGGACAAAGTAAATAAAAGCTGAGAGAGGCCGAAAGCGTCTAGTCGGTAGTGGCAGTGGCTGGTGGAGTAGGGTTTTTCATATTTTCGGGCCAGGGGTTTAGTTTTGTTGGGTTGGAGACGGGCTAGAGTTTTGGCCCACTGATACCTTATTATTCTAAAAGCCTAGTTAATTTCCTTTTTAGATGCTAAGGTAACAACACTTCTATTCTATCCGCCGAAATAAGTTCTACCATCTATTTGATTTTTGTTGAAGTGGGTTAACATCTTTGAATTTTTTCTAATAATAACGTTAGCAATGTTTTTTTTTAAGGCCAAGTTTCCAATGAAGATGATGAAGATTGAATTGGTAATGCGTCTGACATCGCAATGGATTCCTTCTTGTGGGATGTTGAACAATTAGATTTGATTTTGGTACCATTGTCAATGACAAAAGGTCAGATACCTACCTGAGGATTATGTCGAACGACGACAACATTTTGGATGCAGAGGATAGAAATGACCCTCAGAGAAGAAATTGAAAACAGAAGTCTAGGGGGAAGAAGGGTTCTCCTCCATTTGCTAGTATCGAAGATTATAAGCGTTTCGTTAAGGGAAGACAAAGCCAAGAGTACTAGAAGAAAAAACAGAAAGGCCCCCAAATCATAGAAAGAAAGAGTCATCCTCCGAGTGATTGCACAACTGTATTTCTTGCACAAACTGCCGAGATCATTCTCTTGTTGATTGGCGCCATGCCATTTACATGAAAGTGTTGCAGACAGTCCAATGGAATGGTACTTTCTGTATAATTGCCTCATTCCTAGCGTTTGAATTAAATGAAGATCGAAGATTTGAACAGTCTCTGACACTACCATTTTCATTTCAACTACATCAGTTCATTAACATTGAACAACTGATACTACTTCAAACCTAATTTAACAACAGCAAGATTTTGATACGGACAACAGAAGAAGCAGGGAATGACATGCATAAATCCAATGTGTTTAAAAAATTTCTCCCTCAATTTCTGCTTAGCTCAAGAGACGGTCACCTCTACTGTCTTGGATTTGGGAGGTGGAGGATGCTTCTCGACAACCACAGTCAGCACCCCATTTTCGCATTTGGCAGTGATGGCAGAGACATTAGCGTCTTCAGGCAGGCGGAACTTCCTCATCAGCTTCTGGGGTGCCCTCCTCTCGAGCCGGATGTACTTGCAACCTTCCACCTCACCATCCTCACGTTTCCTCTTCCCTCCGCTTTTGATTACCAATGTCTTCTCATCTTCCACAGTCACCTACCAATTCAATCATTGGTACGATTCAAAAGATTGGCAGCACTGGATTGACTTTGCAAAGTTTCGTAGGTGTTATGACCCCAAATTATCCACCCAAAGACAAAACCACTTACCAACTCTCATGGTTGCATATGCAATAACAACAACAAAGTTTAAATCCTAAATTAAATTGGATCAACTACAAGAATCTTTTTCTCTTACTATTATACACTAAATTTGTTCTAAATCCTTCCTAAATAAAAGGCTTAATCTCAAATCTCAGAGTCGCATTTAAAGGAACACAACACATTCGGCCACTGCAGCAAATGTGGCACAATCATAAGGTCAGACAGAGGCTGTGAGTTTCAAACCCTGAATATCACAGAAAACTGCAAGTGCCAACAATACCTGAATATCAGATTTGGACAGGCCAGGGAAATCCATGTGAAAGATGTATCCTTTGGGAGTGTCTAAAATGTCGACAGGGAAGCTGCTGACTCCCCGCTTGTCATTCCCCTCATTAGACCGAGAAGAGAAGACGAACTTCTCAAAGTTCTCGGGAATACTGAAGATATCGTTCATCGCATCAAACACGCTTGAATCCACTACTCGGCTCATTTTTCCAATACAGTTCGATTAAGCCCCAGCAACACTGCAAGAACCAAAGAGCATACAATACCCACAAAAAAACCCAAAAAAAAAAAAACATTCTTCAGCATCTGATCTTCGCATACATTCAGGAGTTGTAATTTTAACATTATGTATATCAATGAAAGGGCCAACTAAGTAATTTGCTAAAATACCCAAGTCCAAAAATTAAAAAATAAAAAATAAAAGATAAGAAAAGCAGCAATCTTGAAAATCGAAATTCCGTGTTTGTTTACCGAGAAAAAGTAGGAAAATTGGGATGGAGCAGGTAACATATATACCTGCAACCCAAAAAGTCTGATAAGACAAGGTATCGAAGACCAAAGCAATGATGAAGCGACAAACGTTAACGTAACTTTAGTAGTGAAACAGCAGTTTTGTTTGGCTGGCGAGAAAATGTGGGATAATATGTAGTTGGGAAGGAAAGTTCGAGAGCGGGATGAGAGACAAGGGTGTGGGCAAAGAAGTGTCTGGAAAAATCCCAAGTGCTTGAGAGTTGATCGCGTGCGTCCATGCCTACCCTTTCGCTGGAACTTCTGTCCATTTTTTATGGTGTTGACGTGGCAGTATTTATTTGATATGTATATAAAAAAAGAACAGAAAGCTATAATTAACCTAAAAGGATTATTGGAAATGTCTTTTTGGACAGGATATGACCAATCCACTGGATTCAAGAAAGAAAGGTGGCTGATAAGGCTTTTGTGTAGTCATACACTCTCCGTCGGATTTTTCTTTTTAAATTTCAATTAATATTAATTAAGACTCAGGACTCCAAATTTTTTTATTTATGAAATCAGTCTCTTATTTATGAGGACGGATTCAATTTGCATATGTTGTTAAATTAGTTCTTAAATACGCGTACTGAAAACAATCTTTTTGGGCACATGCGACGGAGTGGGGCACGGGTGTGAAGTGTAAATGTGTACTTAACGAAGGGCCTTTGTTAGCCTTCAATGTGATCGTCATATGGCAAATTACTGAAGGTGAGTGGCAAATACGACACACACCCCCCCCCCTCCCCACTACAAAAAAAAAAAAAAAAACAATTTAGAGAAAAACGCATGGTATAAGTGGAATTGATTAATATGGTAGTTTTGTATTTATGATGCAAAATGAAATGAAAACTTTCTTATTAATAAGATTTGATGTCATTTATTTAAAAAAAAAAAAGAAAAAGAAAAAGACAGGTGTATTAATAGGACCCAAAAAAAAAAAAAAGTTTAAGGGATGCCTATGAAATGAAGCGTTACTTCCAAAAGTTGTCACGAATCGACTCGAATGACCCAATTCAATTATTTTCCTTAAACTTATCGATGGTCAGCCTTATAAAACGAATCTACTAGGACCCCAAAAACTTTCAGGGTTTTCTTTCTCTCTGGAAGTCGCAACTTCATTTCTGACTCAAGCAAAGTAGGAGAGATTTCACTTGTGTAAGTCGATTCTACTTCTCCTCTCCCAATACAATTAATTATCTAATGCTTATTCCTCCAACTAATGCAATGAATTCTTTTATCTTCTAGCTTGATTTTTTAAAGACGGATCCCATTTTAGGTAAATGAAGGCACTCAATTTTCTTCAATCTTAAATCACACAATCACTCTCTCTCTCTCTCTCTCTCTCTCTCTCTCTCTCTTAAATGAATTTTTAAGGCTTCTTAGTATGCCAAACTCTTGAGATTTGATGCGTGCTTCAACTTTTATTTTGGTACATTCGACAAGTACTTTAATTTATAATATATAATATATCATTATTAGTTTAATTTTAGCATATTACAAAGTTCAATATGGTTCGATATTGCTGGTAAATTTTCTGCAAATCAACAACAATTGACAGGGGTTGATTTTTCATTATCAGAGATACTGTCTGCCCTCTCCGAAGTGATGATATATATATATATATATTACTTGGTAACATGCATGCGGAGAAGAAAACAATTTTTGTAGCATAGTAATTGTTCCCTGGTCCCTCGTTATGGTTGTCAAATTTTCGTAATTGAATTTTATAAAATTTCATCCTTTACTTTAATTAGTTACTTTCTTTTTTCCCCTAACAAAATAATATGTATTCTAATTAAGTGGATAACTCTGCCAAATATTTTTTGGTTGGTAAGTAGATAACTCCCACAAATCAAATATTACGTTTTGACTCGATTGAACCAGTTTTTAAGAATTTATAATAAAAATATTAAATTCGTTTTTTCTTTTTTACCTTTTTTCTTTATAAAAAAAAAAAAATGCATTTCATCAACTCTATCCAGGGTAGTAGACTTCAGAAACAATTATTGCAATTGCAATATTGCTATTGTAATAACTGTACATTTACCCCTTTCCATTCTTTTTTTTTTTTTTTTTTATTTCTGGTGGAATTAATCTTCGAATTTAAAGGCAAGATAATGTTGGTTTATTTATAAAAAAAAAAAAATGGTAGGTGCTATATATTACTTCTTTTTGAAATACGGTGTTATTATTATTTCCTTTTCCACAATTTTAAACATCGTAATGCAGATTTACAGTTGGGAAATATGGCACCTGACGAAAGATCTAAGAAGAAAAGAATAAAAAGATGCAACCATGGTCGAGGACGCAATGAAAAGAAGAAGAATAACTGCAGGACTATTTCAAAGCTGCCAGACCACATTTTCTACCATGTTTTCTGCAAGCTCCCCGCAAAAACCATAATCCAATGCAGGTCCATGTGCAAGACCTGGTGCCAAATGCTGCTAGAGCCTTACTTTGCCAAGCTGCACTTCCCCACCTCAACGCCTGGCTTGCTTCTCAAGCTTTGTGTCGACACCAGCACGGGCCATGACCACGAATTTCACTTGCTTGAACGAGTAGATCAAGGCATTGAAGCTCTCCCTTATAATGATAGCGACGGCGGTCTTTTGGTGACCAAGTTCAGCAAAGACTTTAATATATTTGACCCACAAAGCAAAATGGAAGCGATCAGCACCTGCAATGGCTTGGTATTGTTTTGTAATCTGTCTGACGGCAACCCCATTTGCGTCACGAATCCAATTACTGGAGAGTACACAATCCTCCCACCACCCAAGTCGAAAGGTCATGCTCACGTGTTGGGGCTCGGGACGAGCTCTAACACCACTGATGATGAATACAAGGTTGTTAGAATTTGCAACGACTTGGTGCAGGTACACACGCTTGGCACCACTACTTGGACGTGCATCGATGTCGAAATCGATGAAAGTTTCTTGCCAGATTCCCATTACAATGGCTTGTTTCTGAATGGAATTTTTCACTGGGTTGCCGTGGACTATGATGTTGAGGTATTGTTGTTATGTACACTTGGACTCGAAAGCGGGCAATTTCAGCATTTCATGTTTCCTATGCCACAATCGGAGGACGAGGAGGACGAGGAGCTTGGTTGCTATTGGTGGACACTCGGAACCAAAGGAGAATTTCTGACTGCTTCTGGCTATCCGGAAAATGCAAATTATCCTGATTTTGAAGTGTGGATGATGAAAGAACATGGGAATGAAGAGTCTTGGACTAAACTCTTTGTGGTTAAAGATCTGTCGATGCCAACTGGGTGTGGGGACTTCTTTAAGGTGATCAAGTTCTTGGACGATGACAGGGTTTTGGGGTTGGTTCTTGGTCGCTTGTTTATGTATTATGTTAGTGATGGAACACACATGTGGGTTGATTATTACGGATATGAAGATGATTTGGTTTCCGAGGCACTTGTCTACACTCCAAGCTTCATTTCGCTCAAGGATTATGTGCCCACAGGGAGCCTGAACGTGTTCAGCATAAGAACAGTCTAGCTATCTATACTTGGGGGGGTTTGGAGTGCATATTTCGCACATCTCTCTCTACTACAGTCATTGAGTTCCTTTTTTAGCGGCCGATTTAATCCATGTATATTTTAGTTATTATAGTTTGTGTTGTTATTTTATTTTCCCAAGACTGAAAAAACATTAAAGTCGAAATTAACTTGTCTACCGACTGCAGCATATTGGTCAATAGGCACATGCATGTTTGGAACATTTCCTATCCCAAGAGATTGTATCAGTAAATCATAATGACATATCTAATTGGCAAGTTAGCAAAATATATATATATATAATAATAATAATTTGGGGGCATTGATTCGTATGCAATCATTAAATAAATTGTATGGTTTCTTTGTAGAATCTAGCTATTGAGATTAGCATTACTTAAGCCACGTGACGGTTGAATGCTCATCATCCACTCAAGTTGTAAGGGGGAACTAGCATCGTGGGGACAAATTGAAATTGTGTAAATTAAGCAAACTAATTTAAATTTTTGTACATATTTCATATTTAAAGTGGGAGTCGGAGCATTCCTCAGTACTCCTTTGCCTGTCTGGATTCTTTCTCGTTAAAAAAAAAAAAAAAATATATATATATATATATATATATATATATATATATATATATATATTAAAAAAAAAAGGAGAAAGAGAAGAAATTGTACTCTAAAATTTAGATATGCTGCACTGGGTGTATGTATTTATACTCACTCTATGCCTCGGCTAAAACCCTCGGCGAATCCTTAAGAGCATGTAAAGTTCAAAATGACACTTTTGGACACCAATTCCAATCCAGAACGTAGATTTAACTCATCGTTTGCGGATTGTGGCTCTATGAGCCTCCAAAGCATGGGGGACGGTGAGGGTTGAGAAAGGAGCTTATTATAACAAGTTGGCTAGCTAGAAGTGTTGTGTGAGTTATAATTATGGCAAATGCTATGAATCTCGACAACAACACGAATATATATATATATATATATATGTATGTACGGCCCACTTGCACCATACGCGGTACATCCACTTGACTTTATTGTTACGAGCTTGTTCATTCCTCCTGGATGGGCTTTTCTCTCCACAATAATACCACAACAGCTTGTTTATTCTAATACTTATATCATATTGTGTTGCAAACTTTAAAGGACAGAAAATTTCAAGTAGCTAGAAATTACTCAAAAGGCAACACTAATGAGCCCAAGGGATGCCTCCCTTGTCAGAGAAAAAAAAACAAAACAAAGTACAATATTGACGTCTCTAAGTAGTGATCTCAAAGTCAATGGTGAAGTAACTTTCTCTAGTATTAAAAAGCGAAAAACAGATGTTTGCTGCTATTTGGTCGGTTTGGTTGATGCAGTAGTACATGAATGATAAGATTGGATTGTCGTAGCATATAGGTATAATTTATTTTTATATAAAAATTACTATATACATATACATATATAATATAAAAAATTATATTTATCATATAATTTGTAATTCTTAAAATAGTAAAATTTTAGTGTGAAAGACAGAGATAATAACAAAAAACCAGAAAAAAGTTGGAGAAAATCTACAAAAATTGGCGATCAAAGAAATGGTTTTTACATTTCATAATTGATAGAGAGACCCAGAAGTCACAAAGGCAACAACTCAAACATGGTGGTGGGGGGCGGTACAAAGTTGCGCGCCCCTCCCCCCCTCCTCTCAAAAAACCAACCATACCAAGCTCTTTCCAAATACAAATGCACAAACACTCAAATCCTCCGCTTATTATTTGAACAATAAATTTTTTACTAAAAAAATTAAATAAAAATAAACAATTTTGAGTTTGACTTATAAATATAATTATTAACAGATGTATAATATATTTTATTTTATATAAAAAAAAAAATGTAGTCTTGTGCAATTGAATCTGGGCCCGTCCCCCGGCACGAAGCCATGGTGACGACAGTTGAGTGAGGATTCCAAAGATGGGGCCTCTTTCGTCAGGGTGGAAACTGATGTTTTTGTCCCAAACAAAACAGCGATTGAGACCACAAAACAGTCACAAAGACCTTCCCCACAGTGTGTGGGGCCCGTTGTTATTCATGTGGTCGTCGAAAAGCGCCAATCGCAGAACTTTCTGGACACAAAATACCTACCACTCACATTCAATCATCACCGTCCATATCTTCTCCAGCCTTATCTCAACGCCATACTTAACAGACGAAATCACAAACGTTGTAAAATAAAATAATGCTCACTTGCAACGTATGATTTGTAAGACACTGTATATAATATAAATGACCATCACTTAAAAGAGTTCTCTCGGGGTATTTGCTGGCAAATTCTTTATTTAGAAGAAGTTTTTTCTGTTGATTGCTTTCTTCCTCCTCCCTCTAATGTTTACTCAAACGGAACCTTTAGCTAATGCTGAAAATTCCCTGCATTGGTTTAAAAAGATGTAATCTTTAAGCTGCACGCACGTTGTGGCACCAGTTTTCTTTTCTGGGCCGTTTGTGGGCATCGCTTAGGCCGATTTGTGTTTAAAATTCTTTTGGTTTTGTTTATACAATTCGTCGACAAGACAGGATTTTTGGTGCTGGTTTGAGTTTGGTGTCTGTGTTCTGAGTTGTTTTTTTTTATTTTTTTAAGGTTGGTTTTGCTTTGTGAGGCAGAGAGGATTGGATACTTGAGAATAATCAAAGAATGGCAGGGGGAGATGAAAAGGGCAAAAGCAAGGATTTTTATGAAATTCTGGAGTTGGAGAAGGAATGTACAGCTTCAGAGCTCAGGAATGCTTATAAGAGGCTTGCCATGGTTAGAATTTAGCTGCCTTTTCTCCTCTTCCTCTGGGCCTTCTTAGAAACACAAAATTCCAGCTCATAAAGCTGGTCTCTTTGTATGTCTTCGTTGTTCCGTGTCAACAAGACAAGGAAAAAACAGGAAAAAAAAAAAAACAAAAGAAAGATATTCTGGCCTTTGGTTAGAAATAAAAAGATCAAATTTTTTGAATTGGGTTATTTTTCGTTTGTTTATTTATGGAAAGTCAATGTTATGTTTGATTAAAAACCCGTTGGACAATTTTCTGTGAAAATTGAGCAGTTGTGTAGTGAAATAATGCTATGTCGTTTTTTATTGCATAGAGATGGCATCCAGATCGCTGTTCATCTTCCAGGAATAGCAAGTTCGTTGAAGAATCGAAAAAGAAGTTCCAGGCAATACAACAAGCTTATTCAGGTAGTTTCAATCAGTCGAGCCCCACTTTTCTTTCTTCTATTGTACTTCTTATTTTATTTCAAATTGTCAACTTGTATTGGAAAAATCAAAAAAGTAGAGAAATAAATTCTAATGCTCTAATGGGTGTGCATATCATGGATTGGAATCACGAGATGCCATTTTCTTCATGCCTTGCTTTTTTGTTCCAACAGTTCTCTCTGATGCCAACAAGAGGTTTATGTACGACGTAGGTGCCTATGATAGTGATGATGACGATAATGTATGATTTTTTTCCCTTGCTCTTTCTGTTTCTTCTTTTTAAGAAGTTTTGGTATTTTTAATGATTTGGTTCCTTTTTCTTTTCTTTTCTTTTCTTTTCTTTTCTTTCCCCTCCAAGGGTTGATTGGATCTTTTTCTGTCTTTCTGTTTTTCATCCCTTGCATGAACCAAGTTTGTCACTTCTCACTTGTGTTTATTGGCATTTGGCATTGGTCTCCTTCCAGTTTCTAGTATTGCACCAAGGTAGGCTATGCTGTTTTTTCTTTTTTTCTTATTTTTTGGGTCATGGACCTCTTTCTCTCCCCTTATTTGTATTAGTAGATTAATTTTGAGGTGGAATTATTAGAGGGAAATCATAAGCATCTTGTTTAGTTTAATGTCTTTTCTTGTTTTGCATTTTCTGTCTTGTAGATCCTTCTATCAAACTGAAAAATGCCACACATATAGATAAACAAGTTCTAGAAACATATCTGGCACCTAAATGAGTTTTGTCATGTTAGTGATCCATAGGGACATTAGATGGAACACTATTTTGTATGAATCAAAGGTATTTGTACGACTGTTGGATAGTTTTGGTGTGTTTTATTAATTTTATCTTGTTACCAAGCAGGGAATGAGCAGTTTTCTCAATGAAATGGTGGTTATGATGAGCCAAACAAAGCCTAACGTAAGACTCTTCTTGCTGCCCCTTTTTTTTTTGTTTGTTTTTGTCATTTTTGTTGTTTTATGGCTTTATGTGTCATGGATTGGTCACTACTGTAATGTTTTGATGTATGTTTGATGTTCAAAGTGACAAACTTTACTTTGTTGCAATCAATCTGAGCCTACCTTCTGCAGAGTTGGTAAATGAATCTCTTATTGCAATAGAAGATTTATAGTCTCTTGGTGCCCCAAAACAATAACTTTCAATGCCCGTAAAAATTTGTTATAGGATGCAATGGAAAAACCCAACTTCTATTGTAAAGCAATAAACAAGTATTCGGCTTAAACAATCTTGTTCTTTTATAACCCTCTTTCATTAGTTTATCAGATAGTGTCAGGGGAAGCAAACCAGGTGAACTCAAGTGGTTATCTTTGAGTTCTGGCATGATCTCCTATGTCTTTTCATCTCTTGAGGTCTTAAAGTGCCTCTGTTGTGAGATGATCATCTATTATTTTTGTGTCCGGTCACAATTCTTTCCCTTTTCAACAATATTAGTTGCATCCGAGTCCAATGATTCAGAACTAATCACCAGTGACTGGTGATTATTATTAGTTCAACAACTCCATCACAGAAGTTGAAACCAATGGCCATTCGATTCTTCGGGGCAGAAACTGTAGCTCCTAGCAAAAGCGTTTGACGTACACCTTGGTGGGCCCCAATCATAGTAGGTCGTTCATTAAGGAATGGTGGTCTTTTGTTGCTTGGGTCCATTACATGGCTGTTTTTAGAGGCTTGTCTTTCATGTTTTAGTTAGAAAATTTTCAATGTCTTTGTGATTAAGTGCCGAAAATCTTTTGTTGATAGAAAGTGAAAAACTTTCATCAATACAGCTAACAGTATGCTTGGACCGTGAAAATTGACAGGAAAATAGGGAGGAAACTTTTGAGGAATTGCAGGAATTATTTGAAGAATTGTTTCAAGGAGACCTAAATTCATCTAGGGTTAATTGTCAGGCTACTAGTTCTTGCTCTATCTCTTCTAGTGCGGCTTACAGTGAAAGTTCCAGTTCCAGCAACAAGCGCCTTTCATCGGAAATGAATTCAGGAAAGACAAAGGTTGAGGGCTCTTTTGGCTTTGACTCTCACTTTCATCAATTTTGTTTGGGGGTAAGAACACTAGTCTTATTTAATTTATCCTTGCATATGCAGGAATGTAATTATGTAAGCTTAAGTCATTGGTTTCTAAGAGTATCTTTATGGCTGGGGTGGGGCGCTACTTGCATTCAGCTGAAAAAATTCCCTATTGCTGCTATTGATCCATTTAATTAGCTTCAGATGCCCATTTTACTTTCAGAGTTGCTGTTGGCAACTTGGTCATTTTGACGATCTATAGGAGTTTTAAAAATGAGTCGAGAGGTCACTTCTATCCTAATGCTTCCTCATTTTGTGCAGCTGAAATTTGATGTTTATAAAGTATTTCTATTCGTTAAGTAAACCTTCCATCCTCTTGGAGCTTGTTCAATCTAGGTGATAATTTGGCAAATAAATGTTACAATTGAACCACAGAAAAATTAGACTTGGAGTTGAGCAGCTCCGTTAACTCTTTACATCAGAATTATACTTGAATTGTGAGACTATGGAGTAGAGCTACATTGTCCCCTCAAAGTATCCAGATCGATGTGCATTCATTTGATGGTTGAAGACAGGTGGAGCAACAGCAAGATTTCAAGAAAGGGAAAGGAGTGAGCAGAGGAACTCGAGGAGGGGCCAACGGTAGACGGAGGCAAGGCAGGAAACAAAAAGTTTCATCTGGCCATGATGTGTCCTCCGATGACCATGGTATTTCTGCCTCATGAATCATAATGCACCACTCCTGTGTGCTTGATTCTAACTCTATGGCACCTTGGCCAACCTATTCTCTTTACTCGGCCATCTGGGAGATGAAGGTCTAAACATGAAGGGCATTCATTATCCCACGGTGATGATCCAACTCACTGCTGCTGCTGCTGGAATGAAAAGCACACGTACATGTAATTGCTTGCTATGCGCAAGCCAGAAATGTGACCAACCAAAGGGTTGTTATCAAGTAATTGTGATATATTTTTGATCCGTTGTATGAATTTCATATATCTAAAGGTGGTGAAATGCAGCATGATTATTTTGCATCCAAATGTGACCCCCCAAAATGTGATGTAGCAAGAAGAAGGAAGAAACAGACTTGTGGGATGGACCCCCTAAATGTGGCATCCAGGGGAAGGAAGGAAGCTGCGACGATGCCAACAAAATTGTCTGTGTGGGATTGGTTTAAATGAGCCATTACTAAATGTGGATCCACCTGCACGTAGACAGGGCCCCTGCAAAAAGGGTTGCCAACTTTTGTTCTTAGCCGAGAATGTCCTCGTTTGTCTGCTTTTATGTTTGGAGACGATGGTCACTGCCCCCCCACCACCCACAAAGTACCTGCCACCAGTCTTTCGCCTCGACGAGGCAGGAGGAGGCAGGCAGGGCAGGCAAGGGGTCTGGAATTTTTACATTCTCCCACGACACATTGTGTAAGAAGTACTTTACCATCTTTTTGGCTCAGCCCTCTCTCTCAATTCTCTGAGCAGTCTTCCATTTCATCTTCAGCCTTTCTTTACATTACAACTATATCTTGGTAGGGCAGGTCCTATCTTGTCACTTCAAATGCTTCCTTCTTTTTCTTTTTGATAAATCAGGATCGGATTGATTGAGTCAAATTTCAGAGATTCAGTTGGATAAAATCAAAGTCTAAAAGCAAAACGAAATTATTCTAAATAAAATAAAATATTTTATGTGTAATAACTTATTTTTATGTAATCACTCATATCTGTTACATTTTTAGATTTACCTAAATTTTCTCTTATAAATGCTAGCGAGCCCAGATTGGCCTCCATCGACGGCCCATCTCGATTTGTATGTTGCCACCAACAAGATGTGGCAAATGAGCCCGCCACATCAGAATTCAAGTTGGATTTTTTTAAGTTTTGAATTCTTAATCGTTGACTTTTTCAACGAATATGCATTCGGCGAAGCAAGATTTTGAGTAAATTAAATCATGCCACCCGTTCGGGTCAGTCTCTTATCCTCTTTGGTAACTTTCTGACCAGTGTTTAAAAATCTATATTATTCATGGGTTATTGAAACGGCATATAAACATACAAGGGTAAGTTAAAATTGAATATCCATAATGCTCATAATTAACCAAATATATAATTTTGTTTTTCGATCAATGAAGTTGAGTTGGCTGTGCCCAAAAAAGTAACGAAGCTTTAGATGCATTAATCAAACACACGAAGGAACTTCATATAGGCATGCACAAGTGCACATTCTATTTTACTCAATAATCGTTGGGAAATAATATGACCCAATAACCAATGAATAATAATATGGCAGGCGCGACTTCTTCTCTATTTTTCATCACTTTTTTTTTTTTATAATCCAACATTTTCGGCACTTTGATTTGCTTTTCCGTTAACGACCAACGGAACCCATCAGGTTTTCCATGAAAAGATTTAAAATCGGATGGTTCGCGAACTGTCGACAGAAAGTGGGCTTCGACAAGTTATGGCAAAGAAATAACAGAAGTGTTTATTAGATCCGTAGATTTTGAAATTTAGAAAAAAAAAAAAAAAAAAAACCCAATTATACAAGCCCATCGAGCGTTGATAGTGCAAACATGACTACTTGAAATTCTCGGATTGTCTTAAGAATCTGATTCGACAACGGCCTGGTGACGTTAGCTGGGTGAGTCATTGCCCACTTTTTGGGCTTTGTCAGTCTCACCCATAATGGGCTGCAGTTCCAGAAGGGAAAAGTGTGTAAAGAGCTTTCAGCTATCATACTTCGTATTCTTTATTCTATTCCCTTAATGGACCATATCAGCCTATCTTGCACAATCTTTGGATTGGATCTTCATTTCATTTCAAACAAAGAAATTGTCAATTTGTCAGCTTTTCAGTTTCTTCCCTATGTGAGTAAGATCTAGGAGAGAAAAAAAAAAAAAAAAAAAAGTAAAATTAGTCTAGACCTTCTTTTTTTTTTTTTTTTCATTTATAATAGTCTATACTCTAGATTAAACTTTATTTATATTAATTACTAACTATATGACTCTTACAGGTGTGCATATCCTTTTCATTTAATTTTTAAACATATTGTACAAATTAATTGTTGTCTTATTTTTTTTTTTTTGATGTTAATAATATATCGATTATTGTCACCTTCCCTTTAGATGTGGATAGATACATCGATTATTTTCTTCTTTTCTCGTTATCAAGAGAATTTTGTTTTAGTGTTACCAGTTGCATCATGTGATGGTAGAAAAGAAATAATTTTAGTATCCCTAAAGAAAAAATGAAAATAATCGAACATATTTGTAATATTTGAAATCCTACCTATGCAAGGAAAAAAAAAAACGTGGGTGGGTTAACGTTATTTTGTTGGGAATGACAACTTAGTCGTCACCACTACGTACGAGGGATACCCATGGGAATTCACAAAACTTTATTTCTTGTGCTCACGGGGCGACAACGTATGCAGCCTTCAGTCACATAAATATTACTAACACGTAGGGAAACAAAGAAACCACAAAAAGAGCACGGCTGCAAAAATGATGTGTATTAATGGCTAATGAGAACAACTTGGTAACTAGGTGGATCCAGTCTCAACTTTCAAATATCCAGAAATGAAGCATGCATAGTTAGATAACGTTACAACATAGAATAAATTTTTTTTTTGGGGGGACTTTGCTTTTAGCTGGACACTTGGACTTGGTCTTTCTGGTGGGTTTTTTTTCCCCTTTTTCTTTGTCTTCTTTTGTTGTGAAGTAAAAGAAGATTCTCCCAGCAACCATCGAGAGACTGCAAGGAGTCGTCCATCGCAAAAGTGAGGAAGTGGGGAATCAAAAAGGGTTGCTCTTTCCGCAAATCACATTTTGTCTTGACTTGATTGTCCTCTTGCGATGAAAAGCAGAACCATCTTCTGCGCTCGGCTCTCTGTCTCAATTCTCTCAGCAGTCTTCCATTTCATCTTCAGCCTTTCTTTACATTGCAACTATATCCTGGTAGGGCAGGTCCTATCTTGTCACTTCAAATGCTTCCTTCTTTTTCTTTTTGATAAATCAGGATCGGATTGACTGAGTCAAATTTCAGAGATTCAGTTGGATAAAATCAAAGTCGAAAAGCAAAATAAAATTATTCTAAATAAAATAAAATATTTTGTGTAATAATTTTTTTTTTTAATAATCACTTATATCTATTACATTTTTAGATTTACCTAAATTTTCTCTAATAAATGTCAGCGAGCCCGTCTCGATTTGTTTGTTCACATCAACAAGATATGGCAAAAGAGCCCGACACATCAGAATTCAAGTTGGATTTTTTTAAGTTTTAAATTCTTAATCGTTGACTTTTTCAACGAGTATGCATTCGGCGAAGCACGATTTTGAGTAAATTAAAACATGCCACCCGTTCGGGTCAGCCTCTTGTCCGCTTTAGCATCAACAATAAGCCAAGTCTTCTACGCCACATCAACACCTTTTTTTTCTGTTCAGGGGTATTGTTGTCGTTTAGTTAAAGAAATAAAAAAGAGGGCAAGCTATTAAGTGTTTGGTAAATTTTTTAAAAAGGTATTATTTGTTAATAAATTTCTTAAAAATCAGCTAATAAGAAGTTTTGAAATACTTTATAAATGCAATAACAGTTGATAAGTGATAGTTGATATAAATATCCTCAACAATAATACTCTACCTACTTAAATATCTTATTTATCTTTTTTTTATAATAAATAAAGTTCTTAATTAATTATTTTAATTGGTACTAATAATAGACAGTATCAGTCTAACTAAGTATTATTATTTTATTTTATTTTATTTATCAATAACTATAATTAGTAACAATAATAATTAGCAACAAGTAAACCAAACGGGGTCACTATCTCATGCCACAATCGCCGTTTTGCAAGAGACAGTTTAGACCCCATTAGCCGTCACATATTGTACATACCTGACGGCAAATAATTAACTTGAATTTGGTGTGTTGTAAACGGAAGTCTTACAAGAATAATTAAATGCTAATGAATATTATTATTATTATTAGTTGAACCCATCGAAGTCATCATTAGAAGGCGGATGAGATAATAAGAGAGAGGGAAAGAAAGTGCGTTTAAGTGCAAAGCCTAATCACAATCACACCAACATATCTATTGCTTTAGAATGCCATGACTGCATGTGGAGGAGCAACGGACGGTCTAATGATTGAGGACGAAGACAACTTGGAAATGGGCAGTGGTCCTGCAATATTAAAAGCATACCGTGTTCAAGAGAAGGAAAGAGACAGAAAGATGAACTAAAGAAAGATCACCCCATGATCCATCCCCCAAGATCAACAAAGAAATTCCCAATATTCCAGTCATGACTAGAACAAGCATAGCATTATAGAATTCTATTTCTACTCCTCTTTGATGCTATTCTGACCATGAGATCCGGGTCTATCATGCATGTTTATCTTATTCACGCCAGCGCGCGCGCCTGCATGTCTTGGCCCTTTCATTCACGTAATAAAGCGGATTCAAAAGCTTAATAGAACAACTGCGTCTTCTGACACCCCCCCCCCCCCGGCTTGAACAAAAGACCAGGGCTTCGCCTATAATTATATTGCAAAAATATATGTATGTATGTATGTATGCATGGTGTATCTGTCTGCTTGTCGTCGTGCGTGGATTATATATCTGGATACTTATGGATGAATCTTTATTTGAATCACGAGGGCTTTAGCTAAATAGTCTGTTAAAGCCTTTTTTTTTTTTTTTGGTTCCTTTTGAACTCAAAAAGAAGGGCATCTTATATTCCTGCATGCTCAACCTGAAATCAATCCATTTCTTAATTTAAACTCTTTCATAGAAAGATTTTATCATTTAAGCGAATTTTTCTGTACCTAACCACAATATATCAAATTTAAAATTTAACAATGCGTCAACTGTACTTCTTTTAAATTTCTCTGAAACTAGAGGATGATGCTGGGATGCTCTCAAGAGGATTCAAACTAGAATAGATGAGCATGAAAACATATCCAATTACCTTCAAACTTCCACATATTAAATCCAATTATTAGAATATATATCTGAAATCTTCTGCATAAAATTCACATTATACAAACTTTGATGTTGATTGAAATTATTATTATTATTGTTGATTTACGTGGGAACCTAATTTTGGCAATTTTATGGAGCTCTAATTTTCGAATTCAAGTTCTCTCCCGAGAAAACACCTCGGGTGGCCCGGCCAGTCGGTTTACATCAAGTGGTAGAGATGTGGTGGAGAAGAAAAAGACGCGTGAACTTCTAAATCAGAAGAATTTTGTTTTAATAAACTAGCAAAATAGATATTTTTGTCAAGAAACTAGTCGCACAAAAGATTAAAGTTATTGGATATAATAACTTTAGAAAATTACTAAAAACAAAAGAATTATGGATCTCAAGAGGAGACAAAATGTTCTAATCATTTTAGTCAAAAATCAAAAAGTTTCGGGGCATGAAAATCTCAATTCCAGCACGCACCACCTTCCTATGTAATCGCATGATCAAGAATGGTCCCGCCGAACCAATAGGCAAAAGCCATAAATAATTGGACCACTCATGGTAAAGGCAGTGAGTCCAATGCGTGGACGGAATTGGATGTCTCAAATCTGTGGATGGTATTGGACGGTCCAAAGACTATTCAGTCAATTCTAATGTACCTTGCAGATATTATCGTTGTTGTTGTATGTACTTTGACAACAAAAAAAGAAGAAGATATTTTTGTTGTTATTACTTAAAATAAATAATTAGAAAGAGAACCATTCAGCTGGCTAGACGGGGAGAGAAAGGCTTGGGGTTCAAACCCATTTCATCTCCAATCCCTAAACACCATAATTGGAAATAGGGAAAACTGATAGGATGACGTTGGTTGGACAAGAAGCAATCTTGCGACAGGCGAAAGAGAAGAAAAATGTCTGCATTATCACTCACATTGGGCTATTCCATGAACTCTTTTCCTCCTCATCAAATGCCTAAATATAGAAAATATAAACAAATAAAAAAATAAGTTTAGATGAATATAAATAACTTTTATATTATATATAAGATATGTTATATTATATTAATTTTTTATATTTATTTAAATTTATTCCCTTTTGTAGTCGCTTAATCGGATTTCATGAATAAATATATATCGGCAGCTGATGGACTGCAAGGATGGAATTAAAAGGATCTGATATGGGCCAGGCAATTATTAGTAGGCCACACGTGCTGGTCCTAAACGAGATTTAGAATTACAAAACCCTTTGACGTTGATAGTTGGTGCTCTCTCCCTCTCTCTCTCTCTCGCACACACCCAGACACAGACACAGAATCCTTAATTTGTTTTGAAACCAAATTATTCGTGCGCATCAACTCCATCTGGTCGGAATATAACCCAGCAATCTTAATTTACTAATACACCCCACTCCTTTCAATCTTGACCTATGCAAAGCAATGCACCGGTTGTGTTTTTACTCGATGTTTGTTACCAGTTGGGGCAGTCTCCACAGAAATATGATACTCAGAAATTAGGTGGCCAAGTACTGCAACATGTTTATGGAGAGTCTAATTTATATTTTTGTGTCCCAGACTGTAAGAGACAGTTGGGTTGAGTCCAGCATATTTTGTTACCCACCTACTACAATTGATGCCCATCAATTTTTTTCTTCCCCGCATGGGTATTCAACAAGGCGGAAGCTACAAAATTAGTGAAATTCAAAACCTACCCTTGTAGTTTTAGTGTTTTTTTTTTTTTTTTTTTTCTCTGGATGGAAAGTTTTAGATTTCATTTTTTTTCAGATATTTTATCTAACTTTCATGCAAAACCTTGCATATATAACATTTGATCTTGTTTTCTCCTTTTACGAAATTATCGTAATATGGCTCTGATTCAATATAGCTAATTTTATTTCGTTTGGACCCCGATTAGTCTCCTCTGACAGCCTATGAAATGGGAAATAATAATTTTATTTATAATACAATAATTTGAATTAGAGACCATATAGATTGCACAACAAGAAGTATTTCATTGTGGGATAAAACTCCCGTCGTCCCATACAGCACATTTGCATTTGAGAATGTAATTCAACCTTTCTATGATTTCCAATGTGCGGATTGATGATGAATTTCAGACACACACATAGATATAGAAATATAACGTTAATGTACTTGTCAAAAGTCACAATCTTCCTCCACTTTGAAATCAGACGCTATGCTTGCAAGATGATGGGATACGTATACTTCAATTTAAAATCACATACTGACAATATAAAAAATTAGTCACCGTCTAGAAACTTAATCAAGCCTTTTTCCCAGTCATTAATTATTGATGTCGGCTAAATCTTCTTTAAAAGTGTTATTGGATACCATATGCATCACCGAGTCCTAGAGAGAGATCAAGTAAGTGATCTCGACCAGAATCTAGAGAATTATTATGATGGTGGTCCAAGTTGATGAGTGACGAGGATATACGTGGAGAAGCCTGGCAAAAAAGCAAACGAGGATAAGTACTAGCTAGTCCAATACATATGGCATGTGAATGTAGTAGAAAGCGATCTGCATAAGATATTTAGAAGAGTAACTGAGGGCCACTTCCGGCTTCTCCAGAAGACATTTACACAGGGGTCTTTTTTTATTCTTTTCTCTTCCTTTAGATCGCTTTACCCTATTTGTTTTTTTTTTTTTTTTATAAAAGAAGGTATAACATGGTCCGAAGATGATGTAGCACCAACTATGGAAGTGATAAACAAGAAGGTATAAAAAGAAGGTCAATCACTTTACCCTTTTTGTTCTTGCGAAAACAACAGCATTTTATTATTATTATTATTTATTTTATTTATTTTTTCTTTTCTCAAAATTGCGACAAAACTTTAGTATGAGCTATATAAAATAACCACGGAAAAAAGTTATGAGTTCAGATTGATGTAAATAATCAATGCATGCGCGCAACATAATTTAAAAACAATATTTGGAAAGTAGCTTGTACATGGTCCACGATCTCCACTCTTGAGATCTATGTAATGGAATTGCAAAAACCAAGCCTACACAATCACGTTAAGACTTCTAACTAATTTGCTAAACAGAAGGGAAATATACACCATATACACATTCACATTGAGGATCTTGATATCCCCGACAAAACCAAAGTATTAATTACTACAACCTTCGAGCCCAATATTCACTTACTTTTTATAATCAATTAACAGGTTACGTAACAGTTGAAGAAAACAAGCACGTTCCCTTTCTCAAATCAGATGGAAAGATATGTCTGCCTTCAGGAGTCAAGGGGGAGTCCAGAAAAGTTCATTAGTTTCCGTGCAAAATGCAAATTTTTAATTCCAACGATCATGATTGCGATTGTGGGGTTGATGCACGAGCAAAGGTCATAAAGCTTGTGGCATCGGCTTTCCAGCCAAGCTCAAGGTCTTCTGCGATCCTTCTGGCATCGATGGATGCGCCAAGCAGGCCACGCTGAGTAAAGCCTACGGCATACAACCCATTTTCACCTTTCCACCCATTTGGGAATGGCTCCCGGGGCAGCCCGTCCTTCTCTGAGAACATGGTGGTCCCCTGTTCATTAGGACCCCCCCCCCAAAACAATATATTAATTCATCTCCGAATGAAATTAACTTATAGTAATTGATATTGTACAGAAAAAAGTTACTAGATGGTAAGGTCTCTCTAATGAAATTACCTTCAACCAAAACGGTACATTGCTTTTGTAACCAGTGGCGAGGATGATAGCATCGAATTTCTCCGAACTTCCATCCAAAAACTCTACGGTATTGTGCATTAGTCTCTTTATTCCCTGACATATCTACGAAGCACAACAATGTATGTGTCACGTATATTACTGTCTAATAATTTACGTCACACATTATCTTGTACACAATAATCATCTCCAAAGACCAACAACATTTAACAATAAGGTGACGTCCTTAATTAGTGGTCCATTTCACATATTAAGAATTGAAATGATATGATGCAAACAGATCAATGCCCATAAGCCACAATAAATTGAGATGATGAGATTCCCACCTTGATATGCCCACTTTTGATCTTGGCAAGAGTCCCAATATCAAGTACCGGTGTCTTGCCAGTGGCGTTCTTGAGCTCAATAGGACCAAGTCTGGGGCGATTGAGACCGAATTTAGCCGTGTCACCAAGCATAAAACGCGATGCAAATAACAAACATTGATCGACCAGGTGCACCGGAAACCTCTTGAGCAACCACATAGTCAATCCGAAAGTGGATGTCCCCAGCATTTCCTGAGGCAAAACGTGGACCTGCAACATCACGAATAGGTTGGATCCCAAAAGTTTTCCCACCAAAAAAGGAAAGCAGTAAAGATAAGATGATCAAACAACCCCCCACTCCCTCTGCATCTTTCTGAGTCTTATAAATTAGAATCTTCAACTTTAATCATTCCTGAGCGTTTCCCAGAAAACGAAATTGTAAAGATAGTAACGGGCTAGCTAGCTGTAAATATGGATTTACATAATGCTAACTGTTGTTCCGCATGCAAACAATTTCCAAGAAAAAAGAAACATTAAAACTTTGTTAACTTTTTGAAGAAAGCAAAACGTTGAATAGAGCAGTACTTGGGCCTAAAAGGAGTAAATCCTAAACTAACTATACTAAGAGTTCTGAAACATGTTCAAGTAATGTGAAGAATGAAGACTGTAAACTGTTAAATTAAGATTTAAGATTAAAAAAAAAAAATTAATTGCATAAAGAAGTTGTGAATACAAGTCTCTGTTTGGTAACATAAATTTCTCGGGTATGTAGCTATAAATATTCAAAAAATTTAAACAAGCTCACCGAGTCCCTGACCACGAGCCTGGGGCATGCATTATGGTTGCATAGATCCAAGCAAACCTCCATGCCTGAGTTTCCACATCCAACAACCAAAACGCTCTTCCCACGAAACCGTTCGCCGCTCTTATATGAGCTTGTGTGAAGAATAAGGCCACTAAAATTGTCCATTCCTTCGAGTTGCGGCCAAACCTCCTCAGCATTCTCACCGGTGGCAACAATTAGCCATTGACAAACATACTCAGACTTTTGCTCTTGCTTCAGCCCTATGGTCCCGACCCGCCAATGCCCGCATAGATGATCGAATTCTGCACTTACCACTGTGGTGTTAAAAATAGGTTCAAGACCGAAATGGCCAGTGTAAGCCTCCAAGTAGGAAATGAATTGTTGTTTAGTTGGATAAGTTGGAAAATTTATTGGGAATGGCATGAGAGGGAGTTCACAGAAATGCTTAGGAAGATGG
Organism: Rhizophora apiculata; assembly: GCA_037832385.1. Taxonomy (NCBI): domain Eukaryota; kingdom Viridiplantae; phylum Streptophyta; class Magnoliopsida; order Malpighiales; family Rhizophoraceae; genus Rhizophora; species Rhizophora apiculata. The sequence continues at coordinate 7,513,877 of CM075433.1, read as the reverse complement.
AGGCGGAGACGATCATAGGTTTTGAGCTGCCACAAGGAACCTATGCAATGAGCCCTTTCAAGAATCAAGGCAGGAACACCTCTTTCTTTGAGGCAAGCAGCCGTGGCTAGGCCTGATGGGCCAGCACCAACTATGACTGCTCCTGGCACCCATTTGCACCTGCTTGCCGGTGCCCCCATCTTGTTGAAATGATCGTGGACACTTTTTCCTTCATGCTCCCTTAACTGGTCCATGAATTTGGAAAATGAGATAGAATAGTGATACAAAGCTAGGAAAAGTGGCTTTGGTTAAGCTTGAAAGCTTGGATAGAATTCACTTGAAAGAAGAAAAGGAAATATTCCCAACAACGACTAGAATCCCATTTTGATACAAAATAAAATTCATGTTCACTCTTTATCTCTCCATTTCTCTCTCTCTCTCTTTGTGGTTTTTTCCATGTAGAGATTAGAATCAGATTAGAGACAGAGTTTTAGTTCATCTAAAAAGAGATCCCAAAGAGAGATTGTTGGAATTCCTGGATTTGTGGAACTATGGATTTCATCAGGAGATCTTATCCAAACTAGTGAAATAAAAAGGGCTTTTTAGGAATTAGGCATATGAACTTCTAGTTTAGTTCATTTTCTTAGTGTAAAGAGGAGATCACTTTGGGGGACCGAATTCCCAAAAAAAAAAAAAAAAAAAACAGCTTTTACAAGTGCTATATAGCTAAAGAGCAAGCGAGTGAGACAATGAATGGAAAAAGACTAGAGGGAATCGAAATCACGAAGGCTCCTCTTTTTGCCTTTTTTGGAGTTGTCAGTTCTCAACCCCATGTTTTGAAGTTTGGTTACCATTGAACTATAAGACCGACGGCTCCTTATTTATATATAGCTTTCTTAGGGGTTAGGAGCGCAGCTATAGACACGTCCATATACTAAAATAACTGCCACTAACCAACAACCCGTTATTTCTTTCATCCACTGTTATACTTTGATGTGGAGTCCATTCGTTTATTTCACTTATGAGTTTTAAGTTTATTATGCAAAACACACGTATTGTGCCTATGTAATTTTAATTATTAATTATAGTTAATTTATTATTTATTAAAAACATGTTAAATAATTTATTATTTACCAAATAACAAACAAATTATAATCAATAATTAAAATTAATATGTATTTAATTTGCATATTTATGTAATTTTTTTTTTTACCTTATTACCTCTATTTTTTGAATTGAATATTTTTTTAATATTTATTTATTTTACTTAATAATTTTATTTTTTATTTTAACTAATATTTTAGACTGAGACTTCAGTTTCTTAATATACACTCATAAGAGAGAGAGAGAGAGAGAGAGAGAGAGGACGTAGAGGAACAAAACAGACATTCCACTCGGTAACAAGGACAAGTAGCTACTCTTCTGAGTCCTACTGATGACATTTCCTAATCAACGCAGCGAATGAATGGATGAATGGCCGGGATGGAGTTTAGAATGTAGATGCTCAACCACATTGTCCAAAGTGTTGATTTTTTTGAAGTGACATGGCCCCAACAGAACCTTCGTTCACTATCGTCGAGAACCCCGACTGATGGAAACATCCGACTCTATTGATGATATAGCCCAATCGACAGTTCGCGACCATCCGATTTTAAATCTTTTCATGGAAAACCTGACGGGTGCGCCAGTAAAGAAAAGATTCCATTGGTCATTAATGGAGAAGCAAATGAAAGTGCCGAAAATGGTGGATTTTTTTTTTTTTTTTTAAAAAAAAGTGATGAAAAATAGAGAAGAAGTTGCACCTGCCGTATTATTATTCTTTGGTTATTGGGTCATACTATTTCCCAACGATTATTCAGTAAAATAGAATGTGCACTTGTGCATGCCTATATGAAGTTCATTCATACGTTTGATTAATGCATCTATATATACATCGCAAAAGCTTCGTTACTTTTTTTGGCACAGCCAACTCAACTTCATTGATCGAAAAACAAAATTATATATTTGGTTAATTATGAGCATTATGGATATTCAATTTTAACTTACCCTTGTATGTTTATATGCCGTGTCAATAACCCATGAATAATATAGATTTTTAAAGACTGGCCAGAAAGTTACACATACTGTACAGAATTAAGCCTATCGATACTGACTTTTTTTGACCTAAGCATGGCTAGGTTTCGTGTCAACTTGATTATGACATACCATGCCTGAAAGTTGTTCCTGAAGGTCGAGTTTCTTGCCAGTCATTACAAGTTCGATCACGCATGATCGGTCCCTAGAAGCTTTTGTTGCCACCAGGTTTTCAACATCTCAGAATTCAAGTTCTTCTTTTCTTCTACAACTCGCCTTTCTCAGGTAAAGATGCCCAACTTCCTAACATATAAGTAATAGAAACAAGTAAAGATGCACATAAATGTCACTAACAATAATACATACATACATACATAATAAGCATACAAATGTGAACTACCGGAACGCTGAGAAGTTGAGTACTTTAGGAAGGTCAATGATATAGAGTCCCTATAGAGAGAGAAGAAAAAAGAAATAGTGTCAAAGATCAAAGGATGCGTATATGCCATTTGATCCGAGATCTCTAATACTTTATAGACTCCGAGCATTTTGCTTCAACGATGCATGCAATATTGTAATCAAATTCTGATTCTACATAATTTATTTCCCAATAGTTGAAATTAGTTGCTACCAATCCAAGAGCGATGGAGGACCCTTAATTAGTCGTTGATTTTTGAATTGTAATCGTGGCAACAAGGTTATGATGCTGATTACATATAAATCAAGAAAAAGCACAAAAGACTTACCTAAACACAGATTACAGATACGCAACATATACATGCTAGCTCCACAAAGTTTGTGAACATTATACTAGCTCTAGATTCTCCAACTCCGCAATGATTTACAGATTCTCCGAGAAGAACATGTGCGCTCCATAGTGGGATAGTAAATGAGAATCGAAGTAAACTATTTCAAGTTCTCTGAGTCCCATTTTGTATGTCAATTTTCCCACTATCTATATGGCGTACGCCCTCGGAAGACAAAAACAGCAATTGTACACTCTCCACCATGATGCCCCACGATCTTTGGAGGATCTATATCTCTTCCAATCCACTCTTTGGAGGATCTACTCATGATAAAAATCAAGTCAGATCCTACCCAATGGCGTCATTGTCCTCACCAAAGATTCTTTATTCCTTCCAAATTAAAACTTCACTTGAAGGGTGCTCCAAACAACTGTTCAGTGCCCTTTTTGGTTTTGTGCTCATCTCTGTATTTCCATTACAAGCATAGACCAAATTGTTGGTTCTGTACCGAAGTCTTGATATGTGAATTTGATCCTGAAAGTTAAGTGTGTTCAACGTGTCATTAGCTTTCCAACCTTGGTGACCAAAACCCCACCTGATATCCATGTGATATGTATGTTGCAATTTTGTGGAAGTATTTTTTGGTGGCCATAAACGAAGATCAGTTTTCGGGAAAATGGTGCCACATATATTATTGGCATCTCATCTTGAGGTGCAAAGTCTGTTTCGGGCAATTAATAAAAACGCAAATCTAGTGATAAAGTTAACTAAATTCTTAGTTTCAGATATAAAGTTTAAATTTTTGTCTATACGAATCCAAAACGAAAAAGGTTCATTGGGCTTTTGATTGTATCACAAGGATAATTATTTTTTGTTCCGTAATGCTACCCATAACATTTGATGAATTGGAACCTACCCAAGGCCTTTGTTTCAAAAATTTTTCTCCTATCCCCTGAAGAATATTTTCCTTATGGCTTTGAGACTTTAAGAACTCACGTATTATGATCATAATGTGAACCTTTTGCATGCAAAACGTCATCGACTCAATGGGTGACTTTCATGTGCATCCTTGATCCCGAGACCGCATCAGTTTTAGCTGTCGGTGTAATATGTCACGAGCTGAGCTAAAATACCATTGGCAATTGTCTATTAGCTAGATCGGCCAAAAAGGTGGCCCCTCCCATGTGACTGAAACATCATTGGTTATCTGATTCAAGGAAAAAAATAAAAATAAAAACGACGATTGAGATGAGATACATACTACACGGCGGCTTTCCTCTTATGATACACTAATCATAAAATTTACCGTATTTTTATTACTGTAAAAAAAAAAAAAAAAAAGAAGTTATTATTCATGATGATGAAGTTTTACTTTTGTGAAGTCATGCAGTGATGATTTTCCTCAAATATTACTCAATAACAGTCATAACATCAAAATGTAGCGTACCATATCCAGTCTCTAGCCTTTACAGCTTTCTTTTATCATACTGTAGCTTGGCAGTAAGGTCTCGCTTTCTAGCGACAACATGATTATAATGACGAAATGGAACTCAAGCTTTCCTCACGCGGATATTTTACGGACGATTTGATCCATTTTACGCCATAAGAGGAAAAGTTGATCCGTTTTATAATATTAACCGCCGAATATAATGCAGGCAAAATGAGAAAGTGCACTATAAATTGCTAATGGAATACATCTCGTCTTTGGTCATGCCCCACGGCCCACCACCTTAAATTTTTGTTTCATGTCCTTCGCGCACTTTATTAACTGAATTAATTAGTTACTCGAGAACCAAACAAAATTAAGCTTTGAGGTTAGGCGATAGCATCATAAAGATGATTCTTTCCACTGGCATATCGTGACGCAACGTTATTTAGACTCCACTAATTAAACCTCAAAAAAAAGTAGCAGAAGTTAGAAACTTTTGCGTTTCGTAATCTTGGTGCAACTGTAGCGATGTGGATACATGCTTGCTGATAAATCACCGTATATAATTGCTGCGCCGATCCTTGTGCATCCAACTCTCTGCCTACTAATTGGGTCCCTCTCAAAGCTGCTCGATGGGTTGGCCCAACCAAAGAGAGTGAATCACACGGCAACAATGACGAGTAAAGCTTTATTTCATACCGGTAAGTTTCCTTTTTCTGAACTTTCTTCCGAAGCAACTTTGCTGGAAACTGGACCACGCGAAGCCCACGAGATCTTCTCAATAACTCGGCCCAAAATGAACCGGGCACCTTTGAAGTGATTGCCATCCAATGGTACTTCGTAATTTATCTAAAATCTGCTGACACACGCGACAAGGACTGCGTACGAAATAAGCTTGATAAATACCAAGATAGCAAGATCCAAGAAGTTGGAGTCTGTGGGCATCCCAGTGGACTTGTAAAGAATGAGACGCTTGTATAGACATGAAAGCTAACGTACTAATAGTTGGGCCTCCACTGTTAGCCTACAATTTTTTTTTAAAAAAATATTTTTTAAGATCTTTTTGATACCTTTTTCTATTAATTTATGTTTGTCTTCATTCTACCAAAAAAAAACCCACAAACAAAAGCTTAAGAAGTCCAACCAAACGTTCCATCCCCCGTTGCATTGGCTCTCGCAACAGGGGAAGAAAAAAACGATTGACATGGAAACAGGTGTCACTCTCTCGACTCCCATGCACCACATGTGCAATTAACTTTTTCTTCATTTTAGTTATATATAATTAAGTGAGAGAGCTTGCTAATTATGCCTAACAACACTATAATTAATAATTTATGTTCGCATAAAACGATAATTAGCTAATACCTCCAAATTCCCAGGAATGAAACAGTGGCCGTCCTTGCATCTCGTTAGACAGGTGTCATGATCAGAGAAAAAATAATAAAGACATGACAGGTTTCGTCCTTACAAAATAATAATAATGATAAACAAAGGTCGAATAAAAAACAAAACTTATCGAGGAAAAAAATTGACAGGAGAAAAAGAGGGATCGAAAAAGGAAATGAATTAGGAAGAGTATATATCCTCTAAATTCCAACCCACAAGAAATCTCAGTGCGTTTGTGTTTCGTAGCATTCCACCACTCCAAAAAAGAATCAGGTTGTCGGGTAGTGGGACCTGATGGCTTCAACGTCCACCATGATTGTGTGTACCAGAGGTGCACTCTAGTTTGCCTCAAAGAGGCCGGGCCAGCTCTCACGTGACATCTAAAAGACGAGGACAAAAGTGATGCATCGCTTTGCTAACACGTAGCTCTCCCAAATTTCCACTCCCCACGTGGATGCAGTTACGAGGACTGGTCCCAACCAAAAGCAAAAGCAAGAAGTGGGGACCATCCAGTTTCAGGGTCCCACTTCCCTCTTTGGAGTTCCTCTCATCCGACGACACGCATGACGCGTCGTCGCAGCCAATACGGTCCATAATTTTTTTTTCTCGAACAATTTTCCTTGCCTAAAAAAATTCAGTGTTAGTTGCTTAACAATTACGAAAGAAGAGCAACTTAAATTTTCAAAAAATACGAGGACTATGCTTTCGGTAAGAAAACTATTTTCTTTCTATTTAACTTCTTTTTTTTTTTCCTTTTTCTTGACTTTCTTTCCAACAAGAGGTTAAGTATGGATGGGATCAGCCATTCAGTCGCTCGTGCCTCACGTGTCGCAGGCCAAAAAGCGATAAAAAAAGGGGGGATGGGGGGAATAAAGCTTCTCAAGTCACGCGCGAATGGGACGGGAAAACAGGATGTGCCGTCTGAGCTCTCAGGTACGGTATATGAAAGAAACGGAACGGGAAGGACCTACCCTTATTAATGAGAGCTTGGCTTTCCACCGTGAATTTTTTGCTGATTTGTAAAGCGTCTCTACGTGTTTGAAAGGGTCATTCTTCAATGCTCACATGCGTTTTCTAAAATTATGCTTTTTATTCGAGACTCACAGCCGCACTACATATTGTCGACGTTCCAGTCTTGCTAACCGTTGATTCGCTCTTAAGATATGAGCGCTTGAACTGAGCAGCCACGCGGCAAAGCCAATCTTTATTTATGGTTTGCGGACTATATGCACAACATATGCCGGAGCAATCCTCTTTTTCTTACCTAATCTTAGGCAAGGCTTTAAGTTACGTTTATTTAAAATAATTCTGGAAGGCTTTTATAAACTAAATTAGTTGAAATTTACCTTACTGATCTAGATTTAAAATAGCCTTTGTTGACAAATTTGAGTTTCTGCTTCGTTTCAACCAAATAATGAGAACCAATTGTTTAATTTTCTCCTTTTCTTCTCTCTCTCTCTTTTTTTTTTTTTTTTTTTAATTTCCTAATTGCTGGAGTAAGGCAGTTCTTCTGATGGTCACTACAAGTTAATAGTTGTGGGATATATTCTGCTAAGATTTATCAGAATCATTTCAATCTGCATGCCTACTAACTAAGCGCCGGCAACTAATACTTTTAGTGATGAATTGCTAGTAACTAACAATAAGAAGCGATTAAGAAAATTAAATATTCGCCTAAAAGATGCCGATAAAAATTGAAGGGCAATTGGTGAATCTTTACTAAACAATGAACCCAAAACATGTGCTGAGTCAATTAGTTTGCGATTTTAAATTATGTATTGGCACAAAACGATTTAAAATATTTACTGAAACATAAAAAATAATGTACGGGCACAAAATTTGTATTAACCCCAAATTATTTTTTTTTCTTGTTCACGTCGATAAAATATATAAAAACAAAAACATTATACCCCCAAAAAAAAAAATCATTGCAAAAGATATAATCCAAGATAATTCTTGTGAATATCAACTAAAAGCCGCTCCCTAACAGCGAAAATGGATAAGGTAGTGACGGTGGCGAAGCCTCCAACCCAGCCGCCATTTCTCCAAAATAACTCAGTTGGCCAGCCTTACCACCGCCATATGGCCCATAACCTGACATGGCATTCGCTGGCGGCGACACTGCCATAGTACCATTGCCAATCCCTGCTACCACCGAAACCGACGTAACTGGACTGAGGCCGGCAGCCCAACCATAAGTTGGATCTCCTAACTGGCCAGTATGAGTGCTCTCCGGAGACGGCGAAGATTGGCAGAAATTATCAACATCAGGCGACAACGAAGATATAGCCCCAACGGATCCCTCTTCTTCTTCTTCGGATTTTAAGGAACTGGAAACCCCCAAGCCTGAAGACGACGTGGAGGACGACATCATTAATCGGGGCTTCTTGTCGCTAACCGGTTGCCTGTTCCGTGCTTCTCTTTGGAGAATCATGCGAGGAAGGAGGTCGGGGTCTTCAACAACTTTGTAAAGAAAAGACATCATTTGTTGGGGTCGTATCTCCGTTGCTTCCAACCGCTTGTTCATGCCTTCAAGTTCTGTCTCTAATGACTTCTGCTCTTGCTTTAACCTAGCTATCTCCGTCAGTATCTCTTCATCGTCAAAGCCTTCGCTTTTGTTAACCTCAGCGCTTATAATCTTGTTGTGCTTCCTGCGAACTATATTCTTTAGTAACTGCTTTTGGCCTCGTAGAAACCACTCGTTCGCAAATTCCCATTTGTCTGGATCCACTTTCCTGAAGCCCTGGCCGATTAACGCACGGAAAATCCAATTAAAAGATGGTAATTAATAATATTTTAATTGTAGTATGTGCGCAACATGGTGGACACTCACATAGGTATTTAATTGGCGAACGAAGCTAGAGAAGTTGTTGTGTTTGAAGTATGCAGGTAAGATCCTCTGCGAGAAGTCTAGTGGATCGATGACGATGAAGCTGTTGTTGGCTTTTCCCCAGGAGATTAGTGAATCAGTCGTTGGATCGCTGACCATCTGATAAGTCTTCATAACGAACGGTGCTGTCA